>ML675604.1:63782673-63926328 GCA_007922155.1 Mesoclemmys tuberculata | reverse complement strand
GTGGATAGTGGATAGTGGATAGTGGATAGTGGATAGTGGATAGTGGATAGTGGATAGTGGATAGTGGATAGTGGATAGTGGATAGTGGATAGTGATAGCCTACAGCTTGGAGCTGGCAGGCTGCCGCCTGCAGCCGGCAGCCGGTGATCTACAGCGGCTTGGGGCTTTTCCCGTTGAGGCACAGCACCGGGGCAGAGTGCCCAGCTGGGGGAGCCGGAAGTGGACCTCGGACTATTCCAGGGCAAGTAGCCGTGCCCCAGGGCAGAGCAGGCCCCGCCCCCACCCCGGAGCCTTCCCCCGGCTGCATCACCGGCCAGGCCAGGTGAGCACGAGTCTCACGAGGGTGGAACGTCTTCCCCCCGCCGCCCCACCCTGCCACAATAGATATAGTTTTTTTTTCTAAAGGTCATGCAGTATCAAGTCCAATACTTTACAGAAGTCTAAGTATATTATGTCAACACTACTATTTTTATCATCCAAACTAGTAATCTCATCAAAAAAAGTTATCAAATTAGTCTGAAAGGATCTATTTCCATAAGCCCATGTTGATTTGCATTACATTACCATCCTTTAGTTCTTTATTAATGGAGTTCCATATCAGCTGCCCCATTATCTTGGCTGGGATCGATGTCAGCCTTACAGGCCTATAATGACTTGGGTCATCCCATTTATCTTTTTTTAAAATTGGCACATTAGCTTTCTTTCAATTTTCTGAAACTTTCCCACTGCTCCCAGTCTTACTGAAGATCAACATTAATGGTCCAGCAAGTTCCTCAGCCCGCTCTTTTAAAACTCTTGGATGCAGGTTATCTGGACGTGCTGATTTTAAAATGTCCAACTTTAGCAGATGATGTTTAACATCCTCCAGAGATACTAGTGGAATGGAAAGAGATAATGAGACTGAATTATCTATTTTTCCCCAAATACAGAACAGAAATTTGTAATGAACACTTCTGCCTTTTCTGCATTATTACTGATAATTCTACCATTTCCATCTAGTAATGGACCAATATCATTCTCAGGATTCTTTTTGTTCTTAATAAATTTTCTTATTGTTTAATGTCTAATATATTTCTTATTGTCCTTAACTCTGCAGACCATAGATATTCTGAATCTTGCAGGGAAAAACTTTGCGTTACAGAGGAAGAAAAGAGTTTGCTACAGTGCATATATAAATCATATTGTATCTCCATACAATTATATGCAAAATGAAGGTTTTATTTATCAAACGTAGCTATAGTTTAAAATCTTCCATTAATGAGTAAATTAGATACAGCAAATCAGCTGTATAAAACCAGTCAGTAGAAAAGGCAGATAAAGTCTATGAGCCATGAAGTGTATGTAATGGAAGAAAGACAAATCTTATACTTGGCAAAAAATTAATCAAGTCCCACTGTCATCTTGCCTATCAAACCATGCCTCCATTCCTCCTTCCTTAGGGAACTCAGCAGGAGATGGGAGGAATATCCTCAGGGCCCCAAGAAAGGTTCAGAGAATCCCCTATAGGAAGAAGCCTTTTTTAATGATCACTGTATATTTAAATGAGGGATTTTTAAAATCATTTAAATGACTAAAAATAACTTGGTAACCGCTCCTCCATCCCCATCCTATGCGCCAACATGTGAGCTGAAACCTATGTTTTCAGCCTCAAAATGACCCAGTTTAATCTGCTCATCTTGCGGTCATGGAAATTGCTGTGATACAAAGAAATTCTTTTTCCTTTTTTTCAGAAATTTTCATTATATTTTATATTTCTTTATTAGCCAGCAGTGTAAAATCTTCTCCATCCAGAGTTGCTGCTTTCTTTAGAAAATCAAAAGGAAGACTAATTCTACTGTCAGGCAGAATAAAGATTTAAAATTTAGAGTTCAAATGTTTCAGCTGATATTTTGAACATGTCCATCATATCCTTGCTTCTTAAGAACATATATTCTGTCAGAAGTCAGGAAGCAATAGTTTATCAAAAATAATATAGGCAAGGCTTCTTCCATAATGACAAATTTTCCCTGAAAACCCACATAATGTGGAAAATTAAACCTGTCCCCTGATTTTTTGCTATTGCCATCAGAATGAACCTACATGTGTGCAGGGTTTGCTATCGAAAAAGAGCATTTTCATATCTAAAAGTATTTAAAGAAAAATACTCTGTCCAGGAGACAGAAATGTGTGCATTGTATAGCAATTATATACGCTGCGTAAAACCTACTAATAGTTCTTCCTCTCCTTCCTACAGTCTACAAATAGGTACTTCAATGCCACCATGCACACTTATAATTGAAGAAACCATTGATTGCTACACACATATTTGGATCACATGCTAAATACTTACTTGCTTAAAGGGACGATGGCTTGGGCAGGATTGTAATCCCGTCACCCACAACTATTGTGCATCCACATTATCAGCACTAAATAAATATTTTCATATGAAAACTAAGTTCAGTTATAAAAAGCACTCAGTCAGACAATGTCCAAGTTAATGTTTCTATGAAAACTTACCTCTGTTGCCCAGTGTGCATGCATTTTGATACAGTCCTTAGTCACATGCTATTTTTTCCTCCACGGAACCTCTGACCTATTTAGGACCTAAGCCAAAGCCTTCCTTTTGCTTTTTTGGGTTTTGGGTCAGGCCCTTAGTGAATAAGGAAGCAGTTGTATTGCTATCAGTTAATTATTTACATTGCAACAACACTCAGAGGCTCTATTCTGAATTAGGGTCCCACTGTGTTAGATGCTGTACAAGCATATGAGACAACACAGTCCCTATCATTCATATTTATCCTTAGTGTTTAGTGACTGAACCTCTGTTTCCTTAATGCTCAATGAATAAGGCCAGGCTTCTGCCTCAATCTTTGTTAACTACACACCATCCTGTCCAATTAAGACATAAACATGCCCTACTATGAATTCAGATTTACACCATAGTAAGACAGTAAATAACATTTAGGCAAAAACATGTCCCCAAGTCAAGCCATAGAATCATAAACAATTATCTAGCTACATACACAATATGGATAGCATATTATGTCTTAAGATGTTTTCCCCTATCCTACTGTTGATTATTGCAGTCTCACAGTGATGAGAAAGTTTATGAAGTTCCTTTTGCATATTCGCTTCCCTACCTCCAAAGTTTTTCCACCAAAATACTTCAGGAATAGTTTGCTCTGCATTAGTTAGTGAACAGTCTTCATTCAGACAAAAACTTCCCTTTAAATTGATGAGGTAGGACTATAAGATCTGGAACACTAACCATTACAAAAAGAAAATAACATAACTCAAGTTGATGAGTTATCATAATTTAAAATATAGAAAAACTATGGCTCAAATCTTAAGTGGTAATATGATATAAAAAGCTATTTCTGTTACAGGTATTGGAGAAGAAGTGCAGTTTGGTCTGCCATAAGTAAAGGGGAAATCTGACAAATTATATGAAGTTAAAAAAAAGAAGAGCAGAATTGAAAGAAAAAACTGATCGTGTAGGTGGTCATTTTGTGTACTGTAAGTATGATAGTGCTATACAGGATTATAAACTACAATGCAGTCAACATTATTGTAAATTGTTGAATGTTGGAATGTTTTGGTTCTCTCAACCACATGTATACATTAACTACATTGTCTATTACAAAATTGCTAAATACATGGAAGACTCCGAAGAAATGAATACAGAGTCCATATACTGGTACAATATGTCCAACATACAGTACACTGACATTTCACTACAAATTATAGGGTGTCTGCACAAATTTTACCCATCTAGATATCCTTATAATAGGAAAGTTTATTCCACAGATCCCTGTAAATGCAAGAGAAGAGTCTACATAGAAGAGTCTAAAACAGTAACTACCATTTGAAACAATGGATTTATGAAAGAATTTAAGAAGATAGCCTAGTAAAGTCATCCTGTGAACTATAAGGATCTATGCATGACACAAATATACTCTCCTTATTTCAGTATTAATGGAAATAGCTTTCCAGATGGGTCAGACCTAGCTGACTGGCAGAGGAGTGATCTGAGTAATTTCTGATGAGGCAGCTGTTAAGATGAAGACAGGAAAGACAGAATGTGATAAGAATGAAAATGTGATAGTGAATACCTGTAGAAATGCCATGTTGCCCTTTGAAACAGAAACTGAAGACAAAAAAGAAACACAGCTATCTGGTGAAACAAGTAGTACTATTCAGCTACAATGGTAGAATGCAGTTGCAGGAAAAATTATAAGACCACAGTATCTGCAAGTTTTCTAATATCAAGATTGCTAGTAATCTCTGCAACGTTTGATTTTGTATTGTTTTACAGGTCTTTGGGAAAGGCTTAGGAGGGCTACTGTATAGACACAAAGTTCAGGACTCATCACATATTTATAATTTATAATACTGTGAATTCTCCATTCCCTGAAACTCCTGCAGTGCTTGTTGTTGTTTTGTGAATATGACAGGACTTTATTTTATAAAAACATAATATTTGTGGCATAAGCCTGAGAGGCAAGTGATAACATATAAGCCTTCATCTCTGCCAGAAATCCTTCTAAGCCAGTGCCTTCCAAGAGACTGAACATTCGTCAGTTGCCAAGTTTAAAAGCAACATTAGTTAGATTTTAAGCTTTACAATCTATTAGTGTAAGTGATGGACCCTAAATTCTAGTTATGCTTTAAATCTTGGGATGTAAAGAAGGGTGGTTGTGTGATTTACTTAATGCATGTCACTAACACATTGGTAGCACATAACACCTTTGTACATCAAGCAAAAACTGCCTCCCTGCTTCCAGCACCGTCTGATTTACCAAACAAAATGCAGACATGTCAGAAAATGCTTCTGAATATCACCACTATAGAGGTTCATGCAGTTCCAGGTTTCAGTGAAAAATACAGTACTGTAAGTATGTAAATAACTTCCCATAACTATTTAAGGGTGGGAGTCAGTCTGGTTCAATGTGTAGTACACTAGCCTAAGAATCAGGAGAACTCAGTTCTTTGCCTAGCTGTGCTATTAGTCTGCATTGTAACCTTGAGTAATTCACTTTACCTCTTTGTGCCTCTATTTTCCCACATTTACAATTGGAGCAATGATACCTTTGTGCCTTTGGTCTTTGATACCACCTTTGTAAACTGCTTTAATATCTGTGGATGAAAAGTGCTGAATAAAGCACAAGGGCAACATTTCCAAACCTGATTGCCTAAAACTAAGTTCCATGCTTAGATAATTCAAAAAAGTGGCCAGAATTTTGAAGGTTCTGGACAGTTTATTAACTTTTATGGGATTTGAAAGGTTGAACACTTCTGAAAAGCAAGCCATTTTTATTCAGCTGCCTCAGTATAAGTTTTGGAACTTAGCTTTAGGCACCAAAGTATTAAGATTTTAGCTTAAATATATTAGTCACGGAGATTTTATTCAAAACGTGAAGGACATTTTGGGCTTAGAGCTGTTTTTCCATTTTTCCTCATCTGTCAAACCATACAATTATGATGAGGGACAATGTGTTAAAATCATGGCACTGAACCAAGTCAAAAAGGCTAAAGGTTATGTTAATGCTTTGTTTTCAACTGATAGCAGTGACATGAGATCAAGCAATTGGGACTCTAGCAGCCATTCATCAGACTTATGACATTCACTATTATCTTTATGACAGTTACTGCAAAGAGTAGATTCATGCTTTGCTATTTTCTTTGTTCATTACCATGTTTAAAGGAGAGATTAGAAAGTTAAAGCCACCTTGCCAGTACCAGTGCTTGCTGTATATAATTTATTATTTTGCCAGTATTGTTTAAAATACTAGATGAAAATCCAGCAAATTATTCAACATTTTTCTAACGGTTTTCTGTGGTATTCTCCAGGAGCACATGAGCATGTGCGTGTGTAGGAGGGAACTTGGGGGTGGGAGAGGGAGAGATGTGGCCTTACTGCCACAGTATCATCATGGCTCTAATGAAGTGGCTCTACTTTGCTTCTCTGTGTTCTTCCATATATTTGCTCGGCTAAACACAAAAGACTGGATATACCTGAGCTTTAATGGTACCAATTCGAGGTGTGTATTTTTTTCTATTTCCTTGTGAAAAAAATCAAGCTTGCTACAGTGCATTTATGATCATCATGTTGTGCTCATCTGCAATGATAATTTCTATTTGGAAAGCCTTTTTGTGCCCTGTAAACACAGTCTTATGTTTTGCATTTACAGAAGGATTATTTTAATGTCAGCATTAACAACTGACATGTCAGCCTTGAAAAGCTTTAAAGTCATGGTGCTCACTGTTTTAAGAGCCTTTAATATTCAACACTTGTTAATAAAAACCCAATCCCCAATAAATGTGTGCCCACCACTGCTACAGTGCGTGGAAGCAATCTGTTCCTAAAACATATCTGCAAATTATTTGATTGATAAATCACATATGCAAAAACACTTCAAACTTTTGAGAAATATACAGAAGGCAGGCAGCCAGGCTTCTTTCTTATTTTGCTGCAAAAAGAAATACCCTGGAGATCTGAATCTGTCATATGCTCTGCTACCACCTTTTCAGCATTCATTTCTAAATGACAACCATAGAATT
The DNA here is from genome assembly GCA_007922155.1 of Mesoclemmys tuberculata. NCBI lineage: Eukaryota > Metazoa > Chordata > Testudines > Chelidae > Mesoclemmys > Mesoclemmys tuberculata. The sequence goes on along the minus strand of ML675604.1, from coordinate 63,919,788 downwards.
ATAAATTTTCTCATGCATAAATATCAAAAATGAAATTAACATGAACCTGGAATTAAAACTCTTCTAAGTTCTACTGTACACACAGCCCTAAATTAATTCTATAAATATATTTCAAAATATCATTTGGAGAGTTGGCAATATTTAAGATGCCATTCAAAGAGCCAGGACATGGTAAAAGTAAAGATGCTGGTGCCCGCACCTGTGCTGGCACAATAAGAACTGGATTTTGAATGGATGAATGAGTGACATATACAAAAGCCATAACACTAGATTGAAATACAGGAATAAAATGATAGTTATATTAGATGAATAGCCTATCAAATGAAAACTTTGATTTAATGGACAAGATGCAAAATGAATCCATCTTCCTGATTTCTCAGCCACAATGATTTCTCAGAGTAAATGCAACAAGCATCTAAAAAATAATCACTGCATCTAAATCATGAAACTGAAGTTTTGATTCCAGGCTGTTATCCAAATAACTTATTTTGAAATGTTATCTCCTTATTGCAGTTGTAGTATACCTAAGAGTGTTTATGCAATCAAGGAACTCTGTTAGCTGAATACAGAAAAGAGATGGTCTCCCATGCAATGAAATGCCTAATGTTTCAGTTCACTCTTATTTGTGGAGAAGGTTAATAAAATCATTAAACAGAGAATGCACAGCAGCTTTCACTCTGAAGGGCTTACACTATTTAATGATCAGATCATCCACCACTGAAGAGCAGCTACTTCTGCAGTAAGCAAAGCAACTACTTAACTGTGGACAGCAACATTGCATGAAAATGTAGATAAGAACATGAAGTGGCAAGTCTCTACAAATAAGTACAGTAAGCAGTAATACAGTCTTACAAAGTTAAGGGTTTATTTTTCAGGTAATCTTTATAACAGTAATAAGCATCTAAAGAAAGAGTTCAGCATGGGATTGCCTCACTCATCTCTAATAAGCAAATCTAGACACTGCATCCTATTTGGTGAGCTAATCACAGATGAAGAGTCATGCCTCAAAGCTGTTTCCACATATAGCCCAGATGAAGGTAACATGGTGTCCTTTACTACACCCCAAACGGTACCCCTCTAGGGTTTCACCTCCACACTGTGATGCTGTCCCACCTTAGGGTGGCAGGGACCAGCCAAACACAAGCGATTAACCGGGCTGGTGGGAGACATAATGCCATTCTTTTTTAGTCAGGCTTGACCTCTTCATTCCTCAGACTCAGGTAGATGTCGCTGTATTAGTTACATTTTGTTGATGTTTTCAAGAGTCTGTTCATTTTAGCAAGAGGACTGGAACCTGCATCTGCCACCTCCCAGGTGAGGACCCCTAACCACTAATCTGTAGATTCACTTTTGTGCCAGTTCAATGAATATTTAAATATTTAGACACAGCAGAACAGCTTCAAATGTAGAAACTGAGAAAGGCCCGATGTAGAAAACCCCAAAACCCAATGGTAGAAGCAGCCTTTTGGAAGGAAGGAGTTCACGCAGGCACAGGGAGAATATGACCCTGAGTCTCTCACATCCCATGTGAGTGCTCTGACGACAGGTAAAAGTTCTTTGCTGAGGCAAGACCAGTACCAGCACCACTTCCTCCTCTGCCCAACCTCTGTGTGGATTCAGACAGCCCCTGAAGACAAGATGGGGGGGAATGCCAAGTATCAGGATTTATATGGCCAGCTGCCAAAATGTAGGTGTGGTGGGGATCTTAACATGGCAACTTAAGTGCCTGGGGACTTCAGGCACCTAGAGGGTTAGGTGGCAGCTGTGTAGAGCAGCGAATGGCAGTTGGATTTAGATGCTAAATGATGGATTTAGATGCCTAAATCCTTGTGAATTCCACCTATAGTGCCCATGTGTTAATCCAGCCCTGTTTACAAGCAATGCAAGAGCTTTAGCATGGAAGGAAGATCAGGAACTCTATGGGAGAAAGAGGGGAGGAATCCTCTTTTTTGTAGGCATCCTAAACACTGGTGGAAAAGGAGTAGGATTAAAGAATGTGGGGGCAAGAACTACTGTCAAAGAGGGGCAGAAGCGGGAGGCCTACCTTCACTTTCTTATCTCCAGCTTAAAATTTGCTCGGATGGCAGAGAAGGAGAAGTCCTATGGCTATGCACTTGCTATCAGGAATCAGGGCCTGCAGCAGAGCCAGTCTCCAGGCAACCTAATGGCCACAGCTGGCCAGTAGTAGGTTGCCCAATTGGCTACACTGCCTAATTGGTGGGAAGAGTCAGCAGACCAGCTCTTAAGCCTAGCAATAGGTTGGTGACAGCTCCAAGCATTTTCTTGCCTGACCACCTTCTTCCTGGTCTCTAATACTTGCTGGATGATGTGTCAAGGGCTGAATACTATTACTAGTGGGACAAAAAAAATTAGGCACATTTTTGAAAACTTTTCCCTGGTTTTGTGTTTATCTGTTATTTGAAAAACTTCAGCCAGCTTTATTGACTAGAATCATGCTACTATCAATAGGTACAGCAATAGTGATAACTTGGAGTGAACATTTCCATTATAACCCCATTTTTCTCCATTACACATCATCACTTTCTGACACTGTCATGAGCAGACTGCATTTTTTTTCTCTTGTCTTCCTGAATGGAAGTTTTTCTGGCAAACCTGAGCAAACTCTGTTTACTGTGGGCATGATAATGTCTCCATTTGTTTTGTTGAAAAACATTGTTGAATATTTTTCCTCTGCTTTTCCAAGAAAAACCAGAACATTTTTGCTGCCCAATGGTTTCAGAAAAGACACTTCACATTTTTCCTCACAAGGGTGTAGTGAAGATTGGTTAGTTTTTGTACAGTGCTTTGAAGACATACAGAGCTCTACAAATGCTAAGCATTATTATGATACATGAAAGCTATATTAGAGAATCTTATAAGACACAAGGGACAGATATTGTTTAATATATGGCATTTGAGGAAAATATCTTATTTCTAGTAGGAGTCCTAGCGTTTCCCGTGTGATTTCTTGTTTGTTTGGATAACAGAAGATCCTCACATGATAGTATGTCTAGTTTGGTGTTAAATTAGGCCACCGTACCCTAACTTTAGAAAGTGTTATCTTTTTCTTTAGAATCTCTCAATTAAAATGTGTAATGAATAGAAAAGGGTCTAAGATGCAAAGGTCAGATCCAGCTCTCAAGTCACTCAGAGCAAATTAAGGCCATTCTCTATTCATGATTTATTGTGCAGTTGAAATTATTTAGGATTCTTTAAATCAATGCTCTCCAAGTGTGTGCATGATCTATGTATTGCACAAGTATATGGCACAGTAATATTAAACCTCCTCCTGAGCAAAATATTTAAAATAAACTTGAGGTGGTTTCAGAATCTACTACAAGGATGCCAGTAAGTAGTTTAGACTGTAAATCTGGCCTCTTCTAAAATAATTAGTCTGGTGGACACTGGCCACTGGTATGTAAATATCTACTTTCATTTAGAGTAAAACTGTCAAAAGTACCATAGGTATTCAGGAGCCAAAGTATCATTTTCAAAAGTAGCTTAGGTACTCAGGGGCCAGCTTTTCAAAAGTATTTGGGCATCTGGTAGGATTCTGAAAATACCTAAGCAGGTTAGGAGCCCAGTTTTGTTATCAGATGACAAAAACCCCAAAGCTAAACTGGTCAAGATTTCTGTCAGTCTGGTGTGTGTTTTTGCAGTTTGTTTGTAGAGGATCTCATTTATTCAGCTTCTAGTGCTGTGCAAAAAGCAAGAGGAGGATTTTGCTTTAAGAAGATGGAATGTCCTCCATTCTGGATCTACCTCAAATTTACAGTGAAAGAATGACTGCTCTTTGATGTGGGCCTACTAAAGTGTTGGACGTCCCAAGTATATAGACAGAGGTACTCGAAAGTAGTACTTCCTCCAAATATGAAAAATATATGTTCAGTTGAAAAGAGGAGTTGAGACATTTTGAAAGGGCAATAAAGATATACTATAGATGAAGACCCCTAAACCCATACAGAAATAATGCAAAATAAAATAATAAATCAATAAGCAAAGCACAAAACAGAAGGTAAAAGGTGAGTAATCTCCACAAAACCATCCAATGAAGAATCGAGCATTAGTTTGAATCAGAATAACTTTTACTATTTAATATTTAAACAAAGGAGTTCATGTTTCCATAATAACAACTTCTGGTTGTGAAATAAATAAAGCATAGCAGAAATTGATTTATAATCTGGAACATCCTGAGCATAAGTTGTGATACTACCAGTTTCTCAAACAATGTTCAGCTTCTCCCAGCTGAAGGCTCCAAAATGACATTCTTCATCAATAATTTTTAATTATTTAATTAATAATTTTTATTTCTACTATACTTTAATTCAAACAGAAGACATGCTTCTCAGCATGCAAGTTTTGAGGGTGCTGTACTGTCCAAAACAGCCTGAATTTTACAAAACAAATCTTGTGACGTGTGCTGATTTTATAGTGTACTGACTGGATGAAATCCTGATTCCACTGAAGTTTATGGCAGAACTCCCAGTAATCTCAACGGTGCCAAGGTTTCAAGGAAGGTCTTCCTGTGCAGCTATTTCATTATCCTTAAAAGGCATTGTAACATGGGTTTTTTCCAAGTGCTTTTTGTATGCTCTTATTTTCTTTTCAGTATCATTCTATTCTACTTGTTTAGCCTTTCCCAATAGTATTTTAAGACCTTTCATATACATGCTGTGTCATAATGAAATAATAACAACTTGTTTAAACTCACTTAAGAAGTCTACATGACTGGTACATCCTATTTCACTTGTACGAAAGGCAGGCTGCTTTTGTATCCCTTTGCTAATGCAAACTGTAGACTCTGCAAGCAAAGACAAGAATATTTTCTTTTCACATTTTACATGCTTAGTCAATCAAACATAAAGGCTATGTGCCAGACATAGCACCCAACTAAATTTTCTATTCAGAATCGAAAGTGCTGCATTTACTTAATTATCCAGTTGACTTGCTAAATTAATGGAACTGGGGAGTTTAAGAAATTTCCAGTGACACATTGTTTCAGAAGAAATCTTCCCCAAAAGACTCAGTGTAATGTTGGTTTTTCTTTTGTGTAAACTTGATGGCCAGTTGACCACCTTTCTCTTAAGGGAATTTTTGTTTATGTTGGAAGAGGTTCTAAAATGGTCCACCAATAGCAGACATTAAAATTGTTGAATATTAAATTAATGCAAACATAAAATGTTTATTTATAAAACACTAAAATTTAATAAAACTTTAAATTAATGCAAACAGAAAATGATTGCTCTGAGCTCCAGTGTGAAACTGGAGATACACCAGTTGAGAGTCTCTGGGTTAAGCTTAGAAGCAAGAACAATAAGGGTTATGTTGTGGTGGGTATCTGTTATAGACCACCAGACCAGGAGGATGAGGTGGATGAGAAAGTCAACTAGAGAAAGTCAACTAGAGAAAGTTTCCAGTTCACAGGACCTGATTCTCATGGGGGACTTCAATCACCCTGACATCTGCTGGAAGAACAATACAGTAGAGCACAAACAATCCAGGAAGTTTTTGGACTGTGTTGCAGATAACTTCCTGGTGCAAATGCTGGAGGAACCAAGTAGGGGCCGTGCTGCTCTTGACCTGCCGCTCACAAACAAGGAAGATTTGGTAGGAGAAGTAGAAGTGGGTGACAACCTAGGCAGCAGTGACCATGAGATGGTCGAGTTCAGGATCCTGACAAAAGGAAGAAAGGAGAACAGCAGGATACGGACCATGAACTTCAGAAAAGCAGACTTTGACTCCCTCAGGGAGCTGATGGGCAGGATCCCCTGGGAGGCTAATATGAGAAGAAGGAATCCAAGAGGTCTGGCTGTATTTTAAAGAAACCTTATTGAGGGCACAGGAACAAACTATCCCAATGTGCAGAAAGAATAGCAAGTGTGGTAGGCGACCAGCTTCACTTAACAAAGAAGTCATTGGTGAGCTTAAACACAGAAAAGAAGCTTACAAGAAGTGGAAATTTGGTCAGATGGCTATGGAGGGTAATGAAAATACTGCTCGAACATGCAGGAATGAAATCAGGGAGGCCAAAGCGCAATTGGAGTTGCAGCTAGCAAGGGATGTGAAGGGGAACAAGAAGGATTTCTACAGGTATGTTAGCAACAAGAGGAAGATTAGGGAAAGTGTGGGCCCCTTACAGAATGGGGGAGGCAACCTAGTGACAGAGGATGTGGAGAAAGCTGAGGTACTCAGTGCCTTTTTTGTCTCTGTCTTCAGAGACAAGTTCAGCTCCTAGACTACTGCACTAGGCAGCACAGAATGGGGAGGAGACGAACATCCCGCAGTGCTGAAGAAACAGGTCCAAGACTATTTAGAAAGATTGGACATACACAAGTCCATGGGGCCGGAGGCAATGCACCCAAGGGTACTGAGGGAGTTAGCTGATGTGATTTCAGAGCCATTGGCTATTATCTTTGAAAGCTCATGGCAATTGGAGGAGGTCCTTGATGACTGGAAAAAAGCAAATATAGTGCCCATCTTCAAGAAAGGGAAGAAAGAGGATCCAGGGAGCTACAGACCGGTCAGCCTTACCTCAATCCCTTGAAAAATCATGGAGCAGTTCCTCAAGGAATCCATTTTAAGGCACTTAAAAGAGAGGAAGGTGATCAAGAGCAGTCAACATGGATTCACCAAGGGAAAGTCATGCCTGGCCAACCTGATTGCTTTCTATGAAGAGGTGACTGGTTCTGTGGATGTGGGGAAAGCGGTGATTGTTATATACCTTGACTTTAGCAAAGCTTTTGATACCGTCTCCCACAGTATTCTTATCAGCAAGTTAAAAAAGTATGGGTTGGATGAATGGACTACAAAATGGATAGAGAATTAGCTAGAGCAAAGGGCTCAACGAGTAGTGATCAATGGCTCCATGTCTAGCTGGCAGCTGGTCACAAGCGGAGTGCCCCAGGGGTTGGTCCTAGGGCCGATTTTGTTCAACATCTTCATTAATGATCTGGAGGATGGGGTGGATTGCACCCTCAGCATGTTTGCAGATGACACTAAGCTAGGGGGAGCGGTAGATACCCTGGAAGGGAGGGATAGGATACAGAAGGACCTAAACAAATTGGAGGATTGGGCCAAAAGAAATCTGATGAGGTTCAACAAGGACAAGTGCAGAGTCCTGCACTTAGGATGGAAGAATCTCATGCACAGCTACAGACTGGGGACTGATGAGCTAGGGAGCAGTTCTGCAGAAAAGGACCTGGGAGAAACAGTGGATAAGAAGCTGGATATGAGTCAGCAGTGTGCCCTGGTTGCCAAGAAGGCTAATGGTATATTGGGCTGCATTGGTAAGCGCATTGCCAGCAGATCGCAGGAAGTGATTATTCCCCTCTATTCGGCATTGGTTAGGCCGCATTTGGAGTATTGTGTCCAGTTTTGGGCCCTCCACTACAAAAAGGATGTGGGCAAGTTTGAGAGAGTCCAGTGGCGGGCAACAAAAATGATTAGGGGGCTGGAGCACAAGACTTATGAGAAGAGGCTGAAAGAACTAGGCCTGTTTAGTCCATAGAAGAGAAGAATGAGGGGGGATTTGATAGCAGCCTTTAACTACCTGAAAGGGGGTTCCAAGGAGGATGAAGCTAGGCTGTTTTCAGTGGTGAGAGATGACAGAAAAAGGAACAATGGTCTCAAGTTGCAGTGGGGGAGGTCTAGGTTGGACATTAGGAAAAAGTTTTTCACTAGGAGGACAGCAAAGCATTGGAATGGGTTATCTAGGGAGGTGGTGGCATCTCCATCTTCAGAGGTTTTTAAGCTGTGGCTTGACAAAACCCTCACTGGGATTATTTAGTTGAGGATAGTCCTGCTTTGAGCAGGGGGTTGGACTAGATGATCTCCTGAGGTCCCTTCCAACTTTAATATTCTATGGTTCTATGATTCTATAGAATCTCCAAACAACCAACAAAGAACATGAAACTGTTGAGACAATCTACTCTCAATAGGAATGAATACATTTTCCCAGGAGCAGTTCTACCTTCCTTGTATTTATAGATATCTGTTCCCCATGATCTAGCTCTATCCACTATGGTCTAATGTATTTTTGATCTATAGTCATTTAAACTGAAATTATCTGCTCCTTAGACCTTTATCTTGTTTTTTGGGACTATAAAAAGACACAAGTAATGTTTATCTATTTTTCCCTATTATATTTAGGTTCTTATAATATACCCAGCACTATGGTCTCTAAAGCACCTTTCAGCAATGGATTAAGCAAAATGATTACCATATCATTTATGATTCCATCTCCATGCTTCTCCCTGCCTACTGATGTGACATTCCCAAATGTGTCTGTTACCATAAATTATTATGATAGTTTTGGCAACATGAACATTGGTGCAATTGCTCATTTGTATAACACTAATAATATTTGCAAAAAACAAACAAACCATACCTCTGGTTCTGTAAGAAAATAATAAAGATATAGCTAAGAACCAGTGTTCCACCAGTGAAACTTAGGCAATCTCTCTTATAAATAAATGTTGATTCTGTATTTGTAATATTAAAGTTGGTCATATGCCTTGACTAAAATTTAAGAGGAATATTTTAGTTCATGCTTGAGAATGTGGAAAATACTATCAAACAAAGTCATTGATTTATCTGAATCCTAATAACCTCAGTTTTGGACAAACATGATTAAATCATAATCAGTTCTGTTCAGTATTGAAGTCTGATCAGGAAAACAGATTTTCTGAAGACAAATAAAGCCACTAAGGAACATGAGAAAAAGCATTCAAATTAATTCTTTTTGAAGGGTCAGTTGTGAAGAAACAAACAAAATATGGGTAATGAATATGAACTGGGATTCTTAACTTTGTCGAACTGCTCCGCAGTAGAAGAGAGGAGATGCAAAAAATCTAGGGTGTCTAATGGAAAATATCAAGAAGGGATTCATTTTAATAAAATGTTCATGAAAATATTATAACAGTAATAGAGGTGCTAAACCTCTGTACTCATTAATCCGCAAAGGCGCACAAGCCTTTAGTATAAATAAACAGACCGAACTCTCTTCAAACATAAATTCGCCATGTTACGTCTGATATATATGAATTGCTTACTTAATGTCATCTTAACCCATTATAAGCTTTCACTTTTTCACATATGCCTCAGTAGATCATAAAAGTGCATGCATTCCAAGAATAATCTGTTACAAATGGAATAATAAATATATAATTTAAGCAAGCTATTTGCATATTTGCTTAGTGCATGTTTTGCATTACCGTAGTATATTACAGTATAGCTATATATATTTTATCAAGTTGAAAAATGAACAAATACAACTATTCCATTGTCCATAATCTCCTACGAATACCAATCTGGACATGTTGTAACCAGAATGTTCTAAGGAATGTTCAACTCCACTGTTACAATACAGATATTTAAGACATAAGCAAAGTCAAGTGGTTTAATGCAGTCCAGGTTCTTTGAAGTTTCAGTACCCACCAGCAGAAAATATATTCTATAATAGAGCTGGCTAATGATTTTCTAGTCCATTGACTTGAGTAAAGGAAGGACTTACACTTTCCTTTAGACAAACTAATGAATTTCAATATAAAGCAGAAGCAAATAGTGTGTACTGTAACCTGATTACTTTCTGCACTTTTAAAATTATATGATAATGAAGTAGCAAGTTCATTCTAGCCTATAAAGGTTCTCATACCATACTCATCACCATAGTTTCTGAGTGTTTTCCAATAGTGCACTAAATGATGTGACAAACAGCTGCCATGTGTTTGTTCCAGCAATCTGTCATCAGAGAGAGATGAGCGTGCTGTGGAATACAGCCGCTGCCCCACCTCAAAGTGGTATCTCATCATCAGCTATGTTAAATACTGCAGAGTTTTCTTTTTAATCGCAAGAAATTGTGATTAATGTGATTTTTATAAAATGTTTACAATAACCTTTTGATTTTAACAGAAGAACTCAGAACCACAGAAATCAAGAAGATTCCTTGAGTTCAAGGAATTGTTAGAATCTTTGAATAGTGCTTTCCTCCTGCCAACTCTGGGCCAGGCCCTCTGGGAAAGTGTTGAAATATTTTGGTCTGGGGGCCATGCATGTTCTGCCTGCCTTTCACTTTAGCCTTTCTCACTCTCAGTGTTCTCTCTCTAAGCCAGTGGTTCCCAACCTGTGGCTTGGGAGCCAAAAGTGGCCTGTGGGAGCTTTCAAAGTGGACCACCAATCCACTTCTGCTGGCTGCAGAAGGCAGCTGCTGTCTAGGGACCCAGGTGGAGCGCATTGTGGTGGACGGTGCAGACTTCTTGCTGCAGCTCAGGGAATGGGAGATCAGCACTGCCCTCCCCCGGCTGTAGCAGGGAGCACAGCAAATTGCTCGGCCTGGTTCCCTAGGCACTGGGGTCCCAATTGGATCCAGAGGGTTGGGAGATGAACGCTCCCTTACCCCAGCTCCAAAAGGGAATAAAGCACTCTGCCTGGGTCTCTAGGTGCTGGGGTCCCTGCTGAAGCCAGAAGGCGGGAAATACTGATCTTCTGTCCTCCTGCAATGGCTGCAGAAGGGAGCCACTGCCTTGGGACCCTGGTGGAGAACACGGGACCACAGGATGTATGCAGTTTCCCTTTCACATCCAGGGGTGTTACCAGATTTGCCCGTCACCTTGAGGTATGCTCATTTATTAGGGTTACCTTCCTGGAAGAGGGGGTGTGATTCTATTAATGTGCTGCTTGTGTTACTTCTGTGCTCATATGGCTACAATTCCCCTTCTAATGGAGCTATCCTGCAGGACCTAAGGTTTTCAGGGATGGGTTCCTTCAGCCTCAGATTCAAATAAACCCCCCACAGATACACACACACATTCCAGATTAACTGAGTGCGTCTGAGCAGACCGGGCTATCAGCACTCTCAGCTGACCCCTTATTTGTCCCTGAACTCAGCAAGCTGGGTGACAGCACTGTCAGCTGCCCCCCTTATTTGCCCCTGGACTCAATCAGGCTGGGTCAAACACACTTTCAGCTGACACCCTTATATGCCCCTGGACTCCGTAGGCTAGGCAGAGCAGCACTTCTCAGCTGCCTACTCCCTCACTCTACAACTGTTCTAGCAGTAACCCCCTTGATGAGCAAACCCCACAGGATTTTTGGGCACTCCAGGGATCTTTGGCTTAGGTAAAAGAAGCGTTGCTGCAGAGCAAGATAGGGAAGCCAAGAACACAAAGGAGTAAATGAAGTTTGGAAAGAGAAAAACTGGCAACCGTCTTGATTATAAGTTAGTTTATTGCCAGATATATAAAACTTATGATACTAATAGAGATACCATACAAGGAGAGAAAAACAATCAAACACTTACAATACTACACAAGTACAGTTGGGATATTGGAGAAAGCTAACTCAGGTTTGATTACAAAATTAGAAAGTTATACCTGGACTAAGAGAGAGAGCTAGAGAGAGTTGTGGGGGAAAGAGCGGTCTCATCACTCCATGCAGCTCAGAAGTTTCCAAGAGACAGGCTGTTCAGCTTAGGGTCTGGAGCACTTGAGACAGGCAGAGCCCCCAACATGATCAGTCAGGAAAAGGTGAAGTCCCAGTGGATCTGATGCACCATTTAGATCCAGGAATTAGAATAGGGGTTTGAACTTGGGAAAGGGTCTATGTAGAACTAGGTTTGTTTATGGGTAAACAATGTCTCGAGGAAGTACCCCAGAGTAGTTTTCTTTATGCTGGACAATAGGAGCTGATCACTCCTGTCTATGGTCAATGTTCCTTGAGGGAGCTCACAATGCAATCAGGCAGATTCAGTGTTTTGCATATCAATAACTAGAATGGTCTGATAACTGTGGAGCTGGATGTGTGTAGGTATGGACTCATTTACATCAAAAGCGGAGATCTCCCATCATGCAGTGCATCCCTGCTTTGCCAATCCCAGAGTTCAGTGCGGTCCCTCCTTTGGATTTTGATTCTCCATTCTTCATGCTAATTCTTGTTCTATCTTCGATGTAGATGAGGCTTCTGTTCTCCATTTGATGTGCTAATTGAGATGCCTCTTTTTACATCTTCTATGTAGATGAGGCATGGGGAGTTGTCTTAATCCTATCACCCTTGTTTGGAGGGTTTTAGGTGTGTCTCACAGCCTTTTCATCGCTTTTGTTTCTGGTTCAAGCAGAGGTTGGGGGAGGGATTCAGGTGAGCCAGAGAGAGTAGGGGTTTTGCACCCTCGTTCCCCAAGAACACAGAGCTGCCAGGTAACAGGGGGATGGAAAGGCCTCCTTGCTGAACTCCTTCCATCTGGCTGCAGGAAGGTAGGGGGACTGCTGGAGGAGACTGGTGGCCCTTCAGGGTAGTAAAAGTTATATCTGTGGCCCTCAAGTCAAAGAGGTTGGGAACCACCGCTCTAGGCTATGTTAGCCATCCAGAGCTGGCAACTGTCTGGGAGCCAGAGAAGCACTGAGTGCTTCTTCGGACAGTCAGAGTTACCCAGCATAGGGATTGAAGGAAACACCCTCAGTTGGCCTCACCTTTCCCTCCAGCTTCAGAGGAGTGACAGGTGATCAAGTGAGCTGGGAGAAGGCTGCCTGGCCTGCTCCACACCCTGATGCTGGAATCTCATCCTGCATGCAAAGAGACCTCTGACTCTTTGAGAGAACAGCTCTCTATCCCCCACTGCTGGAAGAACCTGAGCTGTCACATGCCTCCCCATTAATGGACCTTCAGGTTCCTCTATGGCAGCAGTGTTAGAACTCTTATTCCTCTCTCTCTCTCTTACTCTAGGAATCTTGGGGAACTTTCTCAGTTACCTGCAGCCTCTGGTATCCCAAATGCTGGCAACTGAAAAAAAACAGATGACCAGATATTTTGAAATGCTATCAGCCTGTATCTACCTTGCCAGGCCAACCCCAGGGACCATCAATTTGGCATGTAACTTCAAATTGTCCACTGTTGAGATTTTGAAATTGGTTAAGGGCCCCTGAACATCTGGAGAGGTCTTGCCTGTTATGCAGCATCTGTCCAGGGCCAACAGATACTGGTCCTGGCCTCCACTGGTGCTCTAGAAATACAATGGCCCCTGCTGAAGAGTTCGTTCAGCATTGGTGCACTCCCTTCATGGTTGAGGGCAGTGTACAGGCTCTTTTCCCACCTGGTTCCCTGCCCCTGTCAACAGTTGCTTTCTCCCTGCAGTGGTCTCTCTTCCCATAACTCAGCCAGGTCATGATTTGAACCCATGACCTGATAGGGTTCAAGACGCTGGGCTCTTACCTGAGCCCACACATCTACACTGCAGCTTGATAGACCCACAGCCCAAGCCCTGCAAGCCCAAGTCAGCTGACATGGGTCAGCTGCAGGAGTTCTATTGCAGTCTAGCACATACCTTGATGACCAGGCCCTGCTGTCTATCCTCCAACAGGTGGTATGTCCTGTTCCCCACTCCCATATCACCCTCACCCTCACACACACACACACACACACAGTCAGCCTGCTGATTTATACAGGTTGGACAGTTGCCAGAGAGTGAACTCTGCTGTCTAAATGCTAGACAGTAACTAGCCCCAATGAGAAGTCTGTACCTGTTACCCTCATGGGAGTATGATGGGTTTTTACCCTGCTCAGTTCATCCCTTACCCATGAGTCTAATTTGCAGTTTCATATATTGCGAGAACATGGAGTGTGAGGAAATGGACGCAACTTAGAGTTGTTCATTCCAAGAATAATTCTGTGTTCAACTCATTCTAATTTCACTCTCCCTGTTGGAATTTCAGTGGAATTTCTCTGCTAAATGTCTCCTATGGGCTTGGACTTTCCTACAGTCCAGCTTTTTGTGGAGCTCTCTCTCTTCAGCTTAGAGGGTGCCCTAATTTAATTCCTGTTTTATGGCAAAAAAGAAACATGGGCCAGTCTGGTTGTGAGTTGCCAGGGCTCAGCAGAACACTAGCAGACTCAGTCAATCCCCCACACAGCCTGCAGCAACCCCCTAAGTCAAACTGTATGGGGCTCAGGAATCCTCTGCTCCCCCTGCACCAATCCCTAGCAGCCAAACTTCTAGATACATTCAAAGCTCCTATTCTCTCTGTTACAATCACTTCCAGCCACATTCCCCAGATCCTTACATCCTGTTTATCCCTTTGAACCAGACAATCTAGAACACTTGTTTGTGTTCTTTATAATCCCTTATTGTTTTTTCTGGCCTCACAATGTCATTACAAAAAATCCCAAAACAAACTATTCCCAGCACCACAAAAATCCTAGGATTAATGGAGCTCACAGCACCATCTCCCAGTAATGGACAATGTTCATAGACTTATTGATCTGGGGAGTTTCCTGAGTTTGTTCCCCTGTTTACACCATGACACCCTTCCCTGCCACCCTTGCTATTCACAGAAATAACATATCTGTTCCTGGGGACTGCTGAGTTCCTCTTCTTTTCTTATTATGCTGCCTGTTACATCTCTTCTTTATAGTTTTTAATTTCTCTTCTCTCTCTCTCCCTCTGGCTTGTCACTGTGTGTCTCCATGACCACAAGACTGTGCACTCAGCCACTCTGCTGGATTCCTAAGTGCCTACTTCATTTGCCACTCAGGTACTTTGCTGACCTTAGTGCTGATTTCATAGGGCTGAGCTTTGTGATGACAGGATGACATCATAATGCACAGCTGACATGCTCCCTCTGCTATCTCTTTCCTTTCTTGAAGAGTTAGGTAGTATTTTACTCCCTCACTTTTTGATGGAAACTCTTTTTCTAATGGATAGTATAAAGAAGTCACTTCTACAATCCCTCTTGAAGAGAGAAGCAGAAAATGTCTAGTTTTCAATCCCTCGTCTGTCATCTTAATTGCACAATCATTCATCCTTAGGTTAGGTGTCTCCAGCTTTCTTCTCTTACCTTAAGATCACTGAATTTATTTATTATAGCGATCTGCTTTGTTTTCCATATCTTGCTTTGGAGAGAATCTACTAGTGAGAAAATTCTGGTGAAGGACTGGTAGTAAAGTTTCTTTTGATTTTTCATCTTAGTTTACTGTACTTTTAGAGTGTTGACTAGTATTTTGAATATTGGGCAGTGATCTGAAAATCTGGGAGTGCTGCAGGGTGCTGGGAGGGGTCAACAAAATGGCAGATGAATTTCAATGTTGTTAAATGCAAAGCAATGCACACTGGAAAACATAATCCCAAATATACATATAAAGCGATGGGGTCTAAATTAGCTGTTCCCATTCAAGAAAGAGATCTTGAAGTCATTGTGGATAGCTCTCTAAAAACATCCGCTCAATGTGCAGAGGCAGTCTAAAAAGCTAACAGAATGTTGGGAATCATTAGGAAAGGGATAAATAATATGACAGACGATATCATATTGCCGCTTTATAAATCCATGGTACGCCCACATCTTGAATACTGTGTGCAGAACTGGTCATCCCAAAAAGATGTATTGGAATTGGAAAAGGTATAGAAAAGGGCAACAATAACTATTAGGGGTTATGGAAAAGCTTCCATATGAGGAGAGAGAAATAAAGCTAGGATGTTTCATCTTAGAAAAGAGACAACTAAGGGGGGATATGATAGAAGTCTATAAAATCATGACTGGTGTGGAGAAAATAAATAAGGAAGTGTTATTTACTCCTTCTCATAACACAGAACTGGGGGTCACCAAATGAAATGAATAGGCAGCAGGTGTAAAAAGAACAAAAGGAATTATTTTTTCACACAACACACAGTCAACATCTGGAACTCCTTGCCAGAAGATGTTGTGAAGATCAAGTCAATAACAGGATTCAAAAAAGAACTAGATAAGTCCATGGAGGATAAGTCCATCAGTAGCTATTTGGCAGAATGGTCAGGCATGCAAAACAATGCTCGGAAGTGTCCCTACCTCTGTTTGCCAGAAGCTGGGAATGGGCAACAGAGGATGGATCACTTGATGATTATCTATTCTGTTCATTCCCTCTGAAACACCTGGTATTGGCCACTGTCGGATGACAGGATATTCGGCTAGATGGACCACTGGTCTGACCCAGTATAGCCATTCTTATGTCTTCTCCTAGAAGCCCTCCCTGTGTCCCCGAGTCAGCCCCATCACCAGAGCTTTGACAACCAGGCATTGATCTATCCTCTTTTTACCCCTCTTCCCCCAGGTTCCACAGAAGCTTTTAGATACTTAAATGCAGTCCAGATTGTTTCCGGGGGTCTGTTTCTCTTGACCGTATGCCAACACTATAAACAAGTCTATAATGAAACCCTCTAAACTTTAGGGTCCAGTTTAAAAAGCAGAGAGTGATATAAACTGAGGCTAGCATTGTCCTAAACCTCTGAGCTTATGCTATGACCCCTTCTCTCCATTTTGCATGATATGGTTTTACAAATTGGATTATAAATTATCCAATTTGACCTGACAAATCGAGACTCAGCTCTGGATTTGCATCAGACATTTTTTAAATCTATATTTTAAAAATATTTTAACACCTTTTAAAACTATATATTTGTAAAAAATCAAAGAAATATTAAAGGGTACACTTCCACAGTTCTGTTCAACAAGAGTGCTGGTTTCTGTAGTACACCCGTCGGTACTACGGATATTAAAATTAGTCAGGTGTGCAGTTCTCATACTACAAGATTTTATGAAGCAATGCTCATTGCTCTTGCCCTGAGATTAGAGGCTGATGCATGCTCAGGACTGTATATACTCTATCTGAATGTTTTTCAGAGTAGTTTCTGCTTTCCTTGGACCACTCATCCTTCTGCTTGCATGTCTGGATGAAATGCTTTCTTTAAACGGTTTCTGGATTAGCAAAATGGGGTGAGTAAACTGATAATTTTTTATTAACCCCTCAAACAAATGCAAAATTTAAGGAAAATACAGCACCACTTAGAATTAAGGGGGAAATTGTTCTCTGATGTCCTTGTGTTATTCCCAGTGATTTCAGTGGGCAGATTTTGGCCCTATATCAGAACTGTCATTCCAACTCCCATATTGCCCACACATAATCCCGTATCACTGGATGGGTGGTAAATTTGAAACTGCAATAATTTTAAAATCATCTTCTATGCTCAGAACTACAGCTCTGATTGTTGCTAGTACTGGGAATTCTGACTCAAATAGATATAAAAAAAGAAGTGGAAGAGGGAGAAGAGAGACAAAGCATTTGAAAGCTCTTAAAGCTGGGGCCAAGATTTTTAGTAGAGGCTTGTGACTTTGGGTACTTCACTGCAAACACCTTGGAGAGGTCCAGTTTTCAGAAGATGGGCGCTCTACATTTTCTGAAAATCAGGCTCCTTTCAGGTATCTCAAGTTGAATGCCTAGAATCACTAGTCACACTAAAGATCTTGGTTTATGAGAGTAAGCAGGAAACAATATGCCTGAATTTTACTTTTGGTTTGTTGTGTATTCTGTAAAAATGGCAGACATTTAACTAGCAACAAAATAAATGTTTCAGATTTGCAGTCTGATGCCACTGACACCAGTTCAGTAGGTCATGCATTCTTTTCTTTCACAACCATCCGTACGTCTATACCATCCGCTACATATGAAACATCCTTCCTAACCTGGTCTGCAAAGCCACTACCCTTTCCCTTTCCTCATCCAAATCCCTCTCTAAGACTCACTTCTTCTGCAAAGCATACAAGAAATTACCCAATTAAAACATTTGATTCCTTTTTTAAACTGTATCCCATCATGCTGTTCATTAAGTAAAGGAATTATTTTATTGGTACTACCCTTTTCCTCCCTCTAACTCTGTCTTTACTCTTGTGATCCCCTTGTTGCATCAGATCTAATTAGTTTGTAAGCTCCTCAGGGCAGAAAATATATTCTTTATCTGTTTCTGCAGCACTTCACACAATTCGATGTTTGAAGAAATGATTGTTGCAATTATGGAGACACTGGCCAAAGATAAATCACCCTCTGCCAATAGTCTAATGACAAAAGTTAGTGACTATTATAATGAAAGCTGCAGTGCTTGATCATTTGCTAGCTCAGTTGAAGACTTCCTTTTCTGTTGGTAATAAATCAGCTGCCAAGTTTGCCCATAGGCTTGAGCACAACGACAATTACATGGAGTTCATCTCCATTACATCACATAAAATTGTCTGCATCATGAAGGCGGGTCTAATTAATTTGAAGTTGTTATTGTTTTAACTGCATAATTAAGGCAATTATTGTGCTCAGCTGGCATCTTCCCAGCTACTAATGCCACTCAGTGGACTATCTAATGCATACAGATATTTGAAGACACTGCTGTGCCCTGATACCATACCTTCCTCTCAATGACTTTGTTTTGCAGCTGCAAATTCCAATTTAAGATCCCAAAACAAGACCCTAGTTTCAAAGGAAGCATTCTGAACTGCTCTTCAATAACTTTTTGTGTAGGGAGTGGCTAATATAATAGTTTCTTGAACATATAAACCAAACACCAAAAACATATACAGAGGGAGACAGTATAATAGAGGAACCATATAATAGAAATTGGTATCAGGTTTCCCATCCCAGCAGCTGAGATTAAAATATCTGCATTGGGCAGCAGTGTATGGTCCAATCAGAAATTGTGTTGTGTAACTCAATATTTTTTGACCCAATGACCTATCCATTTCTCTTTGAAGTAAATTTTAGAAAGAGACAGAACAGTTTATTTTCAATTAAAATGTCATTGATGCTAGTAAAGGCACATACTATCACCTGTAGGGAATTTAAGCTTAGATATCATTTGGAGGTACAGTCCTTAACTGGACTCACTCTGTGTAAAACCATTGGCAGTCCTAGTGTGATCACCAAAGTTCACCCAACGATGAGGCATACCACCACTGTAGGACTCAAACAGACGTATTTTTAAAAATCTTGGGAGGAATATCACCACAAATTGTACCTTGCTCTTCAAGGAACACTAAAATCATTATCAGAGTTCCATATGCTCTTCTCTTGGAGCAAAAGCCTATTTATAGCCCACTCCTTTCCTTTTTAAGGCCTACTTACTTAATGAACCCCAGATGCCAACCTTTTCCTCCAGGCCTGATAACTTGGTACAGTCCCTTTGTGGCAGGTATTATTCCTCACATGAAAGGAACCTTATTAATCCTTTTCATCCCTTCCTGGGAACAAGGTAAGTACATCTCTTTCACAGGCCCCAAGTAATAAAGACTAATCCTTTCTCCACCTTTTGCACTGTGCTGAGACATTTCTAAATGTGAAAATGCTGTACTGTGAAAAGGAACTTTCAAAATGTCATTGTTGGGTTCCATGATTTTTGTCCATCATTAATTCCAGATCAAATGTACTCCGTGTTCAACTAAAAATGTTCTTTTTAAAAATTGCCAGCCTTCTAAATTGAACTTGGGATCTGAAAGTTAAGCTGGGCTCTTAGTTGGCTCAGGTATCATCACTATTGTTAATGATCCTGAGTCAAATCGGGCACTCAGTTCCATCTGTCTAACCTCATTGTCTTCCTTCAGGATGTTCAGCCAGGTGAGGGAAGTTTTCAGTTATAGACAGTGCTTCCTAGCTGCTCTACCAGATTCAGCTCACCCTACCCTTTCCTGCCCAGGTTCCTGCACAAGCAGTCACATCCACTTTGGGAACTGAATTGGCTGTCCAGGGGTCTCTCTGAGGAAGGAAGGTTGCTGAGTCTTTTTGCCATCTCAGCTTCCCTCCCTACTTGCAAACTTTCCATGACAAGGCCCTGCAATAGGATCTCCATTAGGTTAAGCCATTGTAGATCATGGACTTACTCTGAGCCAATATCTGCACTTTGTATGCCTGACAATGTAAGTCTTGCTGTTATACATGTTTATTGAGGTACTGAGACAAACAGTTTGTAATGGATACATTCATAGCTTCACTCATGAATTAAACTGTAAAATAATTGTTCCAGTGGGGAATGTCCACGTCACAAAAACCAAGGGAGTCTGTATAATTAGATGGAAATTTGGCTGTGATTCTATGTGATTATACATGTGTGCTTATTCAGGGTCAACTTTAGGCACAAACAAAGCAGATGGCCCCTTTGGAACTCAGACTATTGAAGGCCAGTGGTACAATATAACTGCAATTAGTAGTCCTATTTCCATTTCTGATCTTATTGACAGAGTAGAAGAAATTCTTCTGTCCTATATACCTATCTACATGATTCTGAAACAAGATCAGGAGCACTGTAATATTTGGTGTTGAGAGCCTTGTGCTATATTATGCCTCCCTCCCCCTGTCCCCGCAAACCAGTAAGACTTGCTCTTCTCTGATATATAGTGAGGGAGTTCTATGAATGTCTGTTTGCATTTTAAAGTTGTATTTAAAGTTGTAAAGTTGTATCCTGTATTGTCAATAAAAAAAGATTACTTCTTGCAAAAGTTTGTTTGTGTATGTTGCTTGAGTGGTAATTGGAAATGATTTATGACTCTTGTGATGAAACAGCATTTAGCTAATTTAATTCTCTCTGGATGTTAATATTAAATCAATTAGAAAATGATTACCCAGTATTGCAGCACTTTAAAATCAAATTGATACATATCTTCAAAATGTGCACATAGACTAAACACCTCTAGGCAAATCTTAGGCCTAGTCTACACTTACTTTCCGGATTCGTCGGCAGTCGACGGGAGATACGTAAAAAACTGCGCTGCGTCTGTTCCGCGCGCTGTCCACACTGTTCTGCGCCACTTATGGAGGTGGTTTTCCTCTGTTGATTTCTGGATCAACTGAGTGAGTCTACACAGATCATTCAGTTGATCCAGAGACATCGATCTGACGGTGGCGAATTTGCTGCCATCAGTATAGACGTAGCCTCAGAGAGACAAGGTGAGTGAGGTAATATCTTTCGTTGGACCAACTTCTGTAAGGAGCTTGTGATGACTTCTTGTGTGAGGTGGTCCCTTCTGGAATGAGATACAGTAAATGGTATCTCAGCTTTTCTGAAGTCCTTCTGCAGAGCTATTCAGCATATTTGGAGCTATATACAGTGATCAGAGGCTAATAGATGGTGAGGCCTCTGGGGATGATATTTTGTTTCTTGCCTTTGCCCAGGTAGTAGGTGTTGCTGTTACATTTTTGCTTCCATTTTCTCCATGTTGTGGAGTTTCTATTTCAGGTGGCAGCATTCAATGTCTTTCATTGTTGCATGCATTGTTGTAGCTGTGTTGGCTCCAGGAGCCCAATATGTTGGTCCTGGAACCAACATACTACAACAGCTTCTGTTTTTTCTTTAAAACCTTTTGGTTGCTTTGGGTCTTTTTCTTGCCAGCACAATCTATCTCAGATATTTCTAGGGCACCTATCGCCCTGGCATCTAAGCTTTCGAACCTTTGCATCATCACACATTTCTTCCCTCGAATTGCCTAGAAACTTTTCCATCATCTATCAATATGGAGGAATTTTCGGTTCATGAGGCTATCTATACTGAATCATCTACTCTGTCAGTAGGTGAAAACATTATTGTCCCATCACAGTTCATTTAATCTGCAAAACAGCACACTTGAGGTTTATAAATTCTAAAGGATATGGGACTCATATCAGATACTAAATTATATCCATAGCTTGAAAAATACTCCTGGGGAAAATTCTGTCTTGAAAACAAAATGTATTTTTTCTCTTTAATCTTCTCCCTGCCAGTACAGACAGAAAATGTCTCTGTTAAAGAGTATGATATATTATTACTACTAACCTTAATTATTTTTAACAGTTGTCTGTTATTAATAATTGCTAATAATTAAGTGCAATACTCCTCTACAAAAACTCTTGAAAGTAAGAACATGTCCAGTTCAGTTATGTTAACATATGTTAACCCATATACAGCTCACTCCCGGCTTTCATTGCCCCTCTGTGCATAAACTCCATACACATCCAACATACATAGTAACACACCATACTCCTCAGAATCACACAATAATGCAAAATCTTAATTCCAGACTCAGCAACATTAACATACATCTGTTATGCATCCAAGCCCAAGCAAAGTGCATAACATATTATTTTTACATTAGATAGATATTAACACTACTAGTAATATTATGCAATCTAAGTATAGGGAATATCTGTTCGTACCAATAAATGTATTGCCATCCCGTCCAAGCTGAACTTTGATTCAGAATCTATCCGGCCATTATATATGGATATACTGGCAGATTTTGGAAATCCATAATATAGATCAGTCCGTTTCATATTGACTTTACTATCATTTGTATATATGTACAGTAGTTACACTTCTGTACAATTGGAACAAGTCAATACAGTGATGCTGGAACAATTTGTATAGTGGGGTGCTGAGAACCACTGAACTATATTCTAAACCCTGAATATGATGGAAACCACTTCAACCAGAAGGTGTGGCAGTACCTCCAACAGCCCTAGTTCCAGCACCTATGAGTCCATAACAAATACATCTATTTAGTGAGCCACTCAATAAATCCAAAGATTAGCTACATAATAAAAAGGGAATATGGCCTGTGACCCGTCTGTGCCTAGGATAGCCACCAGAAAATGACAAGGTCAGGGTAGGCTGCAAAAGGAGAGCAGATTCTCCCAACACTACTAGGTGACACTGAAGTCAGACTTCCCAAACAGCCACAAACAATGCTTCTGAATACCCACACTGGTTATCAAGAAGCTAAAACAAAAATATACACAGCCCCCTTTACTGCATTTCAGTCTCTGGCTCCCAATCAGCCACTAGGTCCAGTAAAGAGATAAGTTATTTAAACCTCTATGCTCTTTACCAAAAAGGTTTTCCTGACCTCAAAGGGTCAGCCATAGTCCCAGATCAATATAAGTTTGGATCTTACCCAAAATACCACTCTGCCAGCCAATCCTTTAGTAACTAAAACTAAAGGTTTATTGTAAAAGGAAAAAAACAAAGTATACAAGAAATGTTAAATGATTAAAGCAATCAGACACATACAATTGATTTGAAAGTCCATATGTATCAGGTTTCTAGTAGAATTGTGGAGTTTGCAGGCTTGTATAGTCCCTCTGGTGTACATCCAGTACCTGGATAGGTCTCAGTCTTTTGTTTTACAGCTTCAGTTGTAGATGAGTTGATCCAGAGGTGGGTGAAGACTGAAGACAAAATGGGTGTGGTGCACCTGCCTTTTATGCCCGTTGGCCTTTGCCATGCTGCTTGTGGAAATTTACAGGAATAAGATGGAGTTCAGGGTCACATGAGTAAGTCCTGGTGTCTCATCAGGTATATCAGTGGCTTCTCCCCTGGGCCTATTGTACCTGTGAGTTTCCTTAATGAGTCATTAAGCAGGCTAGTGCTGCAGCCATCCTGTCACCCAGAAACACAGCACAAGTTGAAATACAGATACATCAAACATACCCATAACTTCCATTACACATATAACATATGAACATAAATACCATCATCTTACTTTGCAAACTAAAGCCTTTCTAATGGTACCTGACATGGCATATCTCATATGAATTATTATGATTTTGACATATTGATGTTAAATATAATAAATGGTCCCCCAATCCAGCCAGTGTCATATGGCTCTACCACAGAGTTTAAGAAATCCAGTCATCCACAGAGTGTAGCATGATAACCTAGCTGAGTACCATTATAATCCAAGCTTTCCATTTTTAAATAATGGATATGCCTAGTCTTTACCATTGCAAGACAATCTGCCCAACATGTATCAGTTGAAAAAGCAAAGCTGTGCTGTCTTCCAAAGTCTACAGATAGTTCCAGGGCTTCTACTGTGCCCCCAAGCTTTTCCAAGTTGCATCAGAATGAAAACTACCATAATCAGTCTGGCTAGTTTTTCACTGCTGTTGGGCAAACCCATGATCAGTTGTCTTCTGATGATACATAGGAAAGATATGGGAAGCAGCAGAAGCAGGCCCTTAAGATAGCGACCGGGAAGGAGGCCTCAAAAGCAGCAGTAATGGCCGAAATAGAGTAGTAGAGACCCATCAACCTTTTCAATAGCCAGGAGACTCTCAGGTGAGAGCAAGGACCAGACAGGAAATGCTGCTTCTCCTTCTCAGCAGCCAGAAGGACTTTCAAATTTTCCAGACAACTACCAGGCAGAGGCTAGTATGAAAGCTGGAGCTTCAGGGCCAACACCCTGAATGGAATCACGAATCATAGATCTGTAGGGCTGGAAGGGATGTTGAGAGGTCATCTAGTCCAGACCTCTATGCTGAGGCAGGACCAAGTAAACATAGACTATTCCTGACCAGGTGTTTGTCCAACCTGTTCTTAAAACCCCCAGTGACAGGGATTCCACAACATCCTTTGGAAGCCTATTTTAGAACTAACTATTCTTATTCTTAGAAATCTTTTCCTAAAATCTAACCTAAATCTTTCTTGCTGCAGCTTAAGCCAATTACTTTTTGTCCTGCCTTCAGTGGACAAGGAAAACAGTTGATCACCATCCTCTTTACACCAGCCCTTAACACATTTGAAGACTATCAGATCCCCTCTGAGTTTTCTGTGCCCAAGACTAAACTTGCCTAGTTTTTTTTAACCTTTCCTCATAGGTCAGGTTTTCTAAACCTTTCATCAGTTTTGTTGCTCTCTTCTGGACTCTCTCCAATTTGTATACATCTTTCCTAATGTGTGGAACCCAGAACTGAACACAGTACTCTGCCTAAGGCAGGAAGAGAGCAGGAAAATTACCTCCCATGTTTTACATATGGTGCTTCTGTTAATGTGCCCCAGAATATTAGCTTTTCACAATTGTCTTTTAGCAAATCCCTCCCTTTTAGCACCAAGAGGGGTGAAAGAGCATTGGCTTCTCACTGGATTGTTGTCCCAGGGACCACACATCTTTCATCGTGGTCTCTGGCTATTAGCTGTCTGCTAAAATTTCCATGCCTTATGTGTGAAATGTGGGTGAGGCTCTGTGTAAGTAGGTAAGTGTAGAAGAGAGAAAGCAGGGACTGATGATGTTGCAATGGACGAAAGATGTACAGGGATGCAACCCATGCTCTGGGTATTCCTAAACCTCTGACTGCCAGTAGCTGAAACTAGACAATAAGGGATAGATGACTCAGTAATTTCCTTGTTCAGTTCATTCCTTCTGAAGTTTCTGGCATTGACCACTGTAAGAGAGAGGATACTGGGATGGATAGATAGACCACTGGTCTGATGCAGCATGGCTGTTCTTTGTACAGAGAAGGAGAAGACAGAAGAAAGAAGAAATATTTTTTATAGTATAATTTCTTCGTGGCATGGACAGTTTTCTTTTGTGTTTGTTACTGCAGTTAATACACTCTGAGTGCTATTACAATCATAATAAAGAATAGGGGAGGAGGTAGAGAACACAGTGTAGACAAAGAGAGAGAGATAGGGGATGGAAGGAGGGAAAAAGAAAAGTCAATATAGAGACACTGAAGACAACTTAGGAAAAATATGCCATGATCTATTATGGAAAGAAAAGAGTGAGAGGAGCCCTGTAGGGAAAGAAAGTATAACAAACGAGAGACAAAGTAACACTTTTCAAACAAAGTTGAAAAAAGTACAGTCATATTGCACTCTAATGGCATACAACTGTTTAATTCCTTTAAACTGTAGTGAGCATGGCTTTAGGGGATTAGGTATAACATAGGTATTGTTCACCCTGGTTTAAAAATATTATCTTTTTAGCAATTTTTTTCAGGACCTCGTTATATTTACTGTGCTTTTTGCTGCTAATATATTTATCTTGTTAAAGGCAATCATTTTATGTACTTCATTATTTACTTTTGCTTCTACTTCTACTTTGTTGTTGCTCCTAAAGTCACATTTTTAAGGATGGATAGCCTCCCCCCTCTTTGCCTCTGATTTGCAGCCACTAAGGTCAAGATGCTGTAAACATGTACATGCATGATTCAAGTTAAGCATGTGAATAGTCCTATTGACTTCAGTTGAACTACTCAAATGCTTAAAATGAAGCATGTTAACTGGTTGCAGAATTGGAAAGTCAGGTTTTCTTTCCCCACTAAGTAGCTTTTTGTATGAGAAGAATATCTTTTCAAATAAACTACATAAGTCTGAGTCACAGGTCTCTCATGGTATATAAAGCATGTAAAATATTGAGCTACGCCTTCTGTAAGTTATAAGAAAATAGAATCAAATGTACTTTTAGTTTTTTTAATGTAAAATCTTACATGACTATAAAGGAATCTTATGGATCTCAAGTTTTAATATTTTCAGTTTTTGTCTCCTGCCCATTCCCATGCAAACTCATTTATTATTACAGCCTTACATCCTTGAGTCACTTACTATATATTCCCATTAATGAAAACATTCAGACATTTAGCAGGAAATAGCACTGAATACCAGGCATTGTTGTGAATTTTGTTCCCATCAGAGCTCTCAGATGCTGAAGAAAATATCCTACAACACTTTTGCCTATCTATTTTCTCAGAATTCAAAGAGAAACACAAATACTGTTGAATTTACTTGTTTATCTTGCTTATGACTGCATTGTGAGATGCTCAGGTATGTATGTTACTCTTAGTCTTAAACTACTGAGTTCAATCTTGGCTCCACTGAAGTCAATGGGAGTTTTGAGAATGATTTCAATCGAGCTTGGATTTCAGCCACCGTATGTAACACATCTCTTCAGTCTCTCTAAGGCTGTTGAAAGGTTCTTACAAAATGCAAACTGCACCACTAGAAACCAACACCTTATAGCTATCATGTTATGATGGAAATGGGAAGAAAAGGTTTTGTTCCATTGGAAAGTCAGGTTATGGAACTAAAAGACAGTATCAGACCAAAGTTGCTGTATATGTAAGTATTCATTTGTTTTCAGTTTTCAATTTTATTATAAAAATATGTAATAATATTAAAATCATGTAATTCTTCTCTGATTCTGTACGTAATCTCATTATGACAAAATGGCAGTTGTCTGCTACACCAATAGCCCCTTTTCTCCACTTTGCATAAGAGAGACAGCAAAGAACTCCTGAAATATTGGTGAATGAGAGATACATGATACCAAACCTACTTATTACATTTCTGTAACTATGTAGCTACAAAATTCCTTTAATTCAAGCATTGTCATTTGAGTTCTACTTTTCTAATAATTAATAATCCACATTAAGGCCTTAATATTTACATTTTGGCTGCCCATCAAACCTTCAAATGTATGTATATGATGTAACTCTAATCCTGAGTTAATTCTGCACCACACAGAACATGGTGCGAGTGCAGAGTAGTTAAGATGGGTATTTACCTACTCCCCACTACATTTGTTTTGGAATACGTGAGACATTTCCAGGTAGCTCAAGTGATCTAGATGTGAAAGAGTAAAGATAATTTTTTTCATCATATAATTTTCTTGAAAAAAATGAGGAAAAAACTCACCTTGGAATATGGAACTGCAGTGGAGAGCATATTGCACAACTCCACAGGTTCCACATTCTTCTTTGTAGCATATTAAATTGTTTATATATTTAAGTCACAAGCTCAATTCCATCTATTTGCCATGGGATAGGTTCTTTTCTGGGTGAATGACATTCAGGAAGGAATTTAAAGGAATGTGCAGCCTTAGGGTAACAGCTGTTCTGAAAAAGGAAAGACTCCATTTGGGAATGAATAGCCTGCTTAGCTGATCAAAGACGGACCCCCTTTATAAAACAGCAATTGGGGGAGAGGCCTCATCATCAGTACTTGAAGGCTGGAGTTCACTGCAGTTACCCCTTTCCAGTCAGTGAGAAAGACCGAAATAAAATGCATGAATCTTCAGGACAAGTGGGCCTAGCACCCTTCCATCTCTCCTGTTGACGTGGCAGGAAAGGAGTAAGAAGAGGAGCAATGTTCTTCAGAACTAGCATTCTAGTAACCTCAGGGGCTGTACAGTGGGTGGGGTCGGGAAATGAACAGCAGAGAAATACAGGTCTTAATTATCTTCTCACATACTTTTTATATAAAGTATCTATCAGCTTCAGTGGTATCAGCTCCTGA
This sequence comes from Mesoclemmys tuberculata, assembly GCA_007922155.1. Lineage (NCBI taxonomy): Eukaryota > Metazoa > Chordata > Testudines > Chelidae > Mesoclemmys > Mesoclemmys tuberculata. The sequence goes on along the minus strand of ML675604.1, from coordinate 63,891,977 downwards.
TCTATACTAGGGTGAATGAAAGGAGAAGCAGGTCCATGGTGCATAGACAGCTCATGGTGAATAGATCAAGCCCTAAATATCTTGACTAATCTTAGCAAAAGAAAAAAACAACGGGAGTCCTATAGCACTTTAAAGATTAACACCTTTAATTTTTGCTATCTCGTTGTTTTTGCTGTATACAGACTAACACAGCTACCCCTCTGGAACTTAGCAAAAGACTATTCTTTACTGAAGGATCTGCAAGCAAATGTGGGACACACACATAAAGTGCAATAGGGATATTGGTAATGGAAAGACAGCAATGTCCAGGGCCAGAAGTTATGGTGTAGTGTCACAGATGTCTCCAGGAACCATTTACTGGCAGTAGCAATTACTGATATCTTGGAATTCTTTTGATGCTGTGTCCCAATTTGCTACCTCTAACCTTTCCCCCACTCCCCAGGAGTAGCAAATTGTACAAGAATCTCCATCCATCACAATTTGCCACCATTGTGAAATCTGTATTTTAAATTTGGACACGTGCAAAAAATGCATTTTATTATTATAACAAAATGTAAAAACAAGGATATCTTAATTTACATTTAAACATTTAACAAGTTTTCAACACAAACATTATATTTCTGTATTTTGGCACACACATGAGCACATCACCCTCTGATCTTGTTTCAGAGAGATTTTCTCAGGCTTTTTCCTCTGCTAAAACTAAAACACCTTGTCCTCATTGTGTGCTAACCTCAAATTAGTTCACGCACCTTACTTACCCCAAGTTGAAAAAGAATTTTTTTTTTTTTACAGTGAGGAAGAAGACCTATAGTGTGTCAATAATATGTAGTGTATATCACCTAGTTTCTTCAAATCTTGATATAAATACCAGTGCTCTCCTTTTCAAAATACTTCTCAGTGTTGTTAGTAAACCCAGCCCATGCAGCAGACACAGTCTTCTCTTGTATTGATTTTTTACTGATGTCAAAGGGCTACCTTAAAAAGATATATTTATCACATTTTACTGCATCAGGCCAGATTGGCTCAGCTTCTTCTTTTTAATTTGATTCACATCTGTTAGCTCAGCATTGATGATGGGGCCAAATGAAGTCTTGCCACCATTTTCTATCTTAGCAGTTTTGTTCATCTTTAGAACTTTTTTGTTCTATGTCATTCTTCACCATGTCTATCCAATATATTCTCAATCTTCCTCTATGTCCAGTTCCCTGCACTTCAGTATGCATCACTATGTATGGTATCCTTTCTGGATCCTTTCTTGACATGTGTCCAAATCATCACAGTGGACTTTAGTGGGTCTTCTGTGACAGCATTTCTTGTCCCATCTGTTTTCTTATATATATATTTTTTATATCTTGCAGTCTTGGAACGCTCGGTATTCCCCTCAGTCAATTCAATTCTGCAGTCAATCTTTCATTCATCAGCTTTCCTGATACTCCAACATTCCAAGCTGCACAGCAATATCAGCATGACATTCTTCTCACATATGCTGATTTTTGTTTTTCTTCAATCCTAATTCTTCAAAATACACACTTTTTTCCTCTTGCTCTAGGCCTTTGCCACCAAGGTCAATCTTTACCTCTTCTTATCTTCCATTTGCCATAACTTTTGTGTTCTTCATGTTGATCTTCAGTCTGAATTTTCTCCTTTCCCAGTTTATCTTATCATTTATTCACCTTGGTTAACGCTATAAGGTCCATGTCATCTGTGACCCTAAGGTTATTCACTGTCCTACCACATAACATAATTCCTCGTTTCTTCTCTCAGTGCTACAGACATTATTGCTTCCAATGCCAAGATGAACCAATCTGGAGATAATGTGCATCCTCTTTTCACTCTCACAGTAGTCCTGAATCAATCCCTCTTCTTCTTTCTACTCTCACCACGCTCATCTATTTGCTGTGGATGTTTTCTATCAGCTTGCTCAATTTTTTGGGTATGCCAAACATTCTCAAGAATTGCCGTAACCCTTTCCATCAAATGCTATCAAAAGCCTGTTTGAAGTCTATAAAGTTGATGACAGATTAGGTTGAGTTCTAGATAGTTTTTCAATATCTGTCTTATCACAAATAGCTGATCTATTGTACTTCATCCTGGTCTAAATACAGCCAGTTCCACAGATCAGAGTGTCTGAGCTAAATACAAGTTGGGACATATTGTAAAACATAAGGGGTTCACACATGCTTTAGGAAACCACTAAAAATGAAGTTGGCAATTGAGAGTTAGCAGGCAGTAAAGTGTGTTACAAATTGTTGTAATGATCCATAAAACCAGTGTCTCTGTTTAGTTCATGGTTTTTACTTTTTAGCAGAGTTTTTAATTTAAGTTCCCAAGCTAAAATCTGAAGGTGTTGTGAAGGTTTTCTTTGAGGTTGAGGATTCGGAAGTTAGATATGAAGTTATCATTTTGTGAAGTGTTTGTTCACGCATGATACAGTGTCTTTGTCTTATTTTTCTGTGTGACTTCATTTGAGAGCATAATGATTGTCTGTTTTCACCTACATAGTTGTTGTTGCGGCATTTGATGTACTGGATGAGGTATACCACGTTATGACAGGTATATGTAGGACTCCTGGATCTTGAAAGGTGAGTTGTGGGTTTTATTGATCATCATAGTAGTGAAGATATGCAGGCTTTGCATCTGTTGTTCTGCCAGAGTCTGATGTCACTTTGAGTTGGTGAGTCCTGGTCTGTGGGGAGCTTGCTTTTGACAATGAGTTTAACAAGGTGTAGAGGGGGTGTTTGAAGGCCGGAGGAGGGGGCTCGGGAAAGATTTATATCAGGATAAGGTCTCCATCAAGAATGGGCTGTAACCGTATGATGATACCCTACATGGGTTCCAGTCTGGAGTGATAAGTGACAATTAGGGGTTCACGATCAGTGGGTTGCTTTTTTTTCTATGTTGAAGCAGGTCCTTCTGATGTATTTGGATGGCCTGTTCCATGATGCAATCTACTCTTGTGGAGGGTCCTTATTTAGTGAAGGTGGTTTTAAGTGTTTTTAGGTGTATATCCTGAAGTTTCTCTTTAGAGAAAAATTTGCTTGAAATCTGTGGTATCTGAGTGCCTAGCTGTAGATAACAGATTTCTTGGTGTGTCATGGTGGGGGAGTTGCTGGATCTGTGGAGGTAAATGCGGTGATCCATGAGTTTCTTATATGTAGTTGTTTGTAGGGTTCCATTGCTGAAGCTGATTTGTCCAGGAAGTTGATGCTGGTGTTTGAGTATTTTACAGACTTTTAATGAATGAGTGGTGGTTGTTAAAGTTATGGTAGAACTCTGAAAGAGTTTAGGTTGTGTGTCCAAATGATGAAAATGTTGTCAGTGTTTCTCAGTTACATAGTTGGTTTCATGGTGCACTTTTCCAGAAATTCTTCCTTGAGGTGGCCCATGAGGAGGTTGTCATGTTGAGGAACTATCTTAGTAGCCATAGCTGTTCCCTAGACTTGGACAAAGCGTTTGTTGTTAAATATGAAGTTGTGAAATGGATGAGTTTGGCAATGTGTTTTGGGTGGATTTCCAAGTGGTGTATATTATCTTGTAGGTATTGGAGGCAGGCAGCAATGTTATCATGGTGAGAGATGTTGGTGTATAAGGCAGTGACATCCAGGGTGGCAAGGATGGTTTTCTGGGGGAGGTTGTTGACCTTGTGGAGTTTCTGGAGGAAGGCAGTAGCACCTTAGGGGGAGCTGATCATGTGTGTTCAATGGTTTGAGCATGGTTTCTAGGAGTCCTGATATTCCTACAGTAAGAGTGCTATGACCACATATGATGGATATGCATGGGTTCCCTTGTTTGGGTATCTTGGGAAGCACGCAAAAGGTCCCTGTGGTGGGCTCATAAGGGATGAGATAGAGTTCTTCTTGGAGTAGTCTGGGGAAGGATTTGATGGTATTCCTGTGAGAATTTTGGTGTGGGGTCTTATTTGAGTCTTTGATAGTAGATGGTATCAGAGTTGTCTGTTGGCCTCACTGAAGTAGTCCTCATGGTTAAGGACTATGATGGTATCTCCTATGCCTGCTGGTTTGATCACTATCTGGTGCTTGGATTTTAGGAACTGTATAGCTATCCTCTTGGTAATGTTTATTGCGGATTTCAGTCTTTGATCACTTCAGGAAAAAAAGAAGTAATCATCCAATGTATGGTTTCATCTGCTGGGGGTGTATCCAGTCAGATGATTATTTTTACTTATGACTGTTGATGGGTATGTGTAGTTGTGGGTGGTGTCATCTTTGTGGTGAAAGAATTTCTGGACGTGGAATCAGTGGAACAATTTTTCTAGTTCTCCAGATATTAGTATTGTATCAAGTTCTGTGCCTATGTCATCAAGGGGTTTTTTATAATTGTTTTGGGTTTCCTGAATGATCTCCAGGTAGGTTTCCTGATTTTTTTCCTTACCATTGTGTGGAAGCATATGATGATATGTTGTCTGAGGTGGTCCCTTCTGGAGTATGTAAGGTGCAGAAGACACCATTTCTCTCCATTTTTCTGAGGTCCTTCTACAGAACAGTTCAGCATATTTGGAGTTATATGTAGTGATCGGAGTCCTCAGTGAAAGGAGGAAAAAGAACTCCATGGTGATTCCATTCACTGAAGAACACCCTTGGTGGAGGTAGGCGGTTTGTGATGTTCTGCATCCTAGTTTAACTAAAAATGGGCAAGTGCTGCAGAAAAGGTTAGGTGAGACACAATTTTAGCTAAAAGATTGTAGCCTGTTAAGCTAAATTTTAGTCGTGAGAGAGCATGTTATATTTTTGTTTTATTTGTACCCATTTGTAGTCACTCACTCTATGTGGGAAACTCTGTTGTTAATAAAGTTATATTTGTTTTCACCATAAATAGATTAGTTTGACGTTGTTATAAAGGATCAGATCCTGAATTGTAACCTTCCAGCTGTGTGTACACTGTATCTTTGGATACAGCTTACCTAGTAATTATTGTGAGTGACAGGGACTGGACACTACAGGAGGATGCTTCTTGAGTGTTCAGGGATTGGGGTACACCTACTGTTAACCTGCAAAGGATTGGCAGAGTCCTGAGAAGAAAACTTGGGTGTGTGAAAGGTTAGTGCTGTATAGGAGCTGACATCCAGCTACCACAAAATACACAGCCTCACGCTGGAGGCAGAGAGTAACAAGGTAACCCACATTCTGGGTGCCCTGTGAAAGTGTCACAATAGGTGAGATAATATCTTTTATTGTACCAACTTCTGTTGGTCAAAGAGACAAGCAGGTCTGGGGAACGTAACTAGAGTGTCTGAGCTAAATACAAGGTGGGATAAAAGAGGAAAATACTATCTCATCCATGGGCAAACATTTTTCACAAAACGATCTCTCCATATTTGACTTCTCAGTCTTTGTCCTCCAAGGAAACCTGCACAACACCTTGAAAGGACAAGCCAGGGAACTCTCTTTATTTGTCTACTTCATAGATCTTTATTCTTGGCACTTTTTTGGTTGCTGTCAGTCTCAACCTCATTGAAGGCCAGTCCTAACTTATGACATGATCTGCACAGCAGCACACTTGATTTCCATCTGCAATGTTCTTCATCCTTCCATCAGGTGATCTCCAGGTCCACTTTCTCTGCAGCCTTTTTTGTTGAAACAGCATGTTCGCTATCACCAGGCTATTATTTAGACAAAAATTTAGTAATCTTTCCTCTTTTATCTTCTTCACCAAGTCCAAATTTGCGCATTGCTTCAGCCAAGGAATTCCAGTCATATCCTGACTCAGCTATCAGATGAGTAAACAGGGAGTGATGTGCTAGGTAGGTTATCTGTGAAAAACTTTAAAGGCTTTTCTATACAGGGCAATGCTTGGAAAAATTGAGTCCTCCACGCTTTCTTCCTTCTTTTTGGATTTAAAAGATCAAATGTGGGTTACAATTGGACTTTATAAAACTTTAAAAATTTTCAGTACAAGTCATGGACCTGATGATTACTAGAGTTCTGGGGAAGGGCATCTGCAATCTTCAATGGTTGCCATACCTGCCACTAGCAAAAGTAAAGTCAGCTTACTTCTGAATGAGAATGCCCATACATGGATTTAAAGCTTTTCTGCATAAACTTCACCTATTTAGTGTGTCTTTGTAGATAAGCATGTAGTAAGTAATGGGAAAGGAACAAAGGGAAAACAAAAACAAAACCCTCTGTTAATTCCTTTAGTTTAAAATGCTTTAACTGGTTTTCCATAGCACCCATAAAATGGAGGAGGAAGCTGCAGACATTCAGATGCATATACCTCTGATGGCAAAGGTAATGTATTAGAGTTAATGGGATCAGGTTTAACAACCCCTGAACAATAATGGTACATTTATCGTCTAAGTAGAAGTTATAGTCTATCTTCACTGCTACAGACGATGTGGTTTTACCACATTGTAACTAACATCCCACTGTAAAAATATAGTGGAGACAAGGCACTTTAGTTCCACCAAAAAGCAAATTATGTGAGCTCAGCTCTATGCCACCTGCCTGAACAGTGCAAAGGCGCAAAAGAATAATTCATTTTAAAAAATCTTTATTGATTTTGACAATACAAAACAATAGACCACCAAAATGTGAAATATCAAAAATATACAGCCTACATAAAAGGCTAAATGGCACATTATAGAAATGGACAACTATTTTAGGTATATACTGGGAGATGTAACAGCAAAAGTATGAAGCTAGTGCACCCAAAAAGCTCAAAGCAAAAGGCAAATAAAAAGAACCCAAATTTTATTTATTTTAAAAATTTTCATAACATTTGCATGCGTTTTAAATTCTCATGATCATCTATCAATCTTGGATTGTATATCGGTTTAGTAAAAATTACTATATACATTTGTTTGAGGGGTTTCATATGAGATGGTTCACAAATATTCACTAACACACTGTACTAAGTTCTACACATAAGTAGTGATGTGAAAAAAACAGAGTGTTGAATTAATAATTGTGATAGGCTGTCACACTGGCAGATCAAAGGAAACTGAAGAAGTTTTGATGGCAACCAGGAAACCTGTCAGCCCTGAAGTCATATGATCCCAAGGAATAAACATACACTATACTTAAATAAATAAATATAGAATTAAAAACAGTAAATTACAAAATTGCTGTAAAAATATAGGACGTGTTATACTAGAAACACCATGAGATGCGATTGCTTCTACTACTATTTTCAATTATTTACTATTTAAAATATAAATTAAATGGCACAATGACATCCATCTACATAATGTTAACAAAGGTAAAAATGATGAAGTACTAAGTAATGAAAATAACATTTTAAAAGATCAACAACTAAAGGAGTGGAACTTCAATTACAAGAAAGGGAGCTCATTTCAGGCACTCAGAACAGTCAAATCACTATGAGGCTGTAAGTAGACATTTCATAGATTCCAAGGCAAGAGGGGATCATTGTGACCACCTGATCTGACCTCCCGTGTAACACAGGCCATAAAACTTCCCCCAGATAACGCCCGGATCATACCTTTTGAACACACACCCAATTTTACAAAGTGCCAAGGAATTATTTTAAACACCAGAACTCTGTGAAAATTATGAATGTTTTAGGGTTGTGGGTTTATGTCAAACATTGTATGAACCAAATCATTTCAGAGCGGCCTTGTCTACTCATCAGGCTACATGGTGCCTTTCCAAACTCAGCCCTGAGAAGCTGGGGCTCAACCCTCCCATCCTGGGCAAGAACAAGCCCCCCCCAACCAGCACCCTCTTTGGGCAAGCACTTCAGCCGCTCACGCCACTGGGGTAAGCGTCCTCCCCTCTCACAAGCCTGGAGTTTGTCCCCCTGCCACCGCCACGCAGCGCCTCCACCCCATCCTTCCCGCAGGCGCCACCCCGTCCCTGATTTTGTCCATCTGCACGAGCATCTCTCCCGCGCACGCCGCGCGCACGAACGCGGCCTCGCTGTCCCCCGCAGGGAGCCGTCAGGAACCTGGCCCCGCCCACTGGCAGGGAAGGCTGCAGCGGCTCCCGCAGCTACTGACGCGCATGCTCACTCGCCAACGTGGCTGCGCCCCTCCCCCGCCGATGAGGACGCTTACAATCCCCGCCCGGGAGGGCGCTCGTTGCAGGGCAGTCAGGGCCGATAACTGCGGCGCATGCTCGGCGCGGTGCGCATGCTTAGTAACGGCGGGGAGCAAACCCCGAAGGGACTTGGGCGTCGATTGAGCCCGGGAGATAGCACCTCCCCCCAACTGCTCCACTAGCCCCCACCTCCCCCAACGGCCGCGTTCCAGACACCAGCGGCCACGCACGCGCCCGGGAGTGGCCGTTAGCTCCTTCCCCGAGGTGGGCTGCGCCCCCCGCCTCCGACGGGTGAGTAACCGGGGCAGCCCCAAATTACCTGCCCCGCCCCCCCCACCAGGGGACGCTGCGTGCAGCGCCGCTCCGGGCGGGGGGCCGGGAACGGGGCCCTAAGCAGCAGTGAGGGTGGCATGGTGCCGGGGGCCCCCTTCTCCGGCCCGGCCCCCGCGCGCGCCCCTGTGCAGGCCGGGCTGGCCTGTGTGTGAGGCGGGTACACAGGCAGTGACACCTCCCCCGCCTGCATCGGGTCGGGTCCAGAGGCCAGTGCCACGGCACGGCCTGCCCCCGGGGCTGCAGCGCGGCGGGACGTGCCGCTTGGGCGGGGGGAGCCCGTGGCCGCGAGGCCAGCGGCCCCTCCTGTCCGTGGCTGTCTCTGGGGCCGCCCGTCGCCCTAGGAGCTCGTCAGTTCCCCCGTGCCCCTGAATCCGCCTGAGGCTCCCTGGCTCTGCTGCGTTTACAGCCCCGCCTTGTTGGGCGGCGGTGGTTGCTGAAGTGTTTGTGTCACGCCTCTTGGCCTGGGAGCCGCGCCAGTCAAAAGGGAGGCTTCTGGCAGCCTCCAGAGGGAACAGTGAAAATGGCTCTGAACCAAGGGGTCGCCAGGCTTCCTTTTCTGGGATCCCCCCTTGAAAATATTTCAGGCTGAGGGACCCCCCAAAAAAGTGACCCCCCCAAGCCATCCCACCCTTACTTTTGGGGCCTGTGCTGCTTCAGAGCACCCAGCCAGCAGCTGCTGCTCTCCAGCTGCCCGGCTCTGAAGGGCTCTGGCTGTCAGCCCTGCATAGGGCTCACAGCCATAGCCAAGGCATGTGGAGGGCCTGAGAGCTTGCATTCCCCCCTCACTCCATAATAACCTCATGACCCCTTGGGGGTCCCTACCCCCAGTTTGAGAACCCCTGCTCTAAAGGAAGGTCCGTCTGATCCAAAATGTGCATAATAAACTGAAGTAACTCTCGTTTTGCCAGTTATAGCATTTTTAGTGGGGTAATTAACTGTTGGAACAGTTAAATCTTTGCAGGACTGGGGCATTACTGTTTAGGGGTTCTCAAACTGGGCGTTGTGAGATTACTGGGGAGGGATCATGAGCTGTCAGCCCAGCGCATGGGCCAATGAGGATGGCATGGCTTGGGGGAATCATCACAGCCTGAAATATATTCAAAGGGGGTCCCAGCAGCAAAAGTTTGAGAACCCCTTAGACACTAAAATACTTCACACTGATGTTCCTTAGCGTCTGTGTCAGAATTTAGGACATCTTAGTAAAAAATTATGTTTACTTTCTGTCTACAGTATAAAAATAACCTGGGGGGAGGGAGGGGAACTGGATGGAACAGAAAGAAACATTATAATTTTATTATTAATTTCAATTTTTTGAACAGAAATGAAAATAGAGCAGTTGCCTATACACAGCATTTTGGTTTTTTTCTTTCTTTAGCATCAAGATGTCTTTTTAAGGCATCGTCTACAATAAGATTTTTTTTGGGCAATCTTTCCGTCACCCTGTTTCTGATGCAGCTCCACTGGTTCTGGCAAGGATGAGGGAATGCTATCATAGACAAACCATTGGTTTTTTTTACTCTTTGTCATCTAAACCTGCTGAGAGGAGTACAAAGATAAAAATGCCAGTGACTGATGTCAGCTGAGGTGCTAAAGTTCAAGTAATCACAGAAATCATGCAACTGAAAACTGATCTTGTGATAATACTAGTTACACAGTCATCCTAGAATCTTCCAGGAAGAACAGTTAGACAATACCTAAATGAATAAGAAAAACAATCTGAAAAAGTTCAGAACTTTCAGGCCTCATTTTTAATGCATTTTTTACCCACATTTTTAGGAGACAACAAAAAAGACCATGCTTGAGGGTTATCATTAAAAAAGAGATAAAATTACATTAACCTTGCAGGAACAAGAACCATGAATTTCCTCTCAGGATGAGAGACAAGAAAGAATAAAATGAAAGTCATGTGGAAACAATAATTGCAGAACACAAATGGTAGAGGAAAAAGTGGCTTTTATGTCAGCAGTTCTAAAGATTTGATAAAAAGTAACTTTTTCATTTATAGGAATTTAGAAAACTGTGAGTAAAGTAGGTATTGTAAGGGTTTTGGAGAAAGGGGAGACTCTAGTGAAATATAGATTACAATCATGCACGTGGAAAATGTCAGACTTGGCTAAGTTCTTATGGAGTGAGAGGTTTAAGTATCTTTGTCCATAGCAGGAGTAGCTAAAGGAGATCAGCTTCAATAAATTTAATGTATTTTGAATCCCATATTTAAGACGTAATTCCCAGACCAGGAGGAACAAACTGGAGCAACTCTCACAAATGTTTGAGGAGTCAGGAGTTGAGGCACCAATTTTGTTTCTAGCAAAACTCAGTCACCTATGACTATGTTACGCTGACTATGTTAACATGCTTTGTACTTGTTGTCAGTAGTGTGTGCAGCTGCATCCAATTTAACCATGGCTTGAGTGCAAGGGTAAGCAGGCTTCAGCTGTTTCCACCACTGTGTCAAGAATGCTTGCACACTTTGTCTACACTATACTCGTTTGCCCCAAATCTCCAATGCTTCCTACTGTAGTGGTCCTAATGGAGGGAACGTGACTGTAGGGAAGATATGCCGGCCTAGTGTTTAATCACTAGATTATGAAGATCTGTTCTGAGCAGGATTAGATGTCATTCATGGTCCTTGGTACAGTATCTGCCTCCTGGAGCTAATTCGACACTAGTGATACCCCACCAGTGGAGCTGAAACATGGTAACAACAGTGAGAATGTTGTGGAAAGAAAGGTGTAGTGTAGATGCACCCACTTAGCATGGGACTGAAAACACCTGAGCCTTTCTGCACTAGCATTTAAATTTTTGGCAGCAATGACTGCAGCTGTACCCATGTTAATGGGCACAAAATGTACTGTGGTAGACAAGGCTCTAAAATGATCACAAGATATTTGACTACGTTGCCAAAACTTTTTAGTGGAATCATACTCTTTGTATACAATTTGTTTTTCTTTTATTATATGCTAATATAACACACAAAACTGGAAAAATGTTATTTCTTGAAACAAGGAATATTTGGATGGTCCAAGGAAAAATGCATTATAATTAGGCTTGGTAGAATTCAGTTTTTTTAATAATTTCACCAGATATCAATTGTCTCTGTAAGCATTTTTTGTTTGTTTTTTAAATTCTTCATAATTGCGCTTTTTGGGATGGGTTTTAAGCATATTTTTTTAATTTTTAGAGATTTTAAATTACAGAGGTATGGGAAACTATGAATGAGTCAGGAAGTAGGGAGGGTCTGACAATTATTTAATAATGGATTTTGAAATTTCAAAAGTTAAAGCTTTATAACTCTTAAAATACAAATTGTCAACATCACGTCAGTACACAAAGTAAGTACCCTTCCATCAAACTCAATAACTTAAATTAACTTAAATAAATTGCAGAAACAATTTACTGGTAAAACTATATGGTTTAAAATATCTTTTTAAAACAGTGGAAAAGTCTTCATTTACAAGTTGAATAGCCATTTTCACTGGTAAAGTCCTGTGAAGGAGTTGTCTATATAACAATTAATGGTCAATTACAAAGTATATTATAGTGCCAAGTCCCAATTAAGATACAGGGGCCACCGAGCAAAGCACTGTACAAATACATACAACAAAAGGGGTCATGCTCCAAACAGTTTACAATCCAGAGTCTGACATCTGCATGTTAAATTACTCCTGGGGGAATTCTGTACCAAAAAAAAAAAAAAAATTCTGTGCACAATATTTTAAAAGTCTACATATGTTATTTGTCAAAATAACACATTATAATCATGCCAGTTTCAATTATTTTGGTAACTTATTTCAAAATACCTGTCAGCACGTATGTCTGTAACAATACAAACAAACAAAAATTCAGGAAATGTGTTTTGACAAATAGAGTCCTTACTAGACATATTGACACAGAACTACAGTACAGAAACGTATTTCCCACACCTATCAGAGACAGTGCAAAGGCTTGGGGGAGCCAGGGGTAATGGCGAGGCTGAGGGAGAGGGAGGTAATAGCTGGGCAGGAGCCTGAGAGTGAACCTTTATTAAGTGCACAAAATAAAAGATCACAGCTATACTATGGTGTTTCTGCCAATGACATAGGGCAAGCACAAAACTGTGGCTTGGGAATAGTGTAACCAGAATTCCTACTTCATAGAATTTGGTGGCAGTTTGGGAAAACCAGGAAGACAGTTGAGAAGTAGGATGTTCCATAAAATGTGTGATCCTTGGGTGGTGTCAAGCTTCACCTCACGTTTCACTAAAATGTGTATGAATCATGTTAGAGAATGCAAATTTTGGTTGTCGTCTTATTCCCGGCAAAGGAGATGTGTACACGAGTAGGCAAACGTGTATTTTTAGAAATTGCTTATGTTTGTTCCTAAATCTCTTATGTAGATATTTTATAAAATGTTTAATATTGTTGAATTGATAGGTGACAAGAAATTAGATTTTAAAATATTTTTTTCTTGACCAATTGTAGCTGGAAACGTGTTGTTTGGACTCTGAACTATGACATCATGGCAAGATTTCACAGAAGAACATGCATTATTTTGTTGCTTTTTATTTTATTCATTTGCTCCATGATGATGGCTTTGAAGACTCTGAGACCTAACAGAGCTGGTTTTGGGGATCCATTTGGACTTGGTCTGTTACCGGAACTTCAACAACGGACAACATTCTTAGAAAATAAACACAGTCCACTAAATGTTGCCAACGGGAATACTGTAACACACCCCAATAATTTGCACAATATTGCAGTTAGTAGCATAAAAACACCTATGGCCTTTGTAAGAAAGTTGGAAGAGGAATTGCCTTCACCTAATTATAATTTTCATGTGTTCTACTACAGCTGGTTTGGGAATCCAGTATTTGATGGTAAATATATTCACTGGAACCACCCATTGGTACCACATTGGGATTCGAAAATTGCAAACAATTACCCAAAGGGAAGACACAATCCTCCAGATGATATTGCATCCAGCTTTTACCCTGAACTTGGAACTTACAGCTCTAAAGACCCTTCTGTCATAGAAGCCCACATGCAACAAATGCATTCAGCCTCAGTTGGTAATAAATGTTTGTTTATTTTTGGCATAATATTCATTTGTTTGACCTCAGACATTAGAGCATACAGAACTGCCCACCTCCTTTGTTTTCTCTATGGATTGAAATATATGGGAACTTTGGTATTTTCTTTTTTGTATACATGGGAGATTTGTGTCAATACACATAATTTTGTGTGTTCCCTTCATGGGAACTTCAGGTTTTTAAAAAATTACTTTGTACTTCAAGTTCAATCCCTAACTTAATCTCTGATTTTCCAAGCTGCTTCACGTAGATGGAGCCGTGCAGAGCAGATGCAGGTTTGGGGACTATATCCATTTAGATGAAAGAATGATAGAATGTATTTACTTGTTTAACAGTACTCTCTGTAGCGTAAAAAACACAGGTATAGGCATTTTTGTAATGGATGTGTGTCTCAAGTAGAGAAGGTCAGTTGTAGATGTTTCTGTGATGGTTCTTGGGCAATTTAGGACCAGGTGTCACCTTCTTACTCCCTATTTCCTGTGAAAGGGAGACTTGCTTGCGCTTACCTGTGTGTCGGCTCCCTCACACCTCCAGCCTGTTAGCCACCCAAGCAGTTTCCTCTGGACTTGGCCTTACTTTTCCTTGCGAGTTTAATAATCAGTATACCTCAGTCTACTCCTTTGATGCATTCCCTGTAGTATCCAGCATCTTATCCATTGAACGCTCAGATAAATTATTTTATCATTTGCATCTGGACCCTTTCTGTTTCTACAAATATCTTATTTGAGCAGATCTGATCACAGTATTCAACTGCCATCAATTGGTATAATGCGATTGTTTTTCTTATTTTTTCTATCCCAGTCTTCAAACTTCCTAACATTGTTAGGTTTTTTTTTAACCACCGTTGGATATTAAATGGAAATGGCTACATCCACACCAGTGACTATTTTGTTTATTTTGTTTTTTTAAGAAACTAAAATTTCTTATTGTTACTAACTCTCGGACAGCTCAATTGGTATTAGCAATGCTGGCTAGTGTGGGCAGGTTCAAGATTTCTGCTTTCTCTTTTATCTTGTTCAGAAAAGATCTCTCTGGCAAAATGATTAAAACATTGGCAACAATTATCACCTTGTCTACAATTTTATAAGGTATAATCCTTTAAGCTTCAGTGCTTTACCTCCAATGAAAATGAATTGATGAAAAACATTTCTCTCAATGTACATTGCTGATACGCCTATATAAGGTTCCTCTGAACTTCCTCTTGGTTCTTTCTAGTCTTGACTAACCCAAATAATTTCATTTTATTTCAGCGTTCACTTCCTTTTGTGGATCAAATATTGCTATAATAAGCATCAGTCCTAGTATGGATATTTGGTATACTTTTTGTGTTTATCTGTGCTGCAGAATTGACCATTCCCATTCTTTCTTTGTCTTAGACAGTTTCTAATCCATGACAGTACTTTACATCTGAATTTACGATAACTTAGTTTTCTTACTAGACTTTTATGTGGGACTTTATGCTTTCAAACAACCTAAGTTAAATAAATTGGTTTTGGCCAGTTCTGTTGTCCACTATCGTGATGTTGTGGTCAAAGAATTCTAGAAGATTGGAGAGGCAGAATTTTCCTTTACAGGGTTTGTCCCTATCACCTTGTTCTACTAAATGTTTTATAACTTTTTTATTTATTAACTGGTTCTAAAGTATAGCTCACTAGTCTGTAATTCATGCCTGATAGATAAAACATTTGCTATTCTCCTTCAATGTCTGTTTTTCATGAAATTCAATATTTTTGTTAGCAGCTCAGTTACTTGAACCTTAAATTCCTTCAGATGTCTTGAATGAATCCCAGGTTCTAGTGACATGCTTCTATTTACTTTTCTAGTTTGTTCCTCCCTTTACCACTTCAGTATCCAAGAATGCTTCATCTTTTTTACCTGTGAAGAGAAGACCTCTGGGATGAAGACTGATACAAAAATATATTAGAGCAGCGCAGAGAGGCTATCTTTCTCCTCAGTTGTTCTCTGTGTCTTAATGTCCAGCACACCCATTGATTCTTTGCAGGCATCCTATTTCAGGTATATTATGAGAATTTATGATTCCAATGTGCTTGTGTGTGTTCTTCTCAAGCCCTTTTACTTCCCATTTTACATTTTTCTTTTCATATTTATCCTTTTCTATTGGCTTCACTTGAGCTGGATTTCTCTTATTTCTGTATCCTGACCATTGAACCATATTGGATTTGTTTTGTTTTCCATTTCTTCCTCTTGTTATTTAGCAGTATGTATATGTTCTATGACTGAATTACTGTATATTCATTATCCTCCATGATTTTCTCAACCATGTCCCAACTTGATATCTTACTAGTTTATATGCAGGTAGTTGAACTAACACACATTCCTATTCTGTTTAAACTGGCAACAAAATTGATCTTAGTGTCATGCATTCACATATCATTTTCTGATCTTGGAGGTTGTTAGTATGTTTCTACTTGTACTTGTATTTTTGTTTGGGGGGTATGTTTCCATACACATTGTGCTATATAATCCTCTTTATTCAAAATTTTATCTCCGAGTGTATGGAATCTTTTAGGGATAGTACTTACTCTCCCACTTTTGTGACCTAATGTCATTCATGTATAATTGCCTTAATACCTGGCTTTAAATAATCCAACTAATTTGTTGTTCCACTACATTTCAGAAATACATATTATTTCAAAGTTCTGTTCCAATGGAAGTCATTTTAGCTAGTGTATTTGTGTCAGCTTCTCTGACACTTTATTTTTAGCAAGTCTATCAGATGTACTTCTTTTAAGGGACATGGTGGTATTTTTCTGGAAAGTATAGGTAGTAAGTTCTTTGGGGAAGGTATGTTTCCTTTCTTTGACTTATTTTCATATTCAGCAGCAACTAGTGCCACATTTCTCTGTCAATTAAAAATATAGGGCATTTTTTCCTGAGCCTTATAATTCAGGAATAATTTCATTTACTTTTTTTTTGTGGGGGGAGAAGGGTTCTGTGCTATGACTTTGGGTTTTCATTGAGTAAGCAAGAAATAGAGAAACCTGAAAATGTAGTCTCTTAATTGTTTAGTACAGTTGGATGGACAAATTGGGAAAAGCTGATTACTCTTGCATTAGGCTCTAAAAGTGAATTGTTTCAATGTAGTGCTACTGGCACTTCTGTTTGTGGACTTGTCCAATATATATATGCTATGAAACGTCCTCCTGGGGAAATCCTGGACTTCTGGCAATCTTACTATAGTGTCAGCTTCAATTTGTCTTATTTCCTAAGGAACCTGTCTAAAAGTTGTTTTTGTTTCTTATTGAAAAAGTTGGTTCTTCAGATGGACCAGAAAACATTCCTTTGCTAAATTCTTGTGGAAATTTTCTAAGTTATCTGATCATAGATTTTCTTTTAATCTGTAGTCTGGATACCAGTTGTCATTTATACAGAGCTGTGCATAACCCATGCATTAACTGAGATTTATAATGGTGTCATAATTTATTTGTCACGTTATCATGAGATGGTGGGCCTGATCTAATCCCATTAAATTCTGGAAATATTGCTATTGTCTTCAATGGGAGCGGAATGAAATGGGCTAGTGATTTTCATGTGTCAATGTTTGTGTTTCCGGTGGAATTAAAATTTTACTTGCATTTCCATGAAATGCGCAATATTATTCACTAAGATTAGTGTAAAACATTCTTTTTTCTACTGCAAATGTCTTTAAAACATTCAGTACAGGAAAAAGTCTTATTGAAAAGACTCCTGTGCCAAATCAGTTTATGGCTGGTTTTCTAGAAGTATAGAATATTGTTCTTTTCAGGCCTTTATTCTCTATGGCCATGGCTATAAAGTTAGGTTGCCTTTGGATCAGGGCAAAAGAAGGCACATGGCCCTATCACCTCTCATCAATAAGAATATTGTGCCGAGATCATGGGTAGTATAACCTTTATGTAGTAACTAAGGTTTTTAATTAGTAAATGTAATATCTCATTTAACATCACTCAGGGGGAATTGTGCAGTGTTCTTAAAATTCCACTGTGACTATGTCTGCACCTTGCTTATATGGCCATCTGCATGCAATTAAGACATTTGTGTGCTCATCCACAGTAATTGTATGGGCAAATTAGATGTGCAGATCCATGCACCTAAGCTATTTGAAAGCCTTGCCCTTCACTTTTTTCATAATAAAATTACTTTTCAAACTATACTTTTATATTGTTCCTGTAAGAAACATTTTTTATATATTTTTGTGTGTGTGTGTGTGTGTATTTGTATTGAATGCAGTCTTACTCATAAATGAGTTATTCAGTCAGTTGTATAAAACTACTATTGTACATGATCATGAATATTTACACCTTTCATGTACAGACTTCTCTTTCTTTAAACTTTTAGTAGGCATAAAGTTATTTTTGGTGGTGTAACTCAAGCTCACGTTTTGTCTCTTAGGTGTCATAGCCCTTTCTTGGTACCCACCGGGTATGGCTGATGAAAATGGGGAACCTACTGAAGGTTTGGTGCCTATTATTTTGGATAATGCACATAAATACAATCTAAAGGTGTAGTATTTTAAAGCATTCTTATTCAGTAAATTTCAATCTAATGTACAGATATATCTTTGTTCATGACTTAGATAATTTATACTGTTTTAACAGTTGCATTTATTTTATATTTAAACAGACTTAAAGGTTTATTTTTCATGGAGGTGTGGCATGTAGAGAATTTCAAAGTGAATTCTTAATTGTTTGGCTTTCATGAAACTAGACCCTTTGTTGATTTTAAGGTGCTTTATCTATGTCAATTCCCTGTTGCGAGTTTTCTTTCCACTTATCTTTTGAAGTTATTGTATAAATATTCTAAGAATTTTAAATTCTAGAGTTCCGTAGAATTCTACAGTTCTGTACCACTCTGCATATAAAGTTAAGTCCATACGAACTCCTTAAATAATGTATTTAATTTTAATACTGTAATGATCAGGAAAATAATAATCTTAGATAGAATAAACCACCAGACTTCATTAATTGTAGATTTTAATTTTTTATTTTTTGTAAAAGAGCCCTTTTAAAAATCTGTCTGAAGTCATATAATTTGGTTGCTTTTTCGTTGAAAAATTATGGAAGCAGCGCTCATTCATTTTCTACTCTAATAACACAAACTTAAGTTTAAATAAAAATTGGCTTTTAAAAAAGAAAAAGAACTAGAAAACACTAATTTCTACAAGGAGTATTTTAAAAACTTAATACTGTACTATGACTGCAACAGCTTTTTAATAACTCTTTAATATGATCCTTTTTAAAAAAACAAAACAAAACAAAGAAACACTGTATAGACATAATATACTTGGACATTCATGAGTTAAATGTGGATCCATTCTCACAAATAGTTTATAGATTAGTGGAAGCAGTATGTGTTAAGTAATGGAAACTAATTGGCTTCTGTAATGATCATTATACACAGCTTCTCGACCAATAGATGGTGATGGACCTTTATTGTAGTGTTGTCATTGTCTTGTGTGTTGTGTTGTTGTATAGGATCGGTAGTTTGAGTAGGAAGTTAAATCATGCCTGTGGTGCTTCCAGTAAATCCTAGGATTCTATAAGCAAGTATTACACTTTCTTACAGGGGTTCTTTTTTTTTAAATAGATCTTTGGAGATGGTATCTATTCCAGGGGAAAAGACTATAGGGAGCTGCCCTGGGTTATAGAAGAAACTGTGTGGGCAATGCAAATATCATGTTATGTCTAGTTTTATTTGGCTACACCTAAAGAAAAGAAGAATGGTTTGTTGTTAAGGCACAAGAACTAAGAAGCTCCTCAAACCGCACCACTTTCTATTTCAAGTACAAATGCACTTATTTGATCTTGTCTTCAAAAATAAATGCACATAGCACAGTAGACATAATGGATAAAATTTTCAAAAGTGCCTAAGTCTCATTTTCAGAAGTGCCTAAGTAACTTTAAAAATAGGACATAGGCACTTTTGAAAATTTTATTCAAAATTAATTAAACAAAACCAAAAATGATCATGGATGATGTACACACAGGAAGTGAATTTGAGAACTCTGAGCAACTTAAAAAAAATGTAGAATGAAAACTACATCTTAACCTCAACGATAGTTTGCAATCAATAAATGCGACAGTAGATTAACTGTTGAAAATATATAATATACATAATATTAATGAGTTTTTGATCAATCAGATTTTTTTTAGGGTCCTCATTACTAGTATATTTTGCTGTAAATAGATTGATATTGGTTTCACTTGTTATGACCACCTACGGCTAAGACCTTTTTTTTTTTTTCAAGGTGACCTATATGAAGCTTGTCCTTGTAATTCTGCACCTTTGTAGATGATAATATAGCTGTAGTCTGTGTAAATGATTTAAAGACCATCTCTTCTTTAACAGAAAATCATCTTTAGGTGTAACATCTATTAACACTGAGTTTTAGAACTTAGTGATTTAAGTAAATGTCATGGTACATTTTTGTTGTAACTGTTTAAAAAAAAATAAAAAAGTGCATCACCCAGAGTGTGCAAGAAATGCTATCCTAGTCAACTTGT
This sequence comes from Mesoclemmys tuberculata, assembly GCA_007922155.1. Lineage (NCBI taxonomy): Eukaryota > Metazoa > Chordata > Testudines > Chelidae > Mesoclemmys > Mesoclemmys tuberculata. The sequence continues at coordinate 63,872,052 of ML675604.1, read as the reverse complement.
AAAGCAATAATCTGAAATTGCTGAAAGAGTGGAAGGAGAAATGCTAATTGATCAGTATTGGGTTTCTCACAAGACTTCTTCCACTCCAGTTCTCCAAAAATTCAGTTCAGTTTTCCTCTTGTCACTCAGGTTTACTTGGCATATAGCAAAGCTACTCTGAGTTGATCAGACTCTAGTGTATGGGGTGGATATACGGCAGTGATTTTCAACCTCTTTTCATTTGTGAATCCTAAAATTTTCAAATGGAGGTACACACCACTTTGGAAATTAAACATGTGGTCCACGGACCCCTACCATAGAAGTGTGACTGAAAATTGACTGATTAGAATTCAGCTGTGAATGTTGCACCTGCTCGGCACAGCATTTCATACAACGTGAGAAAGATTGCTAAACGGTGGGCTGCTATGGTAATGACAACACTTCTGGCTTTTGACCTGTAGGTGCGGATATTCATATTTTTTTATTGGTCAAAAAAATGGAATGCCTTTTTTGGGATTTGAAACTTTATTTTCATAGTCACCTTTCGCAGACCTCTTAGACATAGTCTGCAGACCCCCAGGAGTCCAGGGACATAGGTTAAAAACCACTGGTATAGGGCTTATCACACATTTGAAGTTACACAGCAAAACTTTCACCTGATATACATTTTTACTAATAATGCTTTCTTACTATACATTGCATCATACACTTCATTATTGGCTTGGTTACTTTTCAGGAACTAAAACCTATGCAGCATGCTTTGTCTATATGTTGTTCATGTATAATCTTTAAATCCCAAGTTTATCTTGTAAATTGTCCCTAGTATCAACATATTCCTGCTTATCTTAGGTATCATAGACATCCTGACTCCAGCATGCTGCTTGCTAAGCCCCCATTTACAACTTAACCATTCATTAACCTTCCCAATCATGCCTACTGAGAAATGAGGTTTTGTCAAGTTACTTATGTTCAGCAAGGCCTACAATCAGATGGTAGAAGTTTATACGTACAACAGTATTAATAAAAATTAGATACTTGTTCTATGTTTCTAATTTCACATCTCAAATTTTATCTTAAGTAAATTTTATATTAAATCACTTGTACTGGCTCTGTATTATAGACATGTATAATACTCTCTGTTGTTATGGCAGCACTTGTAATATTCAACTTTACTGATTCTATCAGAATTTTAAATTAACAAAGAATTTTCAAGTTCTCTATCTCCTTATTGTGACTTCAGCTTTCCCTTTTTTCCCATTTCCATTTTATTGCTCTCTAAGCATTGATTGCATGTTTTATGAGGACAGTATCAAGCAACTTTCCATTGTGAATAGCTCCATTGTCTTCTGAACATTTCTCTTCCGTCTCATTACTCTTGTCCCTAGGTTTCTATTCTGCTATAAACTTTAATTCCTTGACTCAATTGTGATAGCTACCTGAACCAGTAAGTTTAAAATAATTTTGCGCTTTTGTGCTACACATAGTAAAGTCTACATAAAGTGTACAAAAGTGAGAGAAGCGTAAATTTAATACATTTTAATTTTTAGATTTTTATTGAGATGTAGGGAATGGGCTATGAGTTTAGACAGATCCATTATAAAATTCTGTGATGTGGGTGTAGTGAATCATGACAGACAAATTATGTCCTGAATCACAGCTATGGGACAGATAACTTAGCAGCACCATATAACACCTTGCTCCACAACTGAAGACATTTCATAAATCCTGAGGTGGCAGCCACCTATAGTATCTGTGGAGCTGCCCATTAATTTTTAAGGGAGAATTTGAAATTAAGACCCCGTCTGTTAAGGCCTAAATGTACTGTAATCTCTTAAAATTAAATAAATAAAAACATTAAATAGTACATGCATGCTGCCAAAGTCAAATCACTGAACTGCTGGAAGTCTCTGAATGAACACCTGGAACCAGAATTTGTTGAAGTTCTAAACATTATTTTGATGGCATTAGCCTCTTCTGCAGATGCAGAGTACTTTGATCCTTTCAGTTCAAATCAACTAGTTTAGTTCAATGACTAGTTACTTTGTTGTTGAAAAAGTGATTGGGAATTGAAAAAGCAGGAAAATTTGTTTTCCTCTCATGAGCAATAAATAAAAACTGGGTGTGGAGAATGAGATCTATTAGTTCTAAAATCTTGATAGGCATGGTGACCAGACAGTCAATTCAGTTTTCTAGCTACAGATCATACTTCCTTTGTTTAATTAATCAGTTGTAAATGCAACGTTTTTTGATAAACTTTAATTTTTTTCTTTGTGTATCCAGCAAATTAATTTCGCTATATTGAACTAACAATTTTAAATGTTTTTGTACATTTTTAATTGAATTCCAATTTCCATCCAAATAGATCTGACACAAATCACAAGTAAAAAATTAATCATCTTGTAAATAAGATATTTCTTTTTTTCTTATCTAAAAAGTGTACACATTAAAAATCTGAATTATAAGTTAAGCTGTTTAATTTCTTAAATGTGTTTTGTGTAGTTTCCTGGTTAGCAAAAAATATGAAAGTTAGTGTAAAGGCTACATTTAGTCACAAATCAGTATGTTTTAATGGTCGCTAATCAATGAGAATCAACCTGTCTTTAGGAAAATAATTAAAAAGTGCAAATACAGAACAAGGTTAAAATCAGTAAATAGCTATGATCTAAATCAGTCCACCATGCAACATAGGGGCCCAGTACTTGTCCTGAATTTGCAATTCTGTGTGCTTAAGTTGAAGTTTTGGAACAAAAGATGGAACCGGACTCACTTTTGTGCTGCTATGTCCCCTTAGCAGCCTCCCATCTGTTGTCCATACAGTGGCTGTGGGTCTCTTCTGTCTTTGCATACTAGATCATATTGAGCCATAGATTAATGTAGCTATATTGAGCTACTACCAATTACTGATATATAACCTTGGTAATATATCAATACTTTTAAATACCATGTATAGCCCAGTGTTAGTATTAAATACATGCTCATAACCCAGAATGCTAAAGACCTTTATCCATGTCTGGTACTCTGACTAAATTTTTGTCTGTTATCTATGGGATTAGTTCACAGTATGAACTACTGGTGCAAAGTGAGGAATAGGATATATTGTATTAGCATAAAAACCAGCCAAATAATAGAAAAGTCTTAATAAAAAGCCCAAATTTGTGTTGCTGCTATTCCTGGGTTCATATTATTTTTGCTAATGAATATGCAGATGAATGTTCATAAATTCTGGTTTCACATTCATACCTTAAATACATTATGTATTTGTTAACGATTTGTCATTTCTATGATGTTTATCTAATCAGGGAGAAGACACAAAACCATATGAACAATCACACATCTTCAGTAGTGCATATTCAGTAATCAACTTGCAGACAACCAGTAGTCTTAAAATTGGTCATCCAAAATATTTGGTGAAGACTTAGGAAAACCATTAAAAATGTTCTCAACTAACAGGACTATTCACAAATAATTTGTGAAAAGACCCCAAAATTCCATTTATTTTTTGATTCAGTTAATATTGGTTGAACAGGTATCGTTAGCATTAGGAAGTATGAAGAATGTAATGTGTTTTTTTTCCCCTTTTAGTGTTAACAGATTAAAGTTAAAATCAAGAAGTTAGCAGAGGAAGATGTTTGCAGTATCGTTGGAATAATTTTTTTCTGAGTACCTGTTCTCGGTGTCTTTTTATAGCACAGTGAATTTATCTTCAATATTATATTTTGTAAGCATCCTTGAACTTTCAATAAGCAAATGATTAGAGTTAAGGATGATAGACTTGTCAATAACTCAGAGCCATCATGCAAAAGAAATTATGTTCAAGTTAAAGAGAAATAAAAAGTTCTATAACTGTTTTTAGCAGTACTGTTGTCAAGTATGTTTTGCCTCTTCGTTAGACTGAAGTTAAAAAAATGAAATAATAGGACTATTGAGGGACAGCTTAACAATTCTAGCAATTTAGTCCAGCAGCGTATTTCATTTGTTTGTGACTGACAAAAAAAAAATCTTTGTAATAGTATCAAATTTCACTTGAGACGAGCCGAATATTGGTTTTATTAAATGCATTCTAGCTTACAAATTGCTTCTGAAAAACTAGCAACATTGATTAATGTAAAGCACTCTTCCTTTTAATTGGGTACTTGAAAACAATGGAATTTAATTTGAAATGAGCTGCAGTTTATAGCATAAATAACTTCATAAGCCCCAACCCTGAAATTCAGTAGTAGTAATGCGGTATATTAGATTGTGTTTATTGTTGTTCATGAACCTATAAAACTCTAAGTTAAAGCTAAAGTTCTCACATCCTACATTTTAATATCTAATTTCTCACTGAAAGCTGTCCTTGGAGAAATATCAGTAACTAGAATATATTGTTGTTAAGAAATAGAATATAAAAATCTTTCATCAACTATAATCAGTTTTTTGACATGTAAATAGATAATTTTTTAGTTAAATAGCTTATAATACGCTATATAGTCATATACTTTAGTAAGTTTTTCCAGCATTCTTATTACTTACAATAGCCTAGAATAGCAGTCTTTTATATAAAACTAATAATAAAGAGTAGGTGTATAGTTTTTCTATTCTTTCATAAAATCTGTGTAGTTAAGCTTGGCAGTCGAAAAAATAGTGAGTCTTATTGCATTAGTCGTCTTGAATAAATTACATACATAGCATTGTGAAGACTTTTCACAATCCCTCTTTTAGAGCTCTGTTGGTATGTTGGATACTTTTTACCCAAATGGCACCTAATGCCTTTTATGTTCTGTAATATTTTATAATTCATATTGCATTTATTTCATTTTTATTTTATAGGTCACTTTTCATATTGAGCCATACAAAGATCGAGATGATCACAGTATGTACAGTAATGTCAAGTACATTATAGACAAGTAAGTGCTTTCTAAAATGTATATTTTTGGCATTAGCACAAGCTTTTATAGATATTTCTCTTATTGTGTGAACTCTTAAACTGTATATAGCATGATCTGAGATTGAGAAAAATGAGAGGAGCTGTCTTGCTCATAATTAACTGACCTAGAACTCAGATGCAAGATATGCACAATTTAAAGTACTGGGACATGAATGTTATATAGAGAGACAATTGACAACTACATTTAACATTTATTCTTCTTCAAGTGGTTACACATGTGCAGGCCACTCTTGGTATCAGAGCACCCAGTACATGGGCAGCAGAAATGTTTTTCCCCACAGAGGTACCCACTTGGCAGTTTGCCCCACACACAGCAGCCCCTTGCCCTCCTTCAGTTCCTTTTTACAATCTGCGACAGTAATTGGAACTGTGTTCTTTATCGGAACTATATTCCGAACTATAGTTGTTTCTCTCAGCTTTTGCAAATATAGTATGTTGTTAGGATAGATAAGTTTTAGCTATTCTATGTAATAAAAAAAAAAATTCTTTTGACTTCTTGTTTGAATTTTCTGTTTTGGCTTTTTCTGTTCACGGTACCAGCGTATGTCCCGCTCACTGGGTTTCAAATGTTGTGCTTCTTGCTCCAGGCTGATGCCAATGATTGACCTGCACAATAGCTGCTTGAAATGGTTGTGGGGAAGCACAAGAGAAGGACCAGTGCCAGATTTGCAGGGAATTCAAACCTAGGGTGAAGAAGGATAGGTATGGGAGGCTGAAATTCCTGCTGATGGAAGTGGTGCTCAACATCGGAGCCATTCCAGTTGAACTGTATGCTAAGTGCTACAGCCTCAATGGGAAGCGCATCTTCAGCTTTATCAGAATCCTGGCACTCTTCTTCCTTGCCCATACCAAGTAAGAAATACAAAGCATCTAGAAAGGCACCAGCCAGGAGAAGTTCTCCATCCTCTGAATCTGGTCAGAGGGTCAAGAAGTAGTCTAAAAGAAGGCACCTGAAACCTAAGCACTCCTCTCCAAACCAGTGCATAAGTCAGCATGCTCTGGCTCTGCAAGAGGCATTGCCAAGTCTGGTGCTGGAAGTGGCACCATTAACTTTTTCAGCAGTGCAACAGATACCAGCTCAGTGCCAACTACCATGAAGGCGTTTGCAGCAGCAAAAATCTGCTCTTCCTCTTGGTGCCAGTGTCTCCTTTCTTACAGGAATCTGGTCCCTCAGCACTGCTGCCACTTCTGCCAGTGATTGAACCTTCAGTATTTTACTGGGCAAGTGGACACTTGGTTCCTTCCAAGGGGAAGCCTGTTATGAAGGAGTTGCTCTGTTCATTGCCAGGCTCTCAGCACTGGTCCCTGTCACTGACTGGATTGGCTCTGCCATCATCAAAGGAAGGGAAATCCTCATTGGACTCAGAGGTGGGATCTGAACCCTGAAGCAGGACCTACCAGTCTCCTCACAGATCCTCTTTTTTTTCACCTACCACTATGGCTCTTCAATGGGACCTGCCATGGGAATGTGTCCAGAATAATGGGCCCTGCCCTGTATCAGTGGCCATTTTGGAAACCTTGTGGGTTTCCCCCAGCTTTCAGATATTCCCCTCATTGTACATACTCAGGACTTGTCTAAGCTTACAATGCTGCAGCAGAGCAGGCGCACCACTGTAGTGCTTAATGAAGCACCTACGCTGACCAGAGCTTCTCCTATCATCGTAAGAATTCCACCTCCCTGAGAGACGGTAGCTATATTGACAGAAGAAGTCTGTCCCTTTGACATAGTTGTCTGTGCTGGGAATTCGGTTGATATAACTGCATCTTTCAGAGATATGGATTTTCCACATCCCTAAGCAACATATTTATACGATCATAAGTTTGTAGCGTAAACCAGGGCTCAATGCCCACATATAAAAGCATTGAGTCTATGCACCAAGTAGCTTAATCTCCAGAGTCCAGAACCGGGCCTGATACCAAGCATCAACAGGAAGTTCCATAATGGGAAAACAGCTGATGGAAGAGGTTCTACTTCTCCAGTCTTGGCTTCCTCTTCTCCCTCTCCAGATGAGGCTGTTTCATCCAGCACAACTTCACCTCCTCTTGATGTTTTTGAAGTTTATCAGGAGTTATTAAAGAGAGTGGCTGCAGACTTAAGTGTACAGGCTGAAGAGGTCAGGGAGTCCTCACATCGTCCAGTTGACATGTTATCATTCATGGATCCCTCCAAGATAGCTCTGCCAGTTAACATGGTGATATTGGAGTTGATAAAAACTTTATGGCAGACTTCATCCTCTCTGTTGCTCAACTTTTAAAAGGTGGAAAGAAAGTACTATGTACCCTCCAAAGGGTTTACCTTTACACTCGCCCAGCTCCGTGCTCCTTAGTTGTTCCAGCAGATAGTGAGAGAGGATGACAAGGATATCAGTCTTCTACCCCCAAATCAAAAGATGCTAAGAGGCTGGACTTATTCAACAGAGATTTATTCAACAAGGGAGTTGCAAATGCGTATCGCTAACCAACAGGCTCTATTCGGACAATATGATTTTAATTTGTAGGATTCCATGGAAAAGATCAAGGAGCTGCTTCTGGAGAATGCCGGGCAGGAGCTCATTTTCCTGGTCAGTGAGGATAGACTAGTCACAAAAACTTCACGAGAGGTGGGGCTAGACTAGACAGCAGACTCAGTAGCTAGGACCATGGCCTCCACAGTGGCCATGCATAGATCATTCTGGCTGCAGTCTTCTGATCTTTCCTCTGAATGCCAGAGTACTATCCAGGATTTGCTATTCAAGGGTCTTTCTCTCATCTCAGAGCAGAGACACAGCAAGCTCTATGGATTTAGTAACCCTGAAGTCCTGAGGTCTGTACACACCTGCCCGTTCAAGAAGCACTGTCAGCCACTGCAGACACACCGATATTCCACTCCTCCTCCTCGACAGGACATATCAAAAAGAGTTTCAGGGGTTATATGCTAGGCTTCCCTCTCCTGCTGCTGCTTTGGCTTCAGCTCTAGGCCCCTCAAAACAACTAAGAATCCCAAAGCAGACATTTTGATGGTACAGTCGAGGTCAACATACCATTCTCCATCTTGCCAGACCTGAACTCCTTCATAAACTGTCTATCCCACTTTGGCAGTGCTTGGTCTCAGATTACTTTGGACCAGCGAGTCTTGAACACTCTGGAAGTGTAATATATTCTCTGTCATGCTGGCAGGCCAGGTTCCAGCTCTTGCCAAGGCTGTAGGCATCAGCTGAGCACTAATCAATTCATAGCTGTAAACCAGACCAGCTCACTTATCTTGAACAATATTGACATAAATTATTAGACCTATAAGAATGTTTAGTTTCTAAACTTTATGGAATGCTTGTAAATTGCTGCATGCCTGTATTTCACTTGTAGGTGAGATGTAAGATTTGCTTTATAACTGTAAAAATTCTTGTTCTTGAACCTATGAACTCAGTCATTGGCCACTCCAGATAGTGTGACCCTCTTCAGTTTGCTTCTGCCCCTCCCTCCCTGTCTCTCTTCAGGGACCACTCTCATGAGAAAGAAACTCCTTATCCAGGAAGTTCATTTGGGAACCATAGAAGAGGTTTCAAGTGGTCTCAGAGGGGAATGTATTTTATTCCTGGTATTTCCTAATCCCAAAAGTGAAGGGGGAGGGTCTCAGACCAATTTTAGACCTGCATTATCTTAACAAATTCTTTAAAAGGATAAACCCTTCATATGGCTCCCTAGCTTCTATTATTCCTTCCCTGGATTCCGGGGACTGGTATGCCACCCTTGACTTAAAGGATTCCTACTTCCACATGACTTTCCCAGAAAGTACCTCCAATTTCTAGTAAGTCAAAATCATTACCAGGTCCCTGCACTATCTTTTGGTCTGTCAGCAGCTCCTAGGTTCTTTACAGTGATCATGGCAATAGTAGCTGCATTCCTCTGAAGATCAGGAGTGGAGGTTTGCCCTTACCCAGAAGACCGGCTTGCTGTTTGGAGCAATTTTTGACATGTGCAAAGCAATGTTGCTCTGATCCAGTCAACGTTCAGTTTTCTGGGACTGTTGATCAACACAGAAAAATCTCTCTTCTCCCCAGTCCAGAGGATAGAATTTACAGGGGCTGTATGGGACACATCTCATGCCAGGGCCTTTCCTCTGCACTCCAAGTTCCAGGCAATCTGATCAATTGCTATAGATTTGAAGGCTCATCTAGTTACAACTGCACAAAATTGTTTGTGGCTTCTGGGTCACATGGCCTCTTACATCCAAAAGCCCAATACACCAGACAGTGACTCAGAACTCTGCAATGCTGGCTGACATTGATTTGTTTGCTTTGACTAGATGGTAAGAGTGCCCTCCCATGTCCTCACTTCCCTAGATTGGTGGACAGATCCAACCATATGAAGGCATTCCATTTGCTTGCCCACAACCAACTCTGACACTAATGACAGATGCTTTGGCTCTGGGATGGGGAGCCCACCTGGTTTCTTTACAAATGCAGGGTCTGTGGTCCTCTGATTTCTTAGCTTTATACATCACTGTCGGAGAACAGACAATTGTCAGAATGGTATGCCAGATATTTCTATCAGAGATTGGCAAAGCAGCCTGTTAGTCCTCACAGACAACACAGTGGCAAAGTTTTACCTCAACAAGCAGAGGAGACCCCACTCTTCTCCGCTCTGTCAAGAAGCAACTCTACTCTGGGAGCTCTGTCTTGCCAACTCAATAGATCTAGAAGCGTCTTACCAGCTAGGCATGCAGAACAGCTTAACAGACCACCTGAGCAGATAATTTGAGTCAGTACGAGTAGTGTCTTCACTCTTCACATGTGGCCATATACATCTTCCTTTGGTGGTGGTTTCCCTGTGTGGACCAGTTTGCAACCAAATCCAACAGAAAGTGTCAGCAGTTCTGCTCTCTACAGGATCACAACCTGGTTTCCATAACAGATGCCCTTTTTACTGATGTGGGCAGGCAGGCTCCTTAATGCTTTCCCACCAGAACCACTCATTCACAGGGTATTACTAAAGATAAGACAGGACCAGACCAGAGTCATGCTTACAGCTCCAGCATGGGCCCATCAGCACTGGTTCTCCACTCTCCTGCTGCTGTCAGTGAAACCTCCAGTTTCACTTCTATTAGACTTGAACCTAATTTCCCAAAATCACGGTTGCCTACTCCACCTGAACCTACAGTCCCTGCTTTTTTCTGCATGGATGCTCTATAAGAAGACAGTAGAGAGCAGGTTTTCTTGAAAGGTAGTTTGGGTGGTCTTGCTAAATAGTAGAAAGCGTTCTACAAGAGCTACTTACCTTGCTAAATTGAGGGGTTCCTCTATCTAGTCTCACCAGTATGGGGTATCACAACCTGTTCTTCGGTTCACCACATACTGGACTACTTATACCTGAAACACCAAGTTATGGCAGTTAGTTCAATCAAAGTACATCTGGCTGCTATTTCACCATTCCATCTGAAACGAACAGCTGCTCTGTTTTCTCCAGTGACATGTCCCTAAAGTTTTAGTCCAATTATGTCCTCAAGTGCAAAACACCATTTCCCTGGATGATCTAAATTTACAGGCCCACCCATCTGAACCATTGGCTACCTGATCATTGCTGCATCTAGCAATGAAAATAGCATCTTTGGTGGCCATTATCTTGGCTAGAAGAGTAGAGGAACTGCCGGCATTAATGTCAGGACCTTCACATACGATCCTTTTTTAAGGACAGAGTTTACCTGTATCCTCCTCCAAAGTGTGTCCCAAAGGTGCTTTCCTTTTTCCACATCAACCAGCCAAATTATTTGCCTGTGTTCTACCCAAAATCACATTCAACAGCAAGGAAGAGCATTTTCATACGTTGGATGTCAGAAGAGTCATGTTGTTTCACTTGGACAGAACCAGTCACTTTCTTAAGTTCTCCCAATTGTTTGTAGCAGCGCAGACAGAGTTAGAGGTTGGTTAGTCTCCACCCAGAGAATTTCTTTCTGGATTGCATCCTGATTTGCATGTACTATGACTTGGTTAATGTTGCTCCAGATGATAGCCACAGCTCATTTGATAAAGTCATAGTCAGCCTCAGCAGCCTTTCTGGCACAAGTTCAAGTTGTAGACATTTGTAGAGCGTCAGCCTGCTCCTGGTTTGCCTCCCACTATACTGTGGCTCAGGACTCCATAGATGATACTAGAGTGGGACGAGTTGCTCTCCAGTCTTTATTGAAATAGGTGCTGATCCCTCCTCCTATATTGCAGCTTGTGAGTTATCAAGAACAGAATGCACATGTGCATTCACTCAAAGAAAAAAACTGTTACTAACCTGCTCCATACCTGTTGTTTGAAATGTGTTGCACACATCCATTCTATGACCCGCTCTCCTACCCCTCTTTATCAGAGTAATGGCAAGAGAGAATTGAGGGGGCTAGGGGCGACTCTACACTTTATACCTGCATGCAGTGGTGTGCAGGGGGAGCTTAAGCCACCCAACAGGTACTACTGAGAGAAAAAGTTTCTGATGGCTGTGCACTAGGCACACTGACACCAAAAGTGGAATGGTTATGTGCAACACATCTTGAAGAACAGCAGTTACGGAACCAGGTTAGTAACCATTTTTTATCACACACTTCATGATGCCTCAGACTGATATTTCTAACTGGTTTTATTTAAGCTTTTAAACACTTTTTTGTATATTTTTTATTTCAAGAAAAAAACTCCCTAGGGTGACAGGTTGCCAGCTAAACTTTTATAATGGGCAGACTCAGACCTTTAAATTCAATTCAGCCTGAGAGTTGGAGACATTTTTGGACAGTTAGTAGTGTTTGTTTTTTGTTTTGTTGCTGTCACTTAGAGTGTCTTTCATACTGATTCAGTAAATTAATATTTTGCCATTGAGAGGAAAATGGTAGCTATTTGTAAGACTTGACACTAAAAAGTTATGCTGTTGATAATTATCTCTTTGCTGTAATAGTATGTAAGTTTCCAGCGTACGTATGGTTTAAAAATATATTTGAATGGCCACATTACTGAATTAAATTAATCGTGAAAAACATGAAGTTTCAAAATTCCTCAAAAATCCTCAGTTCAGTATGTGAAGGATTCTCTCCTAACTGGCATATTTATTTATATTTACCATATTTCTTGTTTGCTTTATAGATATGGAGGCCATCCAGCCTTTTACAGGCATAAGACCAGCACAGGCAGAACCCTCCCCATGTTTTATATTTATGATTCTTATGTAACAATCCCTGAAGTATGGGCAAATCTATTAACTGTTTCTGGATCCCAGAGCATTCGTAATACACAATATGATGGATTATTCATTGCACTTCTAGTGGAAGAAAAACACAAACATGAAATCCACAGAAGTGGTTTTGATGGAATTTATACATACTTTGCCACCAATGGCTTTTCTTATGGCTCATCTCATCAGAATTGGCCAAGTCTAAAAGCCTTTTGTGACAGCAACAACTTAATGTTCATTCCAAGTGTGGGGCCAGGATATATTGACACCAGCATCCGACCATGGAACAACCACAACACCCGCAACCGTGTTAATGGGAAGTATTATGAGACTGCTTTCAGTGCAGCACTTTTGGTGCGACCAGAAATTATTTCCATCACATCTTTCAATGAGTGGCATGAAGGGACTCAGATTGAAAAAGCTGTTCCCAAGAGAACGGAACAGGTAACTTACCTGAATTACAAGCCCCATAAACCAACTATGTATTTGGAGCTCACTCACAAGTGGTCTGAGAAATACAGTAAGGAAAAAGAAAAATGGCTTTTGTAAGGTGCTGTTGCCCTTGTTTGTAAATACATTCAGTCCATCTCAGAGGTGGAAATGCACCGGGAGTTCTAATTCAGACACCTGAAGATGTTTTTTATCGTGAATATACTTAAAAAAAATTTAACCTTTGAATGTAGTATGCACTATTACCGTACCTCTGTTAGAATTAACTTTGACTCCCTTTAGGGGGTAAAATAATAGTGAGCAATATTGGCATCTCTAGCCTATTGAATGTTTTGTGAAATGTTAGAAGCTTTTTATTCATAATCTGTATGTAAAGATTACAGAAAGTCTACCTGGAGTAATTCATGGGTGACTCAAGTAGAGTGAGACAGAATTTAGCAGTTACATTTATTATCTTTAGTCGTATAGTTGTGTTTCAGATTTGAATACTACTGTGATTACAATTTTCTAGATAGTTTTTCGGAGAATAAATATTTGTGGTGCATGAAGTAACATATCAATTGTTATATACTTTGTACACCTTGTAGCAGGCAGCAAGTTTACTTTAACATTTGACTTGTCTGTGGTAAAAACACCAAGAATGGTGTGAAATTTACAGCTTTTAAAGCTTTGGTTTCAAATAATTCATGAAATCTTGTTAGTTTAAATCCAGATTAGTCTTGTATTTGGATTTTGCATTCTGTACTTTTTGTAACTGTGGAGTATCAACAAAAATGCACTCTTCTACTTATTAGATTAAAAATTAAGAAGGAATAACAGTAACTAAAACAAAGAGGGGCAAATATCTGAGTAGTGAAATTGCTCAAAATAAGAAAAATCTGATTCTTAAACAAGATTTCCTTTGATGTTTACTAGGGATAGACTTTTTTATTAATGATTACAGACCTAGATCCAGTGTTTGGAAAAAGTTGAAAGGATTAGAAGTCACACAAATATTTATTAGTCCTACAATTGATGCATTTTCTTGAGCAGTCTTTGTTACATGATTTTACCAGGGCATAGCCTTCAGCCACTAGAATGAATGTGTCTTACCATTTGAAGTCTGAGATCTCGGGTTTTCAGACAGGTCATTGATTTCCTGCAGTACTGAAGATACCAGCTACTAAAACCATGTCAGAATTCAGGTGAGGCGAAAATAAAGCAAGATCGTAATTGAGTGATGATGTTCTTATTATGTTTCATGTGTGCCATGGCTAGAAATGAGTGCTTAATACTGTTTGAAAGCTGAGATTCTCAGGTTTCAAATGTTAAGTCATTCATTTGTAGCCCTGGTTGTTTCTGAGACACTGCTCAACAATTGTCTGTCTAGCAAAGCTTTTTTGGCACTTACCCACTACTGAATAGAGCAAATCACCAAACTAAGACCAATATGGGTTTCAGTATTTGGTTTTACAGTTGTGATGAATTTGAGAGTACTTTGGCAAGAACTTAATCTGTAGCAAAGTATAATTGCTTTGTATTTTATATATTTATACTTACTTTTAGGCTCTGATCCTGCATTGTAATTCTCATGTGAACTGCCATTGGAGTCCAGTTGACTTTAATAGAGTTTCGTGCAGGTACAACAATCTGCCCATGTAGTCTCAGTGCAGAATTGTAAAAGTTAAACTGTTTTTTCTGAAACATGTTTAAATTTAATCTTAGTGACATGGTATTGCTGATATTTGTTAGTGATCTGATAATGTGAAAGAAGGAAGGGTTGACCTGAAACTTGTCTTCATAGAATAAAGACAATTTTCACTAATCTTAACATGCAGAGAAGCTGTCATTGCTTAAATGACTTTTTTTTTTTTTGAGTGCTGAAATTCTTTAACTGATTTATACATCCATGATGGAAAATTGTATGTCAGGTTTCATTTTAATTTATTTAAATGGCTCTATCAGTAAGCCCCAAACATCACAGGCATGGAAATTCCAACTACTTCTTAACTATCTTAGATCTACTATACTAAAGTGAACATACGGGACCATATTTTCAGCCACAGCTCAGGAGTGGGAAATGCAGCTTACAAAAAGGGTTGCGGGGGAGCTATTTGTGGTTCCCAGTGGTGGAATCAGTCCTGTTCTTGTTGGATTCCTACTGTGGTATAGAGCAGCCTCAAGATGCTCTATGCTAGCTATCACTGGCTCTGAGTTGTTCCATAAATGGGGGGTTACAAAGATATAGCGATGCACTGGGGTAAATGAGTAAGCCCCCTGTGCTAGGAGCATGGAAACGGTGTTGTAGGTGGTACCTCTATGCCACATGTGCAGTGGTTAAGTCTGGCTGCTTTAAAGCAGTTTTGTGAGAGTAGAGTGGTGTAAAGCTGCCCTAACAGATCGGAAAGTTGGGCCCACAGCATCAAATGAAGGCAGGGGTGTAAATAAAAAAAAGGCAGGGTGAGAAAGAAGAGTATCTGTTGCCCTGCACCTTCTGTAGTGTCTTATACCAGGATAGTGAGTATAAAATTCTACTCAATGAAAATAACAAATACCCTGGTGTGACTGCACAAAATACAGGTTAGAGAGAATATGTCCCGAAGTGTGACAAGCAATAATCTTGGATCCTATCTTGCATTCCATGCATACCCACTGAAGATAAGTCTGGGTATGCAAGGAAAGCATGGTTGTTTCCCTTTTGTGTCTTGAGAAGTGAGGAATAGCTTAGTGCCTTCAACATGCCTGAGAAATGCCTATCTTGATAGCTGCAGCACATCTGCTGAAGATGCTCTATGCCGACAAGAGAGTTCTCTCCCATGAGCATAATAAAACCACCTCTGCAAGAGGCAGTAGCTATGTCTGTGGGAGTTTTCCATGCCAGCTTATATTGATGTAATTTATGTCACTCAGGACGGTGGTTTATTCACACCGCTGAGCAACATAAATTATGCCAACATAAGCTATAGTGTAGACATAGCCTAATACGTAATCTGTGATGTTACAGTGCACCTTCAATGTTGTATTCCGTTAAATTATATCTTCTACATTTTTGGCATTTTCAGAGTTTATTTCTAAGGATCTCAAAATGCTTTTTCAAAGTAGGTTAGTTGTATTTTTATTTTTCAGATGGATAAATTGAGATATGGATGATTAAGTGACTTGAACATATTCGCACAGTGAATCAGTGACAGTGCAGGATATAGAGCAAGTATCAACTCCTTGCCCCCCATTCTAACCATTCCCACACAGCCTCTTTGGTAAGGAAACTAATTTATGCACTTTTAGTATCAGTTTCTTAAATAACTATGCCTATTTATTTGTTTGTTTTTAACTTGTTACTTTTTTTAAAGTATTTACAAGCCTGGGAATCCAAAACATCTCCAGTTATTTCTTCATTTCTAGCTTTCCAGCTCTCAGCAACTTAAATGGATGTTCATGCTTCCTCCAAAATGAACTCGGAAAGGTTCAAACTATTAGTACTTCTTCTGAATTAAGAGGTTTCAAAGAGAGGCAGTCTCTAACTTCTTTATTCAAGCTTTTTTTAGCTATAGGTCCTTTTTCATCTCTTGTTTACTGCCTCCTAGCACTTTTTAGACAGTTTACATTCAACTTTTGGTTGCCTGTTTTTTCCCCCACAAACAGCATTTCAAATTTGACTGGTATGGAGCTCCCAGTTTATGTTGGTTATAGAATCCTGTGAAATTATTGTAATCCCACACAACTGGAGATAACGATTCTCATGTGGTGAAAAAAAAATGTTTTTGCAATGACTTTGCAGTGGAGGCACATATCAGTACTGGAGGGCAGATTTAAAAAAATATTTAGATGCTTGAAAATACAGATTGCCTAGTAGGATTTTCAAAAGCATGTAGGCACCTAACTCCCATTGTAATCAAAATCCCACAACCTTTTTAAAATGTGGGCCTAAATGAACTGTCTGAGTAGGAAAGTATCAAAGTTTGGAATTAATTTGAGACTTCCATATAGAATAGATGAAGTGGCAGCATCCAGAGTCCCAAAGCACATCTTGCTGGTCTTGGAAGCAGCAAATGTGTGTGTTTTTTATAGATAGGGTAAAACAAGGTGTTTGTTTTGAGGGGTGCAGGAGCTGCCTTTTATTTTCGAGTAGGTGGAATTTAATAGCTCAGAATAAAGAACATCTTTAGAAAATTGGGTTGAGGGAGAGAACTTTTGCAAACACAGTGAATCTAATTTCTTCACAACATCTAAGCAATCAACCCAAGAGTTAAATGGCCTTGAAAAGAGATTGGGTGTTTGTATTTTTTTAAGTCTTTAGAATTTTGTTTGCAGTTCTTAATTATGATCCAAGTAAGTATCTTGATACACTTTCTCACTATATTTATGAACTTAGACTCTGTACTTTGACAGTATCCTCCACCTTTCCCCAACTCTAATTCAAAACACATTGTGATAATTGACATTAAAATTTTTATAGTTAGTTGTAGGTAATTAAGTTTGCCATAGTTTTCACAATAGGTAATATTGCATTAATGGTAATTAGGCAAACACAAAAACTGTAAAGATTATTAATGGAGATAACTCCATTATATTATACTTGTGCTTACATAGAAATGCTTAAAATCATTGATGACATACTACTGAGCAATCATGCCTAGGGAAAACAGTGATGTCAATATGCAGGAAAACGCTCTCCAAGGCCAAGTAGCAATGTCTCTGCAGCTAGGTAATTCATTTGTAAAATAAATGCTATGAAGGCCCTGTAAATTCAGTTGTAGACTTCAATTTCCAACGGTTAAGCACAAGTAAGTTTTTGATCTGTTTATCTATTATTTCGATAGGCTATATCTGAACTGAAGCTTATTCCATTCCCTGTACTCTCAGAACCTTTGCCTATATCGCATAGGTTTGAAAAAGTTGTCTTGCTTTTCTTTCCAAATGAAAGAGCATGTCCCTCTATTTTCCACATGCTTTTAACCCCTTGTGGCTAGCTGTCATCCTCTTGTGAATGCATAACTTCTATCTTGGATCAGTGTTATTTGTAAAATTCCATTTGTCTTTTGGTGCCAGTATTCTGTCACAAACTTAACAAGTTTTGGAACAGAAGAGTCCTTAATGTCTTTCACCATGAAATTCAGTACACACTGTACTTGCATATTACATAGCTTTTTTATAGTCTTTTGCATGGCTTTTTCATGTACTCTTTGTAATATTTCATAGGAAAGTATATTGTAGATAGAGCTTTTGTTGCTGGTGATAGGAAATAGAGATGAGTTCAACACATTTATGCACTTGGTCAAGTAAATTTGTTGGTGTCAGGCTTATGCAGAATTTATGTAGTTACTTAATAAAGCAAAAGACACAATTTTTTTTTGTTTTGTTTTTTTAAATAAACAAAGTCTTCTGTATATTCCATTTGAGATAAAGCAAATTTTTACAGTATCTAGAAGTATTAGTTTTGGTCCTTTTATTTATAAAGAAGTTCTAACTTTCTACCATAATCCATGTTAAACAATTCAGTAAACCATCTCAATCTTTTATTCCTTTTTTTATGAACCTCCTAAAATATTGTCCTAATCTGTTACTTCTGTTCAGATTGAAATCTTAAATCTGTTTTTAAAGTAAATTTATTTCTAAGAATTCTTGAATAGTTCCAACATAACCTACTTGTTACAATATTTTGTAAGAGTGTGTTTATTATATGTACATTATAAACAAAACATATGTCTCATGAATTTTGTGTTTTTAGGATTTTCTTGTGGATGTAAATATTTCGTTGTGAGCAATGGACAGAACTTAAATAGGTTACACTTTAGATGTTTTTATTTTCCTATCTGGTTGTGATAGAAATGTATTACTAACGTGGCCTGATTCTGTCACCCTTATTCAGGGTACTATGCTGTGTATGAGATTTGTGACACAGTCTAGCTCATAGCAAATCACTCATTTATGATTATGATTGTGTTTTCATTTATAATCATGTTTACAAAATCTTAAATGTTACTTTAAAAGTTGAATGTGTTCATGAACAATAACTGTGCCAAAAATGCTATGATCCTTCCAATAGAGTGTGTGATAGTAGCAATCTCTAGAAAGTAACAGTGTAGAAAGTGAATTTTCTATCTAACATGGCATATTGGTTCTTTCTATGAACTGTCTGCTGATCTAATTTGTATATAAAGGAGATTGGTTTACCAACATTTACTACTTATTCAGCTACCATGTGCCAATCAATTTCTACTTTGTAAGCCAGTGCAACATCTAATGAAAGACCGAAAAAGTGAATAGTGATGCATGACTTCTAATAGTTCAAATCCATTAAAAATAATGGGTCAGATTCTTATGTTTTTAAATAGGCAAAACTTTCACTGAAGTTGCATTTTAGCCAGTAAAAAGCTTTCTCTATAAGGCACAACTCCGAAAAATACCCACAGGCCTTTGAAAAAATAACACAGGAGGTACCATGTTTAAAATGAAAACTTAAATCCTACCTTTTTCATATTTTGGTTAAAGAGGTAAAAGGAAGAAACACATCTGCACTTATATAAGAGAAAATTATAATAGCAATAATCACCCAGTCTTAAGGCAGAAGGGTTTGACTGTTTTGCCTGAAGGAGAAAACTGGGATCAGGCCCATAATTTAGTTAGATTCTCAAGATGCATTGTCCTATACCAGTTAGAAAGCAGCAAGAAGTATAAGTGCACCACTTGCACTGGTTCTTGAGGGGGAACCTACCTGTAAGTAAACCCATGGTTGGAAAATATCTTGTTCAAATACTTATAATATATATCACTAATCACTGTAGTAAAGTAGATGTATTCTAGTAAAATACTACTGAGTTAAAAATGTAATGTACTCATTCCTTGCTACTTGTTTCTATATATGATCTAAGGTATTTTTAAGCCTCGAATAGTTTCATTCTTGTTGCACTTCAATTTGTTGACCACTAAAATGTCAGTGACTTACCACTCTGTTAATGTAGAATATTTTGCTATTCACAGTGTTTAATTTACTATACCCTAAAGAAATGCTATGCATGTCTCAGGAAATGCAAAATTTAATCAAATACAAAATGTGCTTGAAATTGTAGAATTATATTAGTACTTATTATGTAATTGTCATTCTATGAGGAGACTGTAAATGATTTTTGCCGTTTTGGTAAATAAAATATCTGTTACAATATTTTGTGTAGTTTTATGAAAATATGGTACTAAAAACTGGTGAGAAAACAGATTTGCTCTTTTGTTTAAATTTTCCATTCACCTCTTATACTTAATGTAGGTTTCATGTTCAATATATTTTTTTCCTGTGGAACACAATGAAGACAGTTGTCATAATGTGTAACATGTTTAATTTTTTTGAGCAGGATATCAAGGGAAAAAGACAGCAGCTTTACAAGAAACAGGTATAGATACAGCCAGAACAGCGGCATCTATTCCCCAATGATCAATATTTACTTAGTGTTTTATTTTATTGTCAATTTATAAAAGTGCTATTAAAAATACGACCAGAAATTTACTAGGTCACAGAGCGCCAAAAGATTACCTCAGACTCATCTAAATGAATTCTTACCTCCTGACACCCCCTTTTTCCGTACACGACTATAAAATCAGAATAGAAGCTTCAATGTGATAGTCATACAGACACATAGGAAGGTACAGTTCCTGCTCAAAAGAGCTTAGGGCTAGATCTAAAAGGGGTCTTGAACTTACTATTGAACTGCATGATATTTAGGTTTTCTGCCACCTAGTGGAATGTATAACCCAGAATTAGGCACTCAGAGTCCCTAACCAATGCATGGGAAGAGTTAGGCACCAAAGAATGGGATTCACAAAATTCAGTTAGCTGCCTAAACTAGCCAATGGGAAATGCTGGAGAGAAGGATGAATCTTAAGCTCTGCCCCTCAAAGAGACTTTTAGGCTCCTACCTCCCTTTGGGATTCACAGCTATGAGCCCTCCTAGAGGAAGGCACCAAAGCCCTTTTTCACAAAAAAAAAAAAAAAAAAAAACAGAAGAGGGATCCCTACAATGTGGGAGATAAGAGTTCAAATCTCCATTCTGCCTGATGTGGAGCAGGGACTTGAATCTGAATCTCCCAAGTGTGCCGTCGCCACTGGGCTATAGAGTCACTCACATGATGGCACCTACACAAGTCAACAGGGGTTTTTGGGATCTGCATTTTGGATTTAGGCACTAAAGTGCCAGTTAGATGCCTAACTCTCTTTGTGGATCTAACCCTTTTTCAAGTGATGTCCCTATGGATGCGCCACTATAGGTGCGGCAGTGTCCCCTGAGCCTTGGAGTTGGAGATCATCAGCAATGCCCGTCAGACCACTTGTGCACTTACCTCCCTTGCATAGTGCAAGGGATGTATATATGGTATTGTGTGGTCCAACTGCCCCCCATTCCTTCTCTGCTGCAGAGCTTGTTTTCGGCTACAAACATTGAGTTGGGCCACCTGAGCAAAACTGATGCTCTCAGACTCTTAATGCTTTTGTGAAACGAGTCTTGCTATTGACTTCAGCGGGGCTAGGATTTCACCCTCTGTCTTTATGCACTCTTTGTCACCTGCTTATAGGCTTGATATGCTTACTGAATTCAAAGTCTTTCCCTTCATTCAGTGGGAGGAAGAAACCTCGAAAACAATAGTTATAGCAAGGCACCAAAGCATGATAATGGAGAGCAAAATGCTGAGGACAGTATGATAGGGCAGCAAAAAAGGTCTGCAAATTTGGGCTTTGTATGAAATAAGATATTACTAGTCCTCCTTTACATAGTTCTAGTGCTCCTGTAGCTATGATACTTTTTACTTAGGGCATCTCATTAGCAAAAGTATGGTAAGAAATGGGAAGAAGTTCAGCAAAAAGTGATACAATTAGAGGCTGGTGGACAGGACTAATCAAGGAAGACTGATTTAATTATGTATAAATTGGTGTAGGAATGTTGTAAAAGATATGTAGTCTACAAATACCTGAAATGTGTATGACAAGGGACCTAAATTATTTAATGGAAGAAAATTCAGTTTAACTGGGCATAATACACTGAAATAACAATGAAAACTTGAGCTGAATATCAGGAGAAACTTTCTGACAGTGAGCTGAATTATGCAGAATAATCTCTAAGTGATAACCTCATTGCCTGGAACTTTTTAAAATTTAATGGGGCAAAATTCTAGTATGTTCAAAAGGGAACATGTCAAAGGCAGGGAGATGGCAGTAGTCAGCAATAAGTTTTACATCCTTTGAGCTAATATTTTTCTATTTTACTATTCAAAGATAAAATGGGAGCTTCACTGCTTATTTGAGAACAGTGGTAACTGTCAGACTGAGGACTTTGATTTCAGTGTAAGGGTTATTGATTGTTTTGTATAGTTTTTTTCTTATTTCCTAAATGGCATAGTGGTGAAACTTCAGCTCAAGCAAACTGCGTACGCTACTAGCCCCTAAAACATCTCAGATACCCAAAAGGTGCAGTTTGGCATGAATGAGTCCACTCACTAACAAGGACTCTTCTACTTTATTTTATTTCACTATGTATGTAGCTTAGGTGTCTTTTTAACTCTGCATAACAATCATTAAAGAAATTTTTTCGTCGTCTTTTTATATAAATACTTATTTATCCAACTAATCATTTGAGGATAGTGAGTGTGTTGTTTCCTTACATTTATCGTCCTAAACGTGCGTGGATTGTAAATGTCCACCAGTTGTGTACTGTTTTAGTCAGCTATTTGTTTTTCAATTTATTTTTCATAAGTGTCCCTGAGGGTAATCTAGCAGATGCATCATTATTTATATTTAAGTATGTAGGTTCTAAAATAGTTTTAAAGCTAAACATATCCTGTCTCTCTCAAATAATAAAACAATGGTAAAGCAGGCCAGGTACCGCATCACAGCAAAACAATATTCTAGACATGAACTGTAGGGAAATCAATTGCCAGGAGACAGAAAGAGTTGCAGAGCAGGTGCAGGGGCTTCTTCTGTCTCTCCCCCTAGCACCATGCTATTTATTATCTTCTGCTGATTACACAAGCTTGATTAGCTAGGCACATGCTAATTCTTTGAAGTAAAATATCCACCGCTCTTTGGTCAGCCTGCAGGTCACGTACACAATGGCGAAATGCCGAATCATTGTTAAACTACTTAAAACGGGTTATGACCGGCTGTCCCTCGCCTAGGAAGATTTGTCCTCGACTAGGGAGGGGTCAGTGAGCCAATGTTACCCAAATACCACTACAATGAACAGCTTAGGAACCCTGTTAAAGCCTAAAATGTTTTCTTTGGTGAACCAAACTTCTGAGAAATGAAACAAACCTTTCTATCTTTCAATGGGAATTTTGGTTTCATCCTCAAGCATCCTCTCTAAATCTGTTTGTGGACAATTTGAAAAATGAGGAAACTCCCATTTACTTTTGCAGGGCCAGGATCTCCCTATTCTCCCATCAAAGTACATAATATCAACACAGCCATCAGCCAGTTAGGTGCTCTCATGATGAAGGTGCGGGATTCATTTTGTGTATGTATACTCAATAGCCACACTTACCACAGAATTATTTTTCCATTTCTTTTGCTTAGGGAAGTTGTCTTTCAGACCACCAAAATCAACCTTATTATGTAAATGTAAGAAACTTTGCTGTTTGCTTTGAAAATAAAAAAGATGAGGATGAGGGGGATTTTAAGATGTTTTAGTTAAATTCATTTGTTTATTAGTAACCTAGCCAAACACCAATAGAACAATCCTGAGTTAATTTGAATTACTCTTGTACAAACAAGAGTTTCTGTTTCTTTCTTGCTAGTGCTATTCTCCGTACTGCCTGCTCAATCAACCATCATTACACTACAAGAAATTTCCTTTGAAGAAAAAACACAGGTGACTTGATCATAGTCCATAAGTAACTACATGAGGAAATGATTTCTGATAGCTGCAGATCTTTCATCTAGTACAAACAACAAAACCCAAATACAGCATAGTGAGATCCAGTAGTTGGAAACTGAAACTACACAAATTCAGACTAGAAATAAAGGGCAAGATTTTAGCAACGAGGGTAAACATTAGAATAATTTACCATTTAGTCTCCATTCTTGCAATTAAGTCAAGGCAATATCTTTCTAAAAGATGTGCTATGAGTTAGACAAGTTATGGTTATGATGTAGATATACTTGAAGATGTATATGAAGTTATAGTTTGATGTAGATATACTTTGTTCTGTGTTAAGTGGAAGGTCAGATGCAATGATGACAATGATTGCTTCTGGCCTTAAAATCTATGACTTAAGAAATAGAATCTAAGACAAAATGTCAATAGTGACATGTTTCTGAACAAGTATCGATCTTTAATGAATGTCTCATTAAATACAAACCTTATTTTTGCATTACTCAGTACTGCCACAGGAACACTTGTAGCAGAGTCACTACTCTGAAGGACTAAGTTCAGATACATTTACTTGCACAGGGTTGTATCTTTGCAAGCAGTTCTGTGGATTTCAGTGGAATTACTTGAGGAACATGGTGCTAACGGAAGCAAAGAGGAGCTAGCAAGACACTGACTTCTCCCTCTACTGAAAACATCTTCACTCCATTTGCCAAGCTACATTAGTACAAAGTCGAGCTCTTACTGCAATGTCACTAATTGTGGAAACTCGTATAACTTTTTAATCACTCTGTTTGGCACTTGGATACTACAGTAATAAGTAGTGTCAGTTAACAAAAAAATTATAATTGTTAAATGTATTATCAGAAAATAAATATTATTCAACAATGTCAAAATATCACTAAATAGTAGTTAGTAATAACAGCCTAGATTTGGGTAATCAGTCCTAAATTATCAATTTTAGAAAATGTACATTTAAGCTCAAATTCTTTATTCTTTTCTATTTTTGCTACTATAGTATATTCAAAGCTGACTTTCCCACTTTTGGAAAGTGTTTTAAATCAGATTCTAATCTGTGCTACACAGAGCATAAATTGCGTATTCTGAGTGATCTGTTACTACTGCACTTGCACATCACTAATACAATAACAGGGTTTTGTTCTTAAATACATGGACATGTGTATGGTGCATCCAAGAATAGGATCTGACCTTCATAATTGTTCTTATAACTTCAAGTTGTTTCTATGGAAACACAGCAGGGTATCTCAAATCTCTGATTTCTCAAACTGCAGTGTGATGATTCAGAAAATAAACAAAACTCCAATTGCTGCAGGGGAAATAGAGAGGAAAATTAGATGGCTGGCCTATTGTAATTTTAATGGCTATCTCATAGAAAAGTCTCTTGAAAGACTTTCAAGTGAAATGTTCCGTGATAAGGAACTAGAGAGAGAGGGGTGAGACTCATCATCTGCTGACATCAGATGTCCAGTTTGAACTCTGAGAAGTATTCTGCATTCAAATGACATTTCAACAAGGCAAATATCTCTTGTGTTTGCATAATCTCTACCATTAATTATACATTTCTATGTGATAGCAATGAATATTCAGAGAGAGAAAGAAAAACCACATAGCCTATTGGCTTTCTGGAAGTCCCAGAAAGAAAATTTGTCTACCTATTAATAAAAAGTGAAGATTTTTATAATAGGAAGCATGCAAATTACTTTTGTTGGGGGTAGGCACAGCAGTTCTTACAATGTCTCTGCTCCTCAGTGAATCAGCCTTGCTTCTGGATTAAAACCGGATTGAGAACACATTTTAGAGAACACATTTAAGTGCACTCTAAGGTGCAAGTTCAGATAGGGAAATCACTTCAATAAAGCTTATGCCACTTTGGGCACAAATGGAAGTGAGGAAGATTTACCTTGTTAAGGCAAGTGAACTGGATTCAATTCACATTTCTGCCACAGACTTCCTTGGGCAAATCACTTACGATGGGATCTATAAGATCTGTAGGTGCCTAAACCCTGGATTCAGGTACCTAAGTCACTTGTCTACTTTCTTAAATAGTTACTGGGCCAGAGAGAGGAAGTGAGAGATAGAATGGGAATGACTCTGTAGTCTAGTGATTCAGACACCCATCAGGGCTGTAGGAGACCCAGCAACCAGATTCTGCTGCAACCACTCTTTCATTATTCATCCATAATGGAACAGCTCAGACAAGATGTTGGAGTCCCAAATCAGAACGTCTCGTAGCCCAGTGGTCATGAAAGGTGAGAGAGCCCTATTCAAATCTTTTCTGCCCCCCTCGGGTTGGGGGGAAATGAACCTGAGTCTCCAACATCCCAGGTGGATGCTCTAACCACTGGACTTAAAAGTTATAAGATCAGCCCCTTCTTTTCCTCTGTTGATTTTTAGCATGGAGTGAGACAGGCACCTTTCCTCAAAAAATGCTTCAGGCACCTAAATCTTCTGACTTAGTGCCAGGTAACTTCATACATTGCTAGCATGGCTAGGCAAATTCCCTGCAGCCTGGACATACACGCCTACTTCTGAAAGAGGGACGGGTCTTATCACAGACCCTTCTTCACAGCATCTCTCCTTGACTAGTTTAGGCAGCTCCCCCTAGAATGCTTTTTTTTGTGAATCCATTCTGAGGCCTCTGTCTCTCCCCATCTACTGTATAGAGAGTGTAGGCACCTAACTCACCTTTGTGGATTGCAGTGCTGTTCCCGTGATTTTCTAGGTGCTTAAAAGTTAGGCACCATGAAGCTCAACATTGCAGTGTGTAAATCCCTTTGTGGATCTCACCCGTAATCTCTCTACACCTCAAATCCTTTTAGAGGTGAGGACAATGGTAATTGCTTTCTCCTGCTTTGTCACTCTTTTCCCTTTTTAGATTGTAAATTGGTTCTGGGATTGTCTCATTATATTTCTGTATAGCAGTTAATGCAAAGGGTTGCTGATCTTGGTTGGGATCTCTAATTGGCACCATAACATAAATAATAGAAATGGAAGTAGTGTAGGGAGGTTTTACAAGTGCAGTTGTGCACAAAGGTAAACAGGAGATTAATTTATAAGCCTTTAAAATTATCTCAGTGGGCAGTACTGACTATTGTACCAGAAAGTACTACTTCAGTTCAGCTCCTGAACCCCTTGGGGCATGAAGACAAACATGATCAGACTGAAAGAGGGCATCCTTTGACTATTCATGGAATGGTATTGGGGGACTGCAGCAGAAAGAATATTCTTTCTTTCTTGGTTGAAAGAGTCCAAAGGATCACTGCGGGGCATTTACAGATGGTGAAAAAGTTTGTGTGTGAAAGGATTTCCCAATTAACCCTCCCCCCCAGATGTATATATACAATATTCATTTCCGTTCATTGTATAGTTAGACTGCATCTAATCGTGCTGTTTTCCTTTCATTTAAAAAAAAAAAAAGCCCCTGCAATCCAAAGTAAAATCTGTAGCTAGTAAAAGAAACTTGATTGATACAAGTCAGAAATATTGATTCTTCTTCAAGTGATTGCTCATATCCATTCCAGTATAGGTGAGTGCACACCACCGTGCACTCGTTCCCAGAACTTTTTTTCCCTTAGCAGACCCCATAGGGTCGGCTCAGGTACCCCCTGGAGTACCACGCTCATGCCACAGCACATAAGGCACCGCTGACCCTATAGCCCCTCAGTTCCTTCTTTCCGCCCATGACGCTTACTGGAACAACCTTGCTAATGCTCCCAAAAGCTCCCACAGGATGCCCAGCAGCCAGTACTGATGCCAGCACCGGGATGGCCCCAAGGACCATGGCAATGGCCTTATTAGGGACCGTGGGAAGCTCAAATGGGCCTGGGAACTGTGTCGGTCCAGTCGTCAGTAGCCCAATTGGTGCCCCCTGCTACTGAAAAGGTGCACGAGGCCCGTTCTTCAGAGGAGGAATCGGACCCAGGAGAGGGACCCTCCATGAGGCCTCGATAAAGGGGCAGGCACCCACAGTCCTCCTCCTCCTTCCCAGATGAGGCAGCCCTCCGGGACCAGAGAGCACCATTGAGGGATTTCAAGGCCCATCAAGAATTACTGAAGAGGGTGTCCGCAAACCTCAACATAGAGGTGAAAGAATTGTCTGAAAAGGAGGACCCTCTCTTTGGAGACTACAGGGTACAAGGTCCCTCTCGGGTAGCCCTGCTGGTGCATGAAAGGGTAATGAAATTGGCTAAGGCCTTATGGCAAACCTCCGCCTCGGTAGCCCCTATTTCCAAGGGCGCCAAGAAGAAATACTGTGTACCCACGAAAGGGTTTGAGTTTATGTTTATGCATCCAGCCCCTGGTACTCTGGTAGTGGAGGCTGCCAACCAGAGAGACAGGCAAGGATCACAGGGCAGCACGCCCAAGAATAAGGACAACAAGAAGCTTGACTTGTTCGGGCATAAGGTATACTCAACTGGAGCCCTACAGCTGCACATAGCCAACCACCAGGCGCTGCTGGGGAGGTACAATTTGAACCTCTGGAACTCTCTCCGGAAGTTCACAGAGTCTCTGCCCCAGGACCAAGCAGCTGACTTTGCCACAGTGCTGAACGAGGGACGCATCATGGCTGGCACAGCCCTGGCATCAGCCAACAACGCAGCAGACACAGCCAGTAGGCCCATGGCGTCTGAGGTGGTCATGAGGAGGTGCTCCTGGTTACAATGCTCGGGGCTCTCCCAGGAGGTGCAGCAGTCAATCCAGGACCTTCCTTTTGATGGATCGGCTCTCTTCTCGGACAGGACGGATGAGAAGCTGCATGCCTTCAAAGACTCCCAAGTCACCCTGCACTCTTTAGTCCTGTATACACCTCAGGCCTCTAGACACCAGTTGCCCCAGCAGCCTCGCCAACAGCCTAGGCCACTGCCTACATCCTATCCACCCAGCAGGTGTTGAGATAGGAATAGAGGATATGGTAGGCGCAGCAGACAGGCCTCCTCCTCTGGGGCCCAGCAAGGACCTTCCAAGAGCCCGAACAGTAAAAAGGCCAGTTTTCATGATGCGCCCAAGGGTGGCACCTCCCCTGCTCCTCTGGATCCATCCTGCCCTTTCCTGGGCAGGCTGCACCAGTTCTTCAGTGAATGTGCAAGCGTTACCTCAGACCGTTGGGTTTTAGACATAGTACGAAGAGGTTACGCCATTCAATCTGCAGCCTGTACACCAAACAACCCACCCCCCCAACCCTCCTCAGGGACCCCTCTCATGAGCAACTCCTCATACAGGAGGTCAACAACCTCCTCAACTTGGGGCGGTGGAATTGGTTCCCCTCCGAGAAGTAGGAAGAGGATTTTATTCCCGTTACTTTCTCATCCCAAAACAAAGGGGGGCTAAGACCAAATCTAGACCTTCATGGCCTGAATAGGTTCATAAAGAAACTGAAGTTCCACATGGTCTCACTTGCCGCTATCATCCCAGCTCTGGATCCAGGGGATTGGTTTGCCGCCCTCGACCTAAAAGATGCATACTTCCATGTATTGATCCTTCCCAGCCACTTCCTCCGTTTTGTGGTATCTGGTTGCCACTATCAATTTATGGTCCTCCCGTTTGGTCTTTCATCTTCCCCCAGGGTATTCACCAAGTGCATGGTGGTGGTGGCTGCCCATCTCAGGCAGCTGGGAGTCCAGATCTTTCCGTACCTGGATGACTGGCTGATAAGGGGCAGGTCCAGGGCCCATGTGCAGGATAGTGTGTCCCTTACCTGTGCCACATACAACAGGCTGTGTCTGCTCATAAACAAGCAAAAGTGCATGCTGTCTCCGGTACAGTGGATAGAATTCATAGGGGCCTCCCTGGATGCGGTAAGGGCCAGAGCCTTCCTCCCACAAGCCAGGTTCAAGGTATGGCTGCCATTATCGCCCAGCTGCACAGGTGCCACACGACAACAGCCAGGCATTGCCTCCAGGTGTTGGGTCACATAGAAGCCTGCACGTACATGGTGAGGCTAGCGCACCTCAGACTCAGGCCACTCCAGGCATGGCTGGCCTTGGTATATGTGCCCAGCAGGCACTCCCTGCACAGGGTGGTCACAGTCTCCCCTGTGGTCTTGGGCTCCCTGGGTTGGTGGTGGAACCTGAGGGCAGTTTTGAAGGGAGTTCCCTTCAGGGATCTGGGATTTGAAGGGAGTTCCTTTCAGGGATCATCCTGATCACCAACGCCTCGGTTGTGGGGGTGGGGAGCGCACATCAGCATCAACCTGAACACCCAAAGTCTCTGTTCAGAGGAGGAGAAGACCCTCCATATCAATGTGAGGGAATTCAGGGCAGTCAGACTGGTTTACAGAGTGTTCCTCAGGTTCCTAATGGGCAGAGTGGTACAGGTGCTGACAGACAATACCGCAGCCATGTTCCATATCAACAGACAAGGGGGGGCATGGTCTTCGGGCCTGTGCCAGGAGGCAGTTCGACTTTGGGATTTTGCAGTGAGGTATGACTTTCATTTATCTGCCTCTCTCCTACCCAGGGGTCAGGAACGATGAGGCAGGCTGCCTCAGCAGGTAGTTTCTACCCCGCCACGACTAGTCACTGCATCCGGAGGTAGCGGTTTCCATCTTCCACAAGTGGGGTGTTCCCCAACTGGACCTGTTTGCCTCATCCTGGAGCAAGAAGTGACCGAGGTTTTGCTCACTCCAGGGTCGCAAGCCAGGCTCCATCTCCAACACGTTCCTCATCGAATGGATGGGGACCTTCATGTACGCATTTCCCCCCATTTCGCTCCTGCCCAAAGTCCTCTTGAAAATCAAGAGGGACAGAGCGGACGTGATACTGATTGCCCCAGCATGGCCAAGACAACACTGGTACAGCATACTCCTGGACCTCCCAATTGCCGACCCTTTGGAGCTCCCGAGACAGCATGACTTGCTTTCCCAGGACCACGGCCGGCTGCTATACCCGGACCCGGACTCCCTGCACCTGACGGCCTGGAGACTTTGTGGCTGACGGAGGGAGAGAGAGCCTGCTCAATGCAGGTCCAACAAATTCTGCTGGGCAGCAGAAAACCTTCAACACAGGTCGAGTACTGGGCCAAGTGCAGAAGGTTTACCTGCTGGGCAGAGTCTCAAGGGTTGCTTCCGAGCCTCTCTCCTATTCAGGCCATCCTGGAGTACTTGCTACAGCTAAAACTCCAAGGCCTGGCCCTAGCCTCTCTGAAGGTCCACCTGGCAGCCATCTTGGCCTTCCATCAGCCACTAGAGGGGAGATCTCTATTCTCCCATCCTATGTCTATCAGGTTCCTCAAGGGGGTGGAATGGCTATACCCACAGGTCTGTGACCCAGTGCCTCCCTGGGATCTGAACCTGGTCCTTTCCAGACTAATGGGGACCCCCTTTGAACCTATGGCTTCATGCCTGCTGCTGGTCCTGTCATGGAAGGTAGCCTTCCTGGTGGCCATTACTTCAGCTAGGAGGGTCTCTGAGATTAGGGCGCTGACCTCGGAGCCCCCTTATACAGTGTTCTTTAAGGACAAGGTGCAGCTGAGACCCCACCCGGCTTTCCTGCCCAAGGTGGTCTTGCATTTTCATTATAACCAAGATATGTGTTGTTGAGATGTGTTGCTTATATCCATTCCACACCCACCCTCCCTCCTTGCTGTCGGAGTTGGCAGAAAGAAGGGACTGAGGGGCCATAGGGTTGGCGGTGCCATAAGCACGGTACTCCAAGGGGCACCTGAGCCGACTCTGTTGGGTCTGCTAAAGGGAAAAAAGTTCCGGGAACCTGTGCATGGTGGCGTGCACTCACTTATACTGAAATGGATATGAGCAACACATCTCGAAGAGCAACAGTTACTGGTAAGTAACCATGTTTTATTGTGTGTGTTGCAGGTCCCTATCCTGCAAAAATGAACTAAACGGGGCAGTTCAAACGAGTAGTGTTATCCACATGCATAAGTGTTTATAGGATTGGGACCTACGTAATCGTGAATCAGATGATTAATTCTGTGGCAACCAAGTTTTATTTTTGTATAAATGACCATGTCCCAAACTCACCTAGTTATTCCGCTCTCTCACTTAGCTGTACAATGCTTTGTTTGCCACAAAGCAATAGATGTTGAAGTGTGTTCAGGGGCATGCTTATTGAGATACGTCCAGGCCTTTATATCTGAGTAATGCAGGAATATTTTTTCAAAAATTTGAACCACCCAGCCACAATTTTCGTGAAGCTTTCGGTGTTCATGAGCAGCACGGGATTGATTTGCCCTGGAATCTGAAGTTACTTATTTTTCCACAAAGCAGATGCAAGACAGTCACTGGCAGTCCTCACCCTGTCCCACCAGTGTGCTTCGACCCTGAGTTGGAGGGACCCTTCCACACACACAATTGTCTGATTGAATTGTCTGATTCAATCCCTTCATTGAGTCTTCCAACAGCTATGCCAGTAGTGATTGTGTCTTTCTAATAGATATGGGCACCTGTTCACAAAGGAGTAGATTGGAATCATTACCTCATTGTACGTGAGTTGTCAAATAGCTGTCAGGTAGCAGCTGTTTTCAGACAATACTTACCAAGACCATATTTTAACAGTGACAAAGAGATGGAAAAACTATATCCCATTACAAAAACCTTGAGCAACGGTCCTTTTTTTTTTAAATATGAAGAACATGCCTAGCAAAACTTTGTAAACTTAATGTCACATGAGGGAACACTTGTCCTGTTTATAAAACCTACAAAATGAACTCATATAATGAAATGCTAACTTTAATTTTAGCAGTGTAAATGGCAATGCTATAATTAACAAGTAAAGTACAAGTAAATTAATCATTATTATATAAAACTCACACTGGAGTTCAGTGAAAAATATTTCAGAAATCATTTGAAAAATAATATTATTTGAGAATTCTTTTTATGGTCTCAGATAATTCAGCTCTGTGCTATCCTTGCAGTTTATGAAGGTTTGGCATACACTTCTGTTTGGTTATCAGTGAAAGAAATCACTGCTCATTAAGGCAGCACAAAACATTGATCCATATACATGTGATTTTTGAAATTCAGAATTGCCAAAAGAGACATACTTATTAAAATAGAGGAGAGAATGAAAGTACAATGTTACTATTGCATGTCTTTTAAATAAAAAGAGAATTCTTGTCTTTTAGTTTGATGCTTTTTAACCATCTCCCTCTTTTTCATTTTGGTTCTGATTTGGAAAAGCACTTAAGCCCAGATCCACATAGGGACTTAGACATTGCATCTTCTGACTTGTAGGCACTTGAAAATCACTAGAATCCTCAAAGTCTAGGTCATACACCTAGGCTTCCTATACAAAACATAGGAAAAGATAAATGCCTGAGAATGAGATCCACAAAAGCCAGCTTAGTAGGTTCTGCCTCTAATGAGAGAAACATGATTTCCCACCTCTCAGGTGAATAACTTAACTACTGGGCTATAGGATATTCTGACATGGGGTTCTCTCATTCTCTCTTGTTGAAGCTGGTCTACTTGAATAACTAAGTATTCTTTGGACCACAAAGCAACTGAAAATGAGGCTGTTCCCTTTGACGCAGCGCAGTGTGGACGCTGCGCAGAGGAGACGCTGCAAAGTCGACAGGAGATATGCAAGTGATTTATGTCACTTGCGTATATCCTGTCGATTGCCGCCGAATCGCACAGGGAAGTATAGACCGGTCCTGACTCTATAGTCCAGTGGCAAGGGCACTCTCATGAAAGATAGGACAGCCCTCTTCAAATCCTTTCTTGCCATCAGGCAGGATATGGGGGGAATTGAACCAGGATCTCTGACATACTGGTTGACTACCTTAGGCTAGGTCTATACTGATGGTGGCAAATTCACCACCGTCAGATCAATTTCTCTGAATCGACTGAGCAGTCAGTAAAGATGTGCTTAGTCGATCCAGAAATTGACCTATGAAAACCACTTCCAAAAGTGGTGCAGCGCAGTATGGACGCCACGCAGAACAGAAGCAACTGAGTCGATGTGAGTTACGCAAGTTTTTAATGTCACTTGCGTATCTCCTGTCGACTGCCACCGAATCTCAAAGGTAAGTATAGACCAGCCCTTAATCACTGGGCTGAGGTTATAAGGAAGGATGCTGCTACCTCCTTTTTGGTGGTTTTGGGTGGAGTTAGGCATGCTCTGCGAACATCTACCCAATCAGGCCCCACAGACAAGATAAGTATTACTCCACCAAGTTAGTGGCTCACACAAGAGCTTAGGTATGATGTGAACAGTGTATGTTCCCAGAGGCAGAAACTTAGGCCCCTTAGGCTCTGAGAGAGTTTAGGCATCTACAGAGTTAGGCAACAGCTGAGAGGGATTTTGTGGATGGCAGTAGTGTCAAAATCTGGGGTGCCTAAATCCACGCTTCTTGCTGAGAAATATAGATGCAACAACCCAAAGACATTGAAAATCATTTGGCAACCAGAAACAAATTAACCAGAATTGCAATACATGTTTATTTTGTTTTACGTTTAATCCCTTAATACCAGATTGGACAGCCTGGTTTTTCTAATGGGTAAAGTTTTTGTTGTTGGTAATACACAGAAGTTGGCTAGCTGGTGTATTTGTAGTCTATAAAGTAATTCTCTTCACTCCCATGTTCATCCAGGGTTATTTCCCCTCTTGTTTGTTCTCCCATGAAACCGATGCCATGTTTGATTCCTCTTTTCTTTTTTAATCAACTATTACCATAAATATTTTAGGGTAATATGTACACACACTTGGAGACTAGTTCTGGGGATGGAAAGGATTTGAGGAAGTAGGTTAGGGATACAGAGTAGAGTTGAGACATGAACTGGCAGAAAAATCAAAGCCACTGAACATGCTGATTGAAGCACTGCCACACTCAGGCTAATATCCAGTGCATGGAAACAATCATCACAGGTTAATTTATTTAGTGCACACACCCAGGAATTGCATATCCCTAGGATTTAGTTGGGTTCACCTGCAGTTTGTGTCATGGAGAGAGAACAGGGGGGCCAACTAACTGGCAAATCAAGAAGTGATAGATTATAGCTTTAGAACGGTTGTTCCCAACCTTTTTGGCTCGAAGACCACAATGGCCACCAGTCTATCAACTCATTAAAAAACTGTGTGGTCATGGGAGAGATGGAATTGTGTTCCATTGCCATATCTAGTCCATTTCAGTTACAGGCAGTCCATGCACTCCAGACATGACAGAATCATTTGTACCACATACGACAGGAGTTTGCAGTTTCGGGAATAAATGTGCCGGGGGAGGGCTGGAAGAGGAAGGCCATGGACTTCTGCGCATTTGCATGCAGTCATAACATGGTAAGCCATGTGAAAACTAATGCAGGACTCTTGATTCCCACATGAATTCCGAGTCTTCAGGTGAACCATGGCCAGGAACATAGAACAAATATTTGTGAGGTGACTAGAATGGCATTTTTCATTTGTGCTAATTAACTGACAACTGGCAATGTGGATTACAGCAGGACCCCAACTCCACTGAAGAGTTTAAGCAAAGATGGAGGCAGCATCTATGGCAAAAATATTATGCAATTCCTAAAAAGGAGCAATGCAATATTTTGCTAAAATTCCAATATTATTTATTTTCTAGCCCATACTTGATAAGGTAATTCAGTTTAACATAAATTCCTTTTCTTTTTTCTTTACATGTATTTTATTATTTTTCTGATGCAAGAAAAACAAGTGCCAACTCTGGCCAGGACCATAGGCATTATCTAAGAACTGACAAACTCATAGCTGGAATTCAAACCAGCTCACCTATATATTAGTTTTGTTCAAAATAGGAATTAGTCTTATAAGAATGTATGTAGTGTTTAGACTCTATGAAATGCTTGTAAATTCTGCATGCATTAATTTCACTTGTAATTTCTGTATTCTATGCTATAAGGAAATATGTACGTTTTGTCTTCTAACTTTGAAAATGTTTGCTCTGAACTTGGAAATCACGCCTCCCCCCCAAGGACTATCAAAAATTACATTGGCCATCATAAGGCAAGAAGCTTTGTTAATTGCCCCATCCATCCTGGAGAAGTATGGGCAAGAGATCTCGTCCCATCAGTTTGAATGCTGGAAGAAGAAAATATACATAGTTGACATGAAAATTTTTCATCTTTATGCTGTTTGAACTCCCACAGGGCCAGAGACATTAAATTAAGGCAGAAATCTCCAGGAGTTACCCCTGGGTCTGCCCTGAAAGTCATTTTGAATTGACAGATTACCATATCTCTGTCATTTTTAGGTCCATCTTTAGATGGTAATTTATTTGTGTGTATATGCTTGCTTGCTTTAACTTGTAAATAACTCTCATTTCTTTTTCCCAATTAATAAACCTTTAGATAGTTTATTACAGTCTGCCCTCAGGTAGGCAGTCACAGTTGTGAGCCACTCCAGACAGCGTGACAATTTTCACATCAATTTTCACAGCTCAAGCAGCTCACAAAATAATTGAAACAAAATAAAATAAAACCACACACCATGTTTAACCATAAGCTAAAATAACACCACATCTCATAACTCTGATCTATAGACAAACCTTCCAACAGATCCTTGACAATGATTCCTTCTGGAACCTAACTCCATAATAATAAGCATTCAGGTACCGAATATAGCAGAACCGTGCAAATGGATACCCCATTGCAGATAAAATTTGCAAGTAATGAATAAGCAAGTGAACACAAGGATACACACAAAATAAACTTTGTCCATTTTTTATGTGGGCTTTTTCATTTAGTAATATGGAAATGGAATTGTCTTGGCCAATCAAATACAGGACATGGTAGAGTTACTGATGCATGACAGCTTTCCCCCGCCCCCCCTTTACCCCCGTCAATTATGCAATTCCCTTGCAGTCTGATTGTGGATGTCTGTTTTGTATAATCAATGCATAATTATAACCAGGCTGTGAACACTAATTGCTCTGCTGTGTCTCCTGCACTCAGAAGTTTTAAGATATTTGCTGGTCCTGAGCTCCTTCTCTTTAGCAGAAACTGAAAGTCTAAAATGTGCACAAAAGGAGGGGGAAAAAAAGAAGAAAATCAAAGGAAACAGTGCTGTCAAACTGCTGAAACTGAATTGTTTAAAGAAGGTTAAAAAAATGAAAAACCTGACTCACTCGTCTTCTTACCTTTCTTGCTTTGGCAGGGCATGCTCATTTAGTTCAGTAGATAGTGTGCTAGCTCTGTAATTCAAAGATATGGACACTATTCCTAGGTGTGTAATTGAACTACACACCGTAAACTTCGGAAAATCATTTCACCTCTGTGTGCCTCAGTTTCCACATCTATCAAATAAAAATAATGATACTCACTCTCCTTTGAGAAGCCCTGTGAGGGCCACAGTTGAAGAGCTCCATACAAGAGCAGAGTATTTATTTTGTTTGTTTCAACTGGAAAAATTCCAGCTCTTCCAGCTCAGGTGTGAAATAATGTAAACAAATATGTCACAGTTATTCTGGGGAGAAGAGCTTTGAATGGACCCAAGGAGAGGAAAATGAGAATAAAAGGGTGGAAAATAAAATGTGGAGGAAATAAAGATGGAAGAATATAGGATGTGAACGGAAGATAACAGGAGAAGCAGCCGAAAGTTTTTAATTTAAAAAAAAATTTACCTTTCCCCCAAATATGAGAGCTCATTTATCATAGGCTTTCTTCGTCTGTCATTTAAAATTGAATGTTTAATTAAAATTTCATCCTAATGATAGCTTGTGGGTGCTTCCAGATAATTGAGAGATGATAACCATATCCTGGGCTAATAAACTCTTCGGCCTTGGGCCTCAGAGATTATCCTTGATATGATTACTATCTAATAAATAGGGAATACCCTCAAGTCATCACATTATATTATTTATAATACTTCATGTTATACTAGTAAATGTTCTGTTCTACTTTGTGAAAGTAAAGTCAGTGTAGTAATGGGAGACCTTACTACACACACCACTCTGCTATAGAATCTTTGCTGGGAGGTGGAGGGGAATTGCTGGGAGAGAATGTTTGGTGTGTGGATTAATGAAGTACAAATTAATGAAGGTCTACAGTATTTGACATTTCCAACAAATTAGAAACTGGCATCTGAAAATCCCCACATACTGCAGCTGAGACAGAGTTAAGGAAGCAAAATGTAATGTGTAAGTGACAAGCTGTGGCCCAAATCCTGCTTAGCTTTGTCAAGTTTTAATGAATAGCCATGTGAGTGAGGTAAATAGGATTTAGTCTTACATTTGAAGATCCACTGGTAACCCAGGAAGAATATCCTGTCATGGTCTGATCTGGCAAGCCACTCCATGCAGGTGGATACCCATATACTGACATCAGTGAGTTCTGTGTGGGCACAGAGGTCTTCCAGCATGCACCTTGGTGCAGGACCAGGGCCCTGATACCATACAACACAAAGTAGTCCCTGTTTTCAAAAGCTTGATTTTTTTTTTAATTCTGCTTGCTTCATTCAGTTGTGGTACAATCCAGTGTTCAAGATACTTCATTACTTTGGAAGCAATCGCGATGCCCAGCCCTGGCCAGACTGATCATTGAGGCTCAGTCCTGGGTGCAGTGCATATAACTGGTGCATCTTAGGAGCCCCCTTTGGAAAGAATTCTCAGAGTGTCACGGTTCCGCTCCTTCTACAGTCTTGCTCCGGGTGCAGCTTACATCTCCCCACATGCCTAGCCAGAGAGTAAGGGAGAGCAGAGCCATGTCTATGGCCACTCCTCACCCACTTCTCTCAGTGGCAAATAGCCAGAGTATGGGTACTGCTTCACAACAGGCCTGCACTCAAGTTCCAGACGAGGTTGAGCAAGTGGATGTGGATGTGAGAGAGCCTTACCTCCTACTTCCCTGTTCAGATGAATAAACTAAAGGCACAATGTGATATAGACATTATGCCTCTTGGGCAGGAGTGGTTGTAAACACATTGCTTAACTCAAGTATCTTTTTTTTTTTTTTTTTGGCATTTTTCTATGGGACTATTTTAAATATATGGATTCTGATAGCTAGATGTATATTTCCCCAGGGGGGGCATGGAAAAAATATGTATCTATTAAAATATCAATAACCATAGTTGTGTGCAATGTTGTAGCTATATTGGTCCTAGAATATTAGAGACACAAGGTTGATAAGGTAATATCTTGTACTGGACCAATCCAATAAAAGATGTTATCTGCACACCACATCTCTCTAATAAACAGTGATATGGCTACTGCTATTGATAACTGTCTGAATTTGTGGGTCTTTGAAGATAGAAAATGTCTGTTCTGCTAATTACTCTGTACCAACCACACAGACCCCTGATGATTGTACTTGCTTTTTCATTGTCACTCACTGTTACAAACAAAATACTCATTACTTATTTTACCTTCGGCTACAAATTTGTTCTCTTCATTGATCTTTCTGTCAGCTGTAATGCTGAAGGAAAGCTGCTGAATCTGGATTAGTGTTACCTTTCTCTAGATTGTATTACCATCCGTTATTTTCTCATCTCTGTGAAATACATTTGCGTCTGGATGGTCCTTCAGAAATACATCTATAGTAGAGGGATTTTGTAACTGTCACAGTTCTTGTGTGCATCCCATTCAGGCCCATGGTGGTTACTTGAGACCCAGTTCTGCAAGGTGATGAGCCTCTGAGCTAGTGAGTACCGTCAATTCCCAATGAAGCCAGGGAAAGTAAAAGGCACTCAGTGCCTCACTGATGTGGATATTTTGGCCTTACTCTGATGATAAACACTACCAAAAAAATCTGTCACAAGGACAGAAAATAATTAGAGAAGTAAGATAACTTGATATGTAGCAGTCAAATGATACAACTCCACACATATTCTCAGTTATGAAGAGCTGCAAGAAAAGGCATGTCATTCCAACAATAGCTGCATGCAGAGATGAAAGGAAGAGGGATGTGCAAGAACACAGCACTTACTCGTAAAAGCAAAGGGAGAGCTTCCCTCTCACACTGGGCTGGTGTAGTGACAGCTCCCCATTCTGTATCACTCTGTTTTATAATTGGAAATTTTATGAACTGCAGGGTCAATTTAATTTGAAAATATGGTACCAGTAGAAATATGATCTGCTAATAGAATGCTGATATCTAGAGCTGGAATTCCCTAGTCCTGTAATATACGATTGGTTTGATATTGTTATTAACAAAGTAATCCTTGAGCTCATATACAATGTGGCAGAAGGCCATGCCTGGGAACCCCTGTTCACAACAATAGCCCTTCTTGTATATTGTCCCAATAGACCACGATGGGTCAATAGAGGATAATAAGGGTTTGCAGGATCAAGATTTAAATGCGCTTTTGGCAGTTTAGCATACAGTAAATGTAAAGGTTCCGTTTTTGCTGTGTTATTTACATGTTACAGTAACAAAGTCCCAAAATAGATTTAAATAAAGTAGTATTACACTGGAGCAGCTCCTCTTGCCAGCAGGAAAGAACGGATTGCAGTTAGCTGTATTCCCATGACTAAGACAGCAGCAGGGTTTCAGACTGAAAGCAAATAAATAGTATCAAGTGTCTAAAACACAATTGTTCCAAAAGAAGCATTCAATTCCTCCCAGAGGCGAGACCACAAATTGGGATGTGGGAGTAATTTTACATACCTGACTACATGTAATTTACGAGTCAGTTTCAACTGTACGGAGAAGATTGTAAACCATGGAAACGCATCTTTATACTGGGCTTTAGTAAGCGTTTATTGGGAATAGACTTTTTCTGTTGCTGTGGAAAATCTTCTCTCTTATATGCAGTTTATGTATACTAGGAGCCTAGGAATTGCCATACAAATCCAGACCAATGGTCCATCTAGTCCAATATCGTGTCTTTGACAGCAGCATTAGCAGATGAGTCAGAAGAAAGTGTGAACCCAAGCGATTAGTAACTGTTATATATCCTGAAGCATAAAGGGTTACATTCCTCACAATTTTTGTATCCTAGCTACTGTGACTTCATATTTTTATTATTCCTGTAATAGCATTTTGAATCCTACTATGCTCTTTGCCTGAAAAATACCTTGTAGCAGTGAGATCCATAGGTTAATTATGCTGTATATAACCAAATTCCTTTCACCAGTTTTGAATATGTTGCACGTCAGTGTCATTGAGTGAGCCCTTTTGCTTATATTCTGTGAAGGGGTAAGAGGAAGTCTTCAGATAACCTTCTTTATACAGTACTATAACATGCCACCCCTTATTAATCTCAGTCATGTTGCAAATAGATAGTGTTTTCAGTTCCTGTTTTCTTCATTGCAGCATGACACAGAATGCAGATGTCAGGACTGCTGGCAAGAGCCAGTGTTCCAATCATGTAAATGTATATTTTCCATCTCTTTTTAACATCTGAAGGATTTATGGTGATTTAACAATTTTCTGCCCCCTCCCCACATCTCCAACATATTTCGTATGCACATTTGCAAGCAATGCATTTTTAGAAAATGCATTGTGCATTTGTGCACAACTATAAGGGCTGATCCTAGCTGAAGAAAGGATTTAGTTCCTACAAACATCTCCCCACCATACCTCCCAAATATGCCCCATGTGTGCCAAGAATAATCTCTGTCTTCTCTTTCTTTTCTCTGAGATTCTGCTAGCACTTTTCAGAGCTCCTGACATATCCTTGATACCAAGAGACTGATTTTTCTTATTCCATTTGCATTCCACTGACTCTTGGATTTTGCTTGCTTGTAGGCAGAATGACCATGGCAGTACCAGCACTATTCCAGTTTATCCTTATATATAGATGATTTTCTAGGGCACCATATCACCTGCACTTAAAGATGACTCTCCCCTCAAAGACTAGCTCTCTCTCCTTTATCTGCCTCTCTCTTTTTCTATATGGCACATCACAATTGTATCTTTTTCTCTTATAGCAATATGCAATGCTGTATATTGCCGGAGTCCCTTTAAGATCTGGACCCACCTTAGTCAGAGACTCAAACAATCCAAGGGAGAATTTGGATGCTTTAAAAAAAAAAAAAGAAACTGAAGAACAGAAAGAAGGATTTTGTTTGTTATCATCTGATGTCATAGTTACAATAGACTCTGGGGGCTCTCAGTGTTACCTTTGCCTTTGCTTCAAGTCAGAGCCTGTTCTCAGCAGGGCTTCACGGTTTCTAGTGCTGCAGGGCTGCTGTCTTGGGTTCTGATTTCCAATGAACCCTTACTCTACCTATAGCACCACTATAAATCAACCCTGTCTGCTCTATATTAAACATTGTGTAGAAGACTTGTTTGCTCTGCAGTGACATAGCTATCAGGACACTCAGAGGACAACTATGTCAGACCTGTGAATGTTTCAAAAACATAAGAGCAGTCAGCTTCAAGGAGCCCGCAGAAAACCTTGCCTTTGGCTTCAGCTGGTGTTACTGTGTCAGCACAAATCACCACAGGGAGCCTTGGAACAGAAATGGGATTCTCTTTCTAACTGTACTGCTTTAGATTAGTTTAGTTTAGGGAGCACACTGTATTAAAGAGGTATATTCCAAATTATGCAGCATTCGATCATTGGCATGTGTTCCTTCAAATATTTATGTAAAGAAATAGAAAATATATAATACTGACAAATGTATCGTGTGATGAGGAAAGCAGGTGGAATTCTTCCCACTATTTGAAAAATACAGTGTAATGAACTAACTAGTACTATACTACTGCATTTTACTGGAGAGAATTGCAACTGCTTACTACAACTAAAACGTTGCCCCTCTAATGCTAACACCTAATGGAGATTCTCATTTAGATCAAACGATAGGGACATGTGGTTTTAGGACATGAGAATCTAGGTTTTAAGCCCACTTCTTCAGTGAAATTCCAGGTTGGCATGATGCAAATTGTTTAACCAACCACAGTTAACCAATACAGATTGGATAGTAAATATTAAATGCACACAAGGAACTATCAGTGATGAATCCATGGTTAAATACATTTTGCCAAAAATAATGAAAAATAAATAAAATAATATTTGCTCAGGTCTAATGACAATGGTGTCCATGACATCAATGAATTTTTACAAAATATTAGAATTATAAATATGAACAATTTCTAGGTGAATTCTTAGTGACTCCTCAGAGAAAAAACAAATTTGCCCCAAAAGAAAGAAAAGCCTAATCCATAGACACAGACAAGACCCAGTCACTCAGGCTTATTTTTTCTGGACATGACCTAAGCACTTATTGGAACGGTACTGTGGACAGGTGCTATCCCAGAGCACCCCTTCATGGCTAGGAACAGACTTGCAGTCACCCAGACCTCAGTTCCCTCTGAGTTCCTTATAATAATTTACAATCAGGTCAGAATATTTAAAATAAGATCCCCCCTTTGTGAGGTCTGACTTATTTAGTCTTTTGCCAAATGCAACTCTTTTAACCAACACTTCTTTACTCAGGAGTTCCAGGCCCTTCCTTCTGGGGTCTGTGTGCAGTTCAGACAAGCTTCCTCTCCTGCTGGTGTCACCCCATTATCAGGGAAGAGACAGAATATGTAATGCCCTCTTCCCTGGAGTATATCCTGTTTTCCTGGGAGAGATGAGAGCCTCACCTCTCCCTAAACTACCAGGTTCCTGTTCCTGGGCTCTTAAAGGCCTACATTTTCTCCACCACTAAATATTTTTGGGACCAATTCCTTTTTCCCAACACCTGCTTCTGCTCCTCCCTAAGGTTTTTGTCCACTCCAGAAGTCCAGGAACCTTAAAGGGCCATGATATGGAACAGTGGTCAACAAATCCCATGTCTCTACTACTTTTAAAAGAGACTGTCTCTCTTTTCAGGTATCCTCTGAAAATCTGTCTGCACCGTCTCTTTATGACCCAGTTCTGCCACACTTATGCACCTTCAGTTGTACATTAGTCCATGGAGTACTTTGCTCAACAGGGTACTTTCAGACTGTAGTATGACCAAGTGAGTAAGAGTGGCAGAATCACATTCTTAATGAACAATACATTGTTAAGATCATGACACCATCTGACTTCTTACATGTGCAACTTCTTTCTCATACTCTTAGTTTCATGGTCACTGTTCATGTGCAAAGCTAGACTACGTATTTACTTATATTAGTTAAAAGCTTATCTTCAGTACTTGGTTAAATAAGTATAGAGCAAATAGTTATTTGCAATTACTTTAACAGTGATTTATTGATGTCTCTTTTTAGTGTTGGTGATGATGTAGATCCAATACTCATGAGCTGAACCCCTTTCTTTTCCACCTAAAAGAAAGAAAACTATGGACACCTTGAGCCTCAAGTACTATTTATTTCCCTTCAATAAAGAGTGATGGGTGGGCGGTACAGTAACATCTCTTCCTGTGATTGTACCTTGCCAGGTTTGTATGTCTCTGCATTTCTGGTAAATTAATGGTATCAGGATACACTATGCTGCTTTTCAGATGAAATGGTAGATGGCTGCTGTGATTATTCATGTCCATTAATGATTCTGTGGCATTTTTTGTAAAAGAGGATTGTTAACCAGAGGGTTCTGGTCAAATATTTTTATCTGCTTCCCTAAAATTCTCCTTGCAACATAAAACAGATAATTTATTTTTCACTTCCCTTTCTAAAGACTACTTTATAGTATTGCTGTAACAGAATGGCTGTTGTATTTTATACCCAGAGGTAGCTGAACTTCACTTCGGTAGACTCCTTATATGTAGAGCTATTTACAGCTTGAAGAGTGTTTTAGGATCCTTTTGGATGAAAGGCACAAAATAAATGTATTTATTCTGGTTTTGCAAGATGTTAAAGGGACACCAAAAATCTATGTAATGTCTGGGGGATAATAACATCAAGAGTATTTGCAAAACTTTCAAGGGCATCATTATTGTGAATTTCTTTAAGTGCAAGAAATATCTTTGTGTAATTCATAGACTAGTCATACAAAAAATTTATTAAAGCAATTCAAATTTAATGAATTAAAATCTAATTACTGATACACTGTAATTGACACATGAAATTTATGACTGATATTTGCTTCTTTTTATCATTTCTTTCCTGTCTTCATTCAGAATTGCTTTAATGAGAGCAGCAAGCTAGCCAGACTTAGTTGTGTCTCTTAACATTCAACTATCTCTGAATATGTTGGATTCATTGCTAAGAGTTTCTCTTTTTCATTTATGATATTGTTTTCAGGAAAAGACTCCACATCTCTTAGGGTAGTTATTATTGGTCATAGCTGTACAACCTCTAGCATTCTGCATTCCTTCCTTCAAGTTTTCAGAGTTAAAATCAGGTGTTTTTTTTCTTTTGGTAGCACACATCTTTCCATAAGTTCTTCTACACAAAAGGATGGATTTCACAAGTGCTTGGAAACCAGCCACTCTCATAGGAGTAGGCTGGGAGCTATTACATGTTGAACATTTTCAATAATCTAGCTGTCACATTTCAGAACAACTTTCGGAGTCTAGCAAGGGCACCCACTCTAGGCTAATGGCTCCTCAGCCATCACCACCCTTGGGTAGAGACCTGCAATTCTCTACCTCTTCAGCACGTTTTTTCCAGGCTGCATGGCTCCTGAGCAATGTTGTGAATTCCCCAGCAAGTCAGGCTGCCTAAACGGTCCTACATTTCCTTCT
The DNA here is from genome assembly GCA_007922155.1 of Mesoclemmys tuberculata. NCBI lineage: Eukaryota > Metazoa > Chordata > Testudines > Chelidae > Mesoclemmys > Mesoclemmys tuberculata. The sequence continues at coordinate 63,827,199 of ML675604.1, read as the reverse complement.
TCTAAGAGACTATGAACAACATAATTGCCCATAGATATAAATTACCACACAGCCCTTTCTAAACAAGCATATTTATTCTCAAGATGAAAGCATCACAAAGAAAACATATTACAATAATAAAAGAACCTTTACGCATGATAATAATCTTACCAGAGATCATGACAACTCCATGATCCAGCAGGTGATAAATTCTTCAGTCAAACACCACCAAGGTTTTTTTTCTGTGGTCACAAGTTCATAACGACTGTTAGCTCGGAAAAAGCACTCCCATGAGTCTGAGAACCACTCCTTTCTACAGTTTGGGCCTTTGATCTGCAGAGATTGAGAACAGGTAATCAGACAGACCATGATGCCCTCCTAAGGGTGAAGTTTCAACACACTGGGTCTCTGCATAACCAAAGGTGGTAATTTGCATTCACCTTTCCCCAGGTATTGCCTAGAAATTCCACTTAACTTTGTTGGTCTGACATAGTTTAAAATAGTCCTTTAAAGCTCATAAAATAGTCCTTTAAAGCTCATAAACACAAAGTTTACAGTGACCACATCCAATGTCTAGAATAGTTATATACAATACCACAATAATACATGAACGTGTGCATTTTTAATACAATGAACTCCTATGATACGTAATTCAATAAGTTTTGTCCAAGACATGGCAGGAAATTGCCATATCTGTCACACCAGCCACTTCATCTAGGAATAGAACTTTCCTAAAAGTTGGGCCATGAGCACCTGTGGGACAATTTGCAGAATCTGTCTTTACACAGCTTATGAATTCTGATTGACACTGTGGGTTCTTTATGTGTATCTTTGTTAGACTGCAGACACCATTATGAATGTAGGGTTTGTTTACTTTCTCTTTTATACTTTTACCTCCATGTTGGACTGGAATTCCAAAAGGCACTAGGCTGACAATAGAGGGTGGTTAAACTTTGATGGTCCCTGTATCCAAATATAAATAACCTAAGCAATATGCTGACTTCTACCCAGGAGGACTGATTTATTATGGGAGAGGTCACATGGCAATGAAGTCACCTGATAAGTGGTCTGATCACCGTTGAGGCTGTTCAGTTGGTCACATGACAGAAGAAATTGGAAGGTCATAAAAGGGCAGGAGCTGTTCTGCTCATTTTCCCCAGCTCAAGTATGGGGAAGCTGCTGCTAGAGTTGGGTGAGACAGGGGAGCCCTAGCTAGCTGAACAGAGATGGATTTGCCATGGAAGTACGTGTGAGTGAAAGTGAGGGGCATTGCATTCAGGGGAGGTGTTGTTTTCTGAATGATCTGTACCACCTTGTGCTTACTCTTTAAGTAAAAAGAGAATTGAGAAACCTTTTGCTAAGACAGTGTCTAGTTGCTTCTCTCTGACATGTCCCCGAAGACAACCTGTAAACCAGAAGGGTTCATCTCTTTGTTGGAATTTTGGGGAATGTGCAAGAGCTGCTGGAGCGGCTTGAGGGAGATGGTACTAGTTTCAATGCTTGGGCAATTGGATTGGGGGAATCTCCACTGCTGGGACAGAGTCAGACACAAGGCCTGCACCTGGAGTGTGCTGGAGGGCCAGTACAATTTGAGTTGTTTGACCACTGTCCTACAGACCTAGCATAGCTTCAGTTGCTTGCTTGGCTATTCTGACCCCTGTAGCATGACATCTTCCAGTTGGCTGAGATAAATAGGACTACTGAGTAACCTTGCAGATGTCTCCATTTCTGCATACCATGGCACATAACAAGACAAAATGCACAACACATATGCTTGCAGCTGTACATAGATAACATGATGGGAACAAGTTATCTTTGAATGTCTGGGGGTAAACTTTTTCTTTGCCCAGGAGCATATTTTTGCACCACCCCTCCTATCACCAGATGTTGTTTTGATGACCCCAATTATCATGGTGAGAATGGAATGTAGTTAAGGATGAAAACCCAATGTAGGTAATTAGCATATATGTGATAATGAGTAGAGAGGCAATTAGGTTAAAGTTTTTTATGGAAGGGTATAAGAAGTCACCACTTAGACAAAGGGGGGCACTCCATCAACCCTGGCTCCGTGGGAGGTGCTGCTGGTTGGACCCACTGACTCCCTGGTGAAAGTGCCTAAATTCTGCCCAGCTGCAGCAAACTAAGGGCTCATGGGGGTCAGTATTCGGAACCCCTCACTGCTCTGTGGTAAGTGTCCTGGCAAGGGAGCTCCAGTCTGTGATAACCTGCATTTCAAACCTTAGTTCCTTTTCATTCATCCCATTCCCCAACCAAAATGAACACTACAGCTTCAGTTGTCAGATGTGTAATTGATGTCTTTATTATTAATTTCTATTCAGGAACTGTCTTGATTTTCTTTATTTAACACAACTGTGAAAAAAGTGCTACTGCCCTCTGACTTCAATATTGCCTCAATCCTTTGGTCCACAGGCTGAACTTTTGCACTTCTGTTGGCATGGAGAACAGATTGTGCTCATCAGCTCTTTAAGTGGCCAGATGAGTACCTACATTGCCAAACAATAACACGACTTGGAATAGCGACCTGTGTTTTCTCTGCTGGCATTAAAATATCAAAAAAGAAATGTGAAGAAAATTGGAAATCTATGCTCTGGGCTGTGCTCAGCACGAAGCAGGCAGGTTATTCAGACTGATGTGCTTAAAGCAACATAGCTTCACATATTTGACAGTCATTGCTGTATAATCACATGAAAGCACAGTGAGCCTCTGGCTGTTTCCTGTAGATGAAGCCAGTGTTTTTTCAGGCAACAGCATCCAGAAATAACCAGTTTCTTCAGCATTGTAAATATGGACTGACTGCAATTTCTCCTTTTCCATGACATTAAAACTAGACTGAGCAAAGCAGTCATAAAATAGAGAACATTCCTGCCCTGATAGAGAGACTACATCACTGAACAAGTCTTTTCTATCTCTAGATTTTAAGAATCACTTTCCACCTAAATGGATCCTCTGATGCAGTAGAAACTGACAATTCTGCTGGCAATAGAGAGCTGCTGGAGTCTATATTCCAGTTTAAATGTATTCAGCCAGTCGGCACTAGCTGAACCATGTAAACCATGTTGCTACGGAAATGCTTTTTTGTTCCATAATTGTACTTGAGCTTGCTGTGCTCCCATTTGATTTTGTACATTCCAGCCAGATTACATTTTCCAAAGCTTCATAGTGGAAGCTTTCCTCCATTTTCTAAGGATAGGTTGTGGGTATGGGAACCCAGGGACCCAGGTTCTGCTGCCAACTTTGATAGTATCTTGCTGTGTAACTCTGGGAAAGTCACATAACAGATATGTGATTTAGTGTTCTCATCTATAAAATAGGGCTAATGATATTCTTGCTTGTAAAGTGCTTTGAGATTGTAACGAGTGGGTGTGGCCTCCCTCAGAGACTGCCAGGGAGAAACAAGCCAGGCCGGTGGGGGCGGAGCCAGAGACTGCCTGTCTGCCCACCCGGAAGCAAGGGGGCGTGACAGAAAGTATAAAAGAGAAGCGCAGGCGCTCAGTCAAGCCCCAGCTTCCAGAGATGGGGATTCAAAGGATATGTCTATACAGCAGCGGGGAGGTGTAATTCCCAGCTCAGATAGATGTCCATGCACTAGCTGAGCTTGAGCTAGCAGCCTAGCAACAACTACACAAGCAATGGCTTGAGTTAGCTGCCTGAATACAATCCCACCCAACCCACAGCTACATACTCAGGTAGCTATCCTGAGCAACCGCCTATGCTGCCGCAGCAACACTGCTATTTTTAGACTTCAGCTGGAACAGAGCTAGCTCAGGTACATCTCTATGAGCTGGGAAATTCACTTCCCAGCTGCTGTGTAGACATACCCTGAGGGAAGAAATCTCCAGAAGTATCCCCATATAGAAACCACCACAATGTCTCGTTGGGGCAGAGTTCCTTTCCACACAATGGGTCCGCTCCATGCGCAGATGTAGGACCCCTGTAATAGTAATATTATTTTCCACTATGAGCCACGGAGGAGACAAAGTTGTGTATCCTTTCTTTGGCACTCTTTGGTCTCCTAGTCCACTCAAAACCAATGAGTAATTTAAACAGCAACCATGATCATTTTATGACTGTTCTGAAATCCTGAGCTTGCATGAGAAGTTCAGTACAGAGACCTTCCTTTCTTTCTATTGAGTATGCCCAGTTTACACAAAAAACAGATTTCCAACATACATTCAGCATTAAAGAAGAAATGTCCTTGATTGTATGACAGAAATTTAGGTGGTAACTGCACCTAGGAGTGCAATGGAAGATCAAAAGTGTTCGTCATCTTGGCTGACAACACTGGTTGATTAATAGCACTAATATGCTAACTATAATTTCAGTGAAAAAATGCCCCCTCAGGCTGTGAGACAAAGTCATTTTCCATTCAGCCGAGTTTCATAAACGGGCTTCTATTATACAAGGTTAGTGAGATGTCTGTTAGCTTCTTTTCAGTTCCAGGTACAACACCATACTTGTGGCAGCCTCAATAACATATGAAAATCTCTTAATAATGCCATCCTTGACAGACTGCTAGCTGCAGAGTCCTTGCATAGATCCTGCTGGTGCGCACTTTAAGGTAGTACCAATTAATGTGACCCATGTCAGTGTGTGTTAGAAGTCACACACCCCTTGTGTGCGTTGTCTGACTGTGTAGACAAGCCCTAGAATCCTGATTCTGCAGTATATTCTTCACAAATGGCTCCTTGCATCTATGCAGAATTCCACTAAAGTCAATGGTGCTCTGCTCAGGGCTCCACTTATGTGGACCTCTTTGCAAAATCAAATTCTAAGACAAATCAGATAAGTCAGAACATAGAACAACAGTTTAAGGTGAGAGAACAGGAAGAAATATGTGAGGTGAAGGAGGTTGGAAGTATTCCTAAAAGGAATGGATTAATGGGAGGATCTGAAGAGGGGGATTTAACAGTCAAATTACATGAGAACATAAGAATGGACATACTGGGTCCAAGCCATGGTCCATCTACCTGGCATCCTGTCATCAGACAATGGCTGGTGCTAGATGCTTCAGGAGTGAACAGAACAGCAGAGCTGCATCCCATCATCCAATCCCAGCTTCTGGCAGTCAGAAATTTAGGGATACCCAAAGCATGGGGTTGCATCCCTGACCATCTTGGCGAATAGCAAGTGATGAAGCTATCTTCCATGTACTTATCTGATTCTTTTTTGAACCCAGTTACATTTTTCACTTTCACAACAACCTCCTCAATGAGTTTACCAGATTGACTGGGCGTTATGTGATGAAGTACTTCCTAATGTTTGTGTTAAACCTGCTGCCTATTAATTTCATAGGGTGACCCCTGCTTTGTGTGTTATGGGAAGGGGTAAGTAACATTTCCTTATTCACTTTTTCTACACCACTCATGATTTTAAAGACCTCTATCATATCCCCCCTTAGTCATCTTTTCTAAGATGAACAGTCCCAGTCTTTCTAATCTCATCTCTCGTGGAAGTTGTTCTATACCCTGTAATAATTTTTTGTTGCTTTTGTATGTATTTTTCCCAGTTCTAATACCTTTTTTTTTAGATGCGGCAACTAGAACTGCATGCAGTATTCAAGGTGTGGGTGTACCATGGATTTATTTAGTGGTATGATATTTTCTGTCTTTATCTCTTTTCTATATGTGTGTTCTCAGAAGTGTAGATGAAGTGGTGTAAGAACTGGATGGGATGTTAGGGATATGTTTGCAGCACCTGATCACTTTAAGGACTGGAATTTTTTTTGGAGAAGTCAGATAGACACAGCTCTGGTGATCGAGGAAACGGAGATGGGGACGGCACAGTTTTACAACAGTTTAGTGCTTCTGGAAGAAACTAGCAGTGGGACTGGTGCGACATGTGCATGTTCAAACTGTGACAAAAACTTCAACACAATGTTCCAGCAGTGTAACAGGGGTTTGGTAACTGAAGTTGGAGAGAGTTTCTAGAAAAAGGGATAACTTGATAGATGGTTGAAGCCAAGAGAAAGCTGTAAGACAAGGACATGCGTGCTTCAGTGTCATAATTAATACTACATATACCTGTTAATGGGATAGCTATTGGGTCACTGGGATGTTCACTCTATGCATATGTTGGTTTAGTTTAATAGAAGACAATTGGGAAATAAGGAAGGCCACACAAGGGCTACCGATAAAACACATTGTGGGTTAACAGACAATGCCTGAACTATTCACAACGAAAAGCCTCCTTCTTCGGCTCCAGCCAAGTTACAGTTTGCTTTGCCAACACTGAGACCCAAAAGATCTAAAGGACAATGAAGAGTTAGATACGGTGGTATAGCAAGGGCAGAGGGCAGTAGGAAAGTTCTCCTATTTGAATCCGGGGTAGGTGGGTGGGCGCGAGCCCACCCACCACTAAAGGATCCCCCCCAGCCTAGGGGCAGAGCCACTGGACCTGGGTCCAACTGATTACGGGGCACAACAAATGAAAAAACAGGAAAGGGTGTGGGGGGTCACAGGGTCAAATGTAGGAAACCAGAAGGGGATACCGAGCAGAGAACCCCGGACAGCGCCCACTGCTCCTCGAAGGTGTCCAGGGAGCCAGCGGATGCTGCCCAGAGGAACTCTGTCCAGAGACGTGAATTTACGAAGGAACGGAAATAGACCCCACAGGCGCAGACAGCCCCCCCTGCCAACCTCCTCTCCCTGGTCTTGTAGATGGCTAGTTTGGCCAGGGCTAAGAGGAGGCTGACGAGGAGATCCCGCGACTTCGTGGGGCCACGGATGGGATGTGAATACATGAACAAGTGAGGGGAAAGGTGCAGCCAGAAGCTCAGCAAGAGGTTCTGGAGGAGCTGGAAGAGGGGCTGCAGCCTGGCGCACTCCAGATATACGTGCGCCAGGGTCTCCCTCACGCCACAGGAGGGGCAGGTGTCGGGGTGGGAGGTGAACCGCGCCAGGTATGCGCCCGTGCTCACAGCTCCGTGAAGGAGCCGCCAACTGATGTCCCCGGCAGGCCGTGGGGTCAAGGTGGAATACAGGCTGGCCCACCGGGGATCCTCGCCCTCCGAGGGTGGTAGTAGGTCCCACCACTTTGTGTCCGGGCGGGACACGAGGGCGAGGAAATGAAGGGTGTGGAGCACGAGCACGTACAGATGGTTCCTCGGCGCGGACTGGAAGGGGACCGGCTGCAGATCAAGCAGCCGGCTTGGGGCGTGAGGATGGGGGGAGCAAGGGGGTTCGCGGAGCAGAGGCCCGATGGTAAGCACCGGAGGGCTGGGGCTCAGGGGGGGAGGCGGGGAGCACCCTCTTGCAAGACCCGCCCAAGGTACATCAAAGCAGTAGGGGGTAAGGCTGCCTTCATCTCCTGGAGTATGCGTTGGGGGATTCGGAGGGTGGGAACTGCCATGCGCCGAGCCAGCACATAAGGGTCCATCCAGTCCCCCAGGGCGTAGTCCAGGAGGTCTCTGACCCTGGTGACTCCTGCAAGGACCATCTTTCGTCGCACCGAGGGGGTCTCCGCCACCTGCACACTCAGCTGGGGGTTGTGTAGCAGGGGCTCCGCGAGGAGATCCTCCCCTTCGGTGACCGCAAGGGGCCTAGAGGCCAAGACGAGCCTCCATGTCTGGAGGAGGTCCTGGTAGAAGACCGGCAGCTCGGAGAGGTCTCGCGGAAGACCTCTCGAGTAGAGAAAAAGGAGCTGCTGGTCGTATCGGAGCCCTCGGAAGCGGCGGAGGAAGACGTGCGCCAAGTGGCTCCACGCCGGACTACCTGCACCATAGAGAAGTCTCTGCAGGGCTTAGAGGCGGAAGGTATGGACCTGGCTGCGGATGCAGCACAGGCCCTGCCCGCCCTCCTCCAGGGGGAGACTCAGGAATCCTGCAGAGACCCAGTGCAGTCCCAGCCAAAAGAACTCCAGAACTGTCTTCTGGAGGTAGGCCAGGAAACTCGGGGTCGGGACCAGGGTATTGAGCCAGTGCCAGAGAATGGACAGGACGAGCTGGTTGATCACCAGTGCCCTCCCCCGGAGGGAGAGGCACTGCAGCAGTCCTGTCCATCTCTGCAGCCGCTCAGACACCCTGCCCTCCAAATCTTGCCAGTTCTCTGCCGGGGAGGGATGGGTGGCGGAGAAGTAAATGCCCAGATAAAGCAATGGACCCGTGCTCCACTGGATGGCTTGAAGCACGAATTGGAGGGAGCTCGCCTGCCACCCGGCCCCTACCGTCAGGCCAGAGCTCTTGGCCCAGTTGACCCGGGCAGAGGAGGCTGCCAAGTAGATGGCTAGGCAGGCCTCCAGCTGCACCAAGTCGCCCGGGTCATGGACCACGAGGAGTACGTCATCAGCGTATGCCGACAGGACCAGCCTCAGCTCCGGCTCACGGAGCACCAACCCCGTCAACCTCCGGCGGAGGAGACAGAGGAAGGGCTCCATGGCCAGAGCGTACAGCTGGCCGGACAGCGGACAGCCCTGACGCACTCCTCGCCCGAAGCTGACCGGTTCGGTCAGGGTCCAGTTGAGCTTGACCAGGCACTCTGCGGAAGCGTACAGCACCTGGAGAAAACCCACAAAATGGGGTCCGAAGCCAAACGCCTGCAGCGTGCCCAGGAGATACCCGTGGTCCATCCTGTCGAATGCCTTCTCCTGGTCCAGGGACAGGAGGGCGAATGACAGACCATCCCTACACCCAAGTTCCAAGAGGTCCCGGACCAGATACAAGTTGTTAAAGATGCTACGGCCCAGGACAGTGTAGGTCTGGTTGGGATGGACCACGTCCTGCAGCACGGACCCCAACCACAGTGAGACAGCCTTGGCCACAATTTTATAGTCCGTGCTGAGGAGCGAGACGGGACGCCAGTTCCAAAGGTCACGGAGGTCCCCCTTTTTTGGTAGCAGGGTGAGCACAGCCCGCCTGCAGGACAGGGGGAGAGCTCCGCTGGCCTCGGACTCGGCCCAGACGGTGATGAGGTCCAGGCCGAGGATGTCCCAAAACACGGTAGAACTCCACGGTCAGCCTGTCCATGCCTGGGGATTTATTGGTGGGCATGAGGCGGAGGGCTTCCGAGAACTCGGCCAGAGTGAGAGGTAGCTCCAGCCGGCCTCGGTTGCCTGCGCTGACCGTGGGAAGTTTGTTCCAGAGCACCCTGCAGGCGGCGACGTTGGTCGGATCCAGGGAGAAAAGGTCGGCGTAGAAGGCCCTGGCCCTTCCACGCATCTCCACTGGATCTGTGAGGGGGGTGCCGTCAGCAGCCAGGAGGCAGATGACATGCTTCCGGGCCCCCCTCCTTTTCTCCAGGGCATGGAGGAAGTGGGAGCCACGAACCATCTCCCGAAGGAGATGGATGCGGGATCGGACGAAGGCAGCCCGAGCCTGGAGGTCTTCGAGGGCCCGGAGCTCCTCCCGCTTCTCCCGGCACGCTCCGCAGAGGAACGGATCCTCGGGGCTGGTGGCTAGATGCCTCTCCAGCGCTAAAACCTTCCACTCCAACTGCTCTATCCCCGCATCCCGCCGCCGGCTGGCTCCCGAGTGTAGTCACGGCAGAAGAGCCTAGTGCGCACCTTCCCCACATCCCACCAGCACCGCGCCAAGGAAAAGGTGCCTCTCTGCCGCCGCCAGGCCAACCAGAACTCCCGGAAGGATGCCACGAAGCCCACATCCTCCAGCAGGCTGTTGTTAAAATGCCAGTAGGCTGGCCCCGGCCTCTCTGCAGTGAGAGAGGCCATCACGGTCACCATGTGGTGATCCGAGAGCGAGGCCAGCCGGACGCTGGAGGAGTGGGCCCGCGCAAGATGGTGACAAGAGATATAGATGCGGTCCAACAGGGAGTGGCGCGACCGATCTTCCCCCACCCGGACGTAGGTGAAGGTGACGGCGTTATCCGGGTGGTGGTCACGCCAGACGTCCACCAGGGAGTGATGGTCGATAATTCCCCGGAGGACGTCCGCGGCAGCCTGACACTGCTCGTTCCCCGTGCGGTCCCGCTCCTTGAGGGTGGTGTTGAAATCCCCGCCCAGGACCAGGCATTCGTGAGGATCTAAAGTGCTGAGGAAGGTAGCCGTCTGCTGGAAGAAACGCACCCGCTCCAGACCTGCGGTTGGGGCGTAGATGTTGATGAGGCTCAGTGCCAGCCCCTTCACGCGGACCCGAAGATGCAGCAGGCGGCCCGGCACAACCTCGGTGACCCCCAGCACCTCGGGCTGCAGGACAGGGGAAAACAGAGATGACTAAGGTTCACCCTGTCTCCCCACTCCAGCCGCCAGCTGGCCTCAGCGGCTGGGTCCGTATGGGTCTCCTGCAGGAACGCTATAGAGTACCCCCCTCCCGAAGGAAGGAGAGCACCTGGTTCCTGCGGAGACCCGTCCTGCAGCCCCTTGTATTTAAGGTGACGATGGTGACAGGCATTACAAGGAGGGCTGGGGGGGATCCTCACAGGCAGGGGCGCCAACGACCTTTGTCGGGCTCCGCAGCAGTCCATGGCCGGTGCCGTAGGCCATGAGGGCGTCACGGAAGCTGCGGGCCTGCTGGTAGGCCGTGGCGTCCTGCCGCCCGGTCCCCTTCCCCTCCTTCATGGTGGCCCGCACGGCCCGGAGGATGCGGTGGAAGTCCCCCCAGCGCTGCAGAGCAAGCCTCACTTGGTTCTGGGCACCACGTGTGTCCCGGAGAAAGACACGGATCTCTTCGTGCAGTGCCTCGAGGGGTTCGTCCTCCGGCTCGGCCTCCGCAGCTGCCTTGTGGACCACTGGGATGGGGGTTAAGGGTGGTGGTGGCGGCGGCGGAGGGAAGACAGCATCCCTCAGTGAGCTGGGAGTGCTGAACACAAAGGCCACCTCCTGGGAGCTCTTCATAGGGAAGGAGACAACACCAGGGGTGGCAGATGAACAGGCAGTGGGGGGGGGAAGAGGTAGGCACAGAGAGGGGTAAGGGGGTCGAGGAAAGGTAGGGAATAGGAATTGGGTTAGGAGAAGAGTCAGGGCAAGGAGTGGGAGAGGGTTCAGGGTTAGAATTGGGGATGAATCCAACAGCCACAATGGCCGGGCAGGCGGGGTGCATAGGCTCTTGGTTGGGGCCGGGAGCTAAGGAGGTGGGCACGGGGTGGGTGGTCTCCACGGTGGTGTCCTGTGGGGATGCAGTGCCCGTGGCTCCAAGCCTTTGTGAGGGGACAGCCAGGCAAGCATCTTTGGGGAGGATGGGAAGGGGCTGGCCCACAAGAAGGGTTGGGGCACCCAGTGGCTTGGGGCTCAGCCATTCGGCCTCGGCCAACTATTCAGTGGCTGGGGCGGTGATGGTGGGCTCCCCTTCTCCCGTGTGGTGGATGGAAGGGTCGAGGGGGGTCACAGTGGTGGGAGCAGGGGTGGCAGCTGAGGATGGGGGGGAGGGGAGAGGCCACTCAAAATTGCCCTGCTTTAAGCCCTCCTCGCAGGGGGCTGGGTCGTCCTCCGGGCAAGCCAGGGTCAATCCCAGGGTGTCAATCTCCTCCATTAAGGAGGAGAGGTCTCCCCCCGCTGCCCCGAGATCTTCCCCGGCACTGGCAGTGGGGCTGTGTGGGTTCCGGACGGGGACTCCTCCAGGAGGGACTCCAGGAGGGTGATGGTACAGCCCACATCTGCCGCCATGGCTTCCTCAGCCGATGCACCCCGCTGGGCTCTAGCAGGAGGCGCGGCCGTAGGCCCGGCCTCAGCAGCCCCTCTCCTGGCTTTTCAGGGGCTTGCACCCCCCTCAGCTGCAGGTGAGAGGGGGCGCTGGGCTCCGGCCTTACGCTTGCAGCACCTACCCCGCATGAGCTCCCAGCCTCCTGAGGTGGAGGGCTGGGCAGTGGGGGCAAGGTCAGGGGGCAAGAGCACAGGGGTTGGGGCTTCGGAAAGAGGGGGTGGGACAGCCTCCCCCTGGGGCATGCCCCCTCCAATGCCCGACAGTGCCGACCCTGGCTCCCTCCCCTCCGCAGGCCCCACTGGACTGCTCCGGGTGTCAGCGGGGCCCATCAGCTTGCCCGGGTGATACAGGAGGGGCGCCCCTGGGGCCCGAGCGCAGGTGATTCTTGCTGACGGAGGGGGGTTGGCCACAGGGACTGGACGGCTGGGGGGGGCACCATTGCTAGTCTGACTGGTGCCCCCCTGGGTCTCGGGGGTCCCGGGCTTCCCTCCGTGCCGGGCCAGGGGGCAGTCCCTCCAAACGTGCCCTGCTGCCCAGCAGAGGTAGCACCGGGCCTCCCCCATAGCATAATAGACCCGGTACTGGGCCCCTTGATGGGGCACCAGGAATGACCCCTCGAGCGCCTCCCCGCCACGCGCCACCGCCGGCAGTAGCTGCAGCTGCACCTGCCGGCGGAATGAGAGGACGTGGCGGAGGGTGGGGTCCTTGCAGCCGCGGGGAAGCGGGCTGATGGTGGAGAGGGGCTTCCCCAGGGTGGCAAGGAAAGGCAGAAGAGCGGCTTTGGGGAGGAAGGGCGGGACGGAGGAAAAGACCACCCGTATGCCCAGGTCCTCCAGGGCCTCCACTGGGACGTGGACGCCCCCCACTGCCAGGCCCGTCTCCACCACCTCCTGGGCAGCGGCCTCCGACACCAGAAAGAAGACCACCTTGCCATACATGCGGGAGGCCGCCACCACGGCCGTGGACCCCACCACCCGCGCCATCACTCGCACGTAGGTTTCCAATTGGGGCGAGGCACGCACCAGGAGGCACCGGACCCCATGCCTCCTGGTAAGGGTGGGGAAGGGGCCCCGGCCACCTGGGATGGTGCTGGAGGCAGTGGTCAGGGCAGGTGACTTGGCAGCGGCAGGCGGTGGGCCCGCGGCCACCTGGGCGTACGCTCTAGGGGAGCCGCCACCCCCAGAGCTCGTGGAAGGGACAGTGGGAGAGGATAGAGGGGGAGGAAGAGGGGCCCTAGCCGCGGGAGGCACTGCTTTCCAGGCTGGGCCTTTACCCTTTTTACTACCTCCCTGGTTTTTCCTCCCGGCCGAGGGTGCACCCCCCGGATCAGGGGGGCAGGAGCCGTGGTGGCAGCAGAGTCCCTGGTGTCCCTCCCTAAGTTGTCCACCGCCGGCGCCTGGGGACAGACACCCGGCAGCTCAAGGGAGGCGGCAGGACCAGCTGTTATAGGCAGGGAGAGGGCCTCAAGGTGAGAGGGAAGGGCAAGAACATCTAGGGAGAGGGTCCCGGCCCCAGGCACACCCGCCATCTTGGGAAGGGGTAGGGATGGGTTTGGCAAGGGTGGGTGTGGGGGGGGAGAGGAAGGGGGAGGGAGAGTGGAGAGGGAGGGGAGGCAGGGAGGGAAGGGGAAGAAGGGGAGGGGGGGTGACTGCTCCTCCCCACTTGGCTGGAAGCAGGAGAGGAGGGCACCAGCACAAGGGGGTACAGGGGGACAAGCTGGGTAGGGGCAGTGCACTCAACAGCCCAAGATATGAGAGCGGCTCCTCCGGCTGCACAGGGGCGGGGCAGGGCTAAAGCAACATGGGAGGGTGCAGTGTTTGTGGGGGGGTCAACAAAAAAGGGGGGGAGATCAATTAGGGGGGCACCATGGAAGCTGCCAGGGCCGGATCAGGGGGAAGCAGCAGTGGGCAGGGGAGGGGAGTGGTGGGGGCCCAGCAGCAAGCTGCTAGGGTTGGGCGGGACAGGGAACAAACCAAGGCAGGGGCTGGGCAAACAAACCAAAGGGATGAGGGAACAAACTGTGGGGGGGGCAGCAACAGGGGAGGGGGTGAGCAAGCTAGCAGGGGCAGCAACAGGGGAAGAAAAGGGGAAGGGCAGGGGTGCCCCCTAAGTGGGGGCAAGAGAAGAAGCAAATGGCAGCAGGGAAGGGGGAGAGGGGTGCTCACAGCAGCAGCAGCAGGACCCTGGAAGCAGCAGGAATGGTGTCAGTGGTGGTGGTGTGGCCACTCACCATCTCCCCCCTGGGAGAGGGGGGGCAGCTAGCAGGGCCCCCAAGAGCCAGGAACACCCCAGCAGCAGCAGAAGCAGCAAGAGGAGGAGCAGCAGCAAAGAAGGAAAGTTCTAGAAGGGCACTATGTAAGTGTCAGAATGACCCGGGCTTTATTCCCTATAGACTAGCCAGAGTCAATAGAAGGCAATTAGTGTCAGCTGACACCAATTAAGGCCCCACCCAGGTGTCTATAAAAACCCTCTACTCCTGAGAGACTGGGTGGAGTGGAAGGAGTAGATGGGTGATGATCAGAGGAGTGTGCGAAGTTGTGGAGAAGAACAGAATGAAGTACGGTGGTGTGTGGAGTCGTGGTGGAGAACAGAACAGAGTTCAGTGGTGTGTGGGAGAGGGGTAGAGTCCTGAAGAAAGAACTGGGCTCAAGAAGCCAGAGTGGGGGAGAGTAGCCCAGGGGAAAAGCCTGCAGCTGCAAGTAAGGTGCCAGCAGCACATAGCTGCTACTCAGAGGGCCCCTGGGCTGGGACCTGGAGGAGCGGGCGGGCCCAGGTCCCTACCCCCTACCCTGGGAAGACGGGGTAACCGGCGATGCCGTGGCCCACTACGAGAGGCAAAAGTGGGAGACCCACTAGGGAGAAGCTGGCCGTTTGCCACAATACCCTCTGATCACAAGTCACAGAGTTGTTTGGGATCAACAGACTAGCATCCAGCCCCTTACGTAGGATCTGAAACAGGCCTTTTTAGGCTTCCACCCCATTAGATAGCAGGATGGTTCAAACTATTTCTACTTCTTGGGCGTCTAGGGTGTTGGTGTGGGTTAGTTTTGTTGTTAGTATGGATGAGATAATGTATAATACTAGTGTGCTAATGAGGAATACGATTATTAAGGTATGGTCGTGAAAGTGTAGGAGTTCTTCTATAACGGGGGATATTGCATCTTGAAATTCTAGTAAGCCTGAAATGAGATGTACATGCATATAGATTGTTTCCTTTAAAATCTTTCTTCTTTCTTTCCTGAGAAAGCTCTCCCCTCCTTGTGTCGCAGCATGCCCACTTCACTGTCCTCTCCTAAAACAACCTTCCCATGACAACAATAGCAGGGGCCCAGACACATGGTGTACTGGTTAGGGCACTGGACTGGGAAGCCAGAGATTGCTGGTTCTGTTTTATTCCTACTGTTAAGATTAAGCAATATTTTGGTAAGAAGTTATCTGGGCACTTTATTTACTGTAGGTCACAAGGTCCTGAAGGAGAACTGTAGATACCCGAACCCAATCAGACCTATTGGGAGTAAGGTAGTACATCCATAGAGCATAGCAGCACAGGACCTGGTGTAAGGGTATGTCTTCACTCATGGCAACACAGTCAGCGCTGCAGGATTGATTCTTCAGGATTGATTGAGCAAAGTGGAGACCCACTCAATCGATAAGGAAGTCGACTCAATAAATCCACCCCCGCAAAAAGATTAACTTTGCATTTATGGGAGGGCATTTCCCATCGGCACAGTGTAGTGGGGATGCTATGCTAATTAGAATTTAGGAAGTCAATGGGAGGCATGCAAGTTACTCTATGTTGCTTCCTTATCTCCCATTGACTGCTGCTGAATTTTGCTGTGAGTGTAGACCAGGCCTACAGAGGGACAATTGCAAAATTCCATCATGAGAAAGATTAGGCAGAAACAGAAAGTTTCAGGGGCCAGCGTCAGAGGTACAGCCAGTACAGCAAGGAACATGGGAACTATTGGGCAATAACTTGTCCAGTGTGGGTCATCCTTCCTTTAAAATCCATGAAGCCTGCGGAAGGGGTATCATCAGTCCCCCATTCCTCAATGCCAGCTGGCTCCAGCACTATTGCTGGGATCCTACCATTCCTTTGTACAGTTAAGGGGTGTGTGCTAGGGAGTTGTCTCCTCACTGTACCAGGTATTAGGAGCCCCAACCTCATTCCCTCCCTTCTTTAGGAGATGCCAAGATGAATGGTACAACTTAACCTATGCACTGAGCCGTTGGTCTCCTGAGGGGAAAATTTATTCCCAGCCCCCAAAAGGCAACTAGCACAATGTCCACATCAATGCCCCCAAATCTAGTCCTACTCCAATCTCCAGGGGTGGGGGAAGAGAGAGCTTTTCTTCTTCCCCCAGCCCAGGGCACTGTTCTGAAGTCTTATAAGCACTCCTTTTGGATGCATGGGAGCCAATAGGCTTATTATTGCTATACCCTTCTGCCCAACCAATCAGCTACAGTGCTGTCTCCACTCTTCTAACCCACAAGGCAACTGAGGCCCCACAACAGATAGGAGGTGTGATCCTTAAAGGAGCCGTGGGCTTTTTCTTCTCCTGGCCCAGACAAAATCCCCATCTCTGAGGCTGGGTTGAGAGGGAGAACAATTTCAGTGATGAGATGAAATTACCGGTAGGTCCAATTTTGATCCTATAGTGAAGTCAGAAGAAATACGAACTATGCAGCTAGCTTGTGACATTCCCTGTACCAGCTGCAGCAATTTATCTCCTAAACAGGCATAAAAATATTGAAATGGATGCTTCGTCAGGTTTTTTCAATTGTTATGTATTCTTCAGAAGCTGCTATGGAGATGCCTCTATATTCTAATAAGTCAGGTGGCAGTACGTAGTGTGTGTCAGTGCAGAGGAAAACATCCAATCTAAGGAATAAATTATTCCCTGGTTTATCTGTGACACAAAGAGGCAAAACAATATTTTTGGAAAGTGGTGAATCACTAAAACATTTTTCTTGTCCATAAATGAATAAATAAAATCATCACCACAGATATATACAGTAGCAGTATCCCATAAGACCATAAGAATGGCCATACCGGGTCAGACCAGTGGTCCATTGAGCCCAGTATCCTATCTTCTGTCAGTAGCTAATGCCAGGTGCTTCAGAGGGAATGAACAGAACAGGCAATAAGCGAGTGATCCATCCCGTCATCCATGCCCAGCTTCTGGCAACAGAGGCTAGGGACACTTCAGAGCATAGTTTTGCATCCCTTCCCATCCTGGCTAATAGCCATTGATGGATCTATCCTCCATGACCTTATCTAGTTCTTTTTTGAATCATTATAGTGTAGGACTTCACAATGTCTTCTGGCAAAGAATCCCACAGGTTGTCTGAACTGTGAAGAAACACTTCCTTTTGTTTATTTTAAACTTGCTGCCTATAAATTGTATTTGGTGACCCCTAGTTCTTGTGTTATGAGAAGGAGTAAATAACACTTCCTTCTTTACTTTTGCCACACCAGTCATGATTTTACAGACCTCTATCATATCCCCTCTTAGTTGTCTCTTTTCCAAGCTGAAAAGTCCCAGGCTTATTAATCTCTCCTCATATGGAAGCAGTTCCATATCCCTAATCATTTTAGTTGCCCTTTTCTGAACCTTTTCCAATTCCAATACATCTTCTTTGAGATGGGGGGACCACATCTGCATTCAATAGTCAAGATATGGGTGTACCATGGATTTATATAGAGGAAATATGCTATTTCCTGTCTTATTTAGCTATCCATTTCCTCAATGATTCCCAACATTTTGTTAGCTTTTTTGACTGCCACTGCACATGGAGTGGATGTTTGCATACAATTATCCATAATAACTCCAGTGTCTTTCTTTTCTTGAGTGGTAACAGTCCCAGCTAATTTAGACCCCATCATTTCATATGTATAGTTGGGATTATGTTTTCCAATGTGTATTACTTTGCATTTATCAACATTGATCATTTATCATAGTGAAAACTGACCATCCAGTCACTCTCCCAATTAAGTGAGTCTGGAAATCTGGGAGTCAGAGTTAGAGTTTGTGCCCAGGTTCCACAGAAGACATTCTATCCAGTGCTTATTTACTTTCCTCAAGCTGCTGTTTTAATGAGTCGAAGTCAAAGGGATTCTCTGATAATTGATTGCACATGTATCTTCTTACAAAACAGAAATAATTGAATTTGTAATAGATTCCTTCATCTTGTCTTCCCTTCTGAGTATACTCTATATACAAGCAATGAAAATAGGGTGTTTATTTGCTTCAGTCAGTTATTCAGAATTAGCAAATTGACTCTGAAATAATTTCCACAATACTTTGCCCAGCTCACTGTAAGAAGTGGATTCGGCTTATTTGGGTCCCACCAAGCTCTTTGAGAAATATGAATGAATAAGATTGTCCATGCTTTTTTACATTTTACAATTAATATCCAGAATAAAGTGAAGTGAGCAGATTCTTGTTTGTGGGTTAGCCGTAACAAATTCAAGGGCTTTGTCACATTAGCCTGTCACACTGAAATATGCTGTGGTATTTCTGAGAGAAAAATACATTGGGGAAATATAAGCAGATTATTAAATACTGTGGACCTGATCTTCTTTTCAGACTGTACCATGGCTTACATCTATATTTTAACCTTATATAAATACTACAGTGTTTCACATTAAATGCTCTAAATATTGCAAATAAAGTTGTATGATTGAGTCTTTTGGACCATCAATGCTTTTCATATAGGTAACCTCCCCATTATAAGCCTAATTTGATTGTCACCAGACTGTGACTTCAAAGTCAACTTGGTCCTGAGAATTAGCAAAATACAGACTGCATATAAGGAACTTGAACTATGTGAAATGGGGATTACTAGCAATCTCTGGTTGTACAGGGTATAAATCAATATGTTGGCAATATGCCTGACAGTTTTGGTTTTAAAAAACCCAGAGATCAAATTTGTCTTAATGGAGTGAGTTAGGGGGAGAGAGAGAGGGAAACAGCTGGCATTTTAATGCTTATTTGGAAGGAATCATGCAATAACCTGCTAACAGAGGGTCTGTTTTAAAGTAGTATTTGGAATTAGGGCTGATGGTGCTTTTATTTCCCCTCTTGGCTCTTGCTTATCAAAGTAAGTGAGGTCCAAATGAGTAAGAGTCCAGCCTTGGTCAGGTTTTCTATTTTCTAAACAATACATTAATGTTGAGACCTCTGTGCCCAGGCCCCAGTAATGAATGAGGGTACAAGCTCCACTAGCTAAATGGTGGGCTGAAGCGGGAGAGAGAGAGTCAGTCAGTCATTCTTTTAACATTGAGATATTTATGATTAGCAAACGCAAAGTTACCTGAGATCTAATCCTCCTGAAGCTCTCAGGGATCAAAATACTGTTGGTTCCCTAAAGTCTTTACCTTAAATTAGTTTAATCAGACAGGAAAACCCTTATCCATACATCTCCAACAGGTTATTACCACTAAGGTCTTCACTGCAGTACCTGTTGCACTATTACTGTTTTCTCCAGCACTTATATGAGAGTAATAAAGCCTTTATCATATACACTGCAAATGCCTCACGTTCCAGCACGCTCTGCTAAAAGGAAATTAGTAGCCACCTGCGGTGGGGAGAGAGCCTTCACCCACCAGTTTAGAAGGTGTTAAAGAACTGGTCACTACCCATCCCAACTTGCTTCATTTGTGATGCTTATCAGGCCAGGGCTGGACCCTTTAAAGGGAGAATTCAGGCCAGTTGTGCCAGCATTTGGAAATGCGCAGAATTAGAATGTGTGGACCTGGGTAATGGGTTGTTTGCTGATAATGGGCTTGAGAGCACTGAAAGTCTGAGCTCTCTGAAAAAAGGAGGACCAATTTTTCTTTTGTTCAGATCTTGAAGACTGGCTCTTTCTCTAGGTATGTGGGAAGGCGAGAGCTAAGACTTCTTCCTGTGTCTGAAAGACTGCTTTCTCCCTCTTGTCTGAAGGAATGGGGTACTTGGGGCTGTAAAACTAATTTTCTTTGGATTGTTTTATAACCCACTGCCTTCAAAGGTGGTTGACTTACTAAGATGCAGTTGGAGGGCAATCCCCAGGACTGGATCACAAGATTGCTGTGGCTTGGGGAATGATATGCAAGATAAATAAGGTGCCTGCCTTCATCCCAAGGAAGTGATTTCAAGGGTCAACCTTTGATTTTTGTCCCTCATCTTGAGTTTATCTCTGAGGTAGGAGAGTCTTCCCTGGCCTCCTGAAAAGGAAAACAGATCATGTGCTGAGTCTTGACATTCCACCCACCTGCTTTTCTGGAGTCTGGGTGTTATCAAGAAGTGGAGAGAATAAATCCAGCTTCTTGAAGAGCATGGACTCTTCATCCACAAGGCTCTTTTTTTTTTTTTTTTTAATCCCATGACTTTGTACTTCATCACAGTCCCCAGAATACACTTTTTTCCCTTCCCTTTGTCAAGCTGAAACCACACCTCTTTTGTTGAGATAGAGGAGCCCTCCCTGTTCCCTTCCACTGGCAGCTCAAAGGGTCATGAGAAAGAGAGCAAAGGCAGACTGGCTGCTGCTACAATCTTTTCATGAGAAGTGAAGAGACTAAGCAATTTTACTGCCTAATAGTGGCCCTTACCTTCAGTCCAAATACATCCATTTCCTCACGTCCTCCAGTTTGTCCTGTGTGTTGAACTAAAGCATAGGTTCTCAAACTGGGGGTTGGGACCGCTCAAGGGGTTGTGAGATTATTATGGTGGGGGGCTTGTGAGCTGTTAGCCCCCATGCATGGCTGACAGCCAGAACCCTTCAGATACTGGTGGCCAGAGAGCAGAGGCTGCTGGCTGGGTGCTCTGTAGATAGTGCCACCCCCAGCACCAGTGCAGAATTAAGGGCCCTATATCATAGGGGTGTGGGTGGTGTGGAATAGGGGGGTCATCATTTTTCTGGGGGGCTGTCACAACCTGAAATATTTTCAAAGAGGGTCCCAAAAAAAAAGTTTGGAAACCCCTGAACTAAAACATTAGGGGGAAAAGAGAACTATTTTCATATCTGTCCAGAGAGGGCCAAACTTTCTAGAGCAACCTCTACATTTGCATACACAAGTTTTCAGGTGCAACTTTGGACAGCCTTTTTTTTTATTATTTCCATCTTCTAGGTCCTGTGCATGCTGCCTCCTTCATTTGCATGCAGTTTGTGGCTGAGATTCTAGCAGTAACATGTTTCCAGTCAAGCTCTTCAGTATCTCTGTGGAGCCATGGTGGTAATGCTGAGGGAAAAATGTCCATTTGTTTTTGTTTGGTAAGTTGTTTTTTGTTTTTGTTTTATTAAAAAAAAGAAAAAGGCTGAGCCTTAGGCTTTTGGCTTTTAGCACTGGAATAAATAACTAAAATATGCATCTTTAAATGTAAAATGGTGGTTTATCTTCACTGCTGCCACTTCAGAGCAACATCGATATCAGTAGGCCCTGGGGAGACAGCCAAAGACATGATTTAGTACTGGAGTCTTGTGTGGGACACAGGCAGTTCATTGAGAATCAGGTCTGGTCTACACTCACAGCAAAATTCAGTGGCAGTCGATGGGAGATATGCAAGCTACGTAAGGTAGCTTGCATATCTCCTGCTGACTTCCTAAATACTAAATAGCGCAGTATCCCAACTATGCTGTGCCGACGGAAAATGTCTTCCCGTTAACACAGCATTAATCTTTTTGCAGGGGTGAATTTATTGAGTCGACTTCCGTATTGATTGAACGGGTCTCCACTTCCACTCAATTGATCCCAAAGAATTGATCCTGCAGTGCCGAATGTGCTGCTGTGAGTGAAGACATACCCTCAGACTACTTGCCTTTAACCAAGCGGCATAGGATGGGGAAGATAAAGTCAGAGGAGAAGGATAATGAGATAACAGGCAGCTGCAGGAAGAGTAAGAGAATATCAAAGAGCAACATCAGTAGAGTTGTTTAGGCTCCTGTGAGAAAGCAGACAGTTAAATAATTTCTTTTCTTAAGACTCTTTAAAATAGCATATAAAACTAAAAGGCCAGATTCTCTCCCCCATTCCAGCATATTTGTATTGATCCAGTGGCACAAAGGGACAAGAATCTGGACCTATCTAGCCAGCAGAGATGGGATCTCATCATCTGAGATTTCTGGTGAACTAGAAAACTTGGCTCAGGGTATACAGCTTTATATAAGGATTGCTTTTAAATAATATACATACTCAGTACACATATATATATAGTCTAACATTGATTTTTCTAGTTTTATAAGAATGTCCCCACACTTCACAGTGAACATGTTTTCCGTCAATGTAACCCCAATGGTGTTAAATTGGTGCATGTGTATATTCATGAATAAACATCTTTTACTGTGTTTTGTTACACAGGGAATGCACACAATTTTCTTTCACAGATTCAATGTTCTCAGACAGTAGAATGCCACTGTACATTTCCTTACACTGCAGCTATTAGATTGCTTTACATTTCAGTATATTAAACTGTCTTTTTCTGATCTATCTGTTTTAAGGTTTTTAATTGCTGCCCATCACCATAGTATTTGAGTGCCTTCCAAATAAAATCAATGGCAATAGTGAAGTCCCTAGTGGAATTCATGGAGTCTCTGGCACACCTCCTTTTATAGGGTCAGCACATTGCTTGGGATAGTGTTTTGTTTGTTTGTTTTTACAGGTTTTTATTTTTATTTGCATTTATTTTTGGAGTGGTGTGGGTAGATGGGATTTCCATTACTGTCATTCCTACTATGGGGAATTTCCTTTACACATCTTGTCATGTACCATAACAGGATTCAACATGTTATCTGATTTTTTTCCTTTTATTTCACAATGTTTAAGGTGTTTCTGTCGACGAGCTCTGTTTTGTCGCATGTGTGAGTTCTGTGATTTTTGTGGAAAGGTGTATTTCACATAGGCTGGGTCTACACTGATGGTGGCAAATTCGCCGCCATCACATTGATTGCTCTGGATCGACTGAGCAGTCTGTATAGACGTGCTCAGTCGATCCAGGAAGCGACGCAGGAAAACCACCCCGGTAAGTGGCATAGCGCTGTGTCGAAGGGAGTGCTGTTCCATTCAACGCAGTGCAGTATGGACGCCGCACAGAAGAGACGCCACAAAGTTGACAGGAGATACGCAAGTGATTTACATCATTTGTGTATCTCCCGTCGACTGCTGCCGAATCGCAAAGGTAAGTGTAGACCGGGCCATAGATTCAAAAGGCTTTTGATCTAAACATAGTTGACAAAAATCAATAAAAGGACTCTGCACAATGTGGTACTCCAACACATTTTCCCATCTAAGGCTTAATGACAATACATGTAGACAAGCTTTATACTCTTCAGTTTCCAACTAGCAAGAGATTTCTGACATTGTTCATGCACAGGGAGAAGGTACATGGCTTGGTAAATAAATAAAATGTTGGGGGGGTTTCAGCTATGGGAAAAGTTCACTGCTATTCATTTCAAGCAGAACAGTTTTCATTACAAAAATCCAGTATAAGCTACATTAGTTCTATAAGAATGGAGAAGGAAGAGAATAATCTGACATAAAAATGTAAATATTTAACAAATGAGCTAGTTCAGAGTGTTGTCGGGTGTTGAAAGAACTGTGACTTGGATTTTCAAAAGCACTCAGCGGTGGCCTCATTGCTCCTGTTAACATCAGGGGTAAAACTTTCATTGACTTCAGTAGGAGCAGAATTAGACTGAGGGTGAGTACTTCTGAACCTTAGCCGACGAGGTGGGGTTTTCTTATGTTTACTAATTTGAATACTTTGTAGAAGGACACACAGAAGGACATATGATCTATTCTGATGGCTAGGGGAGGGCTTTCTTGGTCCTGATCCAACACCTTTTGAAATCAACTTTAATGAATGTTCACTCAAGCCTTCAGTGAGATGACCTTGACTCCTTCAGATTATCCATGTGCAGAGTTGGTGAAACAGATTGTTCTACAAGATCTGATTTCCCAGGCTTGGGTAGTGGGGGAATATTGAGTAGATGAGATGGTCTTGGGGGGAAAGAGAGTTTGGTTTGTGGTTTTTGGGGCTTAAGTTTTGGACATTTGCTATTAATATTGTGTGTACGTGTCCAGAGCAGGGACATCTCCAGTAAATCAAAATAGTGTTCTCAAATGCAAAGAACAAGGGAGGGAGGGAGGGAAGCTGCCTTTGCCAATAAGCTTCTTAAGTTATCCATCAGAAAAAAAAACTCAGTAGGAAAAGGCAGCTGCTAGAAATTCTTTTTACGTCTAGGTTTAAAAAAAAACAACAAACAAACGTGAGGAGATGCATGAGTGAATTTTATTACCAAGTACGTGTGTTTACCTATAGGTGCTCAAATACCCATTTCTTTATGGGGATGTTACCATGGAATTGTGATACTTCATGTCCAAGTGTATCAACTTCTCTGGTAACGCAACATCGCTACTGAACACATCACCTTCCATAGACAGTCTTCCATAGATAGTCTTCCCTATAACTGAGAGCATGCTTCCCAGTGTTAGGAGAGGTGCTAGTTCTGCTAGATGAAGCACTAAAAATTGTAGCGTAGATGAGAATAGCATGGATGGCAGCATGAGCTACCTACCCGAGTACATGCCCGGGGGTCCGGGCAGATGTGTCCTCAAGCAGCTAGCCCAAGCTACACACACCTGCTTTGCTATTTTTAGCTCACTAGCTTAAGCAGAGCTAGCATGTGAATATCTAGTTGAGATGGGAAGCATGCTCCCAGCGACAATGCAGATGTACTCTTTGTGAGTCAGAGATAAAGTGTCACTGCTGCTGGGAAAGATAAGTATCAAAATTATTTTACTTTCCTGAGACTTCCCTAAATAAAGTAGTAATGTTGTCCACTTCTACAGGGAGTATAGTCTTAGAGTTCGGCAGTCAGGAAACAGTTTCTTCCTCTTCCTTTTAGTACAGGAAGAACCATACTTTCTTGCTGAGTGCAGAGGTTTGCGGGTTATTAGCAGTGACACCATTTGGGAGGGTTGAGGGAAGGAGTAGGACAATGTAACTGGTTTTAAACTTTCTCAAAATTCCATAGGCTCTGAAGCCTGCAGCAGGGAGGAAGGTAAAAGGCCTGACCACTTTTAAGCAGTGATCCTGTACTAAATCAGAACAGCTGCTGCCAGGAAGGTCAGGAGTGTTGCTTCAACTGCAGGGTCACAATGCCACTGAAATTTGACCCAGCCGCCCCTCTGTACTGGCAGGACCAGCTCATGTACTGTGTGGGTGGATGAGAAAGAGAGAGACTCCTGGACTGAGGGAGACCCGGGGTCCCTGTGGGAGGAGGGAGTATGAACGGGGGCCAGAACAGAATAGGATCATCCAAACAATTAAATTGTTGCCAGTGGTTATTAGGACTGAGTCAACAGGAGGGAACCAGTTCTCTTCAGCACACCATGGGCCTTATCCAATGCCTCCTCAAGTGAATGGAAAAGACTTCTAGGGCACTGGACCCTAAATTAGGTTATTCCTGCTCCTGTCTCCATATGCCATTGTAGTTGGGGCTTTAATATAGCAATAAGCATCAGGAAGAAGGGATCTTGAACAAGGGCTGTAACTGAGAGGATTAGAAGATGAAAGCCCCCTTTCTTCTATCTCTATGGAATTTGATAAAATGAGCTACACTTTAGACCTGTTTTGAACTTGTCTGAAAATACCACACTTTGCCCATTAGCAACAGAAAGCCTTATCCTATTTGTGTTGGCATTAAAGTGCAGATGTTCTTTACAGTAGAGCTCAACACAAATGAGTTAACTTTTCCTCATGTCTAGACATCTTTTCTTCCTGCAGCTCTCCAGTCTCATTCAAACAAATCCCCTGGATTTACTTGAAGACAAGGAAAATTGAAATGAAGAGTAACAAAGTGAGAAGAATGTACATTTATTTTTCTGATCCCCATTACAATTGAGGTGACAACAAGAACCAGCTTGCTGTCAGGTTTGATTTATATGGATCCCTCAAATAAGGAGGGACAAAGATTGCTTTGCATACAACTTTGTTTTACTTACAACAATCTATACATCAATAATTACAATTTAAAAATCACCATTGATTCTTATTTAATACAACAATTTAACTACTTAAAACACAGTCACAATTACAACTATACAATTATATTTACAAAGCTAGCTTATACTATAGGGTTATACTTACGCTATTATACTTACACTGCAACGGTGAGGTTTGTCAGCAGCAAAGCAACACTTCAATTCTACTAGTACAGTTCCCAGGTTTACATCTGAGTGGAAAATACAGTCACACTCAGGTTACACATCTGAGTGGAAAATACAGTCACACTCAGGTTACACAGCCACACGCTTAGATTTGAGCGGCAAGCTGGGGAGAGACGGTAGGTAGATCCAAGCCTGCACGTAGAGCTATTCTGGTGCTCTTCCAAAGGTAATGGACATCTCCAAATTACCTTTTGATTTTGATCACCTTATATCTCTTCCTCACAGCAATGTGCCCACTTTCTAGCCAATTATGAGATTCCTAAGAGCGATGAGGTGATTGGGGGCTGCACCCTGACACAGCGAAACTGACAGAGTGAAACCCGATTCTATTTTTCTTAACTATCCAGCTGCTGTTTGCTGTTGACAAAGACTTACCCATCACAATACATGTCTGAATACTATTCAAATGCAGTTTACTGAGTTTCGAGTCACAGAGATTTTGTTATAATACATGAATGGATACTATTTAACTGAAATTTACTGAGTTTCGAGTAACAGGTTTATCAAGACCCACAGGCTACATATTGATTGCATTGCCTTCAGTACTTACAAGCACCGGGGAAAACCCGCAGCAGGCGTTAAGTTTCACAGAGCTTTTGCTGTAATACATGAATGGATACTGTTTTACTGAGTTTCGCAGAGATGGATACTATCTTAATGAAATTTAGTAACAAGGTTACCAAAAGCTACATACTGATTACAGTCCCCTCAGAACTTAAGGCCTGCTGCGGTTTTTCCCTGGGGCTTGTAAGTTTCACAGAGATTTTGTTACAATACATGGCTGGTGGTTGTTACAAAGTAGCTAACTTTTTGCATTTCGGTCCAATGAGTTTATATTCCCATTAATTTAAAATGGAGTTAGGTCACTTTAATTATCCTATTAATTTAAAATGGAGTTGGGTCACTTTAATTATAAAATGAAACAATGTTACAACAACAATAACCCATCTAAGGGTAGAATTTTTTAAAGCACTGAAGGCCTTGGTTTTTAAAGGTATTTATGCATTGCTTCACTGAGCATTGTAATGTTTAAGTGATTTAGACTGCAAGTCTTACTTTCAAAAGTGGTACTCTAGGCTCAGATTCTCAGTCATTTAGCTGCCAATCTCCCATTGACTTCAATGGGTTAAGCTTCTAATTACCTAAATCACTTTTAAAAATGGGATTCAGCCATCTAAGTCACTGACTTGCAATTCTAAGCAGAACAGTGCCAAATGACCTTTAAAATCTGGGTCTAAATGACTTAGGAGTGAAAGTTGACTTTCAATGGGACTTGCAAGTCTTTTGAAAATCCCAACCTAACTGTTTGTTTCAGAAGAAAAATAAACTGGACTAACCTGGATAAGTCTTGTGGCTCAGACTAGAACACTTCAATAGTGAGTTATCGCCACTTCTGATCTCCCGCATAAGAAAAACCCTTACATGAGCAGTTATTTTTCAGGAAGTTATGGATGTAGGTGATACTTACTAAGTGAAATATAGTAGTTTAATTTTAGATAGTTGTCTTGTACTCTGATTAGGGAGATAGAAAACACTATTTTTGTTTCAGTCCAGGAATAAGATGTATTTGTCACTGAAAATTTGTCACTGAAAAGCCACTGAACTTTCTTCTGAAATGACTTCCAAGGTTTGTTTCTGACCTCAGAAGACCAATTAATTAGAATGGAAATAGGACTACATTTTTGTTTCTATACTGTATATGGTCATCAAAATAAAAACATTACACCTAGAAGTTTGACACACTTTGAAGCAGTTCAGTGCTGGCTAGGGCATGAAAACTGTTAGAATATTGTTTGTATTACTCTTAAACTGGAAGTGATTCAAAATAAAGGTTCATCATAATCGGTCAGTTACCCTGTTGGCAGCTTAGAAAGCTCTTTCAAAGTTGGTGTTTTGAGATGAGGCGTTCCTGGATAGGAATCCCACTCTATGAATCAATTCAATCCAAGATCTATATGGCCAGTATTTACTCCAGAAGCATACGCTTATTATAAAAAAGTACTCATCAAACTTAAACTTCCTGATGCTAATTAAAAAGAGACCCCAAAGCAGTCTTTATCTGGCTTTCTCTGTGAAGTTATTTAGCTCATAGTGCTGTGCTGTATTCCTCTAACTGATTTTTCCAGAGATTCCCCTATCTGGATGAATGAAAGTCACCATTTTTATAATTAGCTTTTTTGAGATCACTGGAGACCCATTTTTCACTAGTGAATAATATCATCTTAATCTTTTGATTCCTCTCACAAGAGATAACACCCCCTTACGGCAGGCAGAAACAAATTGTCAGGAAACCTAATCAGAAATTAAATTGCTTCTAAGCACTTCTATTTCCATGAAAACCTTTCACCCTTAGTGATATATTTGGAGGTATCTAGACTAATGATCATCCATCACCAAGTAATTGAATATCCTGGAACATGAACTACTGGAGAGTCTATACATTTTCATTCCTGTTGTGTTTGCTTTAATGAAGAATGATTTTATGAAACTGACAATCTTGATGAGATGGTGCCCATCCTTGCAGGGACTGTCAGCCATTTTTCTGCATTAACATCAGGAAAGGGTTAAACTAATCATACTGGAGGATTCTGAAATAATAATAATGCTTCACATATTTGTAAGACCTTCTATTCGGCTATTTCAAGGCACCCATAAGCTCTAATGAATTTAGCCTCATAGTGTCCCTGTGAGGGAAGTATTATCCCCTTCTCCAGCTATCAGCTTTCCTGATACTCATTGCATCCTTCTCTAATCCATCCACAACTTCAATGCAAAAATCTGCTGCTCCCAGCTTTTAAAGCTTACAGCTTTATTCAGTCCCTCAAAATATCTCCTGACTGGCTCCAAAATTAAATTCATACTCCTTGTCCTGACCTTCACAGATTAGCTCCTCTATGTGGCTCATATTATCTCCTTTTTGCTCCTCAAACACTTTTTGATCATCTTGAGTTGGATTTATGCATCTAACCGCCTCTTTAGGTACCTAAGTCCCTTTGTGGTTCTAGCTTGTAGGCTTTGCACTGCTCAGCCATGGAAGGCCTGGGTCTGTTTATTACACCTATCTCCAGGTTGCTCCCCCTTCCCCTGGACCACACTCTCTGCCCACTGCACTGCTATCTTTAGGTCTCTCCTTAGACCATTTTACTTCACAAGAAGCATAGCTACTAAATATATATATTTTAAAATAAATAAATACTGTGTGTACCTCAGAACATGTTGCATGCCATTTCTCAAAGAAACTGCATAGTCCTTTTGTCATTACTTTTACCTAACAGGCATCTGAAGGCTCATGGAATAGAGACATGGGGCTGCATCAACCACCTGAAGCTGGAAGGAAGTAGAGATTTGAGAGTGTTAGGAGGCTGAGGAGGGATCGCAGTGGGAGGGAGAGCAACCCCTACACAGGAGTGGAGGTGACAATAGAGAGGAGGATTATTCATTCCCATTCTTGCAGTCTGTTGCCAGTCACATTTCCCCATGTTCCTGTTGACTGTAAGAAGAGATTTCCTAGTGTTCGGAAAGTGGTAGTAAGGGGGTAGCACTCATACACACCTTCTAATCTGTGCCAGGGAGGAGTCATGATCCAGAGGATCTACAGAGCTTTACAGTGGTGAGACTCCCTTGTTTCAAATGCTTGGAGCTCTGCAGCATCAGGAATCCCGGCTACAAGATGGTGGGGAGCGGGGGGTACAGATTGTGGTTAGCAGGTAGTTAAGCATGTGCTTACTGAAATCAATGGGACATAGCACCCGTTGACTTCATTGGTGCAGGATCAAGTACTTAGGGTTGATCTACATTGGGAACTTACATTGACATAGCAATGCTTCTCAGGGAAAAATCCACATCCCTGAGAAATGTAACTATACCAATCTAGTACCCAGTATAGATAGTCCTAGGTCAAGAGAAGAATTTGTCCAATGACTTCGCTACCGCCTCGTAGGGAGGTGGACTACCTATGCTGATAGGAGACCCTCTCCCAGAGGTGCAGATAGTGTCTACACTGAGACACTACAGTAGCACAGCTGTGGTATTTTAAGTCTAGATATACCTTCAGAGGTCTGGGGAGGTCTCCAATTCATCTATAGATAACCTGGATCAGGCCCCCATTTCAATGCCCTGAAAAGTGGAAATATATACCAGCTTATCAATCCACAGAAAACAATTTCATTTAGTCACTGACCACAAGATCTTGAGTTCTTTAACCATCCACATATGGATTGATCCAAATCACGTTTAAATCAATGGAAAACTTTTTATAGATTTCAGTGTTCTCCTATATGGGGCCTATAGCAGAGGAACTGTTTTACAGTCATCCAGATAAAAGAATTTAATAGGTACCTGATTAATTGCCATTAATGTGTGATTTCTCTCTTCTCAACTCCTCATTAAGGGCTGATCTGGTGTGGTTCTGATTAACAATCTCTTGCAGGATTCAGTATGTTGTTGAATTGTCCTACTGCCATTAGCCATAGAGCTAATGTGCTCAACATACAAACTTAATATTCCCAGTTCATGCTAGTACAGCTCTTGTGTTAAAAGGACAAAAGATTAGCGTGATGAAAAAGCACACTCATTTGGAGACAGGTTCACAAAACAATGTACAAAACCAATGTTCTGTGTGTGGTGTGCACATTGAATCAAAGGAGGGAAGATGGTAGGTAGGCATCTCTACATGTGAAATGGAAATTTGGTTTCCACTGCTTGAGGAGTGCAAACTTAACTCTGCGTGTCTAACCTTTTCAATACAAAAAATCTCATGTTCTTGAAAAGTAATATGCTGAAACTTCCTAAGTTGTTCCTGAAATAGTCTCCAATATTCATTTAAAATTTGTTTTGCTAGCATTCCTTACGAGTAAATCCATTCAATACCCTTTTTGGCTGAAAGTAAATGCAGCTGAAATGACTCGAATGGTGCAGGATAAGTCCTGTCCTTTGTTGCTGTAACTGTTTGCACCAGACAAGATTGTGACCCTGGTGTGCAACACTCCTGCTTCATTCCCTATTCCCCTTATGCCTTTTCTGCATTGAGGAATATGCCCTGATTTCAGCAATTGATGTCCCAGCCACTGATGTAACTACCCTAAGTGCAGACAAGAATAGCCAGCACAAATGGAGCTTGCCCTTCCAATGAAATCAATGAAACCATTCATATACTGAAAGTTAAGCACATGAGTGTTTCCAGGACCAAGTCTTAAGTTTTAGACATGACTCGGCAAATGGAAGGGTTAGCAAAATCATAAAGGACGAAAATGGGACAGATGAGGTTTATACTTTTAGATCACATAGTGCATCCCTCTATCTATTTAGGTTCTTATATTGTTACCCATTAATATAGCTTCTACATTGTTCAGTATGCAAATCTTAATGGCTCTGTTACATTACTTTGATTACATGAATAATACTTTAATTTTATTGCTTGAGTTCTTGTAAAAAGAAGCCTGTTCTGAAGATCTTATTGCTTTAAATACACTTTGAAAGTGTATGTACCTGACTTCTACATGCACAGTGCCTCAACTGAATTCACGTTGGTAGGTTCAGGTTTAGATCTGATTTGTAGAAGTGCCTTGGGCATTAGTTCAAATCAGGCATGTTTACTTGAGCTAATTTTGTTCAGTAAGTAAAGTAAATGCCTGCAGCTTTCCTGAGAGTCATGGTTTGAAAAAGTCCTTGTGGTCAGACTTACTCAGGCTAGTTGGCAATTTTTTAAAAGAATTTTTTGAAACATGTATTTCTGGCTCAGTAAATGAGTTATTCTCGAGGATTTAAGTTCTTATTCTAAAGCAGTGATACTCAGACTGGGGCTCATGGGCCACAAGTGGCTCTTTAATGTGTCTCTTGTGGCTCTATGCAGCACATGATATTAAAACACTGATTTTAATTATTAACCAATCTACGTTATTAACCAGTCAGGATGCTTTTGCTATGTTATTAACAAATTGTAGTTGATAAAATAATACTTGGTCAGTCATTTTGCTGTGAGAGTAAACTAAATAGTTCCCCTGTCATATTGTTTAAGTATAAATATATAGTATTATAGAAATGAAACAATGAATTCACACTACTGTGGCTCTTTTGGGTAATGCTGATTGCTAATTTCACTCCTGAACAATGAGGTCTGTGTATCGCTGTTCTAGAGTGTATTTAACCACAGTATGATACATGTCCATAATGTTTAGAATCAGATGCTGGACCTCTTATGTTGGCTTCTGTTTGTGCAAAAAAGTATGATGACTTTGAAAAAGTTTGTGTAATAAAAAAAGAGAAGGTAAAACTAATAACAAGGAATTTGGAAGAGTGTCAAGGAACCCAAGAACATTTGCATTACAGAAGATTCTTTGGTATGGAGGCAGGTCACCCCTAAAATTGTCCTCTTTTAGTAATCATGATCTAGATAATTTCTTATATGCCAAAACTCTGATGGCAGGAATTGGCAGAATTTTTTTTGAAGAGGGGATGCAATGCTTGTATTCCCTCTAGTTCCTTATCTTCCCACAGTGCGTATGCCAGTCTCATGGAGAAGGTGTCATTCAGTCCAAGGAAATGGGAGAAAAAGTGCCCTAGGAGACGCACTGGAGTTTGCTCCTTTTTGTCCATAGAGACAGAGGAGACAATTGGACCCACCACTGGCATTTCAAAACGTAACTCACAATTGATGGAAACAGACCATGAGAGTAACTGTCTGAAGTCCATTCTGCGTTAGTAGTAAAAACTGCAAGACGACAAGATTCATTGAACTTGGAGCACTGTTAACTGTATTGAAGACTGTGGCTTAATTTTGCATTTCAATTTGAACATCAGACTGAGCAGCTGCTAAAGGATTAAAATGATGAGCCATTTTTATGTGCCTGGAAAAGATTTCTCACAGAGGGTTATGTACAACTTGAAGGATGGCTACACCAAACCAAACCAATTCAATTAATTCACTGTATATTAATTGCTCTCAGGACATACAAATGCTGCTAGACATTTTCTTTGGTTCTTATGCAACAAGGCTTTTTTCCAAGTTATATTATAGCTAAAGACCTCAATTGAGATTGGGGCTCCATTTTCCTAGACACTATATAATCAGATGTGCTTCTGCTTTAAGTGAAAAACTGACCCCAACTTCTGTTTCACTTCTGCGTTAAGTATAATGTATAAATAGACAGGTACACAATTACATCACCTGCCACTGCAATGCTGGCACCCCACAGCTGGGACACAGCAGCTGGTAAAGACAGATGAGGAACTAAGTGATTGCTATAAGATAGGCATAAAGAAGGGGTAGGAGTGGCATGTTTAAATAAAGAATCTGGATCAGGATCTGTCCTCAGTGCTCTAGATTATTCTCACCTGAATATAACCGTGTGCCAGGATTTTCTCAATGGCTTTTGCGACGACAGACCAGGCGAAGACGGGGAGTGCGGCAAAGAAGCGTCCCGAGGCCTCTCGGGGTCCTTTATTATATAGCATACACACAATATGGTTCCATGATTTACGAGCCTGTTTACATGCTCGAGAGGGCCCTGTACTCCCTCATGGGAGGCCAGAACCCTGATAAGGCGGGCTGGGAAATGTGCTGTAGTACATAAACAGGGCGAGTGCAGCCAAGGGACAGAGAGATGCAAGGACAGGTTAACGTGGCTTGCCAGCGTTTATTCCCAACATCTCCTCCTTTAATATTTCTTATGAGTCCAGGGGCAGCCATTGAGGCACAAGGCAATGAGAGATGGAATACATTGCAGCCCACAACAGCACACAAGGAGGGCTAGCAAAGCAAGGCCTCCGTAGGTGATTAATTGGTGAAGCCACCCCCACCCGAGAAGGAGGGAGGCCAACCACTCCCACCAGGCAGAGATGAGATCAGTGTGCATGCGAATTTGGGAAGTAAGATTCTTTATCACCAATAATTGATTATCAATAGCATGAGAATGGTCTGAAATATTGAAACAGCACATGCCCTCCACCTTTTCACATCCATAATGGTGCAGAAATAACAAATAATCAATAGCTGCTCGATTTTGCAAGACCCCATGTCGGAGCTCAGCTTGCTCAGAATTTAACAGGGAGATAGCAACAGAAGTGGCATTTAAAGCCTTTACAGCTGAGCAAGCCAATGCATTGAGATTCTTACTATTTCTAACAGCTAATCCAGGCACACCTACTAAAGAAACGGCTAAGGCAACAGTTTCTGTGGTGGAAAGTAGGGAAGTGTGACTGTCACAGGAGGGGTCCAACAGACGTGCGGACCGCTTATGCTTAGACAGAGGGCTCCTTGCCGGGAGAATGAGGGAGAGCCTGCTAAGGCAGCAGGTGACCCCCTCTGAAAGGTTGGCCGGTATGTAATTGAATGTGAGGCCGGAGCACGTCCAGAACCACCCGTTAGGCAGGAAGACGTGCTTGTACAAGTAGGAAATATTTAAGTAGGAGGAACAATTAAGGGAAGACATCGGGGAGAGATAACAATTTTGTTTTGTACAATTAACCATTCGGGCACATGAAGCATTAAAACTGGCAACATATGGAGTATCAAGCATAATAGCATGAAGCGGAGGGTGTTTGGACTGGGTGCCCCAATTATGATAGGTGGTGTAGCCAAGGTTTTTTATAGTGGTATTGTGTCCCAAGCTGCCATAAAACCAGGTGGAGTTTTCCACCTCGGAGGCATCGTGGCAGACCGGGACCAGACAGGTACCCAAGATCTGTCCCACTGCCACCTGTTGGGAAAGGCAAAAGTTGGTGCGATTAAGCATAACAGCGAATTGTTCCCAAACATTAGCAACAAGGGGGGGTGCAGGCAGGGGGGCAGTGTGACAAATGGGACACATACTTGTTACAATTATACATAGCAAAAGACAGGAATTGGCATTAAGACAGGCAATAAGAGCAACAACAAAGTTTTCTGGTGTTTTATCGAGGTAGCGGTCATCAAGGGTCTTTTCCGCCTGTCTGTCCAGGGTCTTGACCTGACCCCATGTCACGGGAGGGTTCGGGCCTCCGCGACGTCTCTGTGTGGTCACCGGCGTGGTGGGGTCCTTGGTCAGGCGTAGGTTGAAGTCGGGAATCGGGTTCTGCAGGCCCTGGTGCCACGCCATCTCCCAACCAGGGCTTCACGTACCGCGCAGGGACCCACACCGGTCCGGCCTCTGTGGAAACAGCAGCATACCCGCGCCCCCAGGTGATAAGGGGGACTGGCTTACTCCAGCTGTCCCCGGGCAGGAGGCGGTAAGTGACCTTGGGGGATGGTAAAACTTCATGAGAACGGAAGTGCTTTTGGGTGCGGGATACAAAGCGGGGGCCATCAGAAATAAGGTTAAGGTGATTTAACGTAAAAAGAACGGCAGCGAGCCATTCTTCTTTGTCAGGGAGCGTGAGGGGAATTCCCCCTTTTTGTTTTTGTGTGTGTAAAGCCTGTTTGAGCGTGCGATTGGCGCGCTCCACAATGGCTTGGCCACGGGAATTGTAAGGAATACCGAAGGTGTGGGTAATGTTCCAGCGGGAACAAAACGTAGCGACGGCTTCGGAGCAATATGCCGGGCCGTTGTCAATTTTAAGGCGAGCGGGCGCGCCCATAACGGCAATAGAGCGGACAAGGTGATTTAGAACATGGCGGGCCTTTTCACCCTTCTGGGGGGTGACCCAGAGGAAACCAGATAGGTATCAATAGCGACGTGAAGATAGCGCCAAGGTGCAAAAGGGGGGAAATGGGTAACATCCATTTGCCAGAGATCATTAGAGGAGAGGCCCCGGGGATTCACCCCGGTGGGAGGGTAGGAAGCATGGGACGAACACTGGGGACACTGCTGGATGATGGCACGAGCTTCTGCGAGGGGGAGGGAAAACATACGGGCAAGGGCTTTAGCATTTTGGTGATGGAGATCATGGCTAATAATGGCGGAGCACGGGAGGAGGGTACGGAGTTGGGCATCAGCATGGGCATTACCTTCAGATAAAAAACCAGGGAAGGGTTGATGACTACGAATATGGGCAATAAAGAAAGGGTAAGAACGCACCTGGAGCGAACGCTGAAGGGCAAGAAACAGGCGGAGAAGGGGGACATCCAGGGTAGGGGAAACATAACTGCCAGAAATTTGGGAGGTAACATTGGCAACATATAGGCTGTCAGTGATAATGTTGAGAGGCTGATCTGAAAAGCAGGAAAAGGCAAGGCAAACCGCTGCCAACTCCGATTGTTGGGGAGAGGCCTGGGGGGGGGTAAATCGGGATTGCCACTGATCGAGGGAGCGCCAAGAGACAACCCCGCGGGTTGGGCTGCCGTCAGTGAAAACCGTGAGCGCAGAGGGGATAGGTGTTGGAGCAAGCAGGGAAATTAACTGCACAGGAAGATGTTGAACAAGGTGGAGCCGGGGGTCTTTCATGGCATGATATGAAAGCCGGCCGACAAAGCCGGCCAGGGCTAACTGAAGGTCATCAGAAAGGGCCAACATGGTGGCAGTATGTTTGAGAGGGAGGGGGAGAATGATTTCCACGAGATCGACCCCCAGGAGAGTAAGAGCACGCAAACGACCCTTAGTTATTAATTGTGCGAGCATAGAGGCTAAGGGGGATAGGGTTTTAGGGGGGGCGTGTGGCAAATAGAGCCACTCCAGGATATAAAGAGCGGGGGAAAGGTCCTGAGCAATGACAGCACAGGGCTGTGAAACATCAAGGAGACAAATGAGCTTGGGTGGGACATTATCGACTGCCCGGTCCACCCAGCGACGGGCAAGTGCAGAATTGACTTGGGAGATTACCTCAAGCTGAGAGGCGGAAAGGGTAATGAAATCGGCTGGGTGTTTACCCTGCTTTAAAGCAGAGAAAAGCGGGTGCAAGGTAGCCGTAGTAAGGCGATAATAGGGACGGAGCCAGTTTATCGCTCCAAGAATTTGCTGTAAAGTAACATAGGTGATCGGGGAATTAACCTTTAGGGTTGGGAGGACGGGGGCGGAATAGGCGGCATGGAGCTTATGTCCCAAATAGAGAAACGGATGCTGGGTTTGAATTTTTTCAGGGGCAATACAAAGACCATAGGGCGACAAGGCAGAGACAAGATCAGCTTGCCAACTTGCGGGGAGAACGGGGCCAGCAATGAGGATATCATCCATGTAGTGATAGACCAGCAGGGACGGGAATTGCCTGTGGAAGGACGAAAGCGTCTGTGCAACGAAATGTTGGCACAGGGTGGGGCTATTAAGCATCCCTTGTGGAAGAACGGTCCACTGGAAGCGTTTGGTGGGTTGAGAATTATTTAAAACCGGAACGGTGAAGGCGAAATACTGAGTGTCTTGA
Organism: Mesoclemmys tuberculata; assembly: GCA_007922155.1. Taxonomy (NCBI): domain Eukaryota; kingdom Metazoa; phylum Chordata; order Testudines; family Chelidae; genus Mesoclemmys; species Mesoclemmys tuberculata. Next base: position 63,790,135 of record ML675604.1, on the reverse strand, counting down.
GGGGCAAGAGGGATAGAGAAAAAACAATCCTTTAAATCAATGACAGCCAGTTGGTAGTCGTGTGGAATAAGGTTGGGGTTTGGTGTACCACATTGCAAGGGGCCCATGGGTTCGATTAACTTATTAATTTCCCGCAGGTCATGGAGGAGTCGCCATTTGCCAGATTTTTTACGAATTACAAATACCGGAGTATTGTAGGGGCTAGTGGAGGGTTCGAGGTGGCCAGCAGAAAGCTGGTCCTGCACCAAATTTTCCAAAGCAGCGAGTTTTTCGCGGGGAAGGGGCCATTGGTCGACCCAGACAGGGTCGTGGGGCTTCCACCTGAGCGCCAAAGCGGTGGGGCGCGTCATGGTGTTGTGAGAGAGGCACCTATTTGAGAGAGAAGGTCACGGCCCCAAAGATTGAGAGCAATTGGGAGGACGCAGGGGCGGATATGAGCGACCTGTACGTGGGTCTCAGGGTCGGTCACAGGGAGCCAGTGGGCGCTGCGTTGGGATGACTGCATGCCCCCCACACCCCAAACCGAGGGAGTGGGTTCAGAGGGCCACGCAGGGTCCCAGTGCCGTTGGGCTATGACCGAGACGTCTGCCCCAGTATCTAACAGCCCATCTAGTTTTTTTCCGTTGATAATGTACTCACGTGTCGGCTTGGAGGTCTGTATCTGCTGGATTAGGGCAGCGACCTGTGGGTGGAAGGAGGAGGCTTGATCATGAGAGGGGTGAGTAGAACTGTGATTGCCACGGCGCTGCGCCGTACTTAACCCATCAGGTGAAAAGCGAGGGACAATGACGAGTTGAGCCCACGACTCGCCTTTCTTAAGTGACAAGGGAAGATTACTCCAGAATTGGGCAAAGATGGTCCCCGAATAATCGGAGTCGATAACCCCAGGAACCACCATGACAGAATGTAGAGGAACGGGGAAGAATAAGCCCGATAGAGTCGTCGGGAAGAGGGCCTTGCAACTGAGTGGGCATAAGCAGGACCTCTCCTGGGAGTGCGGAGGACAAGTCCTGAGCATTTATCAAGTCAATCCCAGTCCCCCCCGTGAAGCGCCGGAGAGGATGGCGCAGCAACCCCCATGTTTAAACCCGGGCCTGAGGGGGGCCCGTTTGGGAGTTTCCCGGGGGATTAGAGCGGCACTGGTTAGCCCAATGGAATCCCTTGTTACAGCGCGGGCATTTTTTTGAGGGGCGGCCGCCGGGGCGATTGTCGGGCGGGCGGCCCCCCCGCGCGGCCCCCCCTCCGGGAGCCCGGCATTCTCGCCGAAAGTGGCCGGGCTTGTTACAATTGAAACAATTGCCAGTGGGCTTGTTTCCAGCATGGAGGGCTCCCGCTAGGAGGGCCATAGCGTGCGTTTGGGTGCCGACCTCTGCGCAAGCCTTGACCATATCGGCCAACTCATATCCTTGACGGTGTATTACCTGCTGAAGAATTTTTTTACAGTCTGCATTGGCCTGTTCAAATGCCAAGCGTAGAAGCAGTTCCGCCTGTGCATCAACACTGTCAATTTGGCGGTGAATGGCTTCCTTGAGCCGATCCACAAACTGGTGGAAAGGCTCAGAGGCCATTTGCCGAACATTGATAAAGGAAAGAAGGGGCTTGTTAGTAATGGGAACGCGACGTAAAGCACGTTGTATACAAAGGTTAGTAATCTTAAACATTTCCGGGGGCAGCGGCGTTTGCCGTTCGACCGTGGCGGAGTCGCCAGCCCCATAAATTTGGTCGGGAATAGCCTGGGCAGACTGAGCCGCAATAGCGGCATGCTTAAATTCATTGTCCCAGACTAAATACTGAGCTGGGGAAAGAATCATCCGGAAAAGGTCTTTCCAATCTTGGGGAATCATGTGGTGTCCATTAGCTATGCCTTCAATTAGCCCCCCCACATACGAGGAGTGCAAGCCCGACTCACGAACTCCTTTATTTAACTCCCGCAGAGTAGAATAGCTGAGCTGGCCCCATTTTACGACTGGTTCCCCAGCCGCATTTGTTGCATACTGAACGGGGAACAGCTCGGGGAGTTCCCCTTCCCATTCCTCCGTGAGGGGTTCCTGGCCCTGCACCCGAGCACGATGTAAAGCGGCGCGGACACCACCCGCCTTTACCGGCTGAGGGGTATCCGAATGCTCAAGGGGAGCGGTAGGGTCAGCAGTGGCATAGGCTGGAGGAGTGGGGGCAGGTGGCAGGGATTTTGTGGGTTGGGGCGCGATAGGGGATGCTTCCGCCCGCAACTGCCCTATCGCGCTAGCGCAGTGCTGCCAAAGAAGGACGTGGCGAATGTCGGAGCGGGGCTCCTGTAAAAGCCGCGCGCCTATTTTTTGCCAGTCATCAGAACACAGGGAGCCCCTGTCGGGGTACCAGGGGCATTTGTATTCTATAACGCGCACAAGGTCTTCAATTTGTTTGAGGGAGGCAGCTGCGCACCCGGTCTGTCGGAGGAGTTTAGAAAGCTCTTTCGCGTGAGCCTTCTGAGGCACGGACAAGTCCCCCCCCATACTCACGAGGGAGCGTTCCCGCTGTGGTGCACCTAGGCTTTGCCAGCTGATGAGGCGGGGGGCTGGATTGCACCGCCGGATCACAATCACGTCGGGGTCACCAGATGCGACGACAGACCAGGCGAAGACGGGGAGTGCGGCAAAGAAGCGTCCCAAGGCCTCTCGGGGTCCTTTATTATATAGCATACACACAATATGGATGCGACGACAGACCAGGCGAAGACGGGGAGTGCGGCAAAGAAGCGTCCCGAGGCCTCTCGGGGTCCTTTATTATATAGCATACACACAATATGGTTCCATGATTTACGAGCCTGTTTACATGCTCAAGAGGGCCCTGTACTCCCTCATGGGAGGCCAGAACCCTGATAAGGCGGGCTGGGAAATGTGCTGTAGTACATAAACAGGGCGAGTGCAGCCAAGGGACAGAGAGATGCAAGGACAGGTTAACGTGGCTTGCCAGCGTTTATTCCCAACAGGCTTTGAATCTTTTTAGGGGTCAAGTGCATATTCTTTACAGTGGATGAACTTCTAGATGAATTCTTCAGGATTCACAAATAAGGAATATAATTCAAGATCTAAGTACTGTGTAGAGGCAATGCACGAATTTATTAGGTTGCCACCATGCTGATGACTATGTCATGTAAACATTCCAGCCACTCCCATAAGTGTTCAGCCTCCTCTAAAATCTTGCTAGGTAAATCTTAACGATCTCAGTGAAAAATTTAATTTGGAAGAACTTGGAACAAAAGCATTTTAATAACTATATACATTTAGTAGGTTGTTGCCAAATCTTAGTGAAGTACAATATGATCACCTGATGCATCCATTATTTAATAAGATGAGCAGCTATAGCAATTTCCATAGAAACTCGTCTTCATAAGAACAATGAGAAATGAGTTACCACATGGTTCAAGAAGCCAAAACCATTCAGAATGCCTTATAAAACTTGATCACAAAGTTTACATTGAAGTAAATTTGGCTCTGGATGAACGGCCAAGGTATTGTGTGAGAAGACTTTCCTGCATAAACTAAGATTCACATACTTTGACTTGCCCATCAGGCTTATGCCATAAATATTACTTTTTAAGCTTAACCTTCTATCATATTCACTTTTTAAAATATGCTGTCGTCTTTGACACAGTCTTAACAATTCAACTTTAAGTTCAGAATTGACCTTTCTCCTTTGTGTACTGTAACTCTGAGTTCTCTCCCACAGCTCTCGTAAATGCAGTCCCAAAATTGCAGAGTGCGCAATCACTCCTGATATTTGAAAGCTGGCAGTTATTGTGGCATTATGACATATTTTATCACCATAGTTCAAGCAAATAAATGTATTGGCTTTCCCCAGGTTTAGTGTTTCTTTCTGACCGTAAATTTGCCTGTTCAAGGTCTTGCCCTCCTGCTTTCTATTCCTCTTTAATATAGCAAAAACTCTAGTGCTGAAATACTGGCAGAGGGCCTTCACAGCCTTATCCAAGCAGGACTTGTGCTCCGGGAGTAGGAAGCCAACACATGCATCCATCATCATACCAGGCCAATGTAGCTAATCTTTATGGATATTCAGGTAACATACCATTGTGAGTGCAGTCCTGCACCTATTCCATGTAGAGAACTCCCATTGGCTTCAGTGGGAATTCTGAAGTGGCTATCTAGTCAGATCCTATAAGACACGAGTCCCCAAACTACGGCCTGTGGGCCGCATCTGGCCTGCTGATACATTGTAACTGGCCCACTCCCCCCTCCCAGCCATGCCCCTCTCCCACGTGGGCCTAACGGCACCCTGGCTGTAGCTGCACCACTCAGCACCAAGCAGCACCACGTGGTGGCCACTCTCCACTCCCCCCCCCGCAATCCCTCCCACATGACATGGGCCCAGCCATTCCAGCCCACCGTAAGAGGAGGCCTGAGGGATGTGGACCTCGCAGCTGGCAGTTTGGGGACCCCTGCCAGAAGATGTTAAAGATGGCACTAGAATACCCTTTCATTGGGGATGCCTCTAGATATATTCCTAACCTATCATAGGTTTCAGGTTTCAGCTCCTACCTACAGCAACCTCCTGTCTGTATTTGAAATCAATGGGAATGTTCTGACTGATTTCCAAAGATTTTTGATCAGGTCTGCATTCACTTTAACATGGGGGAAGCTGGTGAAATCTGCTAGCTACTTTATAGCAGTTTTGTAATTATGTATAAGGTGAAGCAATAGGAATTGAATTGAACATATGCATATAAAATTAGTACAACCAGTCCCTAAAATAGTTTTATAATCTAGTCAAATCAAAATGTCTGTAGTGATGAAAATACAACAAAATAAATGATAGAGTACAATTAAAGGTGATGGAAGAATAAGTCTCTCAATGTTGCATAATTTAATGGTTTGTTTTTATTTGTTTGACTCTCCTTAGAGGGTGGCTATTTATGTACAATATCTCTAAATTTAGAGAACACAACTCCAATAAAATTGTACAATTCAGTTTGAATTTATTCAGCTACAGCTTATTTTCTAGAGTCCTATTATGAAATTAGTCATGTTAATTTGTTTGAAAGTTTCACTAGCAGCACTATATATATAGGCTGCCACGTTAGAAATGGAAGCTTTTTAGATTTACTTATATGTTTCCTGTGAACCTAGTCCAGTAAACAAAATACTATGTTTAATTAATAAAAAACAACTGATTACATCTACTTCTTATTTTGCCTCTTTAAATCAGAGCCATCTTTTATTATTGTATCCAAAACCCACCCAGAAAATCACATCACCTTAAAGAAAGCATTTCTTGTGGCAAGGCCTGTCTATGTAACTTTGACTATGGCAACATATCACCTTTGTTGTCAGGATGCATTTGTATGCAGTTCTGAACACTTGAGTGCATTTTTTCCCTTTGCTTCCCTCTCACATATTAATTCCTTCTAATAGCTCTGCTGTCTCTAAGGCAGCTGGCCCTGATTTTCTGAAAATTCAAGAAAGGAAAATAAATTGTAAAGAGGTGGCTGATGCATCAATGAGGAATGTAGTTTTCCCACAAATAAAGACTATTATGGAGACCAGGATCAAATTAAAAAGGCATGTGTTGTATACTGACAATATAATACAATATAAATATATTTAATAATCTCTTGTTAATATTCCTGAACCTACTTAAGCATGTCTAGGTGGTTTTGTGTCTGTTGTAACATCTGGAACTCAGGATGTCAGATCACTCACAGGAGTGAGGTGATTTGCTCTCATTTAGGGGTTTCAGGTCAACAAAATTCAGCTTCTCTTCATTAAACTGCCATATATTCTCCTGCACTATAACCAGACAACCTACAGTGTCTACTGGGAACTACATTTGCCCCAATGCAGGGCTTTGAGTACCATAAACCTGCTTTTTCTCTCATAATTTTAATCTGTACTTCTAGGAACACCACCTCTCTCTCCCTTCCAAAGTAAGCACAAAGACACATTAATTATTCTAGCTCTAGGCTTTAGATTTTAAGCATTCACAGGTGCAGGATAATCAATGCAGGTATTTACACATTATTAGATTTCAGAAGGGTTTACCTCTGTCCTCAAACTACCCCCTTGCACATTTGTACGAGTGGCTAGCCCTCTTCTCCATACTGGGTATCCTTTCTATGCTGAACCTACTAAAAATCACTCTCTGCAAATCACTCTCACTTATCAATGTTCTCTCAGTTAGCCTTCCTCCTCCAGCCAGTAGGTTTAACTTTGAGATCTCACACGGGGATCCAGTAGGGCTTTCTTTTGGCCGGTACCTTCCTTCCACCTTTATCTCTTGCCTTTCTTCCTCCTTCTCCCCTTCTCTTGTGTCCTTTGTTCAGCAATTAACTTTTTTTCTCTGGAGCTGCCTGACAGGGTTGTCTCTGGGTCAAGCTGCTTGATCCTTGTTCCCAAATGCATAGTGTCCCAAACATGCTTATGGCACTAAATAATGAACTTTACAGACTCAATCCGTTTTGAGTTATTAGAGCAACCATAGCTCTCTCCTGGAAATCTTAAACCCTGAGCCTTAACTTTATGCACTGTGAATTATCTCCTGGACTTCAAATAGGATTACTCATGATGCATAAAGTTAAGCACCTGTGTAAGATTTTAGGGAATCTGAGCAGCCTCTTTCTGCTGCTGCTCTTTTGATTAAGGGTTGATTACTTGGGACCAGATCCTATGAAGAGTTCTGTCCATGTGGACACTTTGTTCCATGCAGAGTCCATTGCTAGTAACTATTAATAATCATAAAACCTTCATCCAGGCTCTCATCTCATGTCTCCATTACTGCAACATCCTTCTCTTGGCCATGACAAATTCAATCTTGCCCCATTCATAGCCATTCAAAATGCGGCAGCCAAGATGGGAGAAAGCCCAACGGTATCTGAAAATGTAACAAGTGAGCAGTGGAGGCTGGCAATGTAAGCCAGTTGCTTTGACCATGGCACCCCTCTCTTTGCATCTCTCCACCATCTTCCCCTTCTCTTTTGCATCAGATATAAGCTGCTTCTCTTCATTTTCAAGGCCCTTCACACCTGTCTCACTATCTATCCATGGCAACAATTTAAATATTTTGGGGGACTGCAAGGAACAAGTTCCTCTCCCCACCAGCAGGGACCTTGTTTTGGTCCCTGCTTGTTCCTCTTCCCACAGTGTCCTTAGGTCTCCCTCAGGTAGGGAGTCTGCCCTCTCTTACTCACACAGAGCATGAGCTGATTCCCTCATGCTCTGCCATACAGAAACAGATTCCTTGTGGGCCAGGTCATAATACCATTTGGCCCAGCCGCCCCTCCATCTTTGAGATGGGACAGCCAGGCCAAACTTCAGTGGTGTTGCAGCCATGCAGCCAAAGCAATGTTCTGGACCGGTAGCACAATGAGGTGCTGGTCTATGACTAGAGTTCCTAGGCCACTACCATGATGCAAATAATAACCTCTGTATTATATCAACAATAGAAAGAGAAGATAGGCTGGATAGTAGGT
>ML675604.1:63764279-63782273 GCA_007922155.1 Mesoclemmys tuberculata | reverse complement strand
AGTAGGTACCTCTTGTACAGAGGAAAACTTGAATGTAATAGAAAGTATATTTTTCTAATTAGCAAAGAGCCTCAGCTGAACTGTTCAAATTTAAATATAGATCGATCATTTTACAAAGATGAATGTTTAGATCCAGTGTTTTAATGTGATTCATATAGATAGGGCCCATCAGTGATACTCTGCTCCACTTCCAGATCCTGATCTCGTAGGAAATTTGGATCTGGGATTTTGGTGTGAGCTCCAAATCTGATTGTAATAATCACATAAAATTTTGAACAATATATCACTCAGGAAATTGTAAGTGTCTGAAACATGATAATAGAAAAATTAAATAATGAGGAAAAAAGTAACTGTTGACTTGATAATAGAATAATACCAAGGGGGACTGAAAAAATATCCCACCAGAAAGTGGAACCTTCAACAGTTACTTTAAAGTAAATACTTCTAGCTAGAACAATTGAATAACTTAAGAGTTGTTAAATTAACTAATTTTTTTTAAAAAAAAATTAGAACTCACTTTGCAACAGCTTTGAAACTTTTGATGCCTTCTCATGGCTATATTTTTGTGTTAATTTGATGGAATCAATGGGCCCGCAGAGCAACAAAGATTTTAACAGACCTCGGTCACTCTACAACACTAAATAGTTAAACATGGCTTGAAGTTTTGAGTATAGAGCCCTTGACCTGCTTTGTCCCATGCCAAACACACCATTACCATTTTTATAATCGTTTATCAAAGATGCAGGGGGGGAAAAACAGGTAAAGCTTTTGAATTGTAAAATATTAAATAAGGCTTTCATTTTTAATAATATCCCTTATTCCCTTTCCCTTTAGCTACAGAATTTTAATACAGAAATCCCTCTGTTAGTTAGAAGGTTGTAAATGTCGCTTCTGGGGAAAAGCGTTGATTAAAAATGGCTGGCGTTGTTTTTGCAGTTATTACAAGTCATCCTGTTTTCTTGAAGACAAACACACACAAAAAGGGAGAGAAAAGTACAGCAAAGATAGAAAATGTAGCTTCTGTCTCTGCTGACAGTTAAGCTTGGTCTACACTAAAGTTAGGTCACTCCCAGTGTGTTTCTCAGAGGTGTGAAAAATCCACACCCCCAAGCCCCTTAGTTAAGCCAACCTAACCCCCATTGTAGACAGTGCTAATGTTGATAGAAAAATCCTTCTGCTGACGTAGCTACCACCTTTCGGGGACATAGTTTACCTTTGCTGATAAGAGGAATCCCCTCTTCCCCCATTGGCATAGCTAGTGGCTAAACTGAAGCGCCACAGTGTAGCATTTCCAGTGGAGACGAGCCCTAACTTGCAACCTCACTTTTGGAGAAACACAGGCACAGCACATGACCTTATCAGCAACTCCAAGACCTAGCTCAGTTGTACGGTAGTTGGCTGTTTAGGGCATTGCTTTGAGCTGCCTCTCTCAGGTGACAGGCCCACATTAGTGTTGCAGAAGATGCAATAAAGCCAGACTCTACTTAAAGAGAAGGCAAACAAAAAAAAAAGAGAGAAAGCTGAGAAGAAATAAGGTCAGAAAGAAAGTATCAACCCATACTTGAGGCGGTCAGCAATCCTATCTGCTGTGGGCTATATTGAGCCCTGGCTCTGCACAGCAATGTAGGGCAATAAGATCTTTCTGAGTATCTGCAAAGCACTTTCTCAGATCTTGGGTCTAGTGTTGGAATAGCCTCCAAGAGCTTTTCCACTTGGTTCTCCAAGAACTCAGTTTGACTTTGGTCTTGTCACTCAGGTTCCTTTATTTAGCCTAAAGCTAATCTGAGTTAATCAGATTCAAGTGTAGGGGATGTGTATAGGGCACACCACACATCCAAAGCTACACAGTGAACACCTTCCTTTATATACATGTACACATTACATTGCATTTACTATATGTGATTTGCATCACACATTTAAGAGCACTATACAGGAAGAATGCTATATAGGAAGATAAAATAGTATTATACCTATTTTATAGATGAAGAAACTGAGGCACAGAGAAGTGAAATAACTTGGTTAAGGTCACTCAGCAGATCAGTTGCAGAGATGGGAAGGAATCCTGGTGCTAGATTCACAAAGGGATTTAGGTTTCTAAGTCCAAAATTTAGATCCTTGAATTCCCTGTTCAGCTGTTCTCTAACCCTGTAGGTCTCTAATTTCTGCTAATAAAGTCCTTTAAGTGCCCAAATGTCTGTTCCTGGGCATGCTCACAGTTACATCAGTCCTGATACCTAAGGAAATAAGAATGACCATACTGGGTCAGACCAATGGTCCATCTAGCCCAGTACCCTGTTTTCTGACAGTGGACACTGCCAGATGCTTCAGAGGGAATGTACAGAGCAATTTCAAGTTATCCATCCCCTGTTGTCTAGTCCCAACTTCTGGTGGTCAGAGGCTTGACGACATTGACAGTGTGGGGTTGTGTCCCAGACCATCTCAGCTACTAGCCATTAATGGACCTATCCTCCATGAGCTTACCTAGTTCCTTTTTAAACTCGGTCATACCTTTGGCCTTCACAACATCCTCTAGAAGTGAGCTCCACAAGTTGACTGAGTTGTGTGAAGAACTACTTCCTTTGGTCTGTTTTAAACTTGTTGGCTATTAATTTCTTAGAGTGGACCCTGCTTTATGTGTTATGTGAAAGGGCATATAACACTTGGTCTTCACTTTCTCCATCATTCGTGTTTTTATAGACCTCTATAAAATCCCCCTAGTCGTCACTTTTCTAAACTGAAAAGTCCCAATCTTTTAAGTCTCTCCTCATATGGAAGCTCTTCCATACCCCTAATCACTTTTATTGCCCTCCTCTGTATCTTTTCCAATTCTAATACAACTTTTTTGGAGCAGTGTATTAGAGCAAAACTGCATGAAGTATTCAAGGTGTGGGCATACCCCGGATTTATAGAGTGGCATTGTGATATGTGTCCTAATGGTTCCTAACATGATTAGCTTTTTTTACTGCTGCTGCACATGGAGTAGATGTATTCCAAGAACTAGCCACAATGACTCCAAGATCTTTCTTGAGTGGTACCAGCTAATTTAGACCCTATCATTTTGCATGTATAGTTGGGTTTGTTTCCCAATGAATATAACTGTTCCTTCAGAATTCTGGTGGGAATACCATCTGATCATGGTGACTAAGTACTGTTTAATTTATCAATTTCTTCCAAAATCACCCCTACTGATGCCTTAATTTGGGACAGTTCTGCAGATTTGTCACCTAAAAAGAATAGCTCAGTTGAGGTAATCTCTCTCACATCCTCAGCAGTCAAGACCAATGCAAAGAATTCATTTAGCTTCTCTGCAATGGCCTTGTCTTCCATGAGTGCTCCTTTGGCACCTCGATTGTTCAGTGGCTCCGATGCTTGTTTGGCAGGCTTCCTGCTTCTGATGTACTTAACAAAAATTTTGTAGTTATTTTTTGTCTTTTGCTAGTTACTCTTCAAATTTTTTGGCCTTCCTAATTATACTTTTATGGTTGACTTGCCAGAGTTTCTGCTCCTTTCCATTTTCTTCAGTAGGATTTGACTTCCAGTTTTTAACAGATGTCTTTGTCTCTAACCGTCTCTTTTAGTTTGTTTAGCCAGGCTGGTATTTTTGGTCCTCTTTTTCTAGGGACATGGATGCCTACACACCTACACCTTGTTAGGGTTCACAAGATAGGCATTCCCTGCCTCTGGGGCCCAATCCAGCATGCATTCTTAGAGGCCACTTGACAAATTGGGCCAGGAAGAAGACAGGAATGGTGGTGATCCCACCCTTTATAACCTTTAGCCCAATGGTTAAAGCACTCATCCAGATTGTGAGAAACCCAGGTCCAATTCCTCTTTCTCCCTGCAATGGAGTAAGATTTGAGCATACAGCTACTACTTCTCAGAAAAAAACCCTGACCACTGGGCTATAGGATATTTTGGGATGGGTTTCTCTCTCTTGTGTTGAAACTATTCTACTTTGTATGAATGGTAATTGGAGGAGGGACTTGAACTTGGTTCTTCTATCTCCCAGGGAAGTGCCCTAATTGTTGGCAGATAATCATCCTCACTTTTGTTTTGGACCAGTGAATATTTAATTAGTTTGACAAAGTGCATCAGGTTAAAGTTCCACTTTAAAAGGAAGTCTGCTTTCATTAGATTAATTTGAGGAAATCCACACATCCCAGCACCAAATCAAGTTCTCACTCATTAGGCTAACCCTGTTATATCAATTTTCCCAGTCATGGCCACAGAAGAATTGTAAGGAAAAAAATCAGCCCTCAAGTGTTTTAAAATCTTTCTTGATATTTTAAAAAGTGTTAAAACAAGCTTTGAAGGTAAATCTGTAAAGAATAAAAATACACTGTAATACAGAGGCCATGTCTTCATGCAACCCCAGTGAGGTGCTTGGGTGAGTTGGCAAAAGCTCCCATGAGCCCTTCATATGAAATTCCCTTACGTGACTGAAGTGATGACTGGAGTGCTTTTCCTCTGTTTGAAAGCATTACAGTATCTCTGTCTGAGGTGACTTAGCCCCCAGGCTCAGCAAAACCAACCAAACAAAAAACCTGGAACACTAAATAGAACTCATCTTTGGAACAAACCAGACCCTGTCAGGATGGGAATTTAAAAACCAAAAGGTACCTAGGTAAAGATATACCTGCAGTCACTTACAAGATATTCACTTTTCCCATGCTGCTTTAAAATTATAGAAACTGAACACTATGCTACTAAATGTGTATTTTTTTCAGAAACAAAGGATGAACTTTTCCAGCAACTGCATTAAGCTTTGCTGCCTCTTTGGTCATGATTATAAGGAAGTATTTGCTTTTAAAAGAGTAAAACAAATGAATGGAGTTTTCCAGTCCCTCAGTACCATTCTCAGCCATACATGGGCATTTAGTATGCTAATGAACATAGAATTTATGCACTACAGCCTAATGCAGTGGTCCCCAAACTGTGGGGCAGACCCCCTGGGGGGGGGCATGGAGGAACATCTGGTGGGTGTGGCAGGGCCCAAGCCAGCCCCCACAAGAGGACGGAAAGGGAGAGTCACCCTCTCTGCCCCAGTTCTGCTCTGGCCCCATGCCCAGTCCTAGTCCCTGGCTGAAGCTGCATCTCCACTCCCAGCCCCCACTGCTCGTCTTGCTTCCAGCCGAGGCTCAGCCACCAGCCCCTGTTGGCGCCCACTCTGGACTCCTGGCCATCAGCCCTGGTCCCAGCTCAGCTCCTCAGATCCTGCTTCTAGCCGCAGCTCCATTCGTGGTCTCCACCATGCACCCTGCCCCACTTGTGACACCACTCCCTACTGGGGGATGCAGACACATTCTATTGCTGGTTGGGGGAGACACGGGAGAAAAAGTTTGGGGTCCACTGGCGTAATGGTAATGGGAGCCCTTTTAAAATATTGGCAGCAAGTCCCCACACTGGCCTTTAAACTCCAGGGACAGAGGTGTTGCCGTGTTACACAGGCCTCTATGTGTGACCTAACAAAAATATGCAGTTGCTACATCTTTTAGATTTCTTAAACATTTTGCTAACCCACACTGTAAACTCACCCAAAACTATTTTGAGTGTCCAATCTGCACTCAATTTCAATCTTAGTCTGTCCTCCATTTTTATGGCAATTTAAGAATACAAATTGTATTAACTGCAAGCTACATTGTGCCCTCAGGCGCAGCCTGCTGTGCAGAGGCAATGTGGAGCTGTACTGCCTCATGGAGAATATGTGCCTCTTAGGCAGAATGCTTCTTTGATATCTCTGAGCTCCCCAGTTACACAAAGGAGAAAGAAACTTCTAACATCCCTTTTAAGGTTGCAACATCTCCTCCAGCAGCCCCTCACTCTGCCAACCACAGGGGCTGCTCTTCCGGGCGGCCTTTATGGGTGCTATACAAGAAGGATAAAGAATGTCTTTACTCCTATTAAGGTCCCATTGCATGGGGTGGCTACATTACAGGTGAACATGATCTAGCTCTATATGAATTTCAATATCTTAAATAGAGACAGACTAATTTGATTTTGGGTTCTACATAAACAGTTTGAAGTATTTTCTTACTGAACTTTTTAAGCGTTAAAGAAATAATGGACTTCTTTTTACTCAGGAAAAGTCATTCTCTAGCAAGTATTATATTAATTTTAGCCAATATTCAGGCCTGGCAGGTTATTTCTGTTCGGGGAGGAGAAATTGATGGGGAAGTCAGGTCTGTCTTTGATTCATTCTTATATATGAAGAATAGACACAAAGTCGTGTTTCCCTCAAAATAGTAGGAATCAAACAGGAAGCAGTTTCTTCATTCACAATTCTAAGCCTCTTCCCAGGAAGCACTGTGCCCAAACACCAGTCTCTTGTCACTTTCTCTGAGAGTTATACAAGCGTGTCTCTTCTTCTTACCTTTGGCTATTGTGTGCTTCTAACTTGTTGGCAAATAACTTGTAGGCTGCAGCAAATAATATCCACCTTTTGTATTTGCATTCAGACTCCAGGAAAAACCCCTTAGACTCCATGGGTCAACTCCAATCTTGCCAAGCTGGTCTCTGATATGGATGATGGCATCTATCACTTAAGTTATTACTAATCAAAAGGTCATTTCATGGCATCCTCATTTAGCCTGAATGGAAGGCAGCTGTCATGCCCACCAGCACTGCCCATAAATCAAAGACACTCCCTGGGAAACATCCAAACTCCACCCTAAGTTGTTTTCTCATCATGAAGAAACTCAAATTATGTTTTTCTGGTTGTGAACAGAGATGTTCTGCAATTGCCACTCCGTTTATATTTTCTATGCTTGATCAACCACACTCAGAATAACTTACTGCGTGTCAAAACAAAAAGAGTAACACTTATATATGGAGCTAAAATGTCTTGCATGACTTTAGATGATTGGATAGTAAATCTGAGCTTTAAAGAAGCCATTGTGTGGCAAATTGCAATTTGACAGTTAAAAGAATTAATTCCATGGTCAAGATACTATGCTAAATTAAATTAAAGAACATGTTACTGAAGTTCTATTTGATTCAACATTCCAATCTCAGAAATAATTGCTAGCAGAAACATGAAGTTTATGCCCAGTATAATCAAATTCCTTCAGTTCCTTACCAGTCACATTAGGAATACAGCCCTGTTTTGGCAAAGCTCTTAAGTACATGTTTAAATCCCATTGACATAAATGGGATTTAAACATATGCTTAACTTTACATATGTTCTAAGTGCTTTTCTAAATCAGGGTCCAAATCCTGCTCACTTTAGTCACACTAGTGTAGTCCTATGGAGTTTGATAGGATAGTGCCTCACAAAGTAAGCCCTATTGTGAAGTCAGACCTGGCTGGACCATAAGTTTTCACTAGGTATATGTAGGACATCAGGGTCACCACTCCCGGTCCGTCTGGGAGGGAGATCATTCCCATTTGTTGTTGCACCTAAAGAGAGAGGCTCAAAAATGGGAAAATAGCTGTCTCAGGGCTCTGGCTCTCAGGTATGCAGAGCAAGTAGCAGTCTAGGGGCTCAGGTAAAGGGCTGAGCACTTCAGCAGTCTAGGGGGTTCAGGTCTCAAGTGGGAGGAGCTGCTACCTCAGGGGTGGAGTGGCATGGCAGGGGTTATGGGGCAAGTGGGCTTACCTGATCCACCACATCCCAGCCCAGGGCCCTAACAGTGGCAGAGGGTTCCACCATTGGGTCAGTGGGATCCCAGCCAAAGCACACTGACCTAGTATCAGGCCATAATATAACCAGACTAGAATCTGGTGTCCCTGGGCTACTTCCTACCTGCCCCCCCCCACCGCACCCCATGAGATACATGAGGTTTGGGGTATTCAGTTTCTCCAGGATAAATAGCTAGCAGCAGCCCTGGCAGCTTCTCTGCATCCCAGGAGGCAGACAGCTCAGGTTCAAGCTCCATCAGTGAGAGAGAGAGGCATCCTTCTCCTCCAACAGCTCCAGTCCAAGTGAGCTAGGGGGCCTGCCTTTTATACTTCCCCTTCCTGTTCTGCACCTCTGCTTCCAGCAGGGTTGGTGTGAATGTCCTAGCTCTGCCCATCAGAGAACAGGGGCAGATTTCTCCCTGTCTATATCTGAGGGAAGCCACACCTCTTCGCTACACACACACCTCCTCAGGTTTCGGGCCTCATCAGGCCTCCCTCACCTAGCTGTGACAGCCCATTGGTGTTTGTATTCTCCTTATCTGCCTGATATTGCATGGTAAACACAAAAAGCTGGAGGGTGAGGTACCACGTCATTAGCCTCACATTGATCTCTTTCATGGTTTGGAGCGACTTCTTGATGGTTGAATAATTGCGTTCTCAGAGAAATAACTTTCGGCTAAGGTAGAGGATCAGGTGTTCTTCTCAGTCAAGGGTCTGAGAGAGGTCGGCACTGAGTCCTACCTCTCAGGCATCTGTTTGGACCACAAATTTGCAGGTGAAATTGGGGCTGTAGAGGAGGGGCTCATGGCACAGATAGTCCTTCAAAACCCAGAAGGCTTCCTCACATATGGGGGATGACTGGACTAGCTGTGGCCAGTCCTTAGTCAGGAGCTCTGTCAGGGGGGTGCTAATTGAGGCAAAATTGGGGAGAAAGCAATAAACTGGGTAGTACCAGACCAGTCCCAGAAATGGCATCACCTGCATATTAGTGTTTGGGGCTGGGTGGTTTTGGATGGCCTGTACCTTCCTGATTAGGGGCCGCACCTTACATGCCCCTGGGTGTGGCTGAGGTAAGTGGTTTCCTGTCAACCGATGCAGCGCTTTTTGGGGTTTGCCATCAGCCTTGCTTCCCAGATTGTCCTCAGGAGAGCTGCCAACTGGTTCAGGTTGTCCTCCCAGCACCAGTTGTAGATCATGATGTCATCAAGGTACGCCATGGTATATTCGGTGTGGGGGTCGCAGCAGGTGGTCCATGAGTCATTGGAAGGTTGTGGGGCCCCATGGAGGCCAAAGGGCATCCTGGTAAACTGGTAGAGCCCACTGAGGGTGGCAAAAACAGTCTTCTTCTTCTACCTGGGCTCAAGGGAGATCTGCCAGTAGCCCTTTGTTAGATCCAGAGTAATGATGCAGTGGGCCTCTGAACCACAAAAGGAACTTGTCAATTTGGGGCATCAGGTACTTGTTGAATTTGGAGATGGTATTGACTCTCTCTGAAAATTGATGCAGAATCGTAAGTTCCTGTCATGCTTCGGGACCAACACTATAGTGTGGTGTCACTTGTTTTGCAATCTTTCAATGAACCCTAGATTGGCCATTGCCTGAACCTCCTGTTGTATGACCTCTTGCATTTGGTGTGGGAGGGGGTCTCACTGACTCATGGACTATTTCCCATGGGATGGATGGCATGTTGGACTAAGATGGTCTATCCCAGTAAAGAGGTGAAGGTCCCTGAAAAGGCCTCTAACAGGTGCTTGGTCTACTTCTGCTGCCCCTCTGTGATGGTGTTCTCAAGCAGGGGCTACTTGGGGTCAGAAACAGAGGGGATCTGAGGCCCCAACTCTAATTTGGGGGTGTGTGTAAAGAGTGATGAGTAGCCCCTCTTGCTCATGCCAGTTTCAAAAGATTCATGTGGTAGACATGGCGCTTCTTGCACCTGTCCAGCTGCCGTGTCATATAGATGACAGGCCTTGTCAGACAAAGCACCAATTATGGACCCTGCCATGTCTCTAGGAGCTTGTACTCTTCAGAGGGCAGCTGCAGGAGGATTTGGTCACCTGGTTTGAAGGTCCAAGTTCTAGCTCCTTGAGTGTACGTTCTTGCTTGGGTCCCCTGGACAGTCTAAAGGGTTTTCTTTGCCATGTCTGTGGCCTGAGCCAGGCATTCTTGCAGCTGCAACACATGTTGTAACAGGCCTTTGTCTGGGAAGGGGTTTGTTTCCAGGTCTCTTGCATTAGGTCAAGCGACTCTCGGGGCTGACGCCCATATAATAGTTCAAAAGGCGAGAACTTGGTGAAGGCCCACAGCACATCCCTAATGGTGATTAATAAAGGAGGGATTAACTGGTCCCATCGGCGTAAGTTTTCAGGTGGGAACCTCCAAAGCATGTCTTTAAGGATTTGTTTGAACCTCTTGACTAGCCCATCTGTCTGGGGATGGTAGATGGACATCCACAGTTTCTTGATGATGAGGAGGTCGCAGACTTCATGGAGGAGCTGGGATGTGAAGTGTGTACTCTGGTCCATAAGGAACTCATGGGGTAAGACCTGCAGGCAAAGACCTTCAAGAAATCTGCCCCAATGGTCAGGGCTGTGGCATTCTGTAATGGGACAGCCTCCAAAAAGTGCGTGGCATAATCCACGACCACCAAGATGTAATGGAAACTAGTGGTGCTTTTGGTGAGGTGTCCCACCAGGTCTGCTGAGACCAACTTGAAGGGTGTCCTCACAATTGTCAAGGGGATCAGAGGGCCTTTCCACACCCCCAGAGGTGCCACCAAATGACACGCTGGACATGAGGAACAGTAATTTGACATCCTGATGTATGCCCGGCAAGAAGAACCCGGCCAAGACAAAAGCCAGGGTCTTCTCCTGTTCTAAGTGGCTGGCCGTGGAGACATTGTGGTGGGCTAGACTCAGCACTGCTTGCTGATGGCACAATCAGCTGAGAGGGAGATTCGTGGGTCCAAGGATCTTGGCTGACCCGATAAAGTCGCTCCTTTGACAATTAAAATCACGGCCACTGAGTTGCTGTCTGGGGGGGTTGTCACTGTCCCGTCAGTGTATGCCAATTGCTCATAGGCCCAGCTGAGGGTAGGGTCTTCTTTCTGGTCCTGATTCCGCATCTGGAGAGAACACCCCACCAGTCATCAGGGTGGTGTGTCTCCCTCTGGGGTGTCAAGGGCCCCTGGTAGGGCCACTGGATCACCAGAGTGGGCCCTCCTCTGAAGCCCATTCAAGTTGGGAGGATCCTGGAGGACTACAGTCTTCAGGACCTGGGTGAATCCCAGCCAGTCCTATTGGAGAATGATCGGTTATGGTAGGGTGGTGCAACACTTATGGTCGTTACCTGGGTCACCCTGTTCACTGTTAGTGACATCCAGGTACTAGGATTCAACTTCACTTCGTCATGGACACAACAGAGTTGAATCTTGCCTAGTGAGGGGGTCACTTGAAGAAGTGAGATGCCGACACACCAGGGTTTGCCCGCAGCCAGAGTCCACTAGTGTGAGTTCAGGCACAGTGGCCCTGCCGGGGCTCATGGAGATAGTCACCTTGGCCATGTGCTGTTGTTGGGCATGGGTCTCCCCAATATACACCTGACCAAAGGAATCGTCCATAACTGGGCACTATCACTGGAGGTGTCCAAATTAGCCACAAGCAAAGCAGGGCCCAATCTCCACGGGGCCGCTCTTGACCTCAGTTCTGTGAGCGCTCTGCAGAGCCCTGGTTTGCAGGCTTCCCTCCTCCACAGGTCAACAGGTCTCAGTGAGTGGTCATTGCCATGATCCTTGTTGTAACTCGATCCAGGTCAGTCCAGGACCTTAGTACTAGGGTTTTTTTCAAAGCTGGAGTAGCTCTGCACCAGAGTCATGGCCCTAGACTCTGACAGGGTCTTGGCAACCAGGAAGTCTTCCATCATGCTGACTACTGCCTGCAAGGTGGTGGGCTGATGTCGGAGGACCCAGGCTGTCCCTTGGGGTGAAAGGATATGTAAAAACTGCTTGATGACTACTTGCTTGACTATCTCAGTGTTGGAGTGTTGGTGCCACCAGCAGCAGATGTCCTTGAGCTCTGGAGCCTCTACCCCAGGTCAAGTACCCAGCAGGTAAGTCTTCCCCAGAACCATCTTCAAAAGGTTTCATGGGTGTTGTAAAGGACATCGAGAATGGCCATTCAGGGCACCAAGAATGGTCGTCAAGGGTTTGGTTGACTCATAGACTCATAGACTCATAGGTCAGAAGGGACCAATATGATCATCTAGTCTGACC
Source organism: Mesoclemmys tuberculata (assembly GCA_007922155.1). Taxonomy (NCBI): domain Eukaryota; kingdom Metazoa; phylum Chordata; order Testudines; family Chelidae; genus Mesoclemmys; species Mesoclemmys tuberculata. The sequence continues at coordinate 63,770,389 of ML675604.1, read as the reverse complement.
TCCCGCACAAGGCAGGCCACAAAACCCTACCCATACACATTTATAACAACCCCGAACCCATGACTGAGTTATTGAAATCCTCAAAAGTGAGATTTGAAGACCTCAAGCTGCAGGGAATCCACCAGCAAGCGACTCATGCCCCATGCTGCAGGGGAAGGCGAAAAACCTCCATGGCCCCTGCCAATCCGCCCCGGAGGAAAATTCCTTCCCGACCCCAAATATGGCGATCAGCTAAACCCTGAGCATGTGGGCAAGACTCACCAGCCAGCACCCAAAAAGGAATTCTCTGCAGTAACTCAGTTCCCATCCCATCCAGCATTCCCACAGACCATTGAGCAGACTTATCTGCCGATAATCCAAAATCAATCGCTCAAATTAAACTATCCCATCATAACATCCCCTCCATAAACTTATCAAGCTTAGTCTTAAAGCCAGATAAGTCATTTGCCCCCACTACTTCCCTCGGAAGGCTATTCCAGAACTTCACTCCCCTAATGGTTAGAAACCTTCGTCTAATTTCTAGTCTAAATTTCCTAATATCCAATTTGTACCCATTCGTCCTCGTGCCTATATTAGTACTAAACTTAAACAATTCCTCTCCCTCCCTAACGTTAATCCCCCTGATATATTTATATAGAGCAAGCATATCCCCCCGGAGCCTTCTTTTGGACAGGCTAAACAAGCCAAGCTCTTTGAGTCTCCTTTCATAAGGCAGATTTTCCATTCCTCGGATCATCCTAGTAGCCCGTCTCTGAACCTTTTCCAGTTTGAATTCATCCTTCTTAAACATGGGACACCAGAACTGCACACAATATTCCAGGTGGGGTCTCACCAGCGCCGTATATAACGGCACTAACACCTCCTTCTCCTTGCTGGAAATACCTCGCCTGATGCATCCTAAAACCGCATTTGCTTTTTTAACAGCCATATCACATTGGCGGCTCATAGTCATCCTGTTATCAACCAATACCCCAAGGTCCTTCTCCTCCTCCGTCGTTTCCAACTGATGCATCCCCAACGTATATGTAAAATTCTTATTATTAATCCCTAAGTGCATGACCTTGCACTTTTCACTATTATATTTCATCCGATTACTATTGCTCCAATGTACAAGGTAGTCCAGATCTTCCTGAATAGCATCCCGGTCCTTCTCCGTGTTAGCAATACCCCCCAGCTTCGTGTCATCCGCAAATTTTATTAACACACTCTCGCTCTTTGTGTCAAGATCAGTTATAAAAAGGTTAAATGACATGGGATAGGGGAACATGGACCTACCTGACTCTGATTTATTGGTCATACAAAGCTCAAAAGTATGTTCCATATTCTGGAGCACCATCTTTTGGCATGTTATCTACTGACTAGTTATATATATTTCCAGTGGTAGACCAGTCTTGTGACATCCTGTGTCTAGCTGTAGCCCTGTTAACTCCACCTATGTGAAGCTCATTGTGGGCTTAGGAGCAAAATTAGGAATCTAGTAGCATATTAAATTCTCTTGGGGGGACTCACTCTGATATGTACGGCCAAATTTTGGGTCAGGTTTACAACTTGTGCAAATTGGCTTAATTCCAGTTAAATCAAAGGAGCTTTACACAATTTACACAAGCTGAGAATCTGACCCTTTATCTTCAAAGGCACATTCAGCTCCAGTGGACTTTAAAGGGAGTTCTGTACATGCATCTGTGAATACTCTTTTCCTAAAGAAGACAGCAATTCACATCACACACTCAGCAAAAAAGGCTATTCCTTGGAGAAATTTCTTATACTGTTCTCTGGGGAAGTAGATGGAATTATACAAGTTAAGCAGGTTTTGCCCCTCCCATTCTTAGTAGAGTTAAGTTAAGTTTCTCTGTACTTTAGGGCTTAGGTACTGAGGGTATATCTAGGTCATGATGAAAGACCCGCAGCACAGCTACAACTGGCCCGGGTCAGTTGACTTGGGCTTGGGCAACTCAGGTGGTGGGACTATGAAATTGCCATGTAGAGGTTCAGAACTGGGCTGGACTCAAGCACCCCCCCGTCTCCCCCACTCCCCCCCACCCCGTGTCTCACACTGCAATTTTATAGCCTGACAGCCCAAGTCCTGTGAACCTGAGTAGGCTAGTCTGGGCCCGCTGTGGGTCTTACTGCATTGTGGTTATACCTTGAGAAGTTGAGATTGTGAAGAGAGGCTCTATCATTGTTAATCTATGGTAGTATGTGGCATTAACATGCTATAGTCTTAACCCCCTTTTCATTCATAAAATACCTGAATTTCATCAAGCAGTTTGGAGGAAAGAATGACAGGTTGTATTGTGTGTGCATTTGCAGATACAATATGATTACTGTGTATTTTCTTTTAAAAAATGTATTGATTCTTTCTGACATAGTTTGAAGAAGAGTGGCAGAATGTATGCACCAGAGAATGGCTGTCTAATGCAAGAAAGATATAAACCTGTTTCAGAAAAAATGTCAGGGATCTTGAAGAGCAGCAGCAAATAACTTGTCAGAATGATAAAAAATGTAGTTTGGCACATAACCCAAGGGAAAGAGAAAACAGCATCTCTGTCACCAAGAGTGGAAAGAACAGAAAGAGGAAATGGCAACGGTTCCCTCCAGACACCAAGTAGCACTTTTAAAAAGTAGAGCCAGCACCCCGGGAGCTTTGTTTGTTGTGACATTTTAAGACTGGGAGATGCTGCATGTGACTTGGCTGGGATGAAGCAAGGGAGACACTGTGTGAACGATGCTGAAAGACAAAAATACAAAACAGAGCTTGAGTAAGGTTTGTATGGTGAGGATATGGAATAACTGACTTATCTGAATGTCTCATCATGAGTTTAGGAAAAACAGAATCAAATTAATCCTTGAAGTAATTCCATTGAAATCAGTGGAGTTATACTAGGAAAAAACATGTCCCACAGGTTTATTATGTAGACTTTTAAGATTGATGATGATGCACTTGGGGCTGGGTTCTAAAAATAGATCTGTCCGGGGCACATCCAGTTGTTCTTATTTTGTAGCTCTTTAAGATACGTTGGTTTTTTAATAAAGGAACCACATGCTAATGATGAAACCACTCCCTCTCCTTCTCCCCCCATTAAGCTGCTAACTACCTTGATGGATGATGAAGTCCTTCATGCTGAAGTCCTACTGCTTAATGCTACATATATTGTATAATCCTTTTTTGGTTTTGCCCTTCAGTTAACCCAGACTTCTGGATATCCCTAAGTGAATCATGTCCACCAACAGTTTGCATCAGGGATTGAGCCTTTACACATAACCCCATTTTTGTGAAGGCATCATGTCTCTAATCCTTTAGAGAAAAATCAGGATAGTACAATATTACCAGTGCAGGGTGCTCTTAGACTTAATTGGTGATTATAATTAATATTGAAATTGCTTTTTTTTCTTTTTCTCATTCTCTTTCCTCTCTTCTTTCTTGAAATATCTTCCAACGCAGGTCATCTTCTTTCTTGAGTTGCTTCATTTTCTTTTCTACACTGGAATTCAGCCAAAAAGCTGATTGACACCCAGTAGTTATGGGATGTATGTTAGGGGGCAGATAAGAATCCTTCCTATCTTTGCGGGCTTGGCATGACCAGGAAATTTTTATTTGAAAAGAAAATGTACTTGAGATAAAAAGGCTAAAAGGTTTAAAGTGCTATTAAATGTGTTTACCTCCTCTCAGATCTCATTATAAACTGGAGAAAAAAATCCCTTTGCCCTGGAATCCAAAAGGAGAAGAACTCAAATATAAATTTTAAATTGCTCTTTACTGTGGGTTAGACTCATGGCTTTTTCAGCCACAGCTCTCTGCGGAGGTGTACTTGCCCGAACAGCAGTTGTTGGAGGAATTCAGCTTGTTGAGTGCTGATTTGTAGGCAGAATGTCCCAGATCCTCAAAGATACTGAATGGAGCTGGATGCCTAAATAGTTTTTGAGGAGCTGGTCCAGTGCTTTGAGCCATGCAGGTGGAGCATACTGCACTGGGGCAAAAAGGTGAAGTGCATACTCTTCTGGGATCTCCAGTGATGGTAGATCCTCACCCCCTTATGCCAGCATTCTGGTGCCTCTTTTTCAATGGCTTAGTGCATGTTCCCCATTCCCCTTTTTGCATTCGGTTGGGTCATAATGAGGTTGCCTGTACTAGAGTTTTCAAGCTCACATTTCCTACTGTGGCTACCAATGGTTCATCTCCAGTAGTGGCTGCACTTAGTAGATCATGAGACTACATATACTGTAAGCGCTACTGCAGCACAGCTGATGTGGTGCACCTACACCACTGTAGCACAGACACTTCCTACACTCATGGAAAACATTTTTCCATCAGTGCAGTTAATCCGCCGCTCTGAGAGGTGGTATCTGTGACCTAAACTAGGTTGCCCTAGCTGTATACCCTGGGAGTCCAGTTGACCTAACCAAAGCACTGGGGGTGCAAATTTTTTCACAGCCCTGTGTAACGTAGCTAGGTTGATCTAATTTTTAAATGTAGACCTGGCCTTAATGTTGATGGGTTGCAAGAGTCTGCTTGTATTTTAACCCTTGTGTCACCTAACCCTGTTCAGAGAAATCTAAATGAGATTGTGTTAAATTCCAGCAGATGTGGGAACATTGCCTACACAATAAGAATATAAGAATGGCCATACTGGATCAGACCCGTGGTCCATTCAACCCAATATCCTGTCTTCCGACTGGGGGCTATGCCAGATGCTTTAGAAGGAATGAACAGAACAGGGCAATTTATTAAGTAATCCATTCCCCTATAATCCAATCCCAGGTTCTAGCTGTCAGAGGTTTAGAGACACCAGAGCATGGGGTTCCATCCCTGACTATCTTGGGTAATAGCAATTGGGGGATCTATCTGTTAGAAGTGGATTTTTCCACTTGCTTTTTCTATGGCCAAACTCCAGCCTGGGATGGAATGCAGCTTGTTAAACCTCAAATTAGATAAATAAATAATTAGGTGATGTTATCTTCCAGAGTCAAAAACTGCAAACAATAACAGTTTTCTAAGAAACTCACTACTAGTGTCCCAAACTGGCTTGAACCAGCCCTGGAGAAGGTGATAAGATAAATTATAGCTACCAGATGCAGAGCTCATGAGAAAACTTTACTGACCAAGGTCAGTGAGTTTCCATGCCAACGGGCGATATGATAATTTTCTGGGGTCTCAGCCATAAAGCCAGGGTTCTGGTTTGGACACGTTGGAGAGACGATAGTCTGTCATTTTGCCCAGGGACCTGGCCAGTCCTGGGCACCTCCCTGCTTTTCAGAAGGAAGGGTGTTAAACCCCCTTGCCTGATCACCAAGGGAGTCTGCAGTTTTCTTTTTCTTTTTTCTCTTTTTGCAGATCTTTTTTCTGCTTTTGTATTTTTCTCTTACTGATTCTTTTTGTTCACCTGGTTACCCTGGATTGCAAGGACACACCCTGGCATATCCGAAGGGGGGGCAGGGGGTGTTCAATCGTTGTAACTGGTTGTGATGGGCTCTGATTATGGCTGCTTGCAGTCAGGATGAACTGTAAGTTGGTCGAGCTGATGGAACATCGGGCTGTTATCTCACACTTTGTCTTCTATCTCAAGAAAACAAGTTGCAGATCTGTTGTCTGTCACTCTGGAGATAACCTCCACATGTGGTAAATCTAACCTGGTTAAATTTGGGATTTAATTGGGAAATGTTTTTGGGGGTTGTGTATGTATGTATTATCAGTGCTCCAAGCTTACTAACCCACAGATTAAAAACAAGCTGGAATCCACTTGTATTCCCCACCAGGCACCCCAGCTGACCCTTGTAACTCCTAGCTGCAAACAGCCCATGGCTAGCCTCACCGGGCCGTAACCCATGGTGTCTGTGGAGCAAGGGGGAGAATCAAGGTGTTCGTGTTGTCCTGGGCTGTGCTTGTGTATTAGTGTGTGTGTATCAATCACCCATGGATTGTGCTCTCTCTCTGTCTTGTATGAGGCTTACCCTATTGAGACTGGCACTGAGGTTTTGCCTTGGGGTTGGGCACGGAAATTGGGATTGTGGTTGTGCTAGTGTTTGCACTTGAAGGATTTTTGGAGTGTTTTAAGGAAGTAGAGTTTTGGGAATGTGGCTTGTGTATGAGGGATTGGTGTACGTGGGATTTA
>ML675604.1:63650345-63764269 GCA_007922155.1 Mesoclemmys tuberculata | reverse complement strand
TTTGGGAATGTGGCTTGTGTATGAGGGATTGGTGTACGTGGGATTTAATAAGGAATGTCTTACGGAAGTAGAGTTTGGGAATGTGGTTTGTGTATGAGGGGTTGGTGTACGTAGGATTTGATAAGAATTGAAGCTTTTTTAATTGTAATAATAGGAATTTTTCATTTAATTCATTTTTCCTTTTTTATAACTCTATATACTTCAATAAAAGTTACATAAATATTGGTTAACAAAAAAATAGTGGTCTGGTCTCTTATCTCTCGATTGAGACACACTCTTGCAGTGCGGGGATTGGGCCCTTACACCCCACTCCACCACCACACTATCCACCATTGAACCTATATAGTTTTTTGGAACCCAGTTATACTTTCACTTTCACAATATACTCTGGCAACCAGTTCCACAGGTTGAGTGTGCACTGTGGGAAGAAGTTACTTCCTTATATTTGTTTTAAACTTGCTTCCTGTTAATTTCATTGGGTGACACCTGGTTTATGTGTTATGTGAAGGGGTAAATAACACTTCTTTATTCAGTTCCTCCACATTATTCATGATTTATACTAATAGACTAATATTCTTGGTCTGCATCTCAGAGAACTGGTCAAATGATGAAAACAGATTTTCAAATACAAAGTTCAAATTTGATTTGTTACTACTATTCATTATTCATGGATATTTGATTGATCACCAAGCAGCCAAGGAATACACACAAATCCTGAAGCTGACTCAGAATTGTATTAGGAAGGTATAATTACATATTCTTCTATCAAAAATGTCAGTCACTCAGTCAGCAACCAGACTCTAAACCGTGTAACAGATGACCAGTTTCTGACCTTGAATACTGAATATCAGTAATGGATACTTGGCCTGTAGAATGCAAAGTGTTCATTTGTGGTAAGTGTAGAATATTTTTAATTCCTCATACAGTGCTCCTAGGTGCTATGATAATATAAATAATATGTTCACAAAACTAGCACTGGATTGTGAATAATTCATGAAGTCAAAACAAAAACAAACAAACCAAGGTCAAATTAACCACTTCAGTTTTCAGTAAATCTAATTGACTGGTAATACTGGCCACTTATTTGTCCTGATTGTGCTCTCAGTTATTCTGAATTTGTATCATTGTAGTTCCATGTACTTCAGTGAAGTTACTCTTGAATTATCCCAAAGTAAGCTAGGTGCTCCACTGAAGCATCTTCCAGTGACAAATTATGTGATCCTAAGGGTAAGCCTACACTGCAATAAAAGACCCATGGCTGGTCCAAGTTGGCTAGCGTGGGCTGTGGGGCTATAAAATTGCAGTGTAGACATTCAGGCTTGGGCTGGAGCCTGACCTATGAGACCCATTCCCACCCCCAAACATCTATGTTACAATTTCATAGTCGGCAGACTTGCAGCTCCAATTCAGCTGATCTGGGCCAGCCACAGCTGTGTCACAGGTTTCTTATCGCAGGGAAGACATACCCTAAAACTCTACTTTGAATACTCAGAACCTGAAAGACTGTCTTACTGTTCCTGACCCATAAAGAAAAGGGACTCTGAAACACATCACTATCAAGAGAAATGAGCATTCCTTGCATAAATTTAAATTACAGAAAATCCCATTACTTTTGAAAACTCACTCTTGCAATAGCTTTTTTAGCACTGATGTCTGCAAATCTGTCTTTCTGGCAATATATGAATCCTGGCAACATTTGGTATAAACTCGAAGACTTTATATACTAGAGAAGGAAATGAGCCACGAAGTTCTGTTAACAGTTCCTAAAAGTTTGTCAGTAGGAGAAGATATTGGCAAGCAGGAGAGAAAATAAATACTTTACAAAATGAAAAAGTTGTCATATCTTTTCTAGCTATTGACTTGTAAAGAAAAATTCTTGAATTTTTATGTAAATGAATCACTTTTGTCTGAAGGAGTCCCATATGCAAAATCGCTGTTAAGCAATGCTTAAACAGTAGTTAATTGCATCACTGATTATTTATCACCATTCCAAATGAGAACGTATAAAAGCAGGGAGTTGCTAATAAAATTAAGTGTCATAGTGAAGAAACACTGTGCAAAGTGCTAGGTTATCTCAACTTCTATCCACCTCAAAGCAGGGTACTATTAAGACAGGTCAGCAACCATGAACAGGAAATTGTCACCTTACAGTGGAATATATTTAATATCTAAGCTTGATTTCTGGAGGTAGCCATTCATGTCATATTTGGGGTGAGCATGTATGAATTATTACCACATACTGATTGTAATTCTATTGTTTGCTACTAAGATGGGGGGTGTTTCAACTGAATGAGCAGGTTTGACACTTAGGACATATCTATTCTCACTTGCAGTGAACGAGTTCAGCAAACTTGGCACCCAGCAGTGAAGCAGACTAAGTACACTTCAACAGAGAAGCATAGGCCAGCAGTATGGGAAAGATGTGCAGGGTCATAGAGATTTCACAGTGAACCACTTTCTTTCTGGATTTATTTCCTTTTGCTGAGTGGATGCTTTAAGACATATATATTGATATTGTAAGAAATCTATGGCCACGTACGACTTGATAGTTGGCACTGTACTGTTCCAGATCCAGTTGTTAGTGAGGAACAAATCCCTACCACTTGAGCTAGTATGATAGGGCACCAACGAGCAATGCTGATTCCATCCATTAGAGGATAGCGGTGCATTCAGAGCAAGGTAATCATAACCTCAATAAATTAAATGTGTATAATGTGTAATACACACCGGAATATTTACCTATACTTTTATTAGAGTAAAAAAATAAAATGCTCGGTAACAATACTGTAAATTTGACAAAGAACAACTGAGTGATGTCCTTGGTGAATAACAGCCCCAGGCAGATTCCAACCTGGTGATAAAGTAAGTGAGGAGACAACATTAACAGTGTCATGTCCTTGTCAGTTCTTACAGGCAAAGCAAGGTGAAATCCAAGCCGTAAATTTCAGCATGATGGAAAGGAGGAGGAGGAGGGTTGTGAATGGAGCAAGAAGAGCTGATAACAAATGAATGCTGGAACTTCTTAGCCTAGTGATTACATCTCCCTCTCTCGCTGCATACCACACTCTGCAGCATTGTATTGCTGTGTTATCACCAGGGTTATTACCCACTAATTCAGAAGGGTAAATTCTGCGATATTCTGATATGCTCTTAACATCTCTTTTTTCTGACCCTCCTTTTATAGCCTAATATCTTGGCTCGTCAGTCTTTGTGGATAAGAATTTCAAGAGCCAGATTGATTCACAGTGGGGTGGTTTGTTTTGTTTCATCACTGAAAAACAAAACGAGGGAGAGGGAGAGAGAAAAAAGCCCCACACATATAAACAAGCAGTGTGATACTAACAATTCCTTCTTCGCCGCTCTGGGAGACAACCAGTCGTGACTCACAAGAGGCTATTGATTAGATTGATATGGCATAATCAACCAGGGGAAAAACACCTCTGCGGTTTTCATAATCCAGTGTAAAACACTGGGAGAAACAAAGAACACATTAAAAGATCTATTAAATAATTTATACCATCAATAAAGAGCAAGGAGCATTTAACCTTCCTCTGACACAGAAAGCCGCTGTTTTTGTTCTGTGTGGCAGACAGTTACAAGGGGTAATCAACCAGGCAAAATGCTGGTCTAGCTGCTTAGAATGCAATTTTATAATAGTGTCAATAGCAGAAACTTTATGTTCCTCTTAGAATGCAAGTTCTTTCCAGGTGAAGAATATAGCTCTTGACTGCATCAGAAACAAAATTCAAATTCAATTCTTCTTTAATTACGTTTAATTATTATTACAGTAGAATCCAGAAGCCCCAACTAATATTTTTCCTAACCCTGTCTACAGCCACAGTAAGAAATGTCTCCTGCCCATAAGCACTTATAATCAGACAAAAGATGGGAGAAATGGAATATTATCCCCATTTTTTAGAAGGAAAACTGAAGCAGAGAGAGATTAAGTGACACACTGAAGTTCACACAGGAAATATGTGGCAGAGGCAGGAAATGGACTCAGATCTCCTGATCCAGCACCTTAACCAGAGGATGATCCTTTTTAGGCTATAGTGGTCACTTCATTTTTAGCTCAAGACATTAAATGTGCTAATGTTGATTTTAATTGCCTAATTACCCAGGGACAGAAAAACAGGAGTCCATCTCCAAAGAACTTAGTCTGAAGTCATGCGAGAGTGGGGGATAAAGTCCTGTAAAATCTAGCTAGTTAGCTGACTAGAATAAGCTGCAACTTTCATAACAGCTTCGGGCTTAACAAATAGACCTCTGAGTTTGCTTCTGCTGGCTTATGCAGTCTGGTTAATTTAGGGGAATTGAGAGGAAGATCAAATTGTAAAAGAATCTGCAGCAAAATTCAGAAGCAAGGATGTTTTTAAAGGGATAGTGTCAACTTCAAATTATGAAAAGATGAGTTAAAAGTTGTGTTTCGGTACCACTCTTGCCCCAGTATACCTCTGCCAAATTTTGTGATTTTACAACTCTATTTTCCTGTCTTAAAAAAAATCATCTCCCTGGCTGCTCTGTGAAAGATCCCCATAAACAGGGAACTGAATAAGGAAACAGTGAAACTGCTTACCTTGTCTTGCTATACACAAAGGAAGGAATTTGCTAAATCACTTAGCTGTATCAGAAGTGCAAGTCCCCTTGAAAGTCTGGACACGAAAGGCCAGATTCACTAGAACGAGGGGATGTAAAGTATTCTCTCGGCCCTGATGTATCCCAACAGGTTCCATGGCCTTGAGGCTTCTGCCAAGAGAGAAGCAGTTTTAGGTCATGGCCGAGTCTCCACTAAAGCCCTGCTGATGGAGATTGCTGAGAGGATGTTCTGAATCATTGTAGCCTCTGGCTATGGACCTTTCCCACTTGGAACTGCCCTTATTTTGAGTGTCACAGGTGCCCCAAAGCCCATACTTTAAGCGAAGTTCTGGTTGCTTCCCACCACCACAACTTTTCCTACCCCTGATGGACTTTTTCATAGCCTTTCCCCCAGCTTTATGCTCTCTAGGATCCTGAGTGTATTTGTCATGAAGAATATTTCTTCATCAAAGTTATAAAGGAGGTAACTGAGATAAGAGAATTTTCCATCATAGATGTATTTTTTCTTCAGATTATAAAGTAATGATGTATCAAAATTTGCCTGGAGACCTAAATATGAAGCTCAAAATAAGTCTGGTTTGCAAATTCCTCAGGGAGAAGCAATTTAATTTATTACCGAATGACACTATGTATTCTACAGATGCTGTTAAGCATATTAAATCTTTTCATTAAACTAGGCATGTTCTCTGACCCTTCTCTAGAATGGGCTTTGGGTGCCTGACAACCTTGACTGTCTGGTAGAGGCACTAGAAACACCCATTGCAGCTGCACCTGTCCAGTCCCTGGGCACCCTCTGAGCACAGCTGAAGCACAGGGCCACTTGACTGACCAAACTACCTGATTGGCTGAGGAGGTCAGCAAGCTTGCTCTTAAGCTCAACAGCAATAATCAATCCCTGGTTTCTCAATGCACTCACCTGCAGCTGTGATCTCTCCTTGGCCTGCCCTGTGCCGAGCCCTACTTCAGCCCTCTGCCTGCCTTGTAATTCATTTGAGTGCCAAACTCCTGAGATTTTTCTTTTACCCATGACACCTTGTGATTGTTACTGAGGTATCCAATCATGCAAGACATGCCAGTACCTTCTTGTGAGATGAGGTGGGTGAGGTAATATCTTTTATTGGACCAGTTTTTGTGGGTGAGAGACATGCTTTTGAGCCTACACAGAGCTCTTCTTCAGGTGTGGGAGTCATCATGGTTGCAAGCACTCTGTCTGCTGACAAGCATTTATAAGATCAGGCCCTCTGAGGCCTGGATTCTCCAAAGCGCTGATTTCGGTGAGAGTTGAGGACACTTATTATCTTATAGAAGTACTCAACGCTTCCCTGAGATACGTCAGCACTTTGGCCTACTGGCACCACTGCACCTGCTCCTCAACTTCAGTGGTGTAAGCAAAAGGCAAACCAGAACCTATATGTTGGATAGTACATTATTGCCCTTTTTTCTTCAGAAGCTTTGATAGTTGTTAGAGTACATTATATATTTCAAGACAATTCTGAAACTGAGAAGAAAATAAACATTAAAAGTTAAATATAAAGAACCCAAGTAAAATGACTTCATAGTGTCACTCATGGCTTCCCTGACTGCCAAAAGATGTCTAAACCCTGCTCGTGAGTGAGCTGACTGACAACACATGCATACTTAAGATATGTTTATTGGAAATTCCAGCTGTTCAGTCAATAGGAAATTGGGAAGAGAGCGGGTGGGGAAAGTGCCAGACTCTGTTTATATTGGATTTAAAATACTTTTTTCTGAGCCAGTATTTAAAAAAAAAAATCTAACTTTCCTCAGAAGACAGAGAAGGACTTTGTCTGTAGAGAATTCTGTGTGTGTAGAATACAGTTGCCAAAACCCTTTTGTTCTATGGTACTACATCAGCCTCTAATTTTCACAAAAAAAACTGAAGTGGGTGTAAAAGGATAAAATTCAATCCTTCAGGGACTTATGCCTGTTCTTTAACTTTGCACACTAGTGTCATCCCTCTGCAGCAAGGCAATTAAGCACATGCCTAAGTCTCACGATGCATCTGCTTCAGTGCTTTGTTGTGTAGGAGTGACAGTGCCTCAAGTTAAAGTGCAGATGTAAATCCTTGCAGGACTTTGGGTGTCAGAGTTCAGGGCAACTGCCCTTGTATTTACCCTGTGTGGTCCAGCAAGGGCACCTAGTTTTATGCTCCTGGTCCCCAGTCATCACCTCTCTTGGGCCCGGGGTTTTTCCAAGCTGCCTGGTTCCTTGACTACACTGTGAAGGACACACCAAAGTCACTGCCTAAGGCAGGTTGCTTTTTTTCTCCTCACAGGCTATAAGTGGTATAACTGCCCCAGTTAGGTTACCACATCACATTTTCTAAGCAAGCATATTTATTCTTAAAATGAGAGCATTACAGTGAAAACATTAAAAACAATAAAAGAACCTACATGCATACTAATAATCTTACCACAGATCACTCCAACACCAACAAGGGATTTGGTAGATGAATAGCCCTTCAAACCCCACCTTATCCACCTCATCTGCTCATGATCTCATTTTCCTCTCTTCCTCGGCATTCTACTCAAAAGGCTAGTGAGAATTTCATACCCTTTGCAGGTATTGAAGCCAACACACAATTACAGATGGTTTGCCACTGTCTCTTGCCAATCGTTTGTCATGCATGAACATCCTGCTATACTTGAGATTTTCATCAGCAAAAGCATCTATTTTCCACTCATCATTTATCTTTATCTGTAAAGTGTCTGCTCATAAAAGCAGGACAGACTGTATATTGGTTTTGTGACTTTTAGATCTGGGGTTGAAAATCTGGTTTTCCAAACCCTAAATAAGTGCCAGCATTCACTAGATTTCTTTGTATTCCAGCAGATAATACTAGTTCCATTTTCAGCTTTTCCATTTGCACGTTCTGCTTCTCAAATAAAACAGACTTTTACTTTTCGTAAACACGCCTGCAGTCAGCACAATTAGCTCTCTTTTATCACCACTACATGCTCACAGGTTAATAGGAACTTATTTCAGTAGCCAAATCATGTTACGAGTAAAACTGATAAGACTTTAAAATGCTTGTAATGCTCAAAAGCCATCAAATATCAGCAATATCCCAAACTGATCAATTCTCTTGTTACATTACGGGGAACCATAGTAACTCAAAATATTTTCCTTATTGCCCAGTTAATCATCGCTTTTGCTGGCAGCCTCATCAGAGAAGTCATGCGTTAATAATAATTAATTAACTATTCTATAGTGTATGGGTATGGTGACTGAACTACCCTTTCTCCTCTAGAGATGGTTACTGCTGAACAGGAATGCAAAGATCAGTCTTTGTTTAGTCACATTGCTTTTCCCTGCATTTTCCTTCCTTTGTCTGCATGTTGTATATTTAGAGTGTGAGCTCTTCCAGGAAGGGACCTTAGCCTGATTATCCTTGGTTAGCCATTTACACATATGCAAAGCAAATGCAAAATGGGCATAAACCACAGCTAAAATAGAATAGTAGCACTTTGTAAATTAGTTTTGCACAAGTGTAAAAGTTACACAAAGTTCAAGGTAATGAAGAGCCAGGGCTCTTGTCTTCAAATGTCTTTAAAACCCTTAAGACGTTGCTGGCACTAGACATATAAATTAATAATAATCAATGATAGTGAAAATCTCATAGCCTGCTTCACTCTCTCTGATTGCCACCACTTACCATCCCCATCACTATTCCTGATGAGGAACTTTGGCATACGTAGAAAGTATATATTAAATTGTTGGTTTTCTACAGGTGCAGATCTAAGTAAATGATGCTTCGGAGGGGTGATGTAATGTGTGGGGTTTTTAAACGTAACTGAATTCACTGCTTGAGGTTGTCACAGTGACACGCCTCCATATTCCCAAAACAGGTGCTGCCGGGGCAGCACTACTTCAGTTTTCCCCATGTTGCCCTGCTTTTGTTCATCAGCCTTGTCCTCATGGGTGACCATCTCCCTAACTATTATTATTTGGCCTCTCTGCTGAGACTGCTAAGAGCTGCTCAATTTTGATGCTGGTGTTTTTGCTATTTGGATTACCAAAGAAGAAATTAATTGAGACCACCAAACTCATTTCATGTAGGCCGCCACATAGCATTTTGGTGGCAATAAAATTTAGGCTCTACTGACCTATGCTGGATTTAACAAGCAGCCAACAGTGTGAAGGCTTTATGTTACTAGTATTCTTTGGGACAACTGGCAGGTGTTCAGATACTATTGTGATGAGCACAATATAAGAACCGGAACAGAACAGAATAGATGTTCAGTCTCTTTCACAGACCTAGTTGTTCAAGGTTAGACACTGCATGAAAGCTCATTCAAGTGGTCACCAGAATACCTCTGAAGGACGTCACCAGGAGTAGGTCTTTTTCTGAATGGAAAGACATTCAGCTATTGAAATTGGCATAATCACAGAGAGACCTTTTGGTTCTGACTTGGGATATGTCTCAAAACCCACGGCACCGAGTCTCAGAGTCTGGGTCAGCTGACTCAGGCTTAGGCCTGGGACTCAGACCTGCAGTATAGATAGTCAGGCTTGGCCTGGAACCCAAGCTCTGAAACTCTCCTGCCTCATGGAGTCTCCGCGCTTAGGCTCCAGCCTGAGCCCGAATGTCTGTATTGTTATTTTATTGCTGTGTAGACCTACCCTTATAGATTTATGCATGCAGAGATGGTAAGACCATTTAATAACAACGAGGAATGGCTACAGAGTTGAACACAGTAGACCGGAAAGATTAAAACTGAGTGTGGTTTATGCTGGTCTGAGGCTCAAACTACAAAGTGGTTTTAAAAGAAGACAGAAATGTACAGTAGGAATGCTAAGAACACAGTTGGGTCAATCAAGGCAGACAGAAAATGTTACTGTAATACATGGAAAATACTGAGCAGGGAGCCAGAGGAAAGAGAGTTTGATGGAAAACAAAAATACACTATACACTTGCTGGAGCATAAAACCTAGAATCTAAATGAGTGCAGAAAAGGAACATATGCAAGTACCCATTACAAAACTAACATCCACTCAACAGCCACTGACTGGTTAACAGGTTTTCCACAAAAACCAACTGAAGTGTAAATCTATTAAAGTAAAAGAGTTTGATATTGATTTGGTATGATTTGGCTAAGAAAGTAAGCAATGTATATAAATCCCTGTAATCAGCTGCCCAGGTCCATGGTAACCATCTCTTAAATGTCCCACTCTGCCCATTAATGGAGTTGGAAGATACTCTGTAGAGGCTGACAGTGCTTCTAGGATTTGAGGGTTGCATCCTAGCCGTGGTTCTGCATTGAGGGTCATATTCAGAAAAGGAAGTAGGTGTCGCAATGTTCAATGTTGAAGAACCTAACTTTTAGGCTCCTAGCCATTCCAGCGGAATCTACAAACATAGAGTAAAGCACTTAGGTTTCCTATACAATGCCTAGGGAGAAAAAGGAGCCTCAAAAGCCAGCAAGATGAGCAGGGGTCCACCTCCACTAGCTCATAGCATGTGTCAAAGAGAAGGGTGAGTCCTAAGCCCCATTCATCTCAGGGAGTTTAGTGCCTAAGTCCAGGCTAGAGGGAGGTCCCTATCTCGATTTGGGATTCACAGCCAAGAACCCTCTCCTGGAATGCATGGACTGCCATCTTTTCTGCAAGAAATGGCTTAGGTACCTAACTCCACACAAAATAACAGAAGACGGGAGGTAGTGGTTGCCTCCTTTGGCCCAGTGAGTATGATGTTCACCCAGAAGTAGGAAACCCTGGCTTCAGTTCTCCCCCTCTGCCTGATGTGATGAAGGACTTTGAACATGGGTCTCCCACCTTACAGGTGAGTGCCCTTTATTTAATTTGGGACCCCATCTGAGTTTGTCCAGCTTTTCATTACATGTTGCAGAATTACAGTTTCAAAACACATCCAGATCCGGAGACTTGGGCCAGAAATAAAATAGGCCTTTTAAGAGGTATATCAAACACAACATATACTGACAACCTAATGTGCTGTGATAATTATAGATGAGTTCTACATGCACTGTTGATGAGGTCTTTATGTTACTATTGACAAAATTATTGTAAATTCTTCAGTTAATAACGCTTATTGCAACCTGTAACAGGACTTTTATGGACTAAAAAGGATTCAACATAGCAGAATAGTGCCATGCAAGGAATGGCTGAACCATTTCAGAAAAAAAGGAAGAATTGACCTGAATCTTTACCCAGAACTTGAACTAGCTCATCAACAAGATATGAAGGTGTTTAACTGACTTCTTTTTCATACTCATTTAAGTTTCTAATTTCAACCTTGACTGGATGCAGAAATAATTAAATACTTTGGCTATCCTCTATGGCATTTCCAGCCAGACTGTGACTAGATTCGCAACAAAGCCCATCCACATGAGATTTATAGCCTAAATTCTAGACCAAAACACCTTGGAAGTTTTGAATAAGCTTTAGATAAACATCTGAATTTTGGATATACAGCTACATTAAAATCTCCCTTTGGAGATTTGGCTATCAAATATAAGGTTTGCGTTTATTGGCAAAAAAAGGGTTTTAAAAAAAATTGTTATAAGTGTAGTACTGCTCACAATACTGTAGAAGGTAAGCAGTTATGGTGCCATTTGCACAACCTTCAGGTAACAGAACAAAGAAAGGGCAAAGTCCTGGGTCTATGATAAATGACAGTAAAGGCCAGGAATTCTGTAGCTACCATACATCCATCTTCTACATGGGCCCAGGTGATCATGAGCAGGCACCTGGAGACCCTTAGGGATGTGTGTGTGAAAGCTCATTTAAATAGGATCCAGAGGAAATCTAACGTTGAGTGGAACCTGGAGCTAACCACGGCATTCCTTCCTGAACACTGACAGGACAACTCCTAGAAAACTCCATGATCTGAAACCCTCAGAGCTGCTTCTTTTCTTCATGGGTTATTTCCAGTTAGGGCAGAATGGGACATATATATGTAGATTGTTAGGTTGGTTGTTTTTAAAAGAAAAGATGATTTTAAAAGCTTTCAAACAAGACAAAAGGTCCAGGGATTTCTTACCAGTAAAATTCCTTAAACCCCTTGCTGTTTTGTTTATTGAGACTACACGCGCCTCGCTTTCAGTTTGCAAGTATTACAAGCTCCACTGACTTTACCAGCAGAGCCTTTAAATCCCTTTAACCAACAGCCTGTACATGTAAGTCTCTGACTATGCAAACCTTGGTGTACATGATCAAGAGTGTGCAGAATCAGACCTTTAAAAAGCTACGTGTCATATCTGCCTTTCAGTAAACAGTTATCAACAATATTTTCCAGCCAGACTCAGCCCTGCATTTGCTTATTTCAAATGTAACACAGCAGATTCTGTCAAATCTGAAGTTTCAAATAACTGCTATTTTTTAATCAAAATCTTGTTGAAGTGGAGCAACATGGAGTTTTTTGAGAGGCTTATATCCAAAAGAACTGAAGAGATTTTGTTATGCATAGGGAGCAAATGACGACGCCATAGAAATGTCCTGCATATTTTATACAGACAGTGGTTATTTTAATGAGCTCTAACTCATGTTGTACCAGTAGATCCAACGACACACACAAAAGGAGCATGTAGAGACTACATAAAGAAGGGTACAATAGGCCTTTCTCACTGTATTGGAAATAGCCTAATTAATGAATGGTAGAGCAGAGTTACATGTTGTTCTATGTATTATGCCCAAATAGTGCCAATAATGTATATATTCCATCCATTCTCATCATGCCATGTGCTTTTTTCATTGCACATGGAATTTTCTTGGACAGAGAAAAATACAAATTATTTTTATGTGCAGTGCTGACATCTGGTGGCTGAGATAATTGCAGCAACAAATACCTGATCTCTGTGTGAATCAGCACTGCTCCTTTGGATTTGATGGAGCACCACTTATATACCCTACCTTAGAAGCTGGCCCTAGGCTTGCAATGCTAGAAGCATGGTTGGTGGGTTCAGAATTTGGCCCCACCTAAAACCACAAATGCAACCAAGTCATCTCCAAAGTTTTAACTCAATTACAGAATAGAGTTAATCTCCCGTCCACAGTACAAACTGGAACCATACTGCCATCCACTAGGACAGTCACGTAGTAACAGAGTCCCCTTAGCCATTTGGAACTGTAGTGTAGACAGGACAGCAGAGAGCATCCAAATAGATGAGGTCAGAGTTTTTAAAACAATTCAAATTAGGCCATTCATGTTTAAAGTAAAAATTTGAATTGGATTCTTAATGAGATTTTAATTGTGCTATACACTCGCATTAGCAGGGAGGGTTTATTAATCAAAGTACTCATACCCCTTGACAGATAGATAGAGACAGCTACACAGATTAGAAGTGAAAAACAATGCTTTCCGGGTGTGTAAAACTTCTGTGCTAGCCTGAGAAAGGCTGTGTTGAAAACCAGCCATGGTTAAAGAGAGGTATTATTATTAATCACTAGGGACCAGCAAACTGGGACAGGTAAACTAAAACCTTACTTAGACTTGCATCCAAACTGTATTTATTTGAAAATCAATACATTTTCTGCCACCTCTCTGATATATTTTTTTCTCCTTCCAGGTTCTACCTGAAAATAAAACTGCCAGAATATATACAGAAAGTTTGTTCTACCAATATTTCCAGCCCAACAGATTGGAATCGGACACACCAGAAATCATGTGCAAGAGACTGTTATTGTGAAATTGCCTTAGCCACTATGCAGCCCTAAGAATATATTGTAGCTTGAATAAGCTTCAGGGTTAGGAGAAAGACTTTCTGTATGAGCAGGTTATTCCATTATGTCATTTCTTTCCCTCTCCTTTGAAGCATCTGATATGGACTAATGTTGGAGGATTTTGGACTGGATGTATCACTAAGATAATAATTCCTATGTTCTTTATATTCATGTGTGGGGGAATGCCTTAACCAACATTTTTTATTAGTTAGCCATGGTTTTTCTGACATCCCTCTAGCTTCTCCTGTCATGTCATAAAACACACATATTCGCTAAAAGATTTTGATTGTGTTCAGTTCCTCCTCATCCTCTAATGAATAATAGTGTCACAGTTTAATCTTACTCATTTTATCAGATACATGCATCAAATAGAGCTTAGTGCTCCACATTTTTCAGCCCCACTCATTCACATTCTAATTAGACTAAAAAGCAAATTGTCAATTACATAGTATCTGACAAAGCAAAAACAAACAGACACTACTATAGAGGTGTCTTCTTACCTCTGTAAGTGGGTGTCTTTTCTAAATCCTTTCTCCACGGCTTCTCAGTTCTTTTTATAGTTTAGACCACATCTTAACAGAGAAATTGTCTTGCCAACTGTGACAATTTGGAAATCTGCCTCTACAATTTATGAAGTTGTGTGAGATTATGAACAGTCTCCATGTCAGACTGCAAATTCCTTTTTGAATGTGCAGCTTGTTGCCTCCTCTATTGCCTATTTGCCTCCATGTTGGGCTGAAGTCCCACACATAGAGGTACAGGCCTGAAAATGGACATTGGTTGATTTTAAGTACTCACTTGTTGGAAATCTGTTCACTCTAGACAAAAGACGGTTCCTGCCCAGAATGACTGGTTTAGCAGGGGAGAGGTTTCTTTGGCAATGAAGTCACCTAGCTGGGGTTTGTGCTTCTATGGTTAACCTGGCACGGGTGTCACCTGACAAAGGGGATGAAGGTTTTTAAAAGGGCAGAAGCTTTTTCTAATCAGGCAGCCTACTGGCCATGCACTGAAACAGAAGGACTCTGGAAAATCCAAGAGACTTTGACCATTGCCCAAAGAATGTTCAGGAATGATGAGGAAAGGATATGCATGTAGTGTATATCCTTTTAAATGATCTGTATTCTCCTATGCTTCACAACTGCTGTGTGCCCCTGAGAGCGTTAAACTGTAATGAGAAGCTGCACTCCTTTGGGATGGAGTTCTGGGAAAGGATGTGTTTAAATACCAGGGCGTCTGAAGAGTCAGTGCTGCACCCAGAGATGTTATGCAGCTGAGCAGCAGGTTCCAGTTCTCAGAAGGGAGGTGACAGAGAGAAGATCTGCATCCTAAGTGTGCGCCGAAGGACCTCAGGATTGTGGCCATGGCTGGACTCTGTTCAGGTTCCAGACCAAACACCCAAGGGTTCAGAGCTCAGAGGATTGGATTCCCTGCACAACAGTGCTATTGAGAGGCTAGAAGGAGGTCACTTTCTAGCAGCTGTGATGCCAACCACCTGTCATCCCATTTGCAACTGCACAGATTACTTCCCCTCTTATTTGTAATTGTGTAACATCCATGTGGCAACTACAGCAATTGCTTAAAAATGAAAAGAATATCAGGAAAGCTTGTATGCATGTATTTTTAGCTTTTTACTGCAACTTATCAACTAGAAATAAGCAAAGCGAGTCATCACCAACTGGGAGAGCCTGGTCTTTGCGGACCATCAGCAAGCGCTCCGTGTATAGTCGGTGATCCATGGACCACAGTGTGGGACCCTTGCCTGTTACAAACTGTGCAAATTCAGTCCTGGTCCTTTTTAAGACTGATGCTTAACTGTCATTGAAGGAAATCCAGGTGCCCCCCATTAGGAATGTACTGCTCAAAGAGCTACTATTATACTTTGCTTGCTATTGTACAGAACACCAGCTTTCCACATCAAACCATCTGAGTGGGTACATAGGTTACATTTAGATTATTAGACTAAGAACCTGTCTTCATGGGGATTCTCAGGAAAATTAATCTGAATTAACTAACAGTGTGAATTAAAAATGGATTAGCTAAATTGCAGACACTCTAATTCAGAATGAAAGTGGCCTTAATTGGTTATTAAGATAAACCAAAATAAAGGCCACTTTCATTCTGAACTAGAGTGTCTGCACATGAATTTCATGCAATTTAGCTAATCCACTTCTAATTCACAGCTTTGGTTAATTCAGATAAATTTTTCTAAGTGTCCCCATGGAGACAAGCCCTGAGCATGTGCTAAAACCAGAAAAGGCATGGAAATGACTGCAACTGATTTTTTACTTTCCTTGCTTTTTATATTTAAGATATTTTTATGTGATATCACTGGTGGTACTTAAATGAAGAGTCAATAGAGAATGTCGTACTTTTTAGGCACATCTGGCTCTTTGGGTGAACAATCTTGTGTATTGCACATGATGCTGTAATATTTGAGCTGCACAACCTCTAACAAAGTGAATTCAGCAACTTTCTTTTGGGATATTCTGACTTTGTTATTCCTGAAGTACTTCAAACTGTGACCTGTGTGTGCCTAGGGTACCCCACCTGAAATGCCAAGGTCGGGGCAAGCTGCAAAATGAGAACAGATTCTCCCAGAACTGGTGCCTAACACAGAAGTTAGATTCACCAAATCGGTGCTCCTGATTTCCCATACTGGTTATCAAGAAGCCCCCAAAAAGAAATACACAGCCTCCTTTATTTCATGTCAGTCTCTGGTTTCCAATCAGCAACTAGGTCCAGTAAAGAGACAAGTTATTTAAAACATGCTATTCATTTTACTAAAAGGTTTTCCTGATCTCCAAAGGGATAGCCACATTACCAGATCAATATTAGTTGAGATTTTACTCAGAATATCACATTGCCATCCAATCCTTCATTATCTAAAACGTAAGGTTTATTATAAAAGGAAAGAAACAAACAAGATGAGAGATGTTAAATGATCAAAGCAATCAGATACATACAAGTGACTTCAAAGTCCATAGATATCAGATTCTTAGCAATATTGTGGAGTTTGCAGGCTAGCAGAGTTCCTCTGGATCACATCCAGCACCCAGATGAGTCTGTCAGTCCTTTGTTCAAATCTTCAGCTGTAGAGATGTTGATCCAGAGGTAAGAATTAGAAATGGTAATGAAGATAAGATGGAGATGGCGCAGCAGCTTTTTATAGTTTTTTCCCATGTGGCTTGTCCAAAACACAATCTCACAGCACATGGGCAGGGAAAAGCACTTGCACCTGACCACAGGCATGTCGCAATGTGACCTGATGACTCATAGGCGCAGCCCCCAGCTTCTCTCCCTGAACTCATTGTATAGTTGATGGCCCTTGTTGTGTCCTCAGTACTGACACTTATCAGCGTAGGAGTGTAACTCAGTAGCACAGCACGGAAGTTTTTGGCTACAGATATATTACACATATCCATAACTTACAGTACAAAGATGACACATACATATAAACAATATTATCATACTTTAACCTTTCCAATGGTACCTTACATGGCATATCTTGTAATAATCATTGCAATTTTCTCATATTGGTTTTAAATAATATTATAAATGGTCACCCCTAATTCAGACAGCGTCACATAAACACTTGGGGTGTGTATCAGACATAGGAATAGATGGATAATATTCTTTGTAAAGGCTAAATTGTAGGATTTGTGCTACAGTATAGTATGTGTGGAGTCACATTTTCCAAAAAGGAGTGCCTGGGAGTCTGTCTCAGACGTAGTCTCTCCCACAGCTTCTCAGTCAAGATTTAGGCAATCTGCGCCATCCATTGAATGGAACATATTGTTCGCCGCGCTGTACCAAATGTTCTTTGTGGGCTCCCACCTTATTCTAGCCCACTTTTCAATATCTTTCTCCAGGGCACACAAGAAGTGAACAGTCTTGTACTCCCTAGACTACAGAGAGGAGAGGGGATGCTTTTGAGATAGACACCCACACAGCCATGCAAGAAGTTGCGGGAGGAGACTTCTTACATGTGTGTGCCTGAGCCACTCATAATAAGACCCTGCATGTATTGCTGACCACGGAAGCTAATATTCAATATTGCAAAGAATTTGTCATTTAAATGATGATCAGTCAATTTGCTGAGATACTTCATCACCAGAAATGTAGCTAAGGTCATATTTTCAGGTTTAGTGAACCTCCCCAGCTATTCGAGTGGAGTTATGGGCACTCATTGCTTAGGAAAATTGGATCTTAATAAATGCCCAATATTAAATAAGATATTGCCTACAATTCATTCTTTCTGAATTTGTAAGTGGACTATGAAGACAGCTCCATAGAGAAATGAGTGTCCTGTAATTTTATATTTGACCTCTACAAATAATTTTGCACATTTATCTCTCTTTGCCTCCTGGTAAGTACACGGACTAAATCAATTTACCATTTCACTTATGAATCTGTTGCCTACATTTTATACAAAATAATTATTAAGGCCTCAATTTAACAAAGGCTTAAGCAGTTGCACAACTTTACATATATGAGAAGTCTTATTGAATTCAATGCTAAAGTCCACATGCTTAAGTCTTGGCAGGATCAGGACCTAAAAAGATCCCGCTCAGATTCAGCAGTGGTGCCAGAGGTGAGCTATGCCTCATAATCCATCATTTATTTTGTTTCTTCCATTCACAGCATGTTCACAAGCAGATCATGTTTTCTCAAAAGTATTCATTATCCAAAATTATACAACAATGTTTAGAGCTATTGTTAAGCTTTTCTGCCTAGTTGTGATTGGTTATACAAATCACGTGGAATTTTGATGTTCTCTGACTGGGTGTGTGTAATTACCCGGTATTTCGTACAGATTTGAAATTCACCTTCCTTGAGTGTTTGGGCATGTGAACCTAAAGTTTGCTTTCTGCACACATGGAAACTAGTATAAGGGATCAGGTAAATGTTGGCAGAAAGCAAACAAAAATAACACAAACATAGTTGTGCACAGCAGTGCAATCAGGCTGTTATTATGCAAATTTGTATTTAAATGGTCAAGATTTTTAAATTTCATTTTATATTTTTAGTCAGCAATTTTGTATGTTCAGCCACTGCCTGTTGAAAACCAAACATCACATAACTAGGAAAATCTTAGGCACTGAGAGGCAAAGCCAAATACCTGCATGACTGCAGTTGTGCTATCAGAATGGGAGGATGGGATAAGAAGTGAATATATGGTGAGAATTTAAGGAATGTTTCGCCAGAATAGAAGGAGTGTTTGGACGGCCAACCTGCACTTCTGGCATCATTAACATGTAAATGTTGTTGTTAAGACAAAAATGTTTTGATGGCAAGAGATGATAAGTCGTTTTGCTGAAAGTCAGATAATTTGTGACCCATTAGGGGTTACTATAGTGATCCACTAGGAGTCACTATAGGTTATGTACTTTGTTTGATGTTAGCTTTAAAAGATTAGAGGAAAAAATTTATTTTAGAGCAGTCTGAGGAAGCTTTCTTTGGGAAAGATCTGACAGCTATGTTCCCCAGCAGCTAGATGGAAGGCAGGGGTCCCCCTGAAGTGTGGCCACTGATCCCTCAAAACTTAATTTTAGGAAAATATAAAGGTTTCAAAATGCTCTTAACCTACCATGACAGCATGTGTGTGTATGTGTGTGTGCGAGTGTGTGCTTAAGATCTAATAAAAAGTAGTTTTAGGTAAAAGCACCCTGGTTTGTATCAATTATATATCAGACACATGAGCTGTGCCCTCACTGATTTTTCCTGACACCACCTGGAGAGAAACATTTAAGTTACCACTGATTTGGGTTCTAAAAACCCTGGGTAACAAATGATGAGACATAAGGCCTATGCCAATTGTTGCTCTGCTGGAAAGAGTGCTTGTTTTCCTGGTTTCAGGATTCCGTCTATTGGGCAGGTAAAGGACTAAGGGCCAGATTTTTAAAGGTAGTTGGGTGTCTAAAGATGCCAGTAGGTACCGAATGTAATTTTCAAAAACATGTAAGACCCAGCTCCTCAAAGTCATTTAGATGCCTAGCTCCCATCCCATGAGGCATCTATCTGCATCTTTAAGACCTTCAAAAGTCTGGCCGTAGGCAGCTCCAGAGGCCATTACACTGGTAGTGGATTTGAAAAAATATTGGAGAAAGACAGTGACGTAGAAAAATGGTAATTCAGGCCTCATCCAAAGCCTACTACAGTCAATGGAAAACTCTTGCTGACTTCAGTGGGCTTTGGACCAGGCCTTTAATTTTTCATGTCACATGACTGAAAGGTAACAACAGTGGAAGAGTGTGCTAGAGGAGGAAAAAACAATGTGTTGGTGTCTTAAGCAGCCAGAAAAGGGATCGGAACCAACTGTCACCAAAAGGACAAAGAACAGATATTTTTCAAGGTCCTTCCTAGCCTATCCCCACCCTCCCTATCATCTCTTATATGATAATAAAATATTGACTCCTGCCTCTGCTCCAGTCTAGCGATGCCAGCTTTCATTACTGACTTGTTAAATTTTCAAACAAGCACCTTCATGTTTTCTCCTCTGCTGCCACTTATACTTGAGAGCAGCTGCCCATAAACATCCACAAAGCTACCTCTTTGTCCTCCTTGCACATCTATTTCTTCTGTTGTGATGCCTACAAAAATCTTCTCAATGGATAGGTATTTGATGCACTGAGATCACTGCCTATCACACTAACCAATACTGTCTCATTGTTTCCTTGTGCTCTCCCATCTGTCTGTGTCTACCTGTTGTGTCTTGTGTTATATGAAGATTGTGAGGTCTTTGGGGCAGGGACTACATTTTATTATGTGTTTGTACTATACCTAGCATAATACAGCTCTTGTCTATAACTGGGGCTCCCAGGCACAACCACAACACAAATTATTGTAATGCTATATATTAATTTTAAAGAAGAAATAGCATTTTTACAATGGATATATTTTCTAGATGTGGTGCTGCAGTGCATTCTCCTTGGTGCCCACTCAATCATGAGCCTGATTGTGTGTTCACTCATATGAGTAAAAAGGTTTAGCCCTTTTAATGTTTTCTCTGGTGTTTCTCCATTATACAGTGGCAATAGCACTATGGTGCTTTTTCACGTCAGTACAGTTTCCGTATGCAAATGAGTAGATTAAATATGAGAGGCAAAAAGAGAAGATGTTTCAACATCAGAAAGCACACATTTTTCACTGGTTTGTAGTTTTATCGGAGATGATAGTCTTCCAGTGAGCCAAGAATGACAATTTCTGCGTCTCAGATATATTTCTTGTCCCTATGTATGCTTCTTATTTTCACCTCCTCACTCACCCACTTTTCATGTGTACCATCTTAGTTTTCTGATTTCAAATTCAATGCATATGCTGCCAGTTCTCCATCTCCTTGCGCCTCCAGTCACAGATATAGTTTAATCCAGGGTGCAAGAGCAAGCAGGAACTGAGAGCCTACTAGGGCTTTGTGGTTACCACTCAGTGTGGCTACTCCAGATCTCCAAAAAAAATTGGTAATAGGGAATTGTTATTAGCACTTGTGTTTGTACGCAAGACCCGAGAAGTAATTCTTCTGCTCTAACTCCATGCTGATCAGGCCCTAACTGGAGTATTTTGTCCAGTTCTAGCATCACATTTCAGGAAAGATGTGGCTGAAAGGGAGAAAGTCCAGAGAAGAGCAACAAAAATGATTAAAGGTCTAGAAAATCTGACGTATGAGGGAAGATAGAAAAAACTGCATTTGTTTATTCTGCAGAAGAGAAGGCTGAGAGGGGACATGATAACAGTTTTTAAGTATCTAAAAGGTTGTTGCAAGGAGGAGGGAGAAGAATTGTTCTCCTTAACATCTGAGAATAAAACAAGAAACAATGGCCTTAAATTGTAGCAAGGTTGGTTTAGGTTGGACATTAGGAAAAATTTCCTAACTGTCAGGGTAGTTAAGTACTGGAATCAATTGCCTAGGGAGGTTGTGAAATCTCTATCATTGGAGACTTTATTAGACAAACACATGTCAGGGATGGTCTAGATAATGCTTCATCCTGCCATAAAGGCAAGGGACTGGACTAGATGACATATCAAGGTCCCTTCCATTTCTATGATTCTATGTTTACTAAATGTTCCTAGTCCAATGCTATTCAAAATTTCTACCAGTGATTTTGAAGAAAATATAAATTAATTGCTTAAAAAGTTTGCAAAGATTGGCAGAGTGGTAAATAAAAAGGAGAGGCTACCCATTTATTGGTAAGTTCAGCAAAAATAAACATGTTTTAATGCAGCCAAATGCAAGATTATACATATGTAAACAAAGAATGTAGGTCAGATGTACAAGATGGAGATGGTATCCTGTAAAACAGTGACTCAGAAAAGGATTCAGAGCCATGGTGGACAACCAAATGAACATGAGTTCTCAGTGTGGTGACATAGTCTCTGAATGTATAAACAGAAAAACATTAACTAGGAATATGGGGGGTGGTATTAATTCTTAATATGGCCCAGGGGAGACTACTACTGCACTAGTGTCCCGTTCTGGCGTCCACAATTCAAAACGGATGCTGACAAATTGGAGAGGGTTCAGAGAAGAGCTATAGGAAAAATTTGAGGACTGGAAATCATGCCTTATTGTCAGGGACTTAAGATGCCCCATTGACGGTTGAGTGACCTGATCAGTCTGCAAAGATGAAAACATCTGGTAGGAGAAGGCTGCTTAATGTAGCCAACAAAGGCATAACAAGATCTAAAGACTGGACATTAAAGTAACACAAACTAAAACTGGAAATTAGGTGACAATTTTTAATTGTGAAAGTAAGAACATAAGAATGGCCATACTGGGTCAGACTGTGGCTGTCTAGCCCAGTATCCTCTCTTTTGACACTAGCTGGTGCCAGATGCTTCAGAGGGAATGAACAAAACAGGGCAATTGTGGAATGATCCATCCCGTCATCCAGTCCCAGCTGCTGGTGGTCAGAGGATTAGGGACAACCAGAGCATGGGGTTGCATCTCCTTTCCCAGGTAATTAGGCCTGGGAATTATATGCTCTAGGTCAGCCTAAAATTATTACAGTTGGGTGAAATTCTGGATTAGGCAGTAGATCAGACTAGAACACAGCAATCTGTAGGGCTGTGGCCATCATTCTCGGTGGAGCCTCAGGAGCCTGTGCCTTGGCACTAACCTCTCCTCTGAGGATAAGAATAAATTATATTATCAGTAATATTATTACAGTAGCCTGCAGTGGCTCCAGTGGAGATTGGGGCCTTATTGTGCAGCATGAACAGAAAAAGTCATCCCTTTCCTGAAGAGCTCACAATCTAAATAGACAAGCCAGACAAAGGAAGCATTATCGTCCACATAGTACTGATGAGGAGCTGAGTGATTAAGTGGCTTGTCCAAAGTCTATTTATTTATTATAATATTTTTTGGGCATTTTGATTGAAGAAAACAAAAGCTGCTGCTCTCCCCTTTTGCTGGACTAATCAGCTAAATGTAGGGGAGCAGTAAAAAAGGAGAAAAAAGTGAGAATAGAAAAAGAAGGGTGAAGAGGAGCAGAAAGGTAAGAAAAAAGAAGGGGACAGCAGGGAAAGAAAGGGATCAGGGTCCCAATCCTGTGATGTGCTAAGCTTGTTTGGCTCCGCTGACCTCAACTGAAATTGAAGCTGCTCAGCCATTGGCAGGAAATACTCCACATCTTGCAGGATTTGGCCCAAAACTATGTAACTCCAGCCCAAGTAATAATAAACAATATACACTGAAACAAGATAAAAACACCCAATTAAATATAGATCTTCTGTACTCCATCCAATCAAAATTATATCAGGGGGAGAAAGAGGACAATGAATAAAGTAAGAAGTACTCAGGAAGCTGAGAAGCTGGAGCATCTGTGTGAATATAAAAGGTTTCCTCAGTCAAATGCCAGTCATTCCCCCCACCAGCCAGCCCCAACAAACAAATATATACGGTAGAGGTGACTGTAGAATTAAACCAAAGGGGCTGTTTCTGATTTATGAGAAATATTTAGCCTCTGAAAAGCTTCAGCAGACTTTGTCATTTTAAAGCAGAAAATATAAGCTCCAAGATGCAATGGTTTAACCTGTTCAATTGCACAATCCATCTACTCTGTCTGCTAATTTTTCTGAGACATGCAGCTTTTCTTATTTTATACATTCATTCATTCATTTTTGGAACGTCAGAATACATTTTCATGTAGCTTCTATCGCTGACCCATGTAATTTGCTTTAGGCTTTTATGTTACGTGAAAATCCACCTTTTAAACTGTGTAAGTGACAACAGAAAAGGTCCTTTGTTTTCAGTCATTTCAGGCAATCCTTGCCAGCAAGAAATTATCAACCGGTATTCTGCAAATTACTGATTTATGCAGCCAAAAATAAATGAGAAAAACTGAATTTAGAAAGCCTCTTTTTTCCATAAAATAGCTTTATTATCACACTAAAATGGATATGTCCATATCAGTAACAATAGTTTGATAAATACAGTCTTATTGATCTGACTAAAGCTTTTGCAGTTTTTCTTGTTCATCATTCATTGTTCTTTGCAGTGTTGTTGTAGTCCTGCTGGTCCCAGGAAATTAAGAGAAAAGGTGGATGAGATCATATCTTTTATTGGCCCAGCTTCTTCTGGTGAAAGAGACCAGCCAAGATCTGAAGAAGATCTCTGTGTGAGCTCAAAAGTTTGTCCCTTTCACCAACAGAATTTGGTCCAGTAAAAGATATTACCTCACCCATCTAGTCCATCATTCATACTTACATTTGCCTAGGCTTTAAGGATTTTTAGGTTTTGTTTTTTTTTAAATAAAAACTCTTTTTTACAGTTCATCTATCAACACTTCAGTTGTCCGTATGAATTGATTATACAGCTCATGTCAATTTAGCATATTCACTCCATCACTTATCGACTTATTTATTATGAAAGTTGGGCCTTTCAGACATTTTTATCTGACTAACCTCATCTGATATTTGCGGTTAGGAAAACATCCAGCACACAGTAACGTTCTCAGATATAAGCTTTAATGTGAATTCTATTGACAATTCTGAGCAGACAGACTCCACGAACAAATATCCTGCAACAATTCTGCCTATCAGTTATCTGAAAATTCATTAGGTACCACAAGAGCTGTTCAGTTTAGCTGCTTATCTCCTTTGTCTGCAGTGTAATGCTTTCAAAGATGCCTTTCATTCCCAGCCTTAACACATAAAATATCTCCCCAATCTGAAGATGTTGGAAGGCCTAGCGTAGGATAAAAATGTCTTATCTATGAATAGTATTAAACTTTTACATAGTTATTAATTTTTTGTTGCTCTCCATATATAAATTAAGCCACAAAGAAAGCTAAGGAAAGGAAATTCAGCATTTAAGAACAAAATCTCTGACATTGCCATCTGTGTTCATCCCCCAGTATATCAAGGTGTTCTGGTAAATAAGATACAGGAATTTATCTTTTAAAGACAAAGATATGACAGTATAAGTTAAATATGGATCATCACACTTAACATTCAGCATGAATTCTGTGCGGTTTAATAAAATCTTTAATCCAGAATTTTTTTTTTATGGTTTAGGTTTCCTTTGCTGTTTTTTGAGAGTGTGGGGAACAGAAGGTATACATGCTCTACAAATAGCCTGTGGGTATATATACTTTAAAGACTATAAAGGATCCAAATCAGGTGAATATATGTTTAGAGACTCTTTCAAATAGCAATTTTCAACTTTTTCAAACAACTACCAGGGAAAAATCTCAGAGTACATTAGTTTGCAGGAGGTGGGGCTAAGGGCAGCCCAAGATCTGCTGTGGATTAGATCATATACAACTGTAGGATCAGAAGGGCACTGTCGGGACACTAGGTTTAGCATGGAGACTCAGAGATTAATCACGTAAGATGTGAGTGGTTGGTGGATGGAGACAATAGCATAAAATATCCATTCCAGGCAACGGGAGGATGACCAGGCAAATTCTGATTGCAAAGGCTTTAATGTACCAGTATTTGGAAATAATTGCTCTAAACATACTACTTTGCCATTAAAGATCTTATTTGTGGCTGGATCCTGATATGCATAAGCCCAAAACTGGTTTTCCCCCGGTCAGGCTGCTAACACAATGTTGGATGAACAGAGATTTTTTCCATTGAAATTTGTTGGGATTCTTTTTGTCCAGGTGTCTGTTGGATTAATGGAGAGTGGGAAAGGTGCACTAAAAGAAAATAAAACCAATTTACATTTTTCCTGTCATTGCTTTAAAAAAATTCCACTAGTTACTATGTTCTTCTGAAGATTATAAATTCCATCATAGCACTCCTATAAGCAGCTGAGCCACAGGCAAAGTCTGTAATGCAAAACGTGATAAAATTATACAGTGAAACAATCTGACAGGACTACTAAAGCCATCTCAAGTAATCTGGTTGTTCTGCTGCTACTTTTCTATAATTTCTATCATCCTTCAGGGTCCCTCACCATAAGAAAACACCATAAGGGAGAATTTATTCTCCCATCAATAATGGCTGATATTTTCCAGAGAAAAGCTATAAGATAGTTGTTTAGTTCCAACTGAAAATAAGCATTTACCATCAATCTGTTTATGATGTATGTTTTAGAACTGATATTTTATGTATTACTTTGTAATATATTGGAAATAAGGCTAGCATAAACAGCTCTGCAGAGAAATAATAATAGAAGGCATGTACAGTAGGGACAAACTAATTTCAGACCCATCATGGCATCTTGTGATAACTCATTATCTAGGTATCAACACCAACGGCCTTGATTCTCCTCTTCCAGTGGTGTAGCTCCATTCACTTTAACGGAACTATTCATGATTTACATGTATGCATGCGAGAGGAGAATTAGGTGCAATAATTCCTAACCATTATTTCACATATTTCATTCCAGGATATGATAATGGCTATAATGCAATTGTTATGGGTTTCTTATTTGCAGCTATCGAGTGATATCTTGTCGGCTATTTTCATATAGCTCTGTCAAAGGAGGTCAGAGGGATATCCATTTACCACATTTTCTCATGTCCACTAATTTTGGCCAACCCTTTACATCTACATTTTCCATTGATGGATTTAATTAGGGAACAGAAAAAAAACACCACATTTGCAATATATAATAAGTGTCTTAATAGCTAAAAGGCTTTTGAAACATAGAATAATGCTGAGGGAGATGGTCCTCAAGTTAAAGCCTTTAGGGACTGTTGTTCCTGCTGACAAGTGAAGCATGTTAAACAGACAGTTATGGTAATTATGCTTAAAATACACTTTTGACATGAAGGAAAGGATTTTCTATACTGTGAGTTTTTTCTCTGAGAAAGGTTTGATGATATAAAATAGTGCAACACCACTATAATTTCTCATTTCTTTAGAACACCACAGAACGCAAGATTTTACATAGCTGCAAATGACACTGTGTATAAATTGAGACTGTTAGCAAGCAGGAAATTGATGATAGAAATAATATCACTCATATTCTCATTTCATAGAAAACAAGGTTTCATGTTGTTTATTTAATGTAAAGTACATTGGGTTGTTTTTTTTTTTTACTGAACTCATGAGACAGAATACTATATATGGATACAAAACCATCTTCATGTGCCTTATTTATTTTTAATCCATTCATATTATCAATTCATAATGCCTCACAGTGAAATTAAGAAATGGTGTAGAATATAACAACATAATTATATAAGGTCCTGGAACCAAAACCTTGGAACCATCCACCTCAAAATTTTGGGGAGATTTGAAATCTGATCTTGGATCCAGATTAGAACTTTGCAGCATTCTTCTTTCTTTCTTATAGGTCAAACCAAATTCCCTCCTATGAGAATATGGTATTTGTGCTATTTCTTTAAATTTGTTGCAGGAATCCTGTCAGCAGTGGGGGCAAGGAAAATTCTAAAATGAAGTTTGAGAGTGAAGTAGAGCAAGGAATGGGATAATTTAAGGATAATGCTGTTTTCCTTATTTTAATACAAGGTCTTTCTTTCAGTGCTAGAAGAATGTGACTCTGTGATTCTTTAACATTATCACATGGCCCCAGAGGCACATGGCCCTGAACTTTAGAGTTCAAACTACCGATATGGATCTCAATTTTGCAATCTGATCTCCTTATCTATATTACCAGACGAATTGTGCCATTGATTTTATACCCAAACAAATGGGTCCTGCTCTGTCCTGCAAGGTTCTGAGCGCTCCAACCTCAATTTAGTTGATTACTTTAGCATATGCATAATTTTAAACATGTTAGTAATCTCATTGTGTTGCTGGATTAGGGTCAGAGTACTCAGCGTTTTGAAGGATGAAACCCCATGTGAAAATATTTTTATGGGACAACTCATGGAGCAAAGTACTTACAATAGTTTGGGGACCCATATATTTACAATTTATTAATTCTTTTCAATAATATGAACCCTCTGCATGTATCTGTACCAAACTACCACACTGTTTCATCTTCAAGCACTATTTTAATTATGAGACTGCTCGGTGCCTTCACCTAGGTTTTATAGCTATCACATGGTGCTGAAAAACACAGGAAAAGTGTCAGGAAAAATTATTGCATCTAGCAAAAGGTTGATAGCGGAGGATCCTTAAAGCTTGAAGATTATCCATTCATATTAATGCATCCTAGGACAAAGAGCTGGCTGCCAACCAGCGTAAACCAATTTTTGAAATCTGGACTCCAGTTGGGTGGTGACCAAGCAACAGCCATCTGCTGGAGGGACTTTGATCACCAGACAGGGTTTGAGGCTTACCAGGAAGGTCACCTGATGGGTGGAGACTGGATTGGGACTGGAAGTCTATAAAAAAGAAATGTCTGTCATGCCATTTTACAGAACAGACCAGAACCAGAAGACAAGGCTGTGCAGGAGGAGAAGAGGGAGAGAAAAGATCCTGAACTCCTTAGAGGACTCTGATCAAATCTCAGAGAACACTTAAGAGTGGTGAGGAAAGTGAGGCAAGGAATTGCGTACGTGTTTCTTGTTTTTTATGCATCTGTATCTCTCTCATGCTGTCTAAAGTAAAGAGTGACTGTTTTTAGTTAACTATGGGATCCCCACAATAATGGAGCTCTGGGAAGAAGTGTGTTTAAGTTGTTGAAAAGTCTGGGGGTGAGGAGAGGTTCAGTGCTGGTCTTGGAAACTAGGGAGTTTGAACTGCAGGGTCCCACTTCTGACAAGGGCTACAGTACAGAGAGTCTGCGCACAGGGCATGAACCTAGAAGGCCAAAGAAGGAGACACTGATTTGAGCCTATCCAGACCAAAGTGGAGCTTAAACCAGAGCTGTCATACTACTATTAAACATGAGTAAGGCAGGCAGAATCTATCCTATAACGGCCAGATTTCAAACTTGTGTTCCTACAGTAAGGTTCCCAGTTTCACATTTGGCTGTTGAGATCTGCATGTAGGCATCCAATATCCATTTGAAACATATGTGCCAGTTTGAGGAGCCAGAACGCTATAATTCAAGCAATGATATTTGGAAATTGGCCTCCCCCTCTGAACTTTCAAAATCAGTTGAAACTTTCTGATGTTTTGTGAGCTTTCCATCATTTTGCAAAGCACAGCATCATTTCAAAACCTCTGCACAGTATTATCAGCAGTTCAGCTAAAAGAAACCTGAGAAGGACTCTCTTAACTTTCCTGATAGCATTGTTAGATAATTGATCATTGGGTTGTGGGTGTTCATTGTAGATCAAAGGAAAAGGATGGCACTGTTCCTTCCAAACAAACTTCTAAGAGAGTGACATAGCACTGGGGAGGTAAATTACCAAAAGGCAACATGAAAGGTCATTAATAAACTTCTGTATCATTTTGCATAAATGTAATCTAATGAAGAAAACATAGAGTAACCTAAAAAATTGAATTTACTTTTTGACCTTAGGTTTTCCATTCCATATCAAATGCATTTTTTTCCTCTGAGCAAAAATTGAAAATATGCAATGGAAGAGTAATTTTTAATATCATCCTGCTTTTGTAGAACTGGCTAAAAGCCAAATTCAAATGGATTTGCACTATATGTAAAACTTATCATGCGCTTCTAATTAAAATCTGCCGAAGCTTTCAGCCTCATCTACAAGAATTACTCTTGTGGATACTCTTCTCCATTTTCTTTTGGTCACCTAAAGAGAAATTATCATGCTTACTTTAATTCAAGTATCTGGACTAAGGATTAAAACATTAAGAAATGAAAACAAAAATAAGTGACTTCACACAGTACATTAGAACTTGTTTCATATAGGCATCAAGAGATCAAATCATAAAAGATCATTTTGTTGTAGTCAGTTTATTTCCTGTAAATATTCAAGTTTAACAACTTCAGAGTGGGAAATAAATCAAATGAATATTTTGGAAAAATCAATGCCTAATTATTTTTCTTCTTTCACATAGCGTTTCTATTAAATATATGTCTCTCTCATTGAACGTACGTGTAACCAAGGTTTTAGAGGAACTTCCCCCTGCTCAGACAGTCTGACTGGCACTCCCTTCTGCTCAGTCAACTGAAAAGGGGGGGGCACTATATTTTCATGGGCTTTGTATTTGCATGAGTACAATTAAGTATTTAGCCTAATTTCACTGTATATGGATAATCACACCGAGGTGCTGAGCATAATGGGAAATGGTTAGCATGGCTGGTTTTGGGCTACAAACCACTTTTATGTTAACTGCTGTGGTAATGAAATGTTGTCCTTCAATTGTATGAACAAATGTCAGCAGAACTGTGCTTAGCCTGTTATGATAAAATACTTTACCCTAAACTAAATAGAGTGCCAAAAGGGTGGCAGACAGATATTTCAGCATTGTAAAGGGGGGGAAGGTATGAGGAATCTCTTATAGGGATTGCACCAGCCCTAGGAAAGGCCTGCTCCCAGGCATGGAGTGATGATCTCCTCCCATTGTTAAAAGGTAGAATTAACAACTCCACTTGGAGTCCTTTGTTTCTTGAAAGCAGGGACATCGCTTCAGTGTCAGCAGAAGGTTTCCCCATGAGCTGAAAGTCACTAAGAGCTGAATCACTAGAGGACCTGGGAAATCTTGCATGACAACTGACAAAGCTGAGTCAGCAATCCTCAGCAGGAGCCTGGGATGATTGGCATCAGCGGGAGCCCGGTGCAATCAGTGCCAGACAGGTGCGGTTAGTGGGAGCCCAGTGTAGTCGGCACCAGTGGTCGGCAGGAGCCAGGCGCGACCAGCAGCAGTGATTGGTGGGAACCAGGTGCGGTCAGCGCCAGCGATCAGTAGGAGTCCAGCACGTATGGCGCCAGCCAGGTGCAATTAGTCGGAGCCCAACGTATTCAGCACCAGAGGTCATTGGGAGCTGGGCACAGTCACTGCCAGCCTGGTGAGGCCAGCGGTCGGCAGGAGCCAGGTGAAGTCGGCACCAGCCAGGTGCAGTCAGCGGTCAGGGACTCAGCAAGACCCGGAGGAGGTGTGGTCAAGCCTGCGGCCAGCAGGAGTTTGCAGAGGGGAGCAGGCTGAGCCCCAACTGGATATTGCAACTACGCTGGTCAGTACAGGGGAACGCAAGAAGGGAGAGGCGAAGGACACGCCCCGTTCTCTGGGGTGGGTTTGGCTCATTGAGTTCATGACTTCTGTTTACACTGTTTCCCAAACCAGTGCTGTGTTACTTCACTTCTGTTATTAAAAGGTTTACTTTCTACACTCAGACTCTGTGCTTGCGAGAGGGGAAGTTTTACCCTTTGGGGCACCCAGGGGATAGTGTGTGATTTCCCAGGTGACTGGGTGGGGGCTCGAGCCAGTTTGGTGTTGTATCATTGACAGAGACCCCTAGATATAGGGCCCGGCCCTTGCTGCTGCCGACTCTGTCTGGCAGATGGGTTACATACATATAACGGTTGACTATACGTAGATGACATGTACTAAATACATCAAGTATGATTATTATTTTATTAATGTGTTGACAAATTTTGTTTAAAATGTTCTAAAATGTATACCATTGCTGTAGGCCCTAACTCAGTAAATAGGTTTATGGACACCTCAAATTTGAAGTGTGATTCTACTTTGAAAAGTGATTGATCACTGTGGAGTCATGTTTATTGCCTCAAACCAAACCAGCTCAGTTTACAAGTAAACACATTGTTAATGGTTTTTCTGGTGGGGGGTTGGTCCCCCTGACTTCCAGCCCTGCAAACTTACCCCAGAATTTCAAAGTCAAAAACTTTAATTCTATCTGCAGCACCACCATACTTAAGCCTAACATTCAGAAGAGTCGAGTACCATTTCTCACTAGCCACTGCTTCATTTGAAGCCAATGGGGAGCAGTGACTAGTGTTCATTGTAGATGAAAGGAAAAGGATGGCACTGTTCCTTTCAAATCAAAAACAACTTTTATGAGAGTAACACAGCACCATCTTGGAAAATCAGACCTTTATTTAACAATTCTGTTGATGATGCATGAGTCAGAAAGGAAGCCAAGCCATTCTCCTAGAGCTGCCTAGGCTTTGCTGTTTTAACAGCAGTGGAAAGTAGGACACATTTATTTTTGTCACCGAGTTCAGGTATGACTGAATGCAGAGAAGATCTGTTGAGTAAGAAAGTGCAATTCTGCATTGTTCAGTTCTGAAAAATGACTAAGGACAAAATCTTATTGTCTTATATCCCATATTATTCATAATGAGGGTGCCAATCAGGGCAGAATTTGTCCCCATGCTATGATGAGACCAAATCGGTAGAAATTGTTTAGAAATAGTAGACCAGTCCTCCTTAGATACCTGATGAAAACTGTTCCAAAATGAAACCAAATGTGCTGCTACAGAAGTTTATGTTGGATGCTAAAATTGTCATTGCAGCATAATTGCAGTCTTAATACTACCACTAGAAAGATAAAAAAATTGACTAAAATCTTGTCTACACTTACAGCACTGCAGCTGTACCTCTCTGGTGCTTAGTGAAGATGCTACCTACCACCAAAAAGAGAGCACCTCTCATTGGCATACGTACTCCATCTCCCCAAGAAGTGGTAACTATGTTGACAGGAGAAGCCTTCCCATCAGTATATCACTGTCTACTCCGGGAGTTAATTTGGTATAACTACATGGCTAAGGGATGTGAAGTGACATAGTTATACCGACATAAGTCCCCAGGATAGATCAAACCTAATTCAAGAAGAAACACCTATTCAAATTACATATGTGCCTGGTGACATTTCATCAATCATTCTGAATATAAGACAACAATTAAGACACTTACCTGTTTAATCAGTGAAGCACTTTAATAATATTGTATTGAAGAACCATTATGGCCTATGAATATCTAACATAAAAACCAGGCTGCTTTAATTTATAGCCCTAAGGAGCTATTTCCAGCATCGGGTAGTTCCTGCAGTGTAAGGATACCCTAGCCATGCCCCTTTTCCCCTGAGAACCCTGACCCCATATGCTGGAGATTGGAGTCCTGAACGGTTGTGATCTGTACAGATGCTAGATTCAGGCCCAGCAGTTTTATATAATCTCTCTGGTTCTGTAAGCCAGCCTGCCTACTGTTTCACTTGTTTTTTCTGCTTAAGAAAAGAATAATTATAAGATTTTCACTTGAAGATGATACCACAATGGTACTATTGGCTT
Organism: Mesoclemmys tuberculata; assembly: GCA_007922155.1. Classification (NCBI taxonomy): domain Eukaryota; kingdom Metazoa; phylum Chordata; order Testudines; family Chelidae; genus Mesoclemmys; species Mesoclemmys tuberculata. The sequence goes on along the minus strand of ML675604.1, from coordinate 63,731,444 downwards.
GGTTCTGATCGTATTTACACCAGCGTACCTCCACTGGTCAGTGTGAAATCAGAATTAACGCATCCAACTCTGTCAGACTCTAAAACAGTGCTACGGACCTGCAATGGAAAAACATCTATGTTGATGTTCTTTTAGTTACCTTTTGCCAAATATTGTCAGGTTACCTCCTTAGGCCTAAGAAAAACTGATAGTGTGAACTCTTAAAGTTAACAGAACTGTCTAAGAGAGGCAGGATTAGCAGGCTTTCTTGCTCTTAGAAGACCACCTTGAGGAATAAAAAAACATTTATATAAAGCTTTTGGATGGATTCCCAGCTATGCTGCACATGATGATTAACACATTAGATTTCTTTGGCCAAATGAGTGCAGGTTCATAGGAAAGGAGAGACCTACCAGGCCAATTGTACTATATTTTACAGCAGTACATCATTACAGCAGTGACATGTCTTTCTTAGCAGCATTGTATAATAGTTATGCTTCTTGCATTTATTTTTCTGTAAAGTCAAAATTCCCCTCACCGCAGGTGGTGGTTGCTCCAGACTGAATTCTGTGCATCTTATTTATGCAATTTACTTCAAAGAGACCATTGCATGACTAAGGCAAGCAGGATTTGGCCTCTAATAAATAACAGAGACAACTGATTTCTTCCCATCTGTCTGCAGTTAGAATACGTGTTATCCTGTAGCTTGATTTCTCTGCAATTTAACACCGAATAACATTACAGTTGTACCCATCGTAATTCACTCAGCACTAGAATCACAAAGGGTTTTAGGTGGTGCAATGCTGAGCATCACAATGCCCAACTTTTTGGCACCTAGAAAAATCACAGAAACACAACTGCAATCCACAAAGCCAGGGTTAGACACCTAGGTTCCCTATACAGTACATGGGGAGAGATTGGCACCTTAGACTGAGAGTCACAAAAGCCAGCAAGCTTAGGAGGGTAGCTGCCTAAAACAGCCAATGGGAGACGATGATGACAGGGATGTGTCCTAAGCTCCACCCGCCCATCGAGCTAGACACACAAATCCGGGCTGCAGGATGTCGCTTAGCTCTGCTAGCGATGTACAACTGGGAACTCTTCATATGGAGTCAGGTGGCTTATGTGCCTACTTTGTTTTTTTGTGATGAGAAGGCAGGCTCCTAGCTCCACATAAAATGGCTGGAGGAGGAGGAGGAGGTCATGGTGCTGGCTAAGTCATTAGGCCAAAGACAGAGAGGAAGTGAAAGAATCACTCTGTAGTCCAGTGATTAGGGCACCCAGCTGGGAGGTGGGAGACCCTCGCTCTTTATTTATCCAAAGTGGAAAATCTTCAACAGGAGAGACTGAGGGAGCCCTACATGAGACTATGCATAGCTCAGTGATTAGAGCACTCTAGTCAGGGAGGTAGGATTTGAACAGGATTTCCCCTCTCTCTATCGCCAACAGAGGGCTGAATTGAACCTGGGTCTTCAGGTGAATGTTCTAACCACCGCACTAAGAGGTATAGAACCACAGGGTTAGTAGGGTCCATGAGGGTCATCTTTCTAACCCCCTGCCAAGATGCAGGATTTGTGGTGCCTAACCCATGCAAGACAGATGGCCACTCAGCCTCCTTTTGAAAAGACATAAGGTCATTGCAGCAGCACCACCACCACCACCATCTTCTCCTCTGGCCAGATTTTGCATGTACATGATCACATGTAATTAGGGATTGCATCATAACACCTATGAATAAACAGAAAGTGCTGAACAAGGCAAAGGGGAGGAGGAGCATGATTACCAGCACCTGGGTGGGGGTACCTCTCGCTGCCCTGGGTAAGGAGAGGACTATAACACTGGGGAGTGCAGTACATGGGGAGGATCAACAGAGAAAAGGGGGGGTTTGCTAGCGACAGGGGGGCATGGGCACATGCCGTGGATGGGTTGGGGCAGGCTTTGGGCATCTAAAGGGGAAGGGAGGGGACAGAATGAATTTAGAAAGAGCCTGGGGTGCGTCAGGAAAGGCAAACAAGGAAAAGAACTCCCCCCTCCCACCCAACCCCAAGAACTAAGGTGGGGCAGGATAGGCTAAGAAACAAAACTCCCCAAAGCTAGGGTAGGACACGCTAACAAACAAGGCTGTCAAGGGAGCTAGCTTAGGGCAGGAGAAGCAACTAAACAAGCAATAGCTGGACAGATAGGGTGGGCAGCAAAAAAGGGGAGAGGACCAGCTCCTTCAGGGTCTAATGGGCAAGCAAAGAGGGACCTATCCAGGGAGGAAGGGGGGCATGTGCAGCCTTGTGCACTTACAAACAAAGGTCCCTGCATGCTGCTGCAGGCAGAGTCCCAGCTGGTAGCAGAGTCAAGGTGAGCAACTGGGCTGAGGAGACAGTATCAGATGGTGTTGCGGGGGGGTGCAAAAGGACTAAGGGAACGGCTCCATGTCACTCTCCCTACAACAACAGCAGTAACCACCACAGACCCAAGAGGTAACAAAGTTGGTACCATCACTCAGTCCACGAGCAATGCCCCCTCCACACACTCCTCAACAGTAGCGGCTTTTCCCACTGCACAGGAGCAGTAGGGCTCCCAGCAGCAACAGCCAGCGAGAGGCATCTGAGCTGGGGTGGCTGCAGGGAGCGAACAGGCAAGTCTCTGATCACTCAGATGTTAAGTAATTCCCCAGAGAAAGTTGACAGAGCTGATTAGACAATCAGGCTGGCCAGCTGGCTGGGATAAGGAGCCAAATAGCCCATCAGCCCAAGGCTGATAAAGAAGCAGGTAGGATGTCCCCAAAAGATAGAGGACAAAGTGGGCCAGTTGAGTCTGATCACATGAAAGTCTCTGATCCTTTCAGGTTGTGGGAAGAAGGCTAAAAAAGCACTGTTGGGACTGTACAATAGATGGTAGCATGGGGATTGTTGTAGAAACAGGGAACTTAAAATAAAGAAGTATGGTGGAGGCACAACCACTGGAATCTGTCCAATTTCTGTTGGGTGAAGGCTGGGGGAGAAGCTATGCCCCATAATGCTACTATAATCTGTGCTGCAGGGGAAGCTCACCTGATCTCCAATAGCTGCAGAATCAGGGAGGTGATTTGGCTCCCTGAACAACCCATCTTGGCACCAGCACAGGGATGAAATCTCTCCCATTGTCTTGCCAAACCAGTGTTTTAAAAATAGCAAGAGAACGGGAGACAGTATATTTGTCTTCACTCCAGCCTCAAAAACATAGCTCAACTGCTGCTCAGTCTCCAAACAGAAGCCAGCCTGGAAAAGTTCATCCTGAATGTGAACATTTCAGAAAGCTATGAGCAACTGAAAAAGGAGCATTTTTATAATACAAAGGCTCAGGTAATCAGAACAACAGCGGCAGTTGTGTGTTCCAGCTATAATACACACACAAAAGAAAGTAGGATTAGTTGAATAATAACTGAGAATATCCATTTTAAGCCCAGATTCTACAATGAGCTCAATTTGTCAAAAACCCTGGAACCTGAAGGATCCCCACTGAAGTCAGCAGGGTTCTGCAGGGATAGATAGATATGGATATAGATAGATATAATCATTGCAGGATCAGGACCTTAGCTGGCAACCTTAAATTTGCATTAACAATTCTGTCTCCCCAACACAATAATTTTATTTCATAATCCCTGCCTTCTTTGTGAGCTCGTCTTCTGTTTGTCCAAGACTTTCCTGCTTCCAGCAGCTGTTTCTTTAAACAGAGAACTCTGAAACCTTTGGATTACTTAGAGATAGTAAAATAATCACTTCAATATTAATATTTGTTTTAAACCATCTGTAGTCTTTTTTTTCTCCTTCTGCCCTCTGAATACTCTGACCGAGCTTCTCACATAACTCGATATTTACACTATGTTCTGCTACCAGACAGACTTGAATATATTTTCTACAAAGTAACATTTTTGTTCAATATTCCAGTGGTCTCAGGATTAAAAGGCAGCAGGTGAATAATGTCCTTTGTTGTACTACTTGTCTTATCCATCAGAGACTACAACTTTATTTTCAAGCACTGCCCAGGTATACAATGCAACTCTCTCAACAGCTATATTACTGTTGAATATATTTGATTTATTATAATCATTTGTTTTTCAGGTCACCCAGGAACAGAAATGTCAGGATACAGTTGAATGAAAACAGACAGAGTATGTTTTCTGACTGCCTTAAATATACATGAAATATGTGACCAGAGGTCAATAATGTTTCCCTAAACCACTGACTACCAGAAGCTGGGACTAGATGATAGAAAATGGATTTCTAGATAAATCACCCTGTTCTATTCATTCCCTCTGAAGCATATGGTATTCGCCACTGTCAGAAGACAGGATACTGGGCTAGATGGACCACTGATTTATTGACCGTTCTTATATTCATGGGATCCCACAATAGCAATGGTCAACATAGGAAAGGGTGCACTCTGATAAAAAGAATCTTAAATCCTTAAGGGCCACATTCTGCTCTCATTTACATTGCATCAGTGAGTAGTATTTGACCCAAAGGGTTTAATTCAAATAGTTCAGTGCATATATTTGCAGTATTGCCAACTGCAAGCATTCAGAAAATACGAGTCAAGTCCTTCCCCACAAAAATATCATGATTGGATTAAAAATCATTAAAAAAAAATTAAATATATTGTCATTTATATTTGCCTTCAGGCTTTTCAGCCACTAGGGTTCACGTTGTTCTCATTTTATAGCTTTTTCTAAAAAACTATGAAAGTTGGGAACTTGATTTAAAAATAAAAAAGGGAGATTCTTACATAATCCCATAACTTCAGGAGCTGGGGCTTTGAGAAAAAATACCAAATTTTGCAAGACTTGCAATAAAATTTTGATTAATGGCAATGCTCTTATATGCTACCCATTACAGTGGTCCTTGGGCTCCTTTATGCTATAATTCATTCATTTGTAAAGCAGTACACGTGCCTAGATTGGTGTTTTGTATGTATCACATCACTTGTTCATTAGAGCTAGATTGTGCACAGCTGTGAATGAGGGAGTTTGCATTAGAAAGCTGCACCACCCAGCAACATCCCAAGGAGGTGTGAGTCAGAAAATCACACTCTCCCCCCACCCACATGCACTCCCCTCTTGCTTTAGAAGGAGGAGAGTAATTTACCTCACCATTGAAAGGTTGCAGCTTACTTCCTCATGTGTGCCCACTACCTGTCAGCTCTACTGATAGAATATATTTCCCTCCACTGCAGTGGTAGGGCCAATCACATTCAACATTGACCTTCCCCCTTTTCTTTTCTTCCTTCCCATAAGAATTCCAGCTACTTCTTTGCTGTTACATTTGAGCAAAACTAATAAAAACATTGCACATATGTATGTAAATCTTTACTAAAGAAACAATACTCTTAAACAAGGTGGGTGAGATAGTATCTTTTATTAGACCAACTTCTACTGATGAGAAAGACAAGCTTTAGCACTTACATAACACTCTTCTTCAGGTCTTCTTCTGCCACAGGATGTCAGGAGCAACAAGAGCCATGTTCAATACCTAGGCATTCCTCTTAACAATACAAAACAGAACTGGCCCTAGCCTCCATCCAGTAACGTGACAAAACAAAATATCACCCCAGATGCCTTTAAGATGCAGTACTTCCCCACGTGCAAGCATTGAGTCTGTGTGTAACAAAATAACACTTATTGAAAGGGAACCCAGAATTAATATGGGAAAACACCACAGCCACATTCAAAAGCATGTAACCATAAGTGAACCCCCTCCCCTCCCTGAGGCTGGGCAGTGTCCTTTGCCTCAGTTTCCCACTTTGCCATGTGAAAGTCAGATGAACAGATGTCCCTTTAACACACCATTCTCCTTTCCCGCCACTGCACCCCACTCATAGTTGGTTGTGTTTAATCAGTGAAGGCTAGTTCAGAGTTCAGAGTTCAGAGGAGCATTCATGTAGGTCCACCACCGATGCCTCTCACCAACCAAAGTTAGTCCAGTAAAAGATATGACCTAACCTGCCTTGTCTGTCTAATATGACACAATAACACTGCCTACAATATTCTTAAACATCAGTTGCAGCCCAGAAACAGTAGAGCGTTATCAGTGCTTTTATATAATGAAAATGATATTATAAATATTAGCAGTATGTCACTCCAAAAACTGAATACAAAATGTAAGTTCCCCAAACTGTTACCAAATATTGGCCAATCAGTCAGGTTTGAGAATGGAAGCTAATGAAATACAAACGGCATACCTGAAAGTTCCAATCTGTAATCCCTAATAGTATATCCTGAAGCATTATTTTAAATCCCATCTCTCACAGTGTCCTGGAAAAGATTCTCTTAACTCCTATGTAATATATTCATTTTAACAAGCATAATGCATCAGAATTTCTTTAACTGGAAAAAAAGCTAGAACTGGAAAGCGTATTTGACACAAAATGCTTTTTCCCCCCCATAATTTTAACCCCCACTATAATGTGATTAGAAATGAAGTTAGATTTCATGGCCAATGATACCAACACTCTCTTTTGAAATTGACATTTTTGGCAATTTATTTGTACAATATTTAAATATAAAATATTACTGCAGGTGGCTAGTCGCAACCGGCTCATGATGCATTTTTTATAATAGTTTCTGTTAGACCCCCTTGTTTTCATTCACTCAGCTTTGTAAAACTTGTACCTCTCAGGCTGACATTATGTTGTTGTAGCTGTGTTGGGTGCAGGATAGTTGAGAGGAAAGATGAGTGAGGCAATATCTTTTATTAGACCATCTTCTGTTGGGGTAAGCTTTCAAGGCACAGAGGGCTCTTCTTCAGGTCTGGGTGAGCTTCTTCAGCTCTGTGTAACTCGAAAGCTCATCTCTCTCACCCACAGAAGTTGGTCCAATAAAAGATGTTACCTCACCCACGTTCTCTCTCTAATTACTTATGGTGGTTTCTTTCTGAAGGTGATTTTTCTTTGAAAGTTTGAACAAAGATGGTTCAGTGGGGTTTGTGTGAGAAAAAATTCACCCCTCTGCCTTTATAAGTAATTGTGACTTTAAAAAAAATCAATAACAATGTTTCTACAGACAAAAACAAATAGGGGTTGAAAGCTTCAATCTGGCATGGAAACAGTCCCCACAGAGGACTGGCAAGTCACTTGTCTCTAAAGAAATTGGTTTTGATTGAACAAAGTTATCAATATTTAAAAATTACATAGCACAGTACATTTTCTTTTATTCTTCTTTCTGGCTATGCACCTAAGGAAGATTTGCAGCAATAGGAATAAATATGAAGTAATTTTTATAAGAGGCATTATGGTTAAGCGCATTAGACCGGGGTCTAGCATATCAGGCTTTCGAGTTCTGTTGTCAGCTCTGTCACAACATTCTTAGGACCTTCTTCTGATACCCTTAATCATGCTGGATAGTACCTTATTCCAAACACCATCCTCATGAAATCAGTGGGGCTGGTACTCCATAGCATATGTACACAGCATATGTATTATGACCATAGTTACTTCCCAGAGGTAAAAAGCCCCCTTTCTGCCTCAGTTACCCCACTCATTGGTGACTATGTGGCTTCACTAACCCCTTTTCCCCAAGTTCTTGCACTCTCCTCCTGGCTGATCAGATATTTCACATTGAAAACCTAGGAAACTATGGATGGCAGTGTCATAGAAAGGTGTTGTGTTGGGGGATGGAAACGATAGTGGAGATGTGAGAAAATGAAGTGGCACCTTCTCTCTCTCTCACACGCCCCTTCCCCTTTCAGAAAATTGGGATACTGCTCCTCAAGTCTCCTTCTTTCTCCACTTCCCTAAAACTTCCATTAATGTACTCACAAGCCCATTCATCAATTGACTCAGTGACACTGGCTGAATTAGGGGTGCCATTTATGCTGTTATTTAACATCAGTATTTCAAAATTGTAATATTCATATGAGATATGCCATGTCAGGTACTGTTAGAAAGGTTATTATTTGCTTAGTATGATAATACTGTTTATGTGCACGTGTCATATTTATATTGGAAGTTAGGGATATGTTTGATGTATCTGTATTTCAACTTGTGCTGTATTTCTGGGCAACACCCCAGACAGGATGTCTGCAGCACTAGCCTGCATAATGGCCCATTAAAGAAACTTGCAGGTACAATGGGCCCAAGGGGAGAAGCAAGGGATACACCTGATAATTCACCAAGACTTACTCATGTGACCATGGACTCCATCTTATTTGTGGAAATTTTGATAAGCAGCATGGAAAAGGCCAAAGGACATAAAAGGCTGCTGCACCACATCCATTTTGTCTTCAGTCATTTGTCATTCAGTCTTCACCTACCTCTGGATAAACTCATCTGAAACTGAAGCTGTGAATCAAAGGACTGAGACCCATCCAGGTACTGGATATACACCAGAGGGACTATACAAGCCTGCAAACACCACAATTCTACTGGAAACCTAATATATATGGACTTTTCAAATCAATTGTATGTTCTGATTTCTTTAATCATTTAACATTTCTCTTATAGTTTGTTTCTTTCCTTTTATAATAAACCTTTAGTTTTAGTTACTAAAGGATTGGCTGGCAGCATTGTATTTTGAGTAAGATCCAAACTTATATTGATCTGGTAATGTGGCTGACCCTTTGGTCAGGAGAACCTTTTTGGTAAAAAGCATAGAGTTTTAAATAACTTACCTCTTTACTAGACCTAATGGATGACTTCGAGCCAGAGACTGAAATGCAATAAAAGGGGCTGTGTATACTTTTACTTTAGCTTCTTGATACCCAGTGTGGGGAATCAGAAGCTTGTTTGGGGCTGGTTGGGAAGTCTGACTTCAGTGTCACCCACCAGTGTTTGGAGAATCTGTTCTCCTTTTACAGCCTGCCCTGACCTTGGCATTTTTAGGTGGCTACCCTAGCACGGACGGGTCACAGACTCCATTCTCTTAGCACTCAGCCCTGGCAACTCAACCCATTGCTCTCCCATCTCAGAACTTTTGTGTCTCTTCAGCTACCTTCAACTTTCATCCACTCAGAAATATCCCCCATAAACACATATCTGTCCCCGACTGGGAACAACTCCTCTTCATACCTAGCCTCTCCACAGCTCCTCAAATCGGAACCCTCTCCCACCTAATACCACCAGACTCAAAAAAAAAAAAAAACCCAAAAAAAACCCCCCTCTCTACTCACCCAGAAGATAGGCTCTGAGTTTGGAGGGTATCCACCTCCTATTCAACATCTCCCACTTTCATCATCAGGCTTAGATACCCCCATCTCCTTTGAAATTTAACAGTGCACTCTTAATGGAATTTTACTACTACATGAATTTTATTATGCTTTCACCTCTGGTGGTAAAGCAAAAGGTCACCCATATCTCCTATGCTGAAATTGAAGGGTTGCAGATTCATGGAACCAGCAGAGGGAAGAAAGGCAGAATGAAGTCAACAGTCCAATATACATATAAAAATAAGGAATTTCAAGCTTCCATTAAAGTACATTTATTTGACTTTAAAAGCTTCCGTAATGGCATTTATACTTTCATAAACATCTACTTGTAAGGACAAGAGAGCATCTAGCTGAAATCCTTAACCAGAGATTTAATCATTACTAAATCCTGAGCTAAACTGAACTCCCACAACGTGAGACCAGCTTTATAGTTCCTTGACTCCCTTTCTGGTTGATTGTAGCCAATCAGGCTCCTCCACGTCTCATGCTGTGTTTATACTGTTCATATTTTTGTATATGTAGGTTTTCAATATTATTTTTATTTTTAAACAATTTTTTACCTTAGGTTCTCTGGCCAGAACACTCTATGTAAGTGCCAACCACAAACAGCTACCCATGTAAACCAACCAAAAATAGAACAAATAAATTGGCTAATATTTAGCAATTTCCCCTTCTTCAGTGGGAAACTGCAATGCTACCTCCCTTGCAATATTGCATTACTTAGCACCAGTTGGTACTCTCTTAGCAGCAGTAGAGGCCCAGCTCTCTTTCACAAAGCCTAAAGTGGAGTGTAACAGTCATTACTGCTACTTGTCCTGGTCCCAGAAAATATGGTACTACAAATATTGCCCTAAGGTAAGCATGTTCTCCTCTCTGTTTGAAGATGAAAACGAAGAGGGTAACTATGCAGTTTGCACCCTGCAGTAGGTGTCTCCTTCCCAAACTTCTCCTTCAGAATTGAAATATAACTCAGTAAAGGGTTTTAAAACAGCTACAACATACATTTTAATTAGTCCTTTGGTGGATCAACTTGAGTTTCCACATTCTGTGTGAGAGCTTGCTCTGTAATTTTTTTTCCTATCTGACTTTTACCCACTTCTTATCTTCACATTTTATGCCAATATAAGTGGTAATTCAAATAGGAAGCCTTAAACTTTTACATATCCAACCAATCCGACCTAATGCAGATCTTTTGAAGTTCAGTATCATTATCCTGATTGTTGACAAAGGTCTGAACTCTTCTGAAGCACAATTTTTTATAATCATGTTTCATTACAAGAAGCCTTCCTACAGCTTTAAAGGGGTATAGTAAGAGATATTAACAACGTCCTGGATAATATTACAGGAAATAAATGTTTTAATGCAAATCCTTCAGGTCCGTAAAAACCTGATGCATGCACCTCTGACATAACTCTTTTTGGTCTATTTTTTTAAAGAAAAGTAAAAGGGCAGCCAATCCATCAAGCCTGCTTTTTTGCACTTTGCAACTATTTCTGTGAACTGCTGCTTCTGTAACAGGTATTCTGCCATTAGGAATTAGTGTTAGCAATAGCATAATATACAGCTCCAAAGTACCACTTTTCAGAGATTCTAGGATTGATAACAAAAATTGTAGAGCTCCGCCCCCTCCCCCCTCATTGTACTTTAAGTACATTGGCTGTTAAAATACCCCTTTCAACTACTAACTTGGAAGCAGCCTTCAAGTTCAACTGAGTTCAAGTCTTTGTGGCTCTTTATTTATAACTACGTATTTTATATTAGACTTTTTCTATTAACTCTAGCATTCTGTCAGTGTTTGCTACAAAGGCACACTGGGGGCAGGCTTTTTTGGTTTTTTTCCCTTCTTCTCTTGTGATTAGTATGCTGAAAGATCTTTCTTCCTAGCACATAGCCTTTTTGTTCTTTGCTAACAGTTTTTGTGTCTAACATTTATCCACATTGCCCTTCATTTGGTATCTACTAGTCCCAATTAATTAAAAACGATATAGTTTTGTCTTTATTCATGTGTTGCTTATTATGTCTAAGCCACCCAGTTTAGTTTCATATTAAATACAAGAAGCCTGATTTTTAAATGAGTTAGGCATACAATTATGATGACTAATGTGCACGCTGGGTAGCTGAAGGTGAAAATGATCATCATAATCCATGTGCATGTGCAATTATCCAGTTTGCATATTCCATCTGCAGGTGCAGTTTTCTCATGCCACTCTGGTAATTGCACATGCTAATGGACATGCGACTGCACTTGCATATTACTTGCCTAAGAGCCCTACAAAACCAGACCCCTTAATAACTATAAAACTAAGGGAATTTTCAGTGAGAATGGCTCAGTAAATCAGTTCTTTTAACTTGCTATTGTATCTAACTGTTGTGATATGTATATTGCCATGTGATTAACACAAATCTTTTGTGGCAACTCTGTAGCCAGTTTACAAATTTGGGGAGATAGTGGGGACAAGTGGGAAGCTGCCAGCAAGTCTTTGTTTTGACTTGAAAAGTAGTCGAGGTTAGGTCAGGCTAAATTCCGAGTGTAGATACAGGGTAACATCTTAGTTCAGTTTTAGCAGGCTGAGCTCTCGGCTAGAACTCATCCTGCAAAAATCAAATTAAAGATGTTACGCTTACTCTACATTAAGAAAAGTGGTCAAGTTTAGGTCAGGCTTACCTAACATGTGTTAATTAAGACAAATCAACACTTGGCTATTTTTTCTGGTCTAGACAAAGCCTATGAAGTAATATTTACAATGTCTGTATTATATAGATTGTGTAGTTTCTCTATAATAAAGGCTGGAATTGGTCTTCTATTTTAAATCCGACTTTACCAAGCTCCTGTTTCTATCCACAGTTCGGCTCTTTGATTGCTAGATTCTAAGGCCAGAAGGGACCATTGTTCTTATCTGGTGTGACCTCCTGTACAGACTCAGAAATTCCTCCAACTAATTCAGAAATACATCAGCTTTCCTTGGATTATCCGTTCTTCATGGTTCAAAACAATTTAGCGATGGAGTATATGTACTGCACATACAGAAAAGATGAAGGTGGAATGAAAAAAAAGAACTCTCCTTGCCTAGTTTCTTGGAGACACTGTTTGAGCTTTCAATCATGGCTAAACAAGACTATAATGCAAGTGGATTGGAAATAGTTTTTGGTTGGAAGGAGAAGAGTTTTTTAACATGCTGACCTAGACAGGAGTTGGTTCCTTTGATTATATTCCTAGAGTGCAAGCGATTGTTCATAATTTGGGATTTTAGATTGGGTCCATTCCTTACTGGTTGCAGTAACCAGCCACAGTTGCTACTCTATCTGATATTGTGAGATTTTCTTACATTTAACCTTCCTACAAAGCATTTTGTGTCTCAGTAAGACGATAGCTTAGTTCAATCCCCTCTTTTCCACAATGTCTCTGGGTGACTTTCCAGAGCTTGGTTGTTCCTTGTAAGAGGGCAACATAATACATGTTTCTGCTGACAACAAACTGACCCTTAAGTGTTTTAAATTCTCTGTGGTTAAAGGTAATCTCTCTGGATGCCTCGGTCAATACTGAGCAGCACATTTTGGCAGTGGTCACATTAGAATCTATCTCCTTTATTATATTAGTATAGGTATTTCATATAAAGAAGTCTCTTTAAGATAAAGAGAAACACTTGAATATTTACAGACAGGATAAATATTCAGAAGCACATAAGTGACTAACTCATCAAGTCCTACTTTCAAAAGTGACTTAGCCTAAATCTCAGTGAAAGTCAACAGGATTTAGGCTCCTACATGCCTAGATCACTTTTGAAAATGGAACAAGGCTCCTAGGTCATTTGAACACGCTTGAAAACTTTACCTACTATCTAATGTTATTATTGCACTATTTAAAGGTGACACAAATAGCAATGGCAAAATGAAACAGGCTTTAAAGACAAGTTTTTTAAAAAACCCTAATGCTTAAGAAGAAATACAGTAACAAGAAAATTAACTTGGAGCTATAACTTCAAACTATGCCTTGTCTAATTCCCTTTCCAGTTTTGGAACACCTTACTTGCATTCTTGCTCTAGCTATCTGGAAATTCTACTATTCAATTCACAGTCAAATATACATCTTAGCTTGCTTTTCACACCAAGACATCAACCCTTTTTTCTCTTCTCCATAGAAACTGTAGACTTTGCTTCATCTTTTAGCAAGGGTGTTCTACGACAAATATCCCATCCTGTTCTCTCCAAAGTTTTGATTCTGCTTCCATTGAAATCAATAGAACAAACAATCTTGAGCTCAGTGGGAGCAGGAACAGGCCCTGAAACAGCTCGTAGAATATGCATCCTAAGTTCCCATGGTAACAACATGTCTTCCGCATAAAATTCCCTGACACCTGCCCATTCAACTTTATACTAAACATTAAAGAAATGTTTAATTCAAGCTGTAAACATTCAGAGAAACCCTCTTAATTCTTGAGACTACTTGGGGATTTGTTTTTTTTCTCAAGGGACTGAGCTGACCAAAATTTGAGCTGCCTGAAAACCTGTCTGTCCATATGCCATGAAGATCATGTAGCCTCATAATGGATTCCTAAGGTGGTAATGTTAGACAGCATGTAAATATAGGCTAGTTTAGAAGGCCATCCACAATTAAATATTGGCAGAATAGCTTTCTGATCACAGTAAAATGTCTGCAGCATAATGTAACAGTTAAATTCTGCCCTAAAAACAGTCTAGAATAAGTATTTAGCATTGTTTTTATATGCAGCTCAAACTAAATAAGCATTTCAAAAGTAAAATGAAAGGGACAAATGAATCCCAAGTGTAACTTTATTACATTTAATTACATTTTATTACTGATTAGTTTGACCCTAAAGCTGGTACATTTGCATACCTACGGTGAGATCTTTTCTCCTGCTCTGGCCCCTTTATATTGGGTGAAAGGGCCAGAACAATGTAACGCAGCTCTTAAAGGTCTGGTCTATCCAGAGAAGGATTTCCCCAGCACAGGCACAGCAGAAAACAGCTGCAAGGTTGCCTCCTGAGGACCTCCTAACAAGCCCTGGCAATGGCCTGGGAGGAGAATGGGCATCTCAGAGGTGGGACAGAAGTCATCAGGGTTGTGGAGATTTCAGGTAGCATTGAAGCCCATAAAGCAAACTGAGGAAGCTGCCATTCTGACAGGCCCCTTGAACTGTCTACATTCCCGCAGGGCCAGCCGGGACTGGGAGTGTGCAAAGACGACCTGAAGCTGCTGAGGGGTTTTGTGCAGCCCAGCATTTCATCCTTAACCTAAATAAAAAATTCAGTCAAGAACTCCTATAACAGCTTATACGTAATAACTTTCATTTTCAGTTTTATTTTCTTGTGAATAATATTAGACTTGCTTGCCCGTCTCACATAACTAGGCCCTTTGACTTCAAAATAAGTAATTTCTTCAGCACTAAAACACAGTTGCTTCTTGGCTGGAGTGTAGGAGTCAGACAACCTGCACAGAGCATGGCAAATGGTATTTGGCCAACGACACAAGCTCACATTAACCTTTGTTTCCATGAAAATAGCCTGGTATTGCAGCCCTTATTCATAATGAGTAGCATTTACACAGATATTCCTGACTTCAATGGGATACAGGTTATGGAAGTGAGCTCTTCATGTTCACACAGAACAAACACAGCCTGAGTAACTAAGATGTTGGATAAAAGATCCAGATGCAATGAACTGCATGGAACTCAATTTATCTACTTCCAAAGAGCGAAGGATTGAATTGACCTTATTGGGATTTGAATCTCTTATTACAGGGAATTTTAAATATGGAAGTCCTGATCAAAGCTATAGATCCAAATCTTTACTTGCAGGAAAAAAGTTATCTGTTTGCCATGTTCTCAATGCATGTTCAAAATAAAAAAGGGATTCTAGTGTGTTAATTTTTTCAAAAATAATGTCCTCGGCTCCTGCCAATATAAGCGACACTAAGATATCTGCACGTGCAAAGCAGAAAAAAATATTATTGTGGAAACATCCTAAGATTTTATTGTGGAACAAGAAGTGCATAAGGAAAAAATGAGGAAAATACTTTGACAGCCTTATTTAAGTATTGGATGAATAATGTAGCATATTTATCTTTAAAGGAAACATGAGGGCCTAAAATATATTTAGTGTCTCATGAATATGCAATGAAATTTTAAGTGAATACTGAGTTTTGGCAACATGCATGCTGTTGAAATTTACCAACCTGAAGATATAAAAACACCTCAATACCACCTGGAATTCAAACATCAGTGCCAATCAGCTGTTCTTCACCTGGAAACAGTGTTTCTAGTGGCCTTTGCTCTTTTGGACAGGGAATTCAGAGGAGCAACCACTACAGCTGACAGAGTTCATGACCTCAGTGAGCTAATATCTAGACTGAAGAGCAGGTGTAGGTGCTCAGAGGCTCCCCATTTTCTTCATGAGTTGAACTTACACTGGTATGATTCAGATGGGGTGGTTTTGAAAAGCACAATTGCCAGCTTTGCAGCTGCCACCCAAAGCTGGCCTTTCATTCTCTTTAGTGTGTGCAGTGAGTTTGAAAACATTTTTTGGTCTGTGAAGCACGCATTTATTTATAACAGATCAGTGGTAAGTAGAATTAGAGTCGAACTGGAAAACACTGCGTAACATGACAGTTCTTTTGCCAAAAAGAAAATTGTTAGAGCGCCTGCTTTTCTCAGTATCTTGGTCACATCCCCGACATACAGTGCACTGATGAAACATCAGATTCGAACCAGGAGTTCTATTCCTTGGGTATTCACAATTCCAACTGAGTTCAATAGAGGGTGAAGTTCCTATTTCCAAAATGCTTTTTAAAAATAGTTTAAAGACAGTTCAGTCTCATCTTTACTGATCAGTTAAATTGTGTTAACACGGTTTTAACAGGAGCCTGTTTTAGGTCATGAAAACTGTGTTTAGGAATGCTGCTGGTGATGTTTAATTTAGACTTGACACTATGCAGAACAATGGTTATTTAGATGTTTTTGTCAAAAATATTAAACTGCTCACAGTTCTTCCTCAAATAGGGCTTGTCTACACTTGAAAAACTACAGTGGTGCCACTGTAGTACTTCAGTGTAGACACTACCTACACTGACAAGAGGGGTTCTCCCATCAGCGTAGGTAATCCACATCCACCAGAGGCAGTTGTTTGGTCAGTGGAAGAATCCTGGAGTTAGGTCAGCTTAACCTGCCATTCAGGGTGTGGATTTTTCACAGTCCTGAGCAATGTAGATGGGTCGCCCTAACTTTTTGGATACAGACAACACATTATGGACTAGTTCAGCTGTTTGCCACTATTGAACAAAACTGCCCTTAAGTCCCTTTGATTTCAAAGGGACATAAACATGTGCCTGGAAGTTAAACAAGTGTCTTGATGAATGTGAATGGACTTAAATACTTTGAGTTGGGGCCTGAAAGGTTAAATGAACAAGCTATACTGCAAAGCATTTTTATTGTTCTCTGAGCCAACTTTAGCTGGAAATATTTCAGAGAGGTGTTTTTCTTCGAGTCGTCGAAAACCGCATAGCATTGGAAGCCATTATTTTCCTCTAGCATTCACTCACTAAGGCCCAGATCCTCATGGGAATCTAGGCACCTAACTTCCTTTGACATCAGTGGGAGTTAGGTGCCTAAACCCCTTTGAGGATCTGGCCTGAAGTTGTTGGATTTTTTCCTTTAATTTAAATTTAATAACTTTCAAATAAAACAGACAAATAAAATTGCATAAACATGAACGTCAAAACAAATGTAAAATGGCACAGAAGACAAATCTAAGTAAACAGCAGTTTCACAACGGTGTATGCATTCACTTAAGTTTTTGCAGGCTCAGGGATCTGATTTACTTAAATAAAGACAATCTACAGACGTTGAGGGAAGAGAGGCAGTTTTCAAAAGGAGATTTGCCTGACTCATGCCCTTAATGTCCGGTCTGAAGTTTGCCGTATTCACTATACATATTATTACAGCAACACATCCGTGTTATGAATCATTGATGTATAAACTCTCAGGATGAAAACCTCCAAAGCAAGTGTTAGAGATGCTATACAGTAACTGTACCCAAAACCAAAATTAAGGGGATTACATGTGTGGATTAAAGCACTCAGTGGAGGGATAGTTAAAGCTTTCTGAAGTGCCATTGTGGTAGGTTAGCTACATCTCAGCCACCAACTATGGAGGTGACTTTGGGATAGAGGGTACCCAAAATGAATAAAGCTTCTTGCAAACAGCTTATTTTAGTCTTTTGTTTTTCTATGTCCTATTTACAGATAAATGTAATCTACTTTAAAATCAGGCAAAGTGTGATCCTAAACACACACACCTGGTTATCTTTACACACATGAGTAGCCCAACTGAAGTCAAAGGGTCCGTTCACATGAATAAAGTCAAGCAAAGGCATATGAGTTTTCAGGACTGGGAACTTAAATAGTACAGCGTAGTGGATGTCTTGTCTGCTGTACAGCAAAGAAATATTAAGATGAAAGAGTTGGTTACACAAAATGGATAGACACTGTCCAGGCCGTCCCTGCTGGGAATAACCCCACTGGGGGAGGAGTCCCCATCAGTCAATGGGAATCTCTCCACATAGCTGCAGTTCAAGAGGTAGGTGAGGTAACCTGTCAACATGAAGTGTGCTCCAGCAATGCCAGACAGCGTATGGTCCCTTGCAGGCCATAGCTAGCCAGCACAGTTCAGAACAGGCCTCAGGATGTTCAACCTGTACCCAGGGCTGAGACCAGGTAATGAATCTGGACACTTTTTTAATAAAATTATTCTGTATTTTTCAAAAACTCCTTGTGGTAGCTTTAAAAGTTTCTTATTAGTATTACATGTGAGGAATCATCAGGATTTTCTCTGGTCATGTAATTAAAAAGTTTATTTGCAAATAAACAGTTCAAAGATTGACAGGGAAAATACAGATACGTTACTTGCAGAATACTACCTGACCATATCTATAACTGCTCGGATAATGACAAGAAGTAGCGACATAATGTATTTACAAAAAATGCCCCCAGCATTTTCAGAGTTACCTGCAGCAACTAATTCAACCAGCTGTAAGCAGGAATGTCTGAGCTAAAGATATTCATACTGGAATGTTAATCTACTTTGTTAATGTGGAAGAGATGGTAGGGTTCTAATAGGTTCATACACTGCCATTCCTCTCTGGATACCTGACTGACCTGGAAATGAGTGTCTTCATCCCAGTCCAGTCCATAATAAATATCTGTTCATGTTACGAAAACACCACATAGCTTGCCAAAACTGGTACAATTAATAGGCTTGCTTTTAGAGACATGCCACACTGAAACAGCAAGCAAGCTACACAGTAGAATTAAGGTATCTTGGTATGTAGGAGGCAACTTGCACAGACCGTGCCAATGTGGTGACTGATTCGGTTTGACACATGGAGCTTTTGTCAATGAGTAATAGAAATGTAGTCCTGGGCCAGATCCTCAAAGGGGGTATATTGGTATAGCTCCACAGAGCTCAATGAAGCTATGACGATATATATTGGCTATGGATCTTGTTCCCTATGTTTCCATTTTGCTATTTCCTTCTGCCATCTCTTTAAATATAACTTGAATTGTAGTTGAAAAGACACACTTTCTAGTAGGAAGAGCATGGGACTCAGAGTCAGAAATGCACATTTCTAGTTCCATCTGTGTCATGGACTTTGAACAGTGGCCTTGTACAAATAATTTTGTTTGTTTTCCTATGCCTCTAGTCCCCTACTCTCTGAGGTGAATGCATGTGCCTGACCCTAAGCATGAAAGTAGCCCTATTGACTTCAGTATGTTCAGATGTGTATTTACAGTGGAGAAATGTGTGTATCTGGTGGATTGTTAGACCAGAAGGATGGTGATATAACCAATCTGAACACCATACTGAATGTATGATTATCAACATTATTATATACTTTTCCAATGATCTACTGTTATATATTTTTCTCCACTGTAAATATAGCAAGGCTGTATCTTCCAAAACAAACAAATTGTACTTTTGAATATAATAAAGTTGTACATCAACTTTTACTTTTTCACCCAACAGAAGAACCAGTTTCTTCAGATATGCTGTGGATACTGCCTATGAAAATAATGATTTCTTGTTGCAGTTTGATGCACCATGGCAGTATGTCATACTGCAGCATTCAGGTAATTTAGAGAAAGTCGTGTGTTTTCACCATCATGATGCAAAACATTACATTCTAAAAGGTGCCAATTACAATATCTGCTTGCTTCATAGATGCAAATTATAAGACCAATGACCTGCAAAAAATGTCTGCAGCAGGGGAAAAAAGGAACTAGGGGTTTGCGGGGGAAAGGGGAATGGAATGTTAACGAAAATAAGTGAAACATAAAAAGGAAACTGTGCACTAAATTCTTTAAATAGGCCAAGCATAAAAAAATACACATAAAAATCATCATGCTTCTTTAAAAACAAAATCCCTAAACAAAGACTTGTATCAAACAGAGCAAAAATAATGCACACGAATACATCTAAAAATGAAACTGCAAGGTGTAGAAAGGCAGTAATAAAGAAAGCTTTGAAGTGAATAAGCAAACATGGCATTTAGGGCTAAAGATTAAAATCCATGTAACCATCAACCATAAAAAAATACATCTGAAAAGAACTTGGAGACAAGTTCTTTTCAATCAGAAAAATATTGCATGAATTTAAACAGAGAACGACTTCATGAAATAATAGCCATTTAATGTATTCAGTCCACAAAAACAAAGCAATAAAAATAACATAATTTCCCAGCAGGTGGCAGTGAAGATAGTGTACTCTTCAACCATCCATCACAGCATCCTTCTGCAATCTTCATAAAAACTGATTGATTTACATATTGGAAGGATAGTTTCCCCTCCTCCTAAAAGGCCTTGGTGCAAGAGCTCAGCTGATGATGGGACACAATAGGGACTGACTGGGACATATCAAGTATTACTCGCTGTCAGATAACACTGGCCTACTCAGGAGGAGGAACCCCTATAAGATGGGGGAAGCAAGCCAAATAACACAGAGAATTTGGGAATTCTATCGTTGCTTTCACTGCATCAATTTTTACTGTCTAAAAACTGCAGCGAATTTAAGGTCTGACTGTAGTAGTACAGTTTAATCTTCTTTTCTTTTAAAATCTTGTCTGGGACTTAGGCTAATAATCATCCTATTCATTTCTAAAACCATAGGAAAAACATGTTTTTAACAGGACTGCTGATAAAAGTCCCTTTCAGACCTGTAGCTTGGGATACACTGTGTAGCCCTGCAGTGCATGATCTGATGGTAAGATGCTTTAGAGGCTTACCAGCCATCCTGATTTGTATGCAGTGATTCTGTCTTCATTCTGAAACTCCTGTATCATGCCAGGGATTATGATTGTTTTGAGACTTCTGCTCCCTAGGAGAGGTATGTAGAGAAGTATCTGAAAGTGCTAGAGCGAGGCACGGTTGTAAAGGAACAGCTGGAGGGACCAAACATCAGCAACCAAACAGGGGAAAGACAGTCCCTAAGGCTTCAGTGGGATATTTGAAAGACATTCTCTGTCCTTAGAACTCCGGATGGCCTCACATTGTATTTTTCCTTGTTCTATTACTGTCAGTGAAAATAATGGCCAACCTTTTAATAATACAGAAGGGATGAATAGATTACTATTATATGGCTTTCTAAATTACTCTTCTTTCAATATTTTGTCTACTGTGTGCTTCAAAGTATACTGAATACCAAAAATCCTATTGCATGACGTGATCTGTTGTAAGGGAGCCTCATTCACTTTTATTTCTTTGCATTTTAAAATCTTTATTAAAAAGAAATCTGTCCAGACCACCCATAAACTAAATCTTTTATTCTTTAAAATTGATTTAGGGATTATTATTCTGTGTGTATAGAATGGGGATAGGAAAACACACTTTGTCCTAGTTTATTAGTAATGTGTTGATTTCTGCTGTCTTTTTTGATAGCCTATTTTAATGAAATTTAACTGGTACCTCTTCTACTTGTGCCTTGAATACATCCCAATTTTCACGTAGAATTTCCTGAACTGTAATTAAACCCAATTATCTCTTTTCTATTCCATATTCACTGAAAGTCTATCTGCTAGCAAGAGTGCATCTCAGGATTCCTGCCTGACAATTCACACAAGAAACTACAGATAACCCTACCCAACAAAGAAGCTAAGGTTTTTTTAAGATGCTATGTTTTTTAGAGAAACAAGGTGGGTGAGACAAGATCTCTTCTTGGATCAACTTCTGTTAGTGAAAGATACAAGCTTTCGAGTTACACAGAGCTCTTCTTCAGGTCTGGAAAAAGTAGTGATGCCAGGTCTGCACTAGGAAATTAGATTGGTATAACTACATCAATCAAGGGTGTGAAAAATCCACACCCCTAAGCAACAAAGCTAAATGCACCTAACCCGCAGCATGACAGCACTAAGTCAGTTGGAGAATTCTCCCATTAACATAGCTACTGCTCTCAGGGTGGTGGCTTACCTACTCTGATAAGAGATGTCCTCCCATTGAAATAGGTAGCATCTTCACTGACGCACTACTGTGATGCAGTTATGTTGTCGCAGCATATTCAGGCCTGGTATGCACTGCAGACTTTTGTCGACCAACATCAGCTTTTTGCACCAAACCAGTGGTTGTGTACACACTGCAATCTCCCTCACGCCAACGCAACTCCCTCAATTGTGCGACAAAATAAAATCCCTTTTGCGACCCGTCTGTGCCCAGGGTAGCCAACTCATAATGCCAGGTCAGGACAGGCTGTGAAAGGAGAGCAGATTCTCCCAGCACTGGTGGGTGACACTGAAGTCAGACTTCCCAAGCAGCCGCAAACAGTGCTTCTGATTCCCCTGTTGTAACATTGTTTCATTTTATAATTAAAGTGACCCAACTCCATTTTAAATTAATAGAAATATAAACTCATTGGGCCTGGATGTAAAATGTTAACTGCTTTGTAACAACATCCAGCCTTGTCTTGTCAAAAAATCTCTGTGAGAAGCACCGGGAAAAAGGTGTTAAGTTCTGGAAACGATCAAGATGCAATCAGTATTTGGCCTGTAGGCTTTGGTATGGGCCATCTGTGGCTTGAAGCTCAATAAACTTCATTTAAAATAATATTCAGACAAGTATTGTTATAAGTGATCCTTTGTCAACAGCAGACAGCAGCTGGAGTTTATCCACAAAAAGAGTACGACTGCCCAAGCAGGGGGCCAAAATTCTGTCTGGTAAATAACTGGGCAATCAAGGAAGATAATATCGTGTCGGGGTCCAGCCCCCCATCACCCCATCGCTCTTAGACACTTCATAATTGGCTAAGTGGGCATATTGCTGTGTGGAAGAAAAATATAAAAGGTGGTCACAAACAGGAAGTAAACTGGAGATGTCCCGTATCTTTGGAAGAACAACTGAATAGTTCTACATGTAGGCGTGATCTACCTGCTGTCTCTCCCCAGTTTGCCGCTCAAACCTGAGTATAGAGTGTGTGGCTGTGTAACCTGAGTGTGACAGTGTATTTCACTCAGATGTAAACCCGGGAATCGTAGTAGTGGAATTGGAGTACTGCTTTGCTGCTGACAAATCTCACTATTGCGGTGTAAGTATAACCTTATAATATAAGCTAGCTTTGTAAATATAATTGTATAGTTGTAATTGTGATTGTGTTCTAAGTAGTTAAATTGTTGTATTAAATAAGAATCAATGGTGATTTTTAAATTGTAATTGATGATGTATAAATTATTGCAAGTAAAACAAAATTGTATGCAAAGCAATCTTTGTCCCTCCTTATTTGAGGGATCCATATAAATCGAACCTGACAGCAAGCTGGTTCTTGTTGTCACCTCATCCCCCACACTGGTTATCAAGAAGCCACTATACAAATACACACAGCCTTCAGTCTCTGACTCCCAATCTGCCACTAGGTCCACTAAAGAGACCAGTTATTTAAACTCTATGCTCTTTACTAAAAAGGTTCCCTCTGATCCTAAAAGACTAGCCACGGTACCAGATCACAATAAGTTTGGCTCTTACCCAAAATACCACGCTGCTAGCTAATCCTTTAGTAACGAAAGCTAAAGGTTTCTTATAAAAGGAAAAACAAACAATAAGAGAAATGTTAAAGGATTAAAGCAATCAGATACATACAAATGATTTGAAAATCTATATACATCAGGTTTCCAGAAGAATTGTGGAGTTTTCAGGCTTGTATAGTCCCTCTGGTGTACATTTAGTACCTGGATGGGTTTAAGTCCTTCGATTCAGTTGCAAAATGAATTGATCCAGAGGTGGGTAGGTGTGTGTCTGCACCGGGACAGGAGCAAAGACAAAATGTTTTCTGTAGCTTGATCTTATATACCCTCTGTCTCTGGCCATGGGGCCTGTGAATGCTTACAGGAACTAAAACGGAGTTCAGAGTCACATGGGCCAATCCTGGTAACTCTTCAGATATGCCTTTAGTTCCTTCCTGGGCCTTTTGCTTCTGTAAAGGCTTTGATGGGCCATTAAGTGGGCTATTGTTCTGCTGCCTCTTTGTCTAGCATGTTTCTTATACAGCATAGTTTGAAATACAGGTATATCAAAGAGGTCCATAATGTCCCTCACACATGAACATAAATATTATCTTCTTACTTAGCCCATTATAGCCTTTCTAACAGTAGCTGACATTGCATAACTTACATGGATTACTATGATTTTGACATACTGATGTCAAATAACACAAATGCCCTTCCCTCCCCCCCCAACCCTCAATCTAGCCAGTGTGACACCTTTGATGAGAGCTTTTTGCACCAAACCTTTAGCAATAAAGCATCAGAGTAGACACCTTGTTTGATTATATCATGGTAAATAGCCTCCAGGAAGTGTCTCACAATGCCATCCTGACTGCTTTGGCAATCAATTTGAACTCTGCTGCCCTGCAGCCATCTGTCCCTGCCCCTTCAAAGTTTCAGGAATTTTTGAAATTCCACTTCCTGCTTGGTCAGTGTAGAGAACTCACATCTCATCTTCCCAGCTCACCATGGCAGCTCCACAAATAAAACATTCGCCCTCCTGGAGCACACTGGATCTTTTGGATCTGATCGGCATTTGATGAGACTGTGCAGCCCCAGCTCCGCTCCAGCCTGAAGGAACTAGTATAAATACTGTTAAATTTCTTGTCTAATAGAAGGGCTATGAAAGGGAATGCTGCAGTACCATGGAAAAATCAAGGAGCTGTGACGGGGTACCAAAAGGCTAGAGAGTCAAACTGTCACTCTGGTTCAGAACCAAAGACCTGCTTCTTCTATAAGGAGCTGGAAACCACCCTCAACCGCAACCCCACCTCCACCACCAAGAAACCTGTGGATACCTCCGCGGGCCCAGCAGCAGTGGACACTGACTCAACCCTGACGAAGAAGTCGTCGACGAGGAGGTTGAGTTGGAGGACAATGCGGAGCAGGGCACTGTGTTGTTTGATGACATTGGGAGCCAGGACCTCTTCTTGACCTTGGAGGCTTTGAACCTGTCCCATCATTCTAGCTCTGGCATGCAGGATGCAGAAAAGGAGAGCTTGGGTAAGTGGTTGGGGTTTTTTTGAGCTGATGCTGCTCAGTTACTTGAGGTACAGCTGTCCTTTGTTTTGTTGCATTATATAACTGGTTGGAAGGATAGAAATGCACGAGAGTAGCTGTGTTTGCATGTGATTCCCATTCCCCTGTTCAGCTAAGCAGTGAGACGGAAAAGTGTGTTAATGCACACCGAGACTGCACAACAACCATGGAGAAGCAAAGAGATGTTCCAAGAACTCTTCTAGTCTTCTGAGTTAGGAAAAAAAAAAGAAAAAAGGGCATGGAGACAAACTATTGAAAAATCAGAAAATTCATAGGCAGGATAGGAGAAAAAACCAGGACTGAGCGATAGTAGGTCATGGACACATGATAAAAGCTATGGAGGAGCAAACAGAGCTGCTAAAGTCACTAATAACACTGCAGACTGAAATCATGTGTGCTTGTCCCCCATTTGCAGCCATTACAGAACTGCTTTCCATGCCCTTTCCAAACTCCACCCACACATTCCTATCAAACTCCTGGCCCATCTTGGTACCCTATTCACTCCACGCGTTCAGACAGCTTCCAGAACAATAGCTGCACTTACACCCAGGTGTCAAACCTCACACTGCCCCTCACTGCTTTCTCCCCTCCATCCCAGCTTTTTGTGTATTGTGAATAATTGTTATTTAATAAAGACGTACTCTGTGAAGAATAAGCAATCTCTATTTATCTCTTGAACACAGTGGTTGCACCTCACATTGATACACAGAGCAAGCTGGAAAGCCGTCATAGCATGGCACAACACATTTTACAAAGTCACCAAAGCAACAGCTCATTGTCAAAATAGCTCCTGAAGGCTTCCCTGATTCAAATGGTTCCATGTTGTGCCCCTCTAATAGCCCTGACATCTGGTTGTTCATATTCAGCCACAAGGCGATCCGCCTCTGTGCTCCACCCAGGGGGAAATTTTCATCTTTACCTTCACAAATATTACAGTAGGCATCTATAACCATGGGAATATTGTCCTTATTTAGGACTAACCTGCCATCAAGGCATTGCCGGCATGCTTTTAATCTGCCAAATGCACATTCAATGGTCATTCGGCACCTATTCAACCTGTTATTGAAGTGCCCATATAAGGCTTCATGAGCCATGATAGTAAGGGGTAGACTGGGTCTCCTTGGGCCACTATGAGCATTTCAACATCCTCATTGGAATCTTTTGGTCTGGAAAGAAAGTCCCTGCTTGTAGCTTTCTGTACGGGCCACTGTTCCTGAAGATTCGTGCATCATGCACCTTCCCTGACCAACCCACGTTGATGTCAGTGAAACACCAACAATGATGCACAAGTGTCTGCAGCACCATGGAGAAGTACCCCTTTCTATTGATGTACTCTGTCTCAAGATGGTGTGGGGCCAAAATTGGGATTTGCGTGCCATCTATTACCCCGCCACAGTTAGGGAATCCCATCACTGTGAAGCCATCCATCTATCCTTCCTAGCAGAATGTGATTAATGGCCCTGCACACTTGTGATAGCGCAGTTCCAACAATGAACTTCCCAACTCCAAACTGATTAGCGACCGACCAGTAGCAGTCTGGAGTAGCCAGATTCCACACAGCGATCGCCAGGCGCTTCTCCACCAAGAGGATGGCTCTCATTCTGGTGTCCTTGTGCCACAAGGCAGGGGCAAGCTCTGCACACAGTTCCATGAAGGTGGTTTTGTGCATTCAAAAGTTCTGCAGCCACTGCTCATCATCCTGGGCCTGCATGACTATGAGATGCCACTACTCAGTGCTTGTTTCACATGCCCAAAAGCGACGGTGCACCTTGTGCAGCTACTCCGTGAGTGCCAAAAGTAATCTGGCATTTGTTTGTTTCTTTCCAAGGCACACTCAAGATCAGGCACCTGAAGCTATTGCTTGTCATCCCAGATCTGCATAATGATGCGATCCCACCACTCAGTGCTTTTTTCACGCACTTAAAAGTGGTGGAGCACCATCTCTAGATGCTCCATGAATGCAAACAGTAATCGGGCATTGTTTGTTTGCATGACACACAGCAGTCAGGCACCTTGGATTCCTGTTCCGATTGGGAGCTCATAATATACTGCATGGCCAGTCATGATGTGTTCACAACACTGACAACAATAGTGGAGAGCATTGCAGGATCCATCCTTTCAGACAGAGATGGCGAGTGCTCAGGAAACTGGAGCCATTGAAAAATGTCACGAAACGCAGTCAGAAACCCATGGAATGACAGGATGGAAATCACTGCATCATGGGATGTTGAGCCCACACTCATGATGCACTGCGATCCTCTCCGCCTCCCCATAATTCCTAGTGGCACAAGGTGGTGAGTTGCACAGTGGGATAGCTGCCCATTACTCCTTCCTTGTCTCCTACTCCTTTTAGTCTTCTCTGTTCTAAACCATTCTCTTTTCCCCAACTCCTCCCTTTGTCTCCAACACTGTCCCCCTCTCCCTGGCTCCTAATCCTTTCCCTCTTTCTCAGCTCCTGCCCCCATCCTTCTCTACTTCTATCCTCATCTGGCCCTGCTCCTTCCCGTCTCTCCCCACTCCTGTTTCATGCTCCTAACCTCACTCACTCCCAGGCTCCTATACCGAGCTCCCCCAATCTCCTGCCCCTGCCCATACACTTGGCATCTCTTCTCCCCATGCTGTTACCCTGTGCATTCAAAGCAGGCTGTTCCTCCTTGTTGCCTGAAAGCCAGAAGTGGGAGCACTGAGAGCACAGAAAAGACAGTCTCCTTCCTTTCAGTTTCAGTGCCTAGTGCCACAGTTGCCCCTAAAAGCCAGAAGCAGCAATGGCTGGGGAAATCTTGCTCACCCCTGGCAACCCGCATTTTGTTCAATCACTTTGCAGAGTGGTGCATGTGTGTGGTCTGGTCAGCATGTAGAAGCTATGAGGGACTGGCGCATGCTCAGTGCAGCTGGAATCTGCATAGAATTAAGCTGCAAGATTCTAACAAGTCTCTGCTAACTGTGATTTTTTTCAAAGGTTTATAACTTGGTCAAATTTGGGTAGATTTTCAGGGACTCACTCAAAGCACACCCCTGACAGGTAGGTGACCTTCTTGCCACACGTCAAGTCCCTGCTCCAAAGCATTGAGAGCTAGTACTTCAATGAAATGGTTGTAAGCATTTAAAAAAAAACAACAACAACAGGGGCAAAACAATGTATTTCCCCCTAATTCTCTGAAACAGCTGAATCTGTTTTGGTGAAACTTCCACACACACAAAAATTCAGTGGGAGGTGAACCCCCAGCATGGAAAATTTCAGCCCAAACAGTTAAAGTTTGGCAAAGTCATAAACAACTGAAAAATACAGTTTTATCTGGAAAATCTCAGGCTGGGTCCACACTGACGGTGGCAAATTTGCTGCTGTCACATCAATTGCTCTGGATCGACTGAGCGGTCTGTGTAGACCCTGCATAGCGTAGCGCTGCATCGAAGGAGCGCTGTTCCCTTAGACGCAGCGCAGTGTGGACGCCGCGCAGAGGAGATGCCGCAAAGTCGACGGGAGATGCGCAAGTGATTTACGTCACTTGCATATCTCCCGTTGACTGCCGCCGAATTGCAAAGGTAAGTGTAGACCGGGCCTCAGGAAACCTTAATTCTAGGCAGAGCCACCTGCAGGACCAATAACACCCCTGATTAAAGTTCCCACTTTCTGAAAATTGCAAATTTAAAAACTTGTATGTATTTGAATGTTTTCTATCTCTGTTCCTAATCTCTGTGTTCACCCTCCTTCCACATTATCCTTCCTATTTCCCAGATAAATATTCTAGATGTAATCTTCAACTTTTCTCTCACTTTTCCCCATATCCAATCTCTTATATCCTGATCATTCTTCCTCCTTAAAATCTTAAACTTTCCCCATTACTAAAACTTTTGTCTACTCCTTGGTCCTCTCTCACCTTGGTTATACTGATTCTCTTCCTGTTTCTTAACAACTCCCATATCTGTCCTCTTTATTATAGTCTACAAATAGATTAAGGGCTATCAGGTCCTCCCTCATTCTTTTTTTTCTCCCTCAAGAGTAAATATGTCCAGTTTTTTGTAACCTTTCTTCATAGGTCAGGCTTTCTAAACCCTTTATCATTTCTGATGATCTTAACTCTCTCCAATTTGTCCACAACTTTCTTAAAGTGTGGCACCCAGAACTGGATACAGTACTACAGCTGAGGCTTCACCGGGGCCAAAAACAACAGGACAGTTACCTTCTGTGTCTTACATACGATGTTTCATGTTAATACACCCAAAAGTGATATTAACTTTTTCCACAATTGCATCACAGTGTTAACGCATATGCAGTTTGTGATTCACTATAACGCTCATATCCTTTTCAGCAGTACTACTGCCTATCTATTTATCCACAGTTCTATAGCTGTGCATTTAATTTCTTTCTTCCTAAGTGTAGTACTTTGCCCATGTCTAACTACATCTTGCATTTCAGATCAATTCTCCAATTTGTCAAGGATGCTTTAAATTCAAATCCTGTAATCCAAAGTGCTTGCAACCCCTCCCATCTTGGTGTCATCCACAAATTTTATAAGCAGACTCTCCACCCCACTATCCAAGTCATTAATGAAAATATTAACTTGTACTAGACCCAGGACTGACCTCTGAGGGATATGTTCCACAGTCTAACAGCTAACCACTCTTTGAGTACATCTTTCAACCAGTTTTGCATGCACCTTATAGCAATTTAATTTAGATCAGAGGTTCCCCAACTTTTTGGTGTGTCCCACTGTCAGAGATTCATGTTATATATATGCTCCCTTCCAAGCCCACAGCCCAGATGAGCCTGACAAAATCTTAGCAGGGAGTGGGTGCAGACTGGAGAGTCAGCCTGCCCCAGCCTGGGAAAAATCTGAACAGCAAGTTTGCGCCCACATTCATCCTGGGCAGCAGCAGCTCCTGTGTTCCACAGGGCTGAGCCCAGCTCCCTGGCTTACAGGGTCACAGCACCCTCAAGTTTGACCTGGATACCCCTCCACTGTCATGAGGAGCTTTGTGGCCCTGCACACTTGTTTATCAACATGGGACTCTACCCTGCATCAGTCAGGTCCTCCTGCCCCCGACAGTCTTGTCACATATCCTCCTATGTTCCCTACAGTTTGAAAACCTGTGATCTAGACCACATTTCCATAATTTGTTTATGAGAATGTCATGTTGGATTGTGTCAAAAGCCTTAGTAAAATAAAGATATATCACATCTACTGCTTCCCCACATCCACTAGGCCAAAGAAGGAAATTAGGTTGGTTTGGCTGGATTTGGCCTTGACAAATCCATGTGGGCTATGATCTATAAACCTGTTCTCCTATAGGTGCTTACAAACTGATTGTTTAATAATCTGTTCCAGTATCTTTCCAGGTATAGAAGGTAAGCGGATAGGTCTATAATTCTCAGGGTGCTCTTTGTTCCCCTGTTTAAAGATTTGGTGCTATGTTTGCCTTTCTCCAGCTCTTTTGGACCTCACCCATCCTCCATGAGTTCTGAAAGATAATTGCTACCTATTCTGAGATTGTTTCAGCTAGTTCCTTAAGTACACTTTGGTGAATTTCATCAGGCCCTGCAAACTTTAATACAACTAACTTATCTAAATATTCTTTAACCTGTTCTTTCCCTATTCTGTCTTGCATTCCTTCCTCCTTTTTGTTAATATTAATTGTGTTAAGTATCTGCTCACCATTAACCTTTTTAGTGAAGACAGAAGCAAAATAGGCATTAAACACCTCAATCTTCTTGCTGTTGTCAATTATTAGCTCTCCTTTCCTGCTAAGTAGAGGAGCTATGCTTTCCTTCATCTTTCTTTTGCTCCTAATGTATTTATAGAACCTCTATTTAATCCCTTTATGTCCTTTTCTGGATGTAACCCATTTTGTACCTTAGCCCCTTATCAATCCTCTTAAATATAGAGAATCCGGCTCTATAAATTTAAGGCTCATATACTCAGTTGTCATAAAGGGGTTATAATCTGTCTGCAAATGTCCACAGGGGAACTCTGCTGGGCACAAGTATTCTGGCTCTGGGTCTGTACTTCTCCTTCCCTTACCCCTGAGTTTGAGGTTACGGCAGATTGCTACCATACACCCAGCCTCCACTGACTTTAAGGATCCTAGGTCAGTGGCATAACAGAGAGCTGCCCAGCAACAGATCTAAGTGGCAGCAAGGCTGGCCCTTGCCATAGGGAAACCAGCTCCCTGCTGCTTCCCCCCATCCCTTGCACCAAACAGAACTCCAGCACAGACTTAAATCTTGCCCATATTCTGTAAATCCTTAATGGAAACATATATCTTTGGACATAGTCTGAGTTTTAGGATATTAATCTTCCTGTACAATGGAAGCAGCATCTGTTTCTACTTGCCTCTTTTGAAAGAAAACCATTTTTTAAGCTTCATAATAATCCTTGCCTACAACGATTGCATTTTCTATGACTACTCAAAGTTCCTGTGGGACAGTAAACCTTGTGGACAATATTGAAGAATACAGTAAAGACAACTTCATGATTAGTCAGAGGATCCTGAAACTTTTAAAGATCTTTAGGAAAGGGGCTCCAGAAAAGTCCAGCTCTGATACAGTAATCAAAATACCATCATCATAAAGCCACAGGTTAGGAAGTGTCCCATTAACATTCATGCTATTATCAAGAGTTTTCTCCTGATCTACTGTTATGCTTCTCAAAGATGTTAAAGTCAAACTTCATAATTATGCAGCGACGTTAATAGCCACTAAACATTTTGTGTGGTCATAATAAAGGGCAATGTATTTTATAATGTTGTAAATTATACAAAACTTCACTGAATATAATAAGGTCATTGCTACTTTAATTATGAAAGATCCTGACTTTAATTAAATTAATGTTTTATGTTTCACAAGGGTTGTTAGGAGTTGATGATTTTTTTTTAAACTGAAGATACTGTTGTCCTGTTGTGCAGTGTTACTCTCACATAGCCTTGCTACAGTCCTATTGACTTCATAGAATCAGAATTGTAGGACTGGAAGGGACCTTGAGAGGTCATTTAGTCCAGTCCCCTGCACTTATGGCAGGACTACATATTATCTAGACCAGTGATCTTCCCTATTTTTCAAGCAGGGTTTGCCACTTTGGCAAATAACCCTCTATGTGAAAGCCACATCGACTACTATCCACTCTGCTGCAGGGGGATAGGGGAGACACACAGCTGGGAGGTGTGACATGGCTGGTGGGATGCACACTGCTTAAGGGGGGGAATGGACAGGGGCACACTGCTTGAGGGGAGGCATACATGGATAGGAGGAGTTTGCTACTTTGGGGGGACAGATGGCTGCGGTGGTGTTGCGGGGGGGAACAGACATGGCCTCTGGGGGTGCTGCTTGTGGGGGCTTGGCCAAGGAGCAGACAGCAGGGGTGCGGTGCTGCCAGGAACTGAGAATTAACTCAGTCTTGTGTCCGCCAGAGCCTGGACTCGCTCCCAGCACCGGCAGACAAGGCCTCCCCCAAGGTCCTCCCCACATTTCCTTTCCCATTGTCTGCTGTCCTCTGAGCGCAGCCCACCCTGCTCGGCTCCCCTGTCCTGTGTAGCGCTGCCCTGCTCTGTCACTGAGTGACTCACTCACCACCTCGCAGGGTCTCGGGAGCATGGAGGGTGGAGGGAGCGGCTCTTCCCCCTCTCCCAGCAGGGTGGGCTCTGTTGCCCACATGGAGAGCCTCTTCTTGCCCTGCACAGCTCCATCCCCTTTTCTAGGTGGAGGGGGAGGGAGTTAATTAGGCTGGGAGCCACAGTTAGGGCTCCACCACTGACTCACAGGCCTTGCAGTGAAGAACACTGATCTAGAGCATCCTTGACAGGTGTTTGTCTAACCTGTTCTTAAAAATCTCCAGCGATGGAGATTCCACAATCCCAGGCAATTTATTCCAGTGCTTAACTACCCTGATGGGAATTTTTTCTAATATCCAACCTAAACTGCCCTTGCTGCAGTTTAAGCCCATTGCTTTGTGTCCTATCCTCAGAGGTTAAAGATTTTTAAAGGTTAAACATTTTAAAGGTTAAAGATTTTCTTCCTCTTTCTTGTAACAATCTTTTTTATACTTGAAAACTGTTATCATGTCCCCTCTCCGTCTTCTCTTCTCCAGACTAAACAAATCCATTTTTTTCAATCTTCTCTCAGAGATCATGTTTTCTAGACCTTTAATTATTTTGTTGCTCTTCTCTGGACTTTCTCCAATTTGTCCACATCTTTCCTGAAATGTAGTGCCGAGAAATAGACACAATACTCCAGTTGAGGCCTAATCAGCAAGGATTAAAGTGGAAGAATTACTTTTCATGTCTTGTTTACAACACTCCTTGTAATACATCCCAGAATGATATAGATTGTGGTCCACTGAGATCCCCAGATCCCTTTCCACAGTACTCCTTCCTAGGCAGTCATTTCCCTTTTGTATGTGTGCAACTGATTGTTCTTTCCTAAGTGGAGTACTTTGCATTTGTCCTTATAGAATTTCAACCTATTTATTTCAGACCATTTCTTCAATTTGTCTAGATCATTTTGCATTTTAATCCTCTCTTCCAAAGGACTTGCAACTCCTCCCACCTTAGTATTGTCCACAAACTTTATAAATGTACTCTCAGCCATTATCTAAATCATTTATGAAGATATTGGACAGACCCAGACCCAGAACTGATCCTTGAAGGACATGACTCAATATGCCCTTTCAGCTTGATTGTGAACTACTGATAACTACTCTCTGGGAATGGTTTTCCAACCAGTTATGCACTCATCTTATAGTAGCGCCAACTAGATTATATTTCCCTAGTTTGTTTCTGAGTAAGTCATGCTATACAGTATCAAAAGCCTTACTAAAGTCAAAGATATACCACATCTACCACTTCCCTCCACAAGATTTGTTACCTTGTCAAAGAAAGCTATTAGGTTGGTTTGACACAATTTATTCTTGACAAATCCATGCTGACTGTTACTTGTCACCTTATTATGTTCTAGGTGTTTGCAAATTGATTACTTAATTATTTACTCCATTATCTCTCTGGGTACTGAAGTTAAGATGACTGATCTGTAATTCCCTGGGTTATCCTTATTCCTCTTTTTATAGATTGGCACTATATTTGCTCTTTTCCAGTCCTCTGGAATCTCTCCCATCTTCCATGACTTTTCAAAGATAATCACTAATGGCTCAGATATCTCCGTGAATATTCTAGGATGTATTTCATCAGGCCTTGGTGACTTGAAGACCTCTAAATGTTTAAATAATTTTTAACTTGTTCTTTTCCTATTTTAGCCTTTGAACATACCTGATTTGCACTGGCATTCATTAAGTTAGGTGTCCAATTGCTACTAAACCTATTGGTGAAAAACTGAAACAAAGTCATTTAGCACTTCTGCCATTTCTACATTTTCTGTTGTTATTTTTCCTCCCTCATTAAGTAAAGGGCCTATCCTGTCCTTGGTCGTCTTCTTGCTTCTAATGTATTTGTAGAATGTTTTCTTATTATCCTTTATGTCTCAGTTTGTGCCTTGGCCTTTCTAATTTTGTCCCTACATACTTTGTTTTTTGTTATATTCATCCTTTCTAATTTTACCTGATTTCCATTTTTTGTAGGACTCTTTTTTTGGGTTTCAGATAATTGAAGAACTCCTGGTTAAGCCAAGCAGGTCTCATGCCATACTTCCAATGTTTCCTACCCAGTGGGATAGTTGGCAGCAGGAACAGTCCCTTTCATTGTAAACTCATTGAAACGGGGACCTTTGCATTTTGTACAGTGCAAGCACAGAGTTGGCACTTAGCTAAATAATTGCTACAAAAAGTTCTTAATTTCCAAGATGTGTTAGGGTCTTGTTGAAGATGTCTCTGAATAGTACATTTTATCACTAGTAACAAACACTACTACAATAACACTGGGAATATGTTTGCTTACAGTGATTTTGCCAAATCTAATTCATCTAGTAGCAATCAGGACATTAAGCGTTCTAAATTTGTCAACTTTACTGCACATTTTGCCAAAATATGAGTGGCTCAGAAGGTCTATTCCATTGCTTTTAGAGCCATAATCAGGTTGGGTTCCAAGCCTGTTTGACATCCTTGTTTATGAACTGTAGATAACCCTGTAATGTTTTCAGTATTAATTATAGAGTGATAACTAAGGATCTTACACTTTCTTTTGTATATTAAAACACTGAGATCAACTTGTTGATACTTAAATGTAGCATAGAATTTCTAAATACTATAATTGGAACATGACACCTGTGAGTTTTGTTTTATTCTCTTGCTTTGTGAACAAAATCATTTGTAACATAAGATTAATGGTTCTGCTAATCGCCTGAGCACTGTGAAATTTGTTCTGGATAGCAGAATGTACATGAAAGGGTTTTGTGAAATGCAAGATATGTTTATGTTAGTGCCAATGTGGCACAATGGACTTTGTGTAGTTTTTTAAAAAATCCAATACATTAAAAAATCCATTCTTATCTTCTTCAAGAGCCTGATGCTCCAACCCTGATATAAATGGGAGTTTAATATTGACTTCAGTGGAAGTATGGTCAGACCCCAAGTGAATACTGACTGAGTTCTTCAAGGACTCAAAACCCATGCAGCCAAATCTTTCTTCTATCCTTTCTAGATTTGTTTGCTTATCAATGCCATAAGGCATTTCCCCCCAAATTGCTAAATTACCAGTAAATGAATAAACCATTGATATAGTAAAGCTCCATGCTCACTAAAACAATCTATAGTTGTATTTCTCTTAGGAAGAAGCCCAATTTTTAGAATTATTGTAAAGTATGTGGGAGACATGCATTCTTGTTGCTTCAGACCAACGGTAGGGTCTCTGTAGCATACTGTTAATACCCCTTCTCTAGTAGATGTGACCACAGTGCAATCTGCTGTGTTGCTTTGTATTTAATCACAATCTTTATTGGCACTCCTCCATAGCAACTCTACTTCATTTATTAACTTAAATGTTTGTACAAAATTGAATATAGAAAACTATGGCAACATCTTCGATGAGCAACAAATAAAAATGAAGCCTGCATGCAATGCATGTGTGTATCTTTTCAACAGATTGTTTGAAGGATGCCTGTGCCAGAAAAGAAGTAGAAGCACACTCTAGTTTGTTTAAGAAATACTTGACCCTTAAAAGATTTCTAGTTTTTTATTCATTTTTCACTCTCTTAGCATTGCAGTGACAAGGAAGCCCAATGGGCCAGATCCATAGTTGGCGTAAATCCACATAACTCTACTCAAGTCAATCACTTCAACAAAGTTGTGCTGATCTGCACCAGTGAGGAACCTGTGCCAATCTGGAAGGTCAGTTATTTGTTTCTGCCAGAGCATGGAGAGAATCAAATTATCAAAGCCAGGTGCATCATTGTACAATCCTTTTGAGTCCCAAGAACTGTGCCACACATAAGCAAAGTGGAAATAAGTCACATACATTTCATCTTGTGGGCCAAACTCTAGTTTCCCACATACAGGGAAAGAGGGTGCAGAGATACAGCCCCATCTTGCATATGTACCCAGCCAGAATCCTGGTGATGGAGCTTCATGAGCCCAAGAACATAGGGATTAATGGCATGACTAGCAGATAACTAGATACCCCCAAAAGCATGTGACTGGCTGGAACAACGGCCCAGTCTCTCTATTCTGCGCCAGCTAGTCATGAAAGCTGGACTCTAGAGACAAAGCACATTGAATCTCCAATCATGAAGGGCAGAAGTCATCTGAGTATATGCAGAACGCTTCTGGGAATTACTGCTGGTACAATGCTTCTCTGCACCAGTCCCCTTCTTCACCAACATGGCTGTGACAGGTAAAGCTCCAACAGAAGCTTCTGTTTTGGTCTTAGTTTTGAGTGTAGGATATACATATACTAGGATTGTTACAGAAGATAGCTCAGGATATAAATTAAAAGGAAGGTAAGAAATTTGGTCAAGGGACTGAGAGACAAAATTACTCCTATTGGATTTTGTTCTTACCTTTGCCATTGATTCACTGTGTCACACTGAACAAATCAATAACTTCCTTTGTACCTTGTAATGTAATGTAATTTAAGCATATATAATATGAGAATAATAATAATGCCTACATTAGAGGGAAGATGTGTCAATCTGTCCTGCAGTGGCTCAACAGCATACACCAACATCAGGGCAGACTGTTAAGAACCAGAGAACAAACCTCAAATTAGCTATGATTTCTGCACTTAGAATTCACCCATCAGTTATCAAGTGTAAACTTGTCAGACACTATAACAGCCTTAAAATGGAGGCACAAACAGTCCTTTGGGTACTCTGATTTGTCTTGCAACACAGGCAAGCCTACCTTTCTGATAGATGGTCCCTTACAACAAGAATCACAGCAATATTCAAGTTACTCTCAGTCCCAAAGGATCAGTCACTTACCCCAGGTCAATTGCACCTTAGATTTCACACCAAAGACAATGCTTGTAGCCAATCCTATAATAAACTATATACAGATTTATTAAAATGGAAACAAGAGAGTTATTTACAAGTTTAAAGCAGGTAAAAATAGGTACACACAAATGAGTTACAGACTTAAGTGTCAAAAGGTAATAGAGCCTTCTACAATAAGCAAGCGTTATATGCCCTTTAGGGCTAACCCAGGCTACGTAGCTGGGGATCCCTTTCTTATGGTTAGAAAACTTCACTGCCTGAGGTCCAAGCAGTATAGAGATATGGTTCCTCATTGTTAGGGGTTTTTATTCATTTGTATGACTCCTCTTCATGGGAGGAAGAGCAGAACACCAGAGTCATTTATTCTCTTTAATGTTCCACAATAATCTGTGCGATGTCGATGAGCCTTCCTTGTTGGCCAGGACGTAATGCCTTCTGTTGGAGTCCCAAATCTTCACACTAGGCTTGTGTCTGGTGACTTATACAGTTACAGAGGCTTACAACACAAATGCTTATATATTACCTTACAATATTGGATACAGATGTTATAAGTGAGATTAATGCATGCAGCAACTCATAAACATTCAATGAAGTCTAAACATTAAATCCATCTTTATAATGTCTCTGTCCCAAGGAGCTTGCAAACCTAATGCAAATAATGTACCAGAGAAGAACTTAGTTTATTTAATTAGCATGATCAAATTATATGTATCCAAAGGATTCTACAGAACTGACATAAGAAATTGCTATGGTCATTTGTAGCTATGGAAGTGTTCATTGTCAACAACATGCTGAAAGGAAATGAAGTATCAAAGGAACAAAAAGGTACATTCAGGAAATTCTTGTGCCACTGGTTGCTACCCTCAATACTTAAATGTCATTTCTGAACTTCCTTATAAGCTTTCCTGTTCATCCTCATTTACTGCCTTACACTGCATCGCCAGTATGGAAGAGAGCAACATCTTTAGGACCACTATTGCCCTTTCCACATGGGTAAGCAGGAGTGGGTGGAGCCTCATACCTCTATCTTCCCCATTCCTCGGCTAGCAGACATAAAAGGGGAACTGCTGTCTACCAGGTATGGGGCTGGGGATCACTACCACCACAGAGTGACAGGAACCAGGAGCCAGAATGTGAATAAATGAGTCACAACATGGTCCCTGGTTGCTCCTGAGTCCGCACAAGTGCATGCTGTCCCCATCCATAGCTTGTGATGATGTTACAATGAAACCTTCACTACATTATAATGGGACATACTTATAGACAGTGAACTCAGATATAGTGAAAAAAACATTTGTATGGTTAAATCCTGAAGTCTACTCAGCTTTTACCCAGTCCTTATTTGAGCAAAACATGCATTAATTTCAATGGGATATTTTCCTGAGGAAAACCACAGGATTTGGCCCCTAGCACAGTAGTACAGTCCTAAATTGTTTCAATGCGTAAATGGTAGTTCTGGTTAAAGTGAACCCTCATTTACAGAGAAATTGTTATGTGAAGAAAATGACATTCTACAGGACTTGAGTAAAGGGAACTGAACTGTAACATTTAGAAGACAGCATGATGAGTAGAAGTAGGCAGCATGAGAGTTTATAAAGAACAGTTTATGCCAAACAGACATACTAGCCTTCTTTGAAACAAATGCTAGTTTGCTGTTTATAAATGCAGGGAGTATTCCTTCCCTATCATCAGCTTGGAAGCTAAATTGTTTTCAATAGGGCTTCACTGGTGGCATGGATATTTTTGTACTAAAATAGCCAAAATGAAAATACTACCTTTCAATTTCTAGGAAAACAGCTAATTCAAAAGTGGAGCCATCAATCTCCTGTGCAAACAGACATAAGGTATTTTAGAACCTGTTTCTTACGATTTTAAAAGTAAACACTCAATTATTGCTAATTTTGCTTCCTGCTTTAATAGAACCTTTTAATGACAAAATATTATTCAGTTGTATGCCTTATTTAAAGTTAGGTTCTGTAAATGCTTTATCATTTCTGTGTGGATTGTGTGATATCCACTCTTTACTCAGGAACAGCATATGCTACACAAACTGTATACTCTTTATGGCGTAAGATAATTTACAGTCAAGTGCCATCAGCGAGAAAGTGTTTGATCCCAACTTAGTGGTTTGCTAGACCTTGTGTGATCCTAAGGGTTTTTGCAGATTTGCAAGGTTTGAAATAAGAAAACATTTTACAGAGTGTTTTGTGGAGCCTGTTGAGCAGTTTCCAACATATTGCCTTCAGTTGATTACCGAGGTGAATTTATGCACTGTATGGAACCATTTAATTACCAATTTCTGACCAGAGCTGTAGATAGGTAGTGCCCAGTGACTGTAAAGAAGGTACAGATGTGGGGATGAGAGTAGAATTTAATTCTAATAAATTTTTAATCCACTACACAGTTAGTCCGATGATTTGACTGAGAGTCAAGAGACCTGGTTTCTATTCTTGCCTGCAACTGACTTTCTTTGAATTTGGATTTTGGAAAAAGACTATTTAGGCCAAAATTTTAGTTTAGGTGACCAAGATGCAGGGCAGACAAAATTTTATTGTGCTTTAACTGCCCTGTGTGGATGCTGCTGTGTGAACTAAATGGCACCTGCCTTGTCTTAATGTAGTCTTCTTCCGACAGGATGACATTAAAGCTAACCAGGTATCTTTTTTAGCTCATGCCTGCAGCATTCACGTGTGGCAGCTAGAGCGCAACATTTTGGTGCGCTCTGCAATTCGCACCCCCGTGGTCCACACTGCATCACAGTGCAGACAAGCCCTGAAGTATTCATGTTTAGGCAGTCAAATAAAAGTGGCCTGATTTTCAGAGAGGCTGAGCACCTGTAGCTGCCATTTGAAGTATAGAGTTTTCCTGGAATAAGGAGCACAGACCATCCCCTACTGCAAAAAATTATAATAATAATAATAATAATTTGCTATGCAACTGGCAGGATATTAGTGTTACTCTGTATCTTATATTCTTACACTTTCAAATAACAATTTAATTATATTATATATTCCTTGCAACATATTCTGTCAGTGCAACATTGTAGCTGAAAGCTCAGTTTTACCTTAAGACTCAGAGACATGTCTTGCCGGGTTTGTAGCACTGTCCCAGGGGCTCTGAGAGGCCCTGTGCTTCAAGGAGTCTGAATGCCTCCCCAAATTCAACAGAGCTCTGGAGAGTCTGCTAGCTGCACAGTCTTTCATTGGGTGCAGTGCATCTTCCCCCGGTAGAGTTACAGATCTACCACTGTGTTAGCCATGGCTTTGCCGTTTCCCTTCTTCGTTAAAGAGGCAAATGTTGCTGTGGGTACTAGCCTCACACAATTCTTGCGCAAGGCCTGCGATTGGACCCGGTCCCTGCCTGGGGTCCCAAAAGGGAAGTTCCATCCTTTTCATCACACACAGGTCTACTTGGGCAAGGTCAGGCTGAAACTTGTATTCTTTAAGTACTTGCTCATGTTGATTCCAATTAGGTGTGTGCATGCTGAGTGCAGTCTCTGGAAGGCTTTTCCTCTAGCAGTACCCATTGGTACCATTGGGTCAGTGCAGGCACAACCTGGAGTGACACCTCCATGCCACTGTATATAGGGCCCTGCTAACCTGCCACCTCCTCAGTTCCTTCTTACCGCCCACAATGGTTGTTGGAGCGCCTTGCCTCTGTCTGGCAAGCTTTCCTCTAGCAAAAAAAAAAAAAATATTATAAATAGTTATTAGTTAGTCATTAGTTGTAATCTAATCCTCCAATTTTCTCCCCAGGACTGGGACATGCCTTAGTCCCAAGGATTTAAACCATGCAGGACCTGCCACAAACCAATGCCGAGAAGAGACCGGCCTGAATCCTGTCTAAAGTGCCTTGGAAAAACACATCAAGTAGACATGTGTAAGATTTGCAGGGGTTTCTAGTTGAGGACAAAAAAGGACCAGAGTGTCAGACTTAAACACCTTCTTATGGAGGCAGCACTCTGCCCTCAGCTGAGCACACATCGGAGCAGAGTGCACTGGCCTCTATCAAAGAGGCTACGGTGTCAAAAAGGGACTCGGCACCAAGAGAGCCCCGGCACCGGCATTCTCTGGCATCAAAGACCCAGCACCACTCCCATTCCCCGGTGCTGCAGAAGAAGTCGGAAAGGGGACGTTCTCCGACACTGACGTCCACAGGGAAAGGAGAAACCTGCATGTGTTCCATGCCAGGACACTCGGCACCCTCTCCACCAGCACTGGCACCATCGACTTCAGCCCCACAAGGAGATCCAACGAGTCCAATGCCTTTGGACTCCCTCATGAGGGACAGCCATGTGGGGGAACTGTACTCTCTTTGGACCCTGGACACCTTCAAGGCAGTGTGGGACCTAATAACTATGAAGGTTCAGTTGTCCCCTGCCAGAAGGGAGGAGCAGGAAGTAAGAGCTCCAGCACTGCAGACCATCGCAGTGACTTCTAGAGGCAAGCCTGCTCTGGCACGGCACCAGTTAACATCACCTCAGCACCGCTCCCAGACCCATCCCGCTCTGCTCCGCTGCGGCTGCTTCCACCTCAGTGGATAGCAGAGCCCACCAACAGCTCTGAGAAAGGTGTCAAAAAACCTAGGCCTCCAAGCTGAGGAGGTCCGCAATCTGGATCCATCCCTGTGTTTCCTGAATTGTCTGTCCCATTTCTATTATGCATGGACTTACATCTCTTTGGACGCTTGGGTGCTGCATATGGTAGAAATGGGATATTCACTCCAATTTTCCTCTTTTGGGCCCCCCCCCCCCCCCCCCCCCCCACCCAAAAGAACCCCCCCCCTGAGGCACACCTTATAAAGTAGATACAAGAACTCCTGTGAATGGGAGCTGTGGAGGAGGTTCTTCTGGAGCTAAGGAGAAATGGTTTCTACTCCTGATATTTCCTAATCCCAAAGGCTAAGGGGGGGTCTCAGACCCATTCTCAATCTGCCTAACCTCAACAAATTCATGAAGAAGATGAAGTTTCATATGGACTCTTTGGCCACAATCATTCCATCCCTGGATCCTGGAGACTGGTATGCAGCCCACAACCTAAAGGACACTTCCTTTCACATCTCGATAATTCCGTCGCACAGAAGGTTCCTCGTGTTTGTGATAAACCACATTCACTATCAGTTTACAGTCCTCCCCTTCACACTGTCAGCAACCCCTTGAGTTTTCACTGAGT
The DNA here is from genome assembly GCA_007922155.1 of Mesoclemmys tuberculata. NCBI lineage: Eukaryota > Metazoa > Chordata > Testudines > Chelidae > Mesoclemmys > Mesoclemmys tuberculata. The sequence continues at coordinate 63,689,184 of ML675604.1, read as the reverse complement.
GTGTAGCAGTGACAGCTGCATTCCTGAGGAAGCATCTGGTGCAAGTGTTTCCATATTTAGAAAACTGGCTAGTCAGGGGATGCTCCAAAAAACAAATAGTAGAGCAAGTCAGCTTGGTACAGTCAACCTTCAACAATTTGAGGCTAAACGTGCCCAAATCAACATTATCTCTTACACAGCGGATAGAGTTTATAGGGGCTGTCTTAGATTCAGTTCAAGCAAGGGTGCTCTGCCAGTGTCTCACTTTGAGGCTATAGGCTCCATCATAAGAGACTTGAGTTGCTTTTCAACTACACCAGCGGGAAATTGTTTGAAACTCCTAGGTCACATGGCCTCCTGCACACATGTGGTGCAGCATGCAAGGCTGTGGCTCAGACCTCTCCAGGCCTGGCTGACATTGACTTATCAACTGATCAGAGACAAGTTGGATATGGTGGCTTCACTTCCCCCTCGGCTTATGGATTCCCTTCAATGGTCACTTGATGCACAGCTAGTTTGCACGGGAGTCCCCTTCTCCAGGCCCCAACCATCTTTGTCTCTGATCACGGACACATCCAAGTTGGGAAGGGCAGTGCACTTAGGGTCCCTCAGGACTCAAGGAGTCTGGTGTCAGTCAGGACTGTCACTCCACATCAATGACAGGGAGATGAGAGCAGTTTTCCTAGTGTGACAAACCTTTTGGCCTCACATAGCGGATAGATGTGTATCACTCATGACAGGCAATAAGACAGCAATGTTTCATATAAACAGATGGCAGAGCACACTCCTCTCCCCTATGCCAAGAACCCTCCAGATTTAGGACTTCTGCATCTCCCACTCCATACACCTGGAGGCAACTTACCTTCCAGGGACCCAGAACGTACTGGCAGATTGTCTCAACAGATCCTTCCACAACTACAAATGGTCCATCCATCCAGACATCCTGCAAAGCACCTTCCAGAAGTGGGGAGTTCCTCAAGTGGATCTGTTCGTGACCTGACTCAACAGGAAGCATCAGCAGTTCTTCTCCTTCCTGAACCAAGCTCGATCATGCACGTGTTCCTCCTTCCATGGGGACACCACCCGGCCCTGGCAGCATTGGTTTACAACGCTGCAGGAGCTGTCAGTGGTCACTCCCATGGCTCTGCTGTTGGTACCGGATCTCATCATGCAGGATTATGGTCACGTGCAGCACCCCATCCTTGAGTCCCTTCACCTCATGGCATGGAAGCTCCGTGGCTAAACCCCAGGGAGTCTGCATGCTTGGGCTCAGTCAAGGGAGTCCTTCTAGTTACCAGAAAGCAATCTACCAAGATGATATATCTGGCCAAGCATTGCTGCCCTTCATCTTGGACTACATGCTGCACTTAAAACAACTAAGGCTGGCAGTAGCACCCATAAAGGTACACCTGGTGGCAATATCTGCATTCCACCTGGGCACATTTGGGCATTTGATATTTGCTGATCCAAGGGTGACCCACTTTCTCAAGGGGCTGAATAGACTCTACTCTCAGGCCTGCCATCTGGTACCTGCTTGGGATCTTAACTTGGTCCTTACCAGAATTAAGGAACCCCCCACCCCTCCCTTCAAGCCCTTAGCTTTCTGTTCACTTCTATATCTTTCATGGAAGGCAGTCTTCCTGATCACAATCACATCTGCCAAAAGAGTGTCTGAACTTAAGGTACTGACATCCAAGCCCCGTGCACAGTCTTTTACAAGGTCAAGGTGAAGCTGTGACCACATCCAACCTTCTTACCTAAAGGGTTGTCCCAGATTCATACAAGTCAGGATATCGTCCTTCCAGTCTTCTTTCCAAAATCGCATGCCAATAGCAGGGAGCAGATGGACAGGGAGCGATGGCCCACCACCCTACACAGGGTGGAGAATGTGGGCAGCATACACCCCCTGATCCAGAGGGGCTGCCTGTGAACAACTTGAGTGTCAGCATGGAGCCAGACCAGTGGATGAAGTGGTGGGCTGAAAGCCAGCAGCAGCAGCTGGCTGCACTGTTACAGCACCAACAACAGCTGCTCCAGCAGCTAGGGGCCCAGCAGAAGCAACTGATCCAGAAGTTGGGTGCCCAGCAACAGGACCAACAGTACCAGTGCTTTGAGCAGCTGGCCACCCTGCTGACGCACACACCTAACGTCGCTGCCGGCAGAGTGACTGTCTCAGTGACCTCTGTGATGCCACTATGCCTTGTGGAGATTTGCCCAGAGATGACCCTGAAGCCTTCCTGGTCGCATTTGAGCACATTGCCTCCATGGCCAAGAGGGCCCCAGAACAATGGGCCACCCTCCTGGCCCCCTAGCTAATGGGGATTGCCAGGTGGCATACTGCAGCCTCCTTAACAAGGAGGCCCATGACTAGTGAGGGCTGCCATTCTGAATGCCCCAGATATCACTCCGGACACCTCCCGGTGCCGGTTCCATGGGAAGAACTATCCGCTGGGAGCCCTAAAACAGGCCATGGCCCAGGAATTGAAGGATGCCTGTTGGCAATGGCTCCCCTTTTAGTGGGTGGAGGATCCCCTAGTACTCAGGCCACTGGGTGGAATCCATAAGACAGCTGCAGGAATGAGAAATACAGATGGAGTCAGCTGAACTTGGGCCCTGCTTCAGCTATGTCTGTTTTGGGCACCTCCAGTGTCAGTACACTAGCATGGATTGTTCCTTTGGACATGTGTGCGCGGGCGAGACTTGAGCCTGTGTCAGCCCAGCCCCCCAGGAAGCCATCCCCATTCTCCTCAATGGAGAACGACTACCTGCCCTCCTCAATTCGGGCTGTGGACAGACCCTGGTGAGGTGGCAACAATGCACCCGAGCGGCATGCCCAACCAGGGACCTGATCTGACTGTATTGTACCCATGGGATGTACGCTGGTGTACATGCACACAAATATCCCTAATGGTGGACGGACTGACCTTGGAACTGACCATAGGCATCACCCTGAGGCTCCCGTACCCTGTTATCCTCGGCCAGGAGTGGCCAGAGTTCAACCAAGTCCTGCACACCACGATCCATGAGGATCCGCCTGATCAGATGGCTCTGGAGGGAGAGCCCCCTGATGGCCATGTGGAAGGATCGGAAAGGTGACCCCTGTGGGACCTGCGGATACCACCCAGCACACCCTAGAAACCCCAAGAGGCACCATCGGCCTGCCCAGAGGACGAGGGACTCCCCCCTTTGACTGGCAGGGTCAACTTCAGCAGGGACTAGAGGAGAATCCCAACCTCAGTCGCACTTATGACCGGCTGGCCTACATCAACAGAACTGTGATGAACCCCCGGCACACTCCTCAGACCTCCTGACCAAGGAGCAGCCGCATCAGGTCCGGTAGAAGCCTGAGTGTGAAACGGTCTTCCAAATGCTCAAAGTCTGCCTGTGCAGGGAACCCATCCTGTACAGCCCGGACTTCTCCCACGACTTTGTCATCCAGAATGATGCACCGAGAAGGAGGCCCTGGTGGTCAAGTGGGCGGTGGAGGCTCTCCATTATTATCTCCTAGGAGGCACCTTTGACATGGTGATGGACGATGCCCCACTCAATATGAAGGACACCAATGCCTGCCTCATGAGATGGTACCTCACCCTGCAGCCGTTTGCATTCTTCGTACAACACCAAGCCGGGAAAGAGAACACCAATGCCATACGGACAGGGAGGGATGGCCCGCCATCTTACATTACCCCTTTTTGACTTGAGCAGCTAGCCAAAATTTGGAATTCTGTAGGTTGTTTCCATTAGGAGAAGAAATGGATTATAGTCATTTTGGTGCAATCCTGTTTATTTACAGACAATGTCTTGTTTCCTTGAGCACACGAGGAATAAAATGGGAAGCAATTTCTTTACTCACAATTCCAAGCCTCTTTCACTTAGGCCTAGTCTACACTGACAATGTAGGTCAACGTAATGCAGTTTATGTTGACCACATAAAATATGCATCTCCACTGGCATGTCAGTTCTGCCAACCTAAACCATAATAAAATTCAACTTGATAAAACCACCCCCTCAAGTGGTGTAGTGCTGAAGTCAAATTCTATGGGTTGAATGAGCATCAGTGTAGGCAAAGCGCAACGTAAATCAACATAATTGGCCTCCAGGAGGTATTCCATAATGCTCTGTTGTGACGGCTGTGGACATTCGCACTCTGATGCACCATGGCCATGTGCACAGGAAACAGCCACTCCCTTGAAGTCCGGGAAATTTTGAATTCCCATTTCCTGTTTGGTCAGGGTGGAGATAACTTTGTAGCTGAACTGCTCATGGCAACTGCACACCCCAAACACGCTCCAGCATGGAGTCGAACTGAGGTCTTGGATCACATCAGTCTATGGGGTGAAGAGTCTGTTCTGGCTCAGATCCAAGCCAGCAAAAGAAATTTAGGTATCTATGAGAAGATATTGCATGGTATGGTGGAGAAGGGCCACCACAGAGATGTGCAGCAGTGCCACATTAAAATCAAAGAGCTGAGGCAGGCATATAATAGAACTAGGGAGGTGAACAATGATTCTGACTCCTCACCAAAGACATGCCACTTTTATGTAGAGCTGCTTGCAATTCTCTGATGTGACCCCACCATTGTGCTGCCAAACACCATTGATACCTCCAAAGAATCCCAGTCCAGGATGAATGAGGAGGATTCTGTGGATGATGATGAGGAGGAGAACAGGGGGCAGAAGATTGGGGTATCCATTCTTCCTGAGAGCCAGGACCTGTTTGTTACCCCAAAGCAGCTTACTTGGACACGAGACAGCATTACTGACCGAGATGCTGGAGAAGGCACATCCGGTGAGTGTGTATGGCAAATGCATTTCTATGGTTATGTCCCCAGTCCAGCTTCTTATTTGTGGGGAAAAAGCAGTTTTTGTTTTTGTGGGGATGGGCTTCCTGGGTGTTGGCCCACTGAAGCAGAGGGCTACCCCTGGAACAGATTATTTATGTGCACAGGGATATCTCCAGGAAACTTTCATGTAGATACTCTGCATTCCTTTGCAGAAGGTTTCTGAGGAGGGCAGCCTTATTTTTTCCGCTAGGGTAGGACACTTTTCCATGCCACTCTGCTATTAAAAGAGCAGGCATCGCTGTGGAACACAGCATAGCAGCATAAGTGCTAGGCCTGTACCCTGATGCTTGCAGAAAATCTTCCCTTTCCGCCTGCGTTACCATCAGGAGACTGATATCACACCTGGCCACCTAGTGAAGATGGTGCAAGTTTACAGTACCCTAACAATATAACCATGGATGCTATTCCCCTGCCATGGACGGTGTCCTGGGCCCCAACACAGACAATTCCTAGCCATGATATTGTTGGCATGGATGTTAGGGGTCTGGGAATGGGTGCCCCTATGTTTTCTCCAGCAACTCTTCACCCACACCCTCCTCCAATCCTTTTGGACCACCTCCTCCCAAACTGGTCTTTGGGGTGGTAAAGGGGAGTCCAATGATCCTTCTCCTTGTTTAAGTGTGGATTGGGGAATTTAATGCTACAGACGCTTCCCTATAATGGATGCAAGGACCCCTTACTTACCATGGTTGGAATGCCACTCCAACCTGTGCAATAGGTACAGATTGGTATGTGAGTCTGGCTTTGCCTTGTGAATATGAAATGGAGTTCTATTTACATTGTAAAATTTCTTTTTGTCCATGGGGCCAGCTAACAACAGCAACTTTGTGCTTTATTGCCTTACAGTGGACACCTTGGTCTTCACCCCAGTGTCTACTCCTGCAGAGTGCCTTTCCCAGATTAGAAAGAAAAAAAAAATATTCGGGATAACATGTTCAACGAACTAATGAAAGCCTTTGCGGCTGCTGACACAGAGCTCGAAGTACATCATTGTCAGAGAAATTAAACATGGACATGGAATCAGCACAGGACCAGGAGTGTACAATGCAACAGGAGATGTTGCATATTATGAGGGATCAGTCTGACATGCTGAGGCATGTGGTAGAGCTCCAGGAAGAGCAGCAGCAGAATAGACTCCCTCTGCAGCTCCTCCAAAATGCTCAAGCAACAAGCTGTTTCATACCAGCCCCCACATCCAAGCACTGTAGGAGGAGGTTGAACAGGGTGCAATATGTGCTTCACTCCACACTGGTGGAGGAGAGCAAAAAGAGGAGACGGCCCGTTTAAGAACTGGGAATGTGCGTGCTTTGCTGTTTGCAAAGTCACACTTTGCTCTGGATGGCCAAGCAGTCTTATGAGAAAGTTAAATTATCTTCCTTTCCCCTCACTGTAATGGGTCTCCCATAAAACTGTACTGCTTTAAAAAACATTACTCTTTATTTTGCATATGAAAGTTCCACACCTTCATAACAATGTGATCCCAGAACTCTGTGCTTGTTTCCCAGGACCAGAAGCTGACTGAAGATATTGCATGACACCCTGCAGTAAATGGGAATTATTTCGCTCTATGGCTTGTAGCAAGGTGATTTCAGTAACATTGCAATTTTCCACACTGCGGCTCCTGTCTCGGCCTTGAAAATACTTCAGGATAAGTTGTGAGGTGTTTGTGATGCTCATAGTGATAGTACATAGCTGAGTGGGCTCCATGCCTCCCTGACAAATGGAATACATGCGGCAGAGATGGATTTGGAAAAAGGGCACAAAAAATGTTCTTCTCTTTGTTTTGGGCAAGGGGGAGGAAAGCATGTTGCATCATGGGAGGATGAAAACCTTCCCAACAGGCACTGTGGGTAGTTGCATTGTGGCATAGCTACCTACGGTGCACTGTTCTGATTATGGATTCAAGCATGGCTGGTGGGGATGCAAACCCTCGACACACTGCATGTGTTGTGATCATGCACCTCTGATTTCATTAATTCGGTGGGTGAAAGTCAACTGAAATTAAATCGACTTCACTCTGCAGTGTAGACATACCCTTAATACAAAAAATTGTTTAGCTTTAACGTTCTTTAATTGTTCTTTAGGGTCACGCTACCAGTGCTTCTGTGTCTGTGTTTGGTACCCACTCACTACCTCCTTTGTCCCCTTCTATGGTGTTTCTCTGGCTTCTGTCTCTGTCACTCAGACCCCTCTATTAAAAAAAAACACAGCAAAGCCCACCATGAACATAGATCAAACTCCTGATTGGCCTCATATGTGCCTCTGTTTTGAGCAGTGATATGCCTGTGTTTTGGGTGGGGCTTGCTATTGTTTCAATTACCTGGTTCCATCAAGGAGTTTTAGTTGCTTCTTACAACCATCTTAAATGAAGGATGGTAGTTACGTTTCCTCCTCACCCCATTTCAGTGAGGTTCAACCCAGTCTAGAATAACATAGTAGTATAAAAATAAGCATTTTAGAAAATTAAACCTTAAGGGAAGTAGGCACTTAGGGGCCTTTGAAAATCTCAGTATCTGTGTCTTAAGGTGCCTAAATACCTTCTGAATATCTGACCATAAGTGTTTCAAATTGCGCACCCAAAATTAGTTGACATTTTTGACAATGTTGGCCTTAATCTCTGTGTCTCATTATCCTCATTTCACACATCCCTTCACTTCACCGGGGTGCTGTGAATATATAATTAATGTTTGTGAAGCAATCATATATTATGGTGAGAGTACCATGGAAACACCCTTGAGGAAATGAATAATTTGTATTCAGGTCAGGGTTTGGATGGTGTGTTAAATAAGGCTGTGGCACACACTGAATGAGGAGAATAAAAAGAAATATTGAATAATTATCCATTCACTGAAACAGGTAAGGTTTCTGAGGAAAACGCGTATGATCACGTAATTAAAGACTATGTCATAATGCATTTTCAAAGGATACCAAATTAAGGTTGTACAGGCTAAGTTCCTTCCTAACCTATGTACCTAATTTTAGCTCCTGTAAGCTCCTCCCACTTTGTTACAGACAACAAACCCTCTTTTTCCTCTGAGGCAACATTGTGGATGTTTTACAACAGTTGTGGGATGTCAATATACCATCTCATCTTGGACAGAGGCTCCCGCAGGACTTTTACACATAAGTTACTTCTTCTCTGTTTCCTCTTTGGCACATATCCCAGGGAAACATATGACATTATGTTCTTAAAACCATTATATGAAGAAGGGTACTTAGACATATATTTGACTGAAAGCTCTCATATTCAAATGAAGAGGGTTTGGGTTTGTTTTTTTTTTAGGAATGTGTGACATAATTATTACACATCCCCCAATGCTACTGTCTTTAAGAAGTTTCTACAAATAACACACTGTTAGCTGTGCCAAAGAGTGACTCAATGCCTTGAGGCAGTCTTCAACACAGCCACTACTCTAATGTTCAATCTCTTTAGTTTATCAAAAGGAAGGCTGAAGTGACTTGATCATGGTGTATAAAGACCTACATGGGGCGATATCTGACATTAGGGAGTCCTTTGACTTAGCAGATAAAGGCATAACAAGATCCAAAGTCTGGAGGTTGAAGTTAGAAAAAGTCATATGGGAAATAAGATATAAATTCTCAACAGTAAAAGTTATTAATCATTAGAACAGTTTACCAAGGAAAACGATAACTCCATCATAACTTGGAGTCTTTAAATCAAATCATATCTTTTGAAAAGACATGGTGTAGTTGAACAACAAATTATGGGGTTGGATAGCATTTGCTTATGCAGCAAAGGCAGAATAATTCCCTCCAGCAACGCTATTACTGGGTGAAATTCTCTGGCCTATGTTCTGCTGGAGGTCAGACTAGATAGTCAGTGTGGTCCCTTCTAACTTTAAATCAATTAATCTACAGCTGCACTTTTGACACATCAAGGATAGGTCATATATCATCAGATGTAAAGTATCTGATCAATGAAATAAACTTTCAGCAGAATCTTTTTGGAATTTAGTGTGCCTAAATCATTAAATTGAATGAACTACTGGCCATTATTATTTATCATTTCTGTAGCACCGTAGATGTGCATGGTGCTTACTGAAGATAAAATAAGATATAGTGCCAGACTCAAAGAGCTTTTAATTATCAATAAATAAAAGAAGGTAGGGAAGCAAAATAAAATTATGCAATTAGAATTGTTTAAATTTGGCATGCAACTTGGTAGTCCTGGTTTATTTTTTCAATTTACTCTCCTTAAATCACTTTTAACTTCATTATTTCATAATAAATTGTTTTTTAAATTTACCAAAGATCACATTCCTCATCAAGGACCATGTCTTTCAGGTTTGGAATTTTAAAACACAGCTTTTTCAGTTGTATGAAGACAAACATTCCAAATCTGAACACTTTGGGCCTAATTCAGATCTACTGTAAATGGATGCAACTCCATTTATATGGAGTTGAATCCTCCTATAACCAGCTGTCTATCTGTATCTTTAAGACCCCAAATATATTTTTTATGTCTACATAATTCAAAAATAGCTCAACAGCTAATTAAACAACCTTTCAGAAAATAAATCACCTTAGATTTGAGACCAAACATGAATCAGGAATTCAGTGTTTTACTTGAATTTTACAGTGTTTTACTTGTTTACTTGAGTCCAGACAGTAAGATCTAGCCCCAACATTATTAATAATAGGTCATAGGCTTACATATTTTAAAAATAATGTCAGGGCCTGATTTTGCCAACCATTATTATTTACTCAAGTAGCTCTTGTTCCCACTGTAATCACATGAGTAAGGATTGCTCACATGAGTAAGGATTCATCAGGCACTACATTATATATTTGATATTCTGCAAACAAATTAATAACTTATAAAAAAATTATGTCTGAGTTCTTGATATCAGTGGATATTATTAAACCAATTTATACTACTAATTAATACCAGAATTCATACCATAGATTACGGTACTAGTAGATTTTAACATTACCTTGCTAGCTTATATAAGGAGTACCCTAATTAATCTTCTGTCATTGGATTTTAACAGCTGCATGTTTTCTGAAAATGCTTTCTTAGAAGTTCCGTGTTGTGTAAACCTAAACAGGATTTTGTGACAACTATTTTAATTGTGATTAATCTTATCCTACATGCATCATTAGTATTTTAGAATTTATATATACTTAAAGTATATTATCATTTTACTTGGACCAGTGTAATTTCTTGGAAACAACTGTAGCTAGTCCTGCTTGCTTTGCAAAGTTGTGCAGGAACACTTTCAGCTTAAATGGTGTTACATGGCATGGGAAGCTTTAGCAGTATTGAGTATATACACAAGAGTGGATTTTTTGACATTCACCTAAGTGACATTCTTTCCCCATTTCTTGCAATGAGAGACCTTCTTATCCTTTCTATGAACTATGAATTAAGAACTCAATCCTCTTTGCACAGACTGTTCATTCTGCACTGAGGCTGGCTGCCTCCCATTCAACTGTATATTCATGAACACATAATGGAGCTGGGGAAGAATTCTAGGCTGCATGAGCATAGAGCATGGAGCAGCACAAGTGAATGCTGCAACAGGGCTCAAGACAAAGCGTGGGTCCCAAGTTCATCATTACGGTGTGTGGGGACTGAGGAATCAAAATAAGATCTTCCAAGTGAAGGGAGAGTGACCATCCAAGCACTGGTAGAAAAAGTTTAAAGCACAAGTTGCATCTGAAAAAGAGTGTAAAAAATGTCAAATGCTCTATAAAAGGGGTTCCATGTTTATGCCTTCTCAATTATTTAGACATTGAATTATTCCGTTTACAAGACAAGTTTGTTTTTTCTAATTGCCAGCCCGGCAAACTCAGTCTAGGCTCTGAGAGTCAAAATAGGTTTCTTCATCACCCACACCAGCACCAGTAGTAATGGTATTGCAAGTCAAATGGGGCCTCAGCTATTGTCTTCCAGTTATGCCTTCAGTAAAACTTACGGAAGTCCATTATCTACAATGGATTTCACAGATATAAACCAACAGAGACTTAGTAAGCCATTCTGTTGATGATGCACAAAACAGAATGGAATCTACATTTCACTCAAGCTTAACTGTATTGACTTTGTGGGGCGAGCAAAAGTTTTTAAAAAAGATGTTAAGATATTTTTGTTACCCAAATCAGCAGATAGTGCTCTGAATACACAAAACAAACAGATCAGTTGAGATTTTTACAGTCACTTTAACATGTTATTGATGCTGGAACACATATTAGTTTCTGGTTATATATGGTTCTGGTACACATGGTAAAGTCAGAGAGGTGGGGAAAACGATCCAGAATCAGAATCTGTGCAGTGCATCTATCTCCATTTATCCAGAAGGCTAACATCTTTATTATTTACTCCAACATCTCCTTGGAGAGTTGGACTGAAAAGATTTACTGCATTTTGTAGAATCTGTAATTGTATTGAAGTTCTCTGCTGGAATTAGATTGTCCCTTTAAAAATATATCAGAATAAGAAGAAAGGCTAGTCGGTAGATATCTGAAATGTCCTGAGGCCAAAGTGTTTGGTCCCTGTTTAACTTGCTTGCCCAGTCTTAAAGAAATAATTTAACTGAAATGGGGTAGTTTTAGCAAACGGAATTGCAACATCTTGTCCCTCATCTCCACCAGCTGATTCAAACTTATCTCGGAAGTTCTGATAATTCATCCTTTCCACTTGTGCATAATGTGGTGTGATAATAAGATTTGCACAAATGAAAATTCATGAGAAATTCATGGCAGTACACAAAGATTGGGCTGTATTTGGATAGGTTTGGTGCTCCTGCAATGTCCACTGATTACAGCAGGAATTGAAGCCCTGGATCAACAAGGTACCTAAGCGCATGCCTAACTTTAATCATTCTATGTGGTGTTGTTGTAGATGTGTTGGTCCCTGGATATTAGAGAGACAAGGTAAGTGAAATAGTATCTTTTATTGGACCAACTTGTGTTGGTGAAAGAGACGAGCTTTCTAGCTCACACAAAGCTGCAATGCCAGTTTCTACTTTTTTAATCCTCTGTCCATTTCTATTTTCTTTAACCTCTGCTTACTTCCATGCTTTTTAACTTTGGCCAGTCTCTACTGCTCTTCTAAACACGTTACCCATTTGTATCTTTTTCTCTTAAATTCTGCAGATTTCTCTTTTTCTAAAAGTTCTGCCTATTTCTATTTTTTCATTGTCGGAACTAGTATAGCCAGTAGGCTGTATCCTGTGAAAATATTTTGGAATTTTTAGAAGAAACACTATAAATATTTCTAGTGTGAGCAGGATGTTTTGCAAAGGGTAAATTATGTGGCAATGGTAGAATGAAAAAGGCTAAATTTCTTCTCCAAAAATACTGCTTTCCCATGAAGGAATTATGAAGAGATGCAACTTCTTGTTCAAAGAAACCAGAATACAGCAATAGCTTTGAAAAAGAAGAGGGAATATTTTTATCTTTAATAAACAAAGCTATGATTTAACCGGGATCCAGCTTCTCATTAAAAATGAGACGCTGTCCTTGAAAAAGAAGAAATATAACACCTACCACACAAAGGCCCTCGTCCTGCAACTGTATCCACATGGGGGTGTTGCCTGATCTATAGATTATATTGATTATTTAAGAAACCCCACTTACCACTTTGAGGTTTGACAGATTCTTGTTCCAAGGTCAGGCCCAGTGTTATTCAAATTAGTATATAGCTGGGAACCCCAATGTGCACAGTTACAACACTCACACCATAGGAGCTCTTCTATAGTTACAAATGGTTTATTAATACATTTAGCACAGTCACAAACACCCCAACTCAGTAAGGTGGATAGAGATACTATAGAATGTACATCTGCACATCCATATGCTCACACTATCTCTCGCAGAACAACCTGAAATGTTAGCCATCACCTTCCTCGTCACCATGACCTTCACCAGTGGCCATCATTCTAGCACCTCCCAAGGACTACATTTCTTTCTGCTACCATCCCAAGACTGGGATGTAACTTTTATAATCTGATATGCTGACTCCACTATATTTGATGCATATTCAGTAGGGGATTTCCCCCTTTTCCTTATTTGTATTTTCTCCTCTTACTAATATTGGAGTGTTCTTCTCTTACAGGTTAGTATATCAATTATTTCTACTTATTACCACATACGTCAGTTCGTTACCATGGCCCTTTTAAGGTTAGGTATCTGCAGATGTAACTCATGTACCTGTTATGTACATCAATTCGGTGCCATGACACTTTTGTGGTTGGATCATGTACCTGTGGTTAGAAATTCTCCCTAAACAATCTATTTTCAGCTCCCCAATACTTGGGGTTTTCTACTGATCTATTTATCTGTCTAAAGTTTATCTGTACAAAGTACATAGACCTCAAGCCTTATGCTAACTTGCTGAAGCTAATGTCTTATAGTATGCAGCCTATAGGTACCTTGCATTACTGCTTAATATAATAGAAAGTAGTGACTATAATAAAGGCAAGCTAGCCTAATGGGCTACAGGAGACTCCTGTGCCTGCACTGAGGGAACTAATGGAGTTCCAGAGTCACGCCCTTGGTGCAGGGGGGAGAATGAAAGAACCAAAGAAAGAACAACTTGGTAAGAATTTCATTGTGAAAAACAAATGGTCAAAATGTGCTCCAGTTGATTTTTGATGCCGCAGGATCAGGCCTGAAGTTGGTACCCAATACTCCTAGAAAGCATCCTCCATTCCCAGTGCATGGAGTGAACAGAGGATACTCAGCACTTGGCAAGACCGGGCCGTTAGAAGTTAATGGATAGAAATAGACTAGGATTTGTAACCTGGCCATCTGAACATGCTCCTTCAATAAGAGTTTTGACATTAGCTTCTGACTGAGAGCAGGAGCAAGCCCTAGGATTCCCCGACCAGTTATCTGAGAGGACACCAGTGAGAGAGTCCTAGCACTTTTTATTTCTTCCCAAGGAAGGGGAGAGTGGAATTCCTGCTCAATATGCTGCTTTGCTTTGAAAAATAAGAGTATTGTCACTTTAATCTTGGAGTTTATTAATGCCAGCCTTGGATGCAAAGGGACTTGATCCAAAGCCCACTGAAGTTGATAGAAAGATTTCTCCTGATTTCAGTGAGTTCTGGATCACACTTCATCCTATAACCCTAGTAGGGTCAGCCGGTATTTGAAGTAGCTATAATATTTAGAGCAAATCCATAACTTGAAATTTAAAGCTATGTGGAAAACTACCCAACCAGTTTTCCCCCTTATGCTCCTTTCACAATCAGGAACTGTTGATACCTGTATAGCTATCCCTACAAGACAGAGCAGGGGAACATAATAGGTTAATAATCCATAAGCATTTCACAAAGATCTAGGACAGACAGTGACTCTGGGGAATCATATATCTGTCCTGAGTGCCTAGTAAGTTGTTTACTGAGAAGCTAGATGAGACACTAACGGATGAACCTGCATAACAACTACTTGTCCAGTAAGAACTCCTGTGTACTCTAATAAATATCACTATGTTCTCATCATCATGATATATTCTTCCTGGAGGTATAGTAGTGGCAACTTAGCAACATTATATAATGCTGGAAGAGGTTGGGGGAGTGGAGTGAAGAGAGGAGAAGTTCACATCCAGCATTTGATGTGCTTGCTTACATTGCCATGCAAGATACCTCATGTTTACCATTTCATTTTATATTGTTTTAATTCTCAGCTAATGAGCCGGTATTTCAAATAAATATTTGCTGTGAACAATGAAAGTCCTTTACGTTTCATGAATTGCCTGGGAAGACCTATTTTAATTTTAAAAACTACTCCGGCGTGGGGCTGATTTCACAGAAAGTCAGTCATTATTTTACTTTGTTCTGCTCTTGTTTACCACCTCCCCCCCTTGCCACAACACCTTATTTATTCATTTTGCCTTGTAGAAATCCACTCGTACGCGTGGATGCTACTGGCATACAGCAGGCGGTTCTGTCCTCCCCCCACCTGAAATAATAATAAAAGCACGTGCAGATCATCACATTTACCCTGCCCCGGCACCACTCAGCCAAGCCTCCCATGCGTCCCCATTTAGCGATGGCATTTTTTTTAACCCAGGCTCGGAGACGCAAATGCGGGAGAGGCAGAGCGACCTCATCAGAAGCCCTTTCCCGTGCGCTTTCCGCAGGCAGGGCTCTGCGTCCCGGCCGAATGGTGCTGGCGCGGCCCGGCCGATGCGGGGCGGCGGGAAGGAGCGAGCACAAGCTGCCCTGACCCCGGCGGATTGCGGGTCGAGGCAAGCGCGGCTGCAGTGATCGCGCGGGGGGCCGCCTCCCTTGCACTGTTGGGGCAGTCCCGGCTTCCCCGCAGCTGGGTGCGTGCGGGGGCTCACCCTGCCCTTCCCAGGAGCGACCTTCCCCGCGGGGCGCCCGGGCCCCGGGGTGCGGGCGCCGGAGGCCGGCGGGCTCCCCCTCCCCCGCATCGCGGTGCACGGTCCCCCAGCGGGGAGGGGGAGGGCGGCAGAGCCCGGCAGCTGGGGGGAGGGGAGAGCAGCCGGCGGCCCTGCCCGCCCCCTCCCCATCCACCTTCTGGCTCCCCCGTCCCCTCCCCAGCGCGCCCCCGCGCCCCCTCCCGCCGCGCGCGCCCGCGCCGGAGTCTCCCTCGCCGCCTCCTCCAGCGGCAGCAGCGGCGGCGGCGGCGCCGGGGATGGGCAGCGAGAGCGCGCCCAGGAGCAGCCCGGGCTCCGCCGCTCCCCCCCGCTCCCGCTGCTGCTCCTGCCCCGCCGCTCCCCGGGCAGCGCCCGCGCCGCGCCGCCGCCCGCTCCCGCCTCGCCCGGGTGAGTAGCGCCCCGCCTCCCCCCCTCCGCGCACCTGCTGTGCCGCCAGCCCGCGGGTCCCCGGCAGCAGGGTCCCTGCAGCCCCGGCCCCTGGCGGGGGGCGCCTTTCACCTCGCTGCGGAGCCCAGCCCGGAGCCGCCGTGTCCCCAGCCGGCCCCTGCGGCTGCAACCCCCCCCCCGCGTCCCGCTCCCCCAGTGGGGCCGCCTGGCCTCTGAGCCGCAACCCCCGCCCGCGCCCCTGCGGGACCGCGAGCCGGCCCCGCTCCCACTCATTGCCCAGGGAGACGCGGGGAGACCTGCGAACGCCCCCCGCCCCCGGCACCCTGGCATCGCTGTGTGCTTGGGCTGCACCCTCGCCTCCGCTGTGTGTGTGTGTGGGGGGTCATTGTGTCCATCCTGGAGATTATTTAAAGGACTTTTAACTTTTTTGGGAACCTTTTTATTGGGGGGCGGCGCTGGAGGTTTAGCTCCGTAGAGTCAGTCTCTCTCCTCCCCACATTCTTCCCACCCTATCCCTCCTCCCTCAATGATGTGTCTTAAAGAGGGTCCTAAATACCCGCCGCCTTGCCGGGGTTAGTACAGGGCTTGCTCCTTTTCTCTGTGCAGCACAGAGCCCTCTGGACAGAGAGAGAGAGGAACGATTCACCTGATCTAAATGTGAGTCTGGGGAAGGTAAGGCTGAGGTGCTGTCTCTTTGGACACAGGAGGGGGCAAGAATGAACTTTTCATTCCACCAAAATGAAAAGGCAGCCCGCAAAAGTCCATGTTTTGCGTTCGTTGCGCAGAGGAGAGAGGGAGAATCGTAGCAGGTTTCTGTGGCTGGAATGCATTTTCTGTTTTTATATTTCCTGATGCACAGTACCCTGTGTAGTAACTATCAGTAACCCAACAGTTCTCTGTTGAAGGGTTGTTATGGCAGCAGTCTTTTCCCTCTTCTTTTCTATGGCATCTCTGGTTCAGTGCAGCGTTAGGCATCAAGGTAATTGCACTTATTGTAATAGTAGTGAGCAACTCCTTGACACGTCCTAAAATACCCTGACAAATAGGAATATAAATATTACAGCAAATCCTCCACCTCCTCCCTTTCCTCAGAATATGTTGTGATAATGGCTAAGATTGAAAACGGGGGGAGGGAACATGTCATTTTCTGCAATAATTCCTGATTTGGGGTTTAAGTGTTTTTGTTCTGATTTGTTTTGGTTTTTTCAAGTGGTAAATTTGAACTGTTACACGTGAGCTTTTTCCTGGAGAGACCACTCAGTAATGCAGCAAGGCAGTTCTGGATTATAAATGGGCAAAGGGATTATGACACCTCTAAACATAAATAATATACAATATTTGTTAAGGAAAATTATGTGGATTTCCATAGGTTTTGCATTTATGTACTGTCCATTTGAACGTGTATTTTCTTTTCACAATATGTAAGGAAATTGGTGCAAAAATCATCAGTAAGTTTTGATCACTTCTATATGGCTGTAGGTGAGGAGAGGGTTTTTTGGTAGTTTAGAACAATAAGATTTCTGGGTTGTTATGGAGATGTCAGTCTGTCATTAGTAATGGTGATTTTAATGTTGCTGCCCTTCCCCCTTCAAGCTACAGACAGCTGCAGATGAAAAGCTGTTGTTCTGATGTCCCTTTACTCTGTCCTATTTTCAGAAAAAAATATGAAAACAGTATTTACATTTTGTGGCATTTG
Organism: Mesoclemmys tuberculata; assembly: GCA_007922155.1. NCBI lineage: Eukaryota > Metazoa > Chordata > Testudines > Chelidae > Mesoclemmys > Mesoclemmys tuberculata. The sequence continues at coordinate 63,671,910 of ML675604.1, read as the reverse complement.
TCTAAGGTGGATATCAAAAGCTGATGTGAAATTGCTACATGGCCATATCCTGAGGTATCCTTTCTTAATCAAACATTCATTGACATTAGTGGGAGTAGAGAATGAATGATAACTGAATAAAGGCTTCTGGATTTGGTACACGGTTCTCTTAAACTTGTATTACTGGAGAAATATTTGGATTTTTTTCCTGATATTTTAGGATTAAATAATATTTGGGTCTGTGACGTTATTTCAAGTTACATTTTTTTAACACGTTTTACTTTTCTTTAGAAAAAATACATAATGAGTAGACCTTATGAGTGCAATTCATGTGTAAACATCCTACATCTATGTATTTAGGATAACTATATGAAAGAAACAGTAATGTAAATAACTCCTTGTTATCGCTAAGAAAAAAGGACCAGTCTTGAAACAGGACTCTTGTAGATTAATAGAAGAGAAACGATGACTAGAAAAACATATTCCTTTAATGAGAAACTACATTTCTTGGAAAAATTTCTGTTTTCTTTGTTGGAATCTAGGAAATTTTCCTAAGGTAACCATAGGCATGATTCTATTCCCAGTGAAATCAATCTGAGATTTCCCAAATCTGACTACTGGGAGGAGGACCAAGAGCTATATGATACATTTCTGCTAATTACTCTTGAAGAACTACTACATTAAAGAGTTGTTTCTTTCTTTGTTTCCATTACTATGGCTATCAGGATTTATTTGGTGTATGACATTGGGATATCACAGGCCTGATCTTGCAAACCTTTATTCAGGAATGTAGTCCTTACTTGCCCAACTGGTTCACCTGAAGTAATTTTGGTAAATCAAGATTACTTATATGAATATGGGTTGCAAGACTGGACCCTGTAAGTGGAATGATGAGGTCAACTTTGAAAGATTGTTTCCTATGTGACACCAATAAAATTACATTTAGGTTATGAGAGTAACCTGTTTCTTAAAATGGCATTATTTGTTTTACATTTTTTTATATAAAGGGATTTGCTGCACTTAATCAGGCTGGAGAACAGCTGATTCCAAAGTGTAGAGTTTTAAAAATATCCTTAAATTGTAATATTTAATTAACAGAAAGACAAATGTGATCAGTCTGGGGGAATTGCAGCTGAAGATATTTTATATTAATTAATCGACATATTAAACTTGTTTATGTTTGTATACATGTAAAACTGAAACATAAAATAAGAAAAAGGGAGGAAAACCAATATTTGGGGGAAGTATAAAAGGAAAAGATCAAAAGAAAATTGGAAAATCATCAATAATTATCAGAGCATGAATGCCTGATCCAGTGCCAATGGAAATCAATGGGAAGATTCCCATTGATATTAATGAGCATTAGACTGGGATCTGAGAGGTAGGAAGTGTAGCGCTAATGTAGTTAGATAGCAGAAGATTTCTGACAGATGACTTTGTAAATGTATGTATTTTTCACTTAAGGTGAAAGTCTGGCCCCACAGATATCAGTTGAAGTTTTTCCATTGACTTCATCAGGGGCAGGATTATCATAGAATCACAGAAGATTATAATTGGAAGGGACCTCAGGAGGTCATCTAGTCCAACCCCCTGCTCAAAGCAGGACTAACCTCAGCTAAATCATCCCAGCCAGGGCTTTGTCAAGCCGCAGCTTAAAAACCTCTAAAGATGGAGATTCCACCACCTCCCTAGGTAGATTACCTCTTGAATATTTCTATTTCTGAAAGACTTTTAAAATAAACTATATATTGTATTTAACTTGTTTTTATTTAGTGTGGAAGTATATTAAAATGAGGCATAATTTGATTTGTCTTAAATACTTTAAACATTTCATTATCCACTGAATATCCAAATAAGCTACCTTTTCCAAATTTAAATTATTGCATAGTTATTTGTGATTTTTTCTTTACGTCTAGTTATTTTATTTTTTTCTTTTTACAAAGTTTTCCACAGAGGACATGAAATACATTTTTTTCTTCCTTTCAGAATGCAGTAGTAAGCTAAATAATTCAAAACCTGCACTGTGCCGTTGTAGCAAGCAAAGTTTCAAGATAATACTGTCAGAGTTTTAAACTAATAGAATCAAATGTGACATCAGCGAAGAAATGTATATAGGTGGCATGACATTTAAATGTTTTAACTTCCTCACTTTACATTTTGTTAATGAAGACAGACTGTTTTCTTTCTTTCTCCTGAGGAAGCCCATAATGTAATACATTAACCATTCTGAATATGTGCTTAAGGGAAAACAGTGTACATCTTCCCACAAAGAAATGTATCTTTTGTGAAGAGAGGTGCCTTTATGTAAAAGAAAATTTATGTAAAAGAAAGAATATGTAAGAGAAGATAGGAAAAACCTTTTAAAGCCTGCACTGGAAAAAAGGAACTGTGATTTTTCGTGACCAGTTGTGACAGTTATCAGGTGCATTTTCTGAAAATTTAAAAAATATTGCCATAGAAGATTTCTAGAACATGAAACACTTTATGACTATTTTTAACAGTATATACCTTTTCATTAAGAGATCCTGTCAATATATTCCTTGAAAAAATACAATGATTTCTTTTGCAGTATCTTTATCTTGATTTTTTTTCTTTTTAAATTAACTGCTGTTGAAAAGTGTCAGATTAACAAGGATGAAAAATGAAATTTTCTGTTTATCTACACAAATATATGCCATGGCTAGTTGCAGTACAAATATCCACATTACTCCACAAGTGCACTTCCACTTTATTGTAGGGTCCAATGCTAGAGAAGAGGATATTGTTTACTATCCATGATCCTGCAAGCTGCTTAGTAGGGTTTTTTGGGGGGGTTGGTTCAATTTTTTTTTTTGGCACGGTATTCATCATCTTAAGAAAATATGCTCAGCTTCTGTCAGAACTTAACCCTGACTCTTTGGCCTCTGTGCTGAGGCTATCCCTAAAGATGCCAATTGTGGTGATAGCTTTATAACTGTGCAGTTGTGATCCGATCCTCAGCGGTACTGAGTGCCCTCAATTCCTATGAGTTGAGAGTACTGAGCATCTTGCAAGATAACTCCTTTGATCTTTAAGAAATGTGCTGAAATAACTCGCTTGTTTCACCATAAGATACCAATTGGCTTTCAAATGGCAATGATTTTCCATCACTGCTGCATCTTGCGTATATTTGAATCAGTGAAAAGTGAAAGGTGTCATAAATGTGATTACCAGTCTCCTGAGACATTGTCATTCTAGGATATCTTACTGGAAACATGCAAGTGGACTGTGGATCATCTTAATTTACATACTTCACAAACCAGAACTGATTACAATGAATTAATACAAAATATTTATTCTTTTTCAATTAAAAAATTTGCTTTGTTAAATTTATAGTGTAACCATCAATGAGCAATGTAGGACATTCATTTTTGAAATAAATACCTTGGTCTTTTATTGACCTTACTATTGTTGACTGCATTATGCTTTATTTAAGACCTGTTGGAAGTTAGTGGTTTGGGTACTCATGGTGACATGGGGCTAAAATTCTTGATCTTGCGTATTCTCCCTCTACCAACTCATATGAGCAGGTCTTCTGCATAATGCAGATGAAACAAAAATTACAAATAAAGTCACAACTGGGCAACAGGGAAATGATAAACGTCTAAACTATGTGCTCACTTTTCTGTGTCGTTTTCTCCATTCCACAAAACATCTCTGCATATGGGAAAAGGGGGCATGGTCGGGAGAAACTGGGAAAGGGCCTTATTGGAAGCATTATGTCCCCCTCCTTGCCCCCAAGGAACTGTCTGAGTATTTTTATTGACTTCAGTGGGCTTTTGGACAAGGCCCTAAAAATGAGCACAGTCAATGTTTAAAGCAACATTAACTCTCTGTATGTTCTAAGACCCCCTCTTCAGAGGGTCACAGTGCAATAATAGGTCAGTTGCCAAGGGCAGCATGTTTACTAACCCTGTTGTGGTTGTGGTGCTCGGGGTTGGTAAAGTCAGAGAGGCTATAGATAATCTCTCCAAACTGCCAGGCAGGAACACAAACATTCTCATCTCCTAAGTTAGAAATACATTCAGTGGACATGCTTATAAATTTTTTTTCCCTGAAGTAACAATGACATAATACAATTGTGTACAGAGCGTGCACAGCAGAAAAGTTCCTGAAGTCTACAAGTAAGCACTTACAAACAGCTGTGCATTCCATGTGTATGCAGCCAGGTAAGCGTGTGCTTGCTGGTTCAAAGAACTTGCAAGCTCTGCTAACAAAGGAAAGCTTATAGGTTGTGTAAGACAATTATCTCCACATTTTCTCTCCCATCTTTTTATTTTCTTCCTACAGTGGAGGGGGGAAGCTCTTAATATAATGTAAAAGTTGTGAGATGAAAGACTCAAAATTAGAGCTGTGTGGAGGAAGGAAGTTCCATTTTGAAATGGATTTCAAGATTTCAGAATTTGACTTCATTCCAAATTGAAAGAACACCTACAAATTTTGAAATTCTCTGGGAAAGAAATTCCAAAAAGAAATAGTTTCAGGTTGATTGAAATACTTTTGTTCCAACGAAATCAAAATTCTTTGTTTCACCTTTGACTGTTCTTTAAAATTTTATATTATAGTATATAAAAAAATTCTAAATGAAAATCATTTCAAATGAAAAATCAAAACATTTCAGTCTGACAATATCAAAATAGGATGTTTTCACACTGTCAGGACTTTGTGTTTTTTCTGGATTTTTTCCTAAGTGAAGTTCTGGTGAAATTAACCCAGTTTAAAGTATGTTGATATCACAAAACTTCATATTCTCATGGAATGGATCAAAAAGTTGGAGATTGTTCCAGGAGCACAAATTTGATTATATTGCACATATGTAGAATTTTCTCTTTCTGTGATTAAATGAAATTTCTCTTGTTAATCAATTGCTCCGTGTTGATATTATATCCCATTAATATCCATGTAGTGCTATGTGACCAAGTTAGTCTTGTCAGCACTACCTTAACTTTTGAAATTCCTGATCTTTAAGCACTTGATCTTGCACCTTTAATGCTCCATTCATGCTTTATTGCATTTAATATAACTGCTAATATAGGGTCAGAACAGAAGGAAATGGAAGAGATAGTGAAAGGCAAGTTCTATAGTGTGCAACTGGTTATGAACAATGAAAACCATTAGAATTAAACATACGCAATACTGTAAAAGGATGGAATCTACCTGTACTGTTAATTGAAAATTTAGGGCCACGTTTATTCATCACACACACACACACACAGAGCCCCCATAAATAACTGAGAATAGAATTTACCCCTTAACATGGTGTAAACATTAGAGCAGAAGTCTGGGAGACTTGTAGTTTCTGTTCTTCACTCTGCCATTCTTGACCATATCACCATAGGCAATTCATTTAGTTTCTTTGTGCCTCTTCTAACCCATGTGCAAACTGAATATAATATATCTACCTCATAGGTGTGTTTTTCAGGCTTAATTAATATTTGTAAAGTGCTTATGCTCCTCAGCTAATAGGTGCTCCTAATGTTAGTAAATCAAGACTAGTGTTTGTTTTAAATTAGGGCTGTCAAACGATTAAAAAGAACCCACAATTAATCGTGAGATAAAAAAATAGTCACGGTTAATCACAGTTTTAATTGCATTGTTAAACAACAATAGAATACCAATTACATTTATTATAAATATTTTTGGATTTTTTTCTACATTTTCAAATATTGATTTCAATTACAACACAGAATACCAAGTGTACAGTGCTCAGTTATTATTTTTATTACAAATATTTGCACTGAAAAGATGAACAAAAGAAATAGTATTTTTCAATTCATCTCATGCAAGTACTGTAGTGCAATCTCTTTATCGTGAAAGTGCAATTTACAAATGTAGATTTATTTTTTATTTATTTACATAACTGCACTCAAAAACAAAATAATGTAACACTTTAGAGGCTTCAAGTTGAAGCGTGAAGGGGCATTTGAAATGTTTAGCATATCTGGAATATAAATATCTTACAATGCTGGTTATAACAGTGCCATGTGAATGTCTCATCTCATTTTTGGGTGACATTTGTAAATAAGAGGTGGGCAGCATTATCTCCTGTAAATGTAAACAAACTTGTTTGTCTTAGTGATTGGCTCAACAAGAAGTAGGACTGAGTGGACTTGTATGTGGTGAATTGAAAAATACCATTTCTTTTCTTTATCTTTTTACAGTACAAATATTTGTAATAAAAATAATATAAAGTGAGCACTGTACACTTTGTATTCTGTGTTATAAATTAAATCAGTATATTTGAAAATGTAGAAAAACATCCAAGATCATTTATAATACATTTAAATTGGTATTCTATTATTGTTAACAGTGCAATTAAAATTGCAATTAATCACAGCTATTTTTTAAATAGTTAATTTGTTTTGTGTTAATTGCATGCATTAACTGCTATTAATTGACAGCAGGTTTAAAACGAACACAAGGAAGCATTTTTTCACACAACATGCAGTCAACCTGAAGAACTCCTTGCCAGAGAATGTTGTGAAGACCAAGACTATAACAGGATTTAAAAAAAAACCCTAGATAAATTCATGGAGGATAGGTTCATCAATGGCTATTAGCCAGGATGGGCAGGAATTGCTGTTTGTCAGAGGCTGGGAGTGGGCAACGGGATAGATCACATGATGATAACTTGTTCTGTTCACTCCCTCTGAAGCACCTGGCATTGGCTGATACCAGTCGGAAGATACCATACTCAACTAGATGGACTGATTCACTATGGCTGTTCTTATGTTCAAATCAAGCAGTCTTAGGCTGGGTCTACACTGATGGCGGCAAATTTGCCGCCGTCACATCGATTGCTCTGGATCGACCGAGCGGTCTGTATAGACACGCTCAGTCGATCCAGGAAGCGATGCAGGAAAACCACCCCGGTAAGTTGCGTAGCTTCCCTGTCGAAGGGAACAACGTATGGACAGTATGTGCAGAGGAGTATGTAAGGGAACAGCAGTATGGACACCAAGCAGAGGAGACGCTGCAAAGTCGACGGGAGATACGCAAGTGATTTACATCACTTGTGTATCTCCTGTCGACTGCCGCCGAATCGCAAAGGTAAGTGTAGACTGGGCCTTAGTCCTCCGTGAAGGTAAAGGCTATTCCAAGTTTCAAATTTCAGCCCTATACTCATTAACACTGTTCAAAAACTGTAGTTTGAATGGCTTGAAGTTGCCTTTTTCACTTTCCTGTTATACCCAATTTAGGGATTTTGCCAAAATTTTCCAAATTGAGGCCTCAGTCCTGAAAATATGTATGCTTATGTATACTTTTACTGGTTTCACTGTTGCCAATTGTGCATAATTACTCATATTCACATTCGTAGTATTGGAGCTTGACTTGTCCTTGGGCAAAGAGAAAGCATAGAAAATTTCGGCACATAAGAGGGAAGCTTATAAAAAATTATGAAAGTAGGGTTTGTAATGGGAAATGTTTTAGACTCTCAACTATAACAGTTGCTACTGGTGACTGTTATCACTAAAATATATGGGAAAGCTTCTTAGTGAACAAATGATTATTATTGTCTGTATGTGTAGGAAATAAAATTCACCAACCAAACAGCATAAGATATCAAATTGTTCTTATAGTGATTTGAAGCTTTATTTGGCTGGCAATATTTTTAGTAAACTAACTGTTTAAGACTGTTATTCAGAAGCTGTAAATACCCGTAGTTTAATGGTTAAATGTTCATTTTAAAGCACAAGCTTTCTCTCACACACATGCAAATTAGTCTCAAGCAAAGTACCAGAGTTACAGGGGAGAGTTTAAAGAACACTTGTTTAACTGAATGGAGAAAGAAAACGAGATCATCTTCAATGAAACACATTTGGAGTATAACGCTAATATTAAAACTTCTAATTAGGAGTGTTTTGAATTGGGAATACTTGTCCAAAACCAACATTCATCTCAACCATCTTTGCCATATGGTAGTTTATGACTTAATTTAAATATTATGGCTTGTATTAAGGCTGTAGGAATCTAAGTTGAACTCTGCTTCTTGGAGACATTTTATCTGTGAAAGCCAGGAGCAGGCCTCATGCCTCTGGGGCTGGTTACCAGCTACGCTTGTTGTACCTGTTCTACAGGTGTTCAATGCACTCACTACAGAACTGCTTGTCAGGGTGCATGAGGAGCAGTGCTAAGGTCTCATCTCCATGCTGATCCCATTCATACTTGGAGCTTTACAGGCAGCTATGGCTGACCTCCCTAATACTTAATCTCTCAAGGCATGGTGAATTTTGATCATCTTCCTGTATTCTCTTTCTTGTCTATCACACTCTTGAGGGGCTGCCATATTTTGCCCCCACACTTATATTTGCTGGACGGAGATGACAGTGTCTAGGTTTCCAGGATTCCTAAGCAGAGAAACAGTGAGAAACATATATAAGTAAAGAAAATAATTGTAGGAGGATTTTAAGATAATACTTTTACAGTGTTTCATAATTGTGGTATGTACATAGCTGTATAAAGTGTATTTATTTAAAATCTTTAATCAGAAAAAACCTATTGAGATGAAAAAATTAGGTTCTAAGGACATCCTGGGGTAAAGAAGTGTATGCAGCAATGCATTTATGAATGCTGTGACAATATGAAAGAGACAAAAACATTAAAACAATAATTGAATGCAGTTTTCAGCCCTTTCTGGACAACACGACTTTAAATCCTGCAGAACAAGTGACACTGAGGATAAATACAAGAGTACCACAATTTAATTTCAACTTGGGAGTTTTAAAACAATTACTAGTACTGAATAGGAGATTATGAGTAATTTATTTTCATATAATCAGAGAAATAAATAGGAAAATGATTTTTTGTGTGGACAACCATATGAATGAGTCCAGTAGAGTTCAAACCTCATGAAGCAACAAATTGTTTGTAAGGTATAATCAAAATGGCATTAGTATACAAACCTGCACAGAGAATCATAAACAACATCACCCTCCCACCCCCTTTTTAAAAACTATAATATACAACTGAATAATAATATTGGTATATAGTTGTCTTAAGTGCTGTCTGAGAAACAATTTTTCTATTAGACTGATGGTGAGTAAAATGTTTGGCCATTTTTATTCTGTAGCATCTTTCATCTGACATTTCCAAAGTGCTTTACAAATATTGTTTGTTTAATCCTCAGAACACAGTATTTTCATCTGTCCCATTTTGAAGCAATGTGGACTAGTGGAGAAGAGAACACAGACTGGGAACCAAGAACTGCTGAATTCTAACCATGGCTTTGTAGCACCTCACTTACATAATGCTCAAATTAATTCAGGATCAACTCCTGGGTTCCCTGTGCTCTCACAGGATCCCCAAAAGAAGAGTAAAAGCTATAGGCCTGTTGCACAGTGGGATGCATCAGGAGGAGACTTTATCAGAGCTGTGTGAGAACCTGTTTTTTTGTTTTGTGGGAAATTCTGCAATTTCAAAAAATGTTCTGTTCTGAACTGGAACTAAAAGAATACATTTTGAAATTTTCCACTTTATTAAAAAAAATAATTTCAGGTCAATCAAAACATTTTGATGAAATCACCTCCTACCCCCCTTAATTCTGACCTATATATCTGTTGATACACCTGATGTGTACATTTCACAAGTGCTCTGCCAATTAAAAGGTATACTGAGAGTGTTCCTAGTCCTCATATTTAATCCTCTTTTTTTTTTAATCAGACCCACTGTTTGTTCTAGTTTTGACCTTTTAAAAAATTTAGATTATATAATAAAATAAAACAATTGAAACAACTTTGTTTGGAAACTTTCTATTCAAAACACCCTTTTCCAAGTTTTTCTTTCTGAATGAAATTTTGTTGAAATATTTCCACAAAATATTTCATTTTCAACAAGACCTGGAGGAAAACAATGTGTGGTTCAGGTCCACTGGTAAATTAGGTTATTGTTCATTCCTTTAACATAGGAAGGTAACCAAATTTACCAGTGGACCTGGACCACACATTGCTTTCCTGCAGGTCTATGTGGACAGTCCAGCTGTTTAGAAAAATCTAGTTGTCTGAGGCTGAAGAGTATATCCATGAGTTCTGCATGGCTGCTAAGAGTTTTCTTTAATCTTCATGTAAGTAGACTGAGGCATAGAGAAACTCTGGCTCCCTCAAGGTCATAGCTGTGACGCTAGTAATGGAACCCAGGAGCTCTGGTTCCCAGTCACCTGCTCCAACAGCTAGACATAATGCTTCTTTCTACAGTTTTTATTTTGGTTCACATAGCTCCCAATCTACCAAGAATGCTTGTTTATGAAAATATTAAATGGGTTCTTATGGGATCGTCTGTTCAGCGGAAATAGTGTTAATATCTAGGCTCAGTTTTGCAAGTTGCTGAACACACTGGCTTGATTGAGCACAGTACTTAAGCTCATGCTTAACTTTAAGCACATGAATAGTTCCACTGAATTCACACGCTTCAAATTAAATATGTGCTTAAGCCATTTGTGGATCAAGCAAAAGTGCAGGATCAGCCCATGAGAGCAAAACGAAAGGGTGTGCACTTATGAGAACTCCTAGACTCTTTTAAGTTTCCTTACAACTTATTTTTAAAGTGCTTTCTCCAGCTGCTTAGTTGCTGCTCCATGCGTGCTCTTCATCCTTTCTCCCTCATGTCCATGGCAACAAGTTCTACAGCATCTTCTCTGCTACCTGATACTCTTTTTGCTTCTTTGCCTCCCGAGACTTTGTCTGCTTCAGCTCTGTCTTCCCAGATTTCTCACAGCATTTTCTACTATCTTCAGCAGTTTCGGTTGCAGGAGGGCCATTTTATTTCCCCCAAGAGTGCCTGAGTTTGCAGGTTTCACTAGCATTTGCCTGTGGTGACTTAGAGCTTTGATTGCAAAAGTTAATTCGAGGAAATAAAAAGTTAAAAGCTTTTATAGCAGCAGATAGACACCATTTAATGAAAACCTGAATTAGTGTGTATAAAAAGTGCATGATTGACAGCTTGGGAAACTGAGGACCTCTCTTTATCTCCCTATTAGGTGCAGCACAATGAGTGATAATGAAGTCTGCCCACAGTGTCATGTCTGTTTGCTTCAGTTTGTTGTTAGAGGATAATTCAGTCTGAGGCAAAAGTTCAGGAAACAACACACTGCACCAAGGTGGATCCCTGCCTCATTTCCAGAGATACTAACTTTTGAAAGACACTTTGCCCAAAGCAACCTTTCTTTTCCCCAGCCTTTTGTCTGTCTCGCTTGTATAATCTTCAGGGCAGAGAAGATTATGTTTTGTACAGCACGATGGAGCCCAGCTCAGTAAGTGGCCTCTCGGTGCTATTGTAATCTAAATAATGATACAACTTAATCTAATTATTATTATTTATTTTTACAAAACCAACATTTTGCTGCTTGCGAATCCTGTAGTACCAAAAAGATCTCCTTAATTCCTCATAATCTGTTTTAATGATAAAATATGATTTCATCTTTTTTAATGTGATAATTCAGCTCCACCTCCTTTGACCTGTTATCGTTGTTAGATGGGATATCTACCTAGAGCACTAATATCTGTCGCAAGAATCGTCCACTGGGGTTCATGAAAGAGAACAAAGTATTGGATGTTGTGACCCTTGAAACTCTATTTAGAGTATAAGCTGTTAAAGGTATTTTATATACACTAAGTACACTCTTGGCACTTAACAAATACTTACGAAGGCATCAACTACAACTCTATTACGGTTCTAACCTGACTTTTATTGTAAGTATGTTAAGGCCCCATCCCAAGTCCAAAAAAAAAAAAAGGTTTTAATCTAAAATTTGTTGTGATTAATATTAAAGAGAGTTTTTTCAGCAAATTACATGTCATTTAATCAATTTATAAATTGTAGCAATTTTAAAATTAGACCTTTTTGAAATTGTAAAAGACAGCTTAATGTTTATGCATCGCTCTCATTGGAAGTTACCTCACAGATACTATAAGGCGAACCCAAATCATCTCTCCCTTCACTGCCACTACCTACTATAGCACTTGCTTTATAAATCCACTCCTGAGCCTATGCCTTTTTTTTTTTAAACTTTTGCATGGGCTGCTGATGTATGCCTTTTGAAATATATGTGAGCCAGAGCTTTAACCCTGGAGAGCTACTAAAAAAGCTCAAACAGTTTGAAACTGCTCAGACTGCAGGCCCTGTGCAGGCAGGGAGGTAGCTCGGGGTGCAGGGAAGGGTTAGCTAGGGGCTGTGTGCCAGGAGAGGGAGGGCCCCTCCCCATTGCACCCTGAGGGTTCTGCTGGCCCTGGAGCCAGTCTCCTTGCCTGGGCTTCTCTTACTATCTGCATGAGCAGTCAAAGAGGGCTGGGAGCTGAGAAGCAGCACCAGGAAATGCGGAAATACTGTGGCTGTCCGCTCCATGGTAATAGACAGAGCAGCAGCTGTCCTGCAGTGCCCAGCTTCTGATCTGGCTGCGGGGGTTGAGTCTCAGGATGGCGGGAGAGGAAAAGGTCTGGGGGCATGTGTGGAGCTAACAAGAGCGGGGCAGTCTCAGGGGTGAGCACTGCAGTTTTGGGAGTCAAGGTCCCTCTTGCCTTCCCCGACCAAGGGCTCGGAGCTTCTACCCTGTGGCGCACTGGGGCTCGTGGACCCCCTGAAACTGGCTCTCGGCCCTCCAGATGGCCATGGACCTTCAATTGAGAACCGCTTATTTAAATGAGATTCAGAGGTGTTAGTGCTACAGCTTGAAGATTGTCTCCGGAGCAAGTGTAATTGGCCTGGTTTCAGTGAAATTTGGTCCTTTCTTAAAGAAAGGCTTTTTCTATTTAGATGGAAACTTTTTGTGCAAGGTGATCTCTGACCTCTGTGCAGTCAGTGGCTTGCACTCCCCACTGCCATGCTGGAGCCTCCACATTTATTGACAAATAAAATATGCAGCATTTTGCAGAATTTTTTTGGTGCAGAATTCCTTCAGGCATATAAGATGGAGATGATTATGCACACTGACTTCCTAAAGTGCTTTGAAATTTACAAATGAAAAGCACTATGGAAATTATATTTTATTTATTTTTTATGAAAATCCCAGTAAAGCTTTCAAAGGGACATTGTCAACATTATTTTTTTAAATTGATCAATTTAAAAAAGTCCAGTTTCTGATGGCCTGCTCTCTTAAATAGCATACTCTTACATTTTAAAAAAAACCAAACCTTTAATTTTTTTTCCTGTTCCTCTGTTGGTATTTATTAGGGGTATTTTTTCTGGCAGGGCAGAAACTGTACAACTGAGCAAATAACTGACTATAAGTGGAAAACACTGAAACAGATCATTCACAGAATGTTGTAAAATGCATCAAGTAAACAAAATGAAAAAGCAGAGAATCCCACTAACATCTTTCATTTAGAATATTCTTATGTGTTACTTGTAACTTTGGCAGGTACAAAATTCTCAGATAGTAATATCTTTTTCAAATTGATGGTTTCTCTTTAAACAACAACCGAAATTGTTTCTTGAGAAATCATAAAGAATAATTGACTTTGAAGGGCCTGCTCTTCGTTTTATGTCAGTAGTCATTACTCACTTAATGATACCTACCTCTTATATAGAGCTTTTCATCATTAGATCTCAAAGCACTTTATAAAGGAAGTCAGTATTATTATCCTCATCTTATAGATGAAGAAACGGAGGCACAGAGGTGACGTGATTTGCCTGACATCACCCAGCAGGTCAATGGTAGAGCCAGGAAAAGAGCTCCTGTTTCCCGAGTCCCAGTTCAGTGCTCTGTCCACTAGGCCACACTCAGTCTTTTACATAAATAATTCCATTGAAGTAAATGAATACTATTAATGGCCTTCAACCTGCAACCATATCCCTTGAGACAGAACCCTATGCCCACAAACAGCTTCTATGGTGCACTGTAGATTGCAGGATCTGAGCCTATTCTAGAAATTGCTTGCTAGTATTTTGACTAAAAAAAAATGACAGCTGATATAGTTAATTTTAAAATATTTTTACTAAGTGTATGCAATTTACACATTTGTATTTTAAATAATATATTATGCAGTATTTAGTGGGATTTTGGTTCAGGTCATTGCGCAAGCCTTCACTTAAAATGTTCTTGCTTCCATTAATTGGAATTGGACCCTTAACTCTTTTTAAAGTATGTTTAGTTTAATTTGCAATGATGGATGGCAACTGGAATGTACATTGTACGTACATTTATCCAAAAAAAAGCACTGAAGTGGCTGTAGAAATGGAACCTTTAAACTCAGCAGAGCTCCTTGTGGATGAAATTCACCATAGTTCATGGGACACATGCAAGGAACAAGGGCTTTATCTTGGGGTTTGTGATTTTTGACATTTTTTGTAAAGCCTTAGCTCCCAGTGTTGTGTTATTACATGAAAATGTTATTTTTTAAATTTGTTCCTTAAAGTAAGTTTCTAGCACTTGTTATTGGGGGGGGGGAAGGGAATTGACATAATCCCAAGGAACTCCAATATCAGAAATAAAACAAAAAGAATGCAACCTTTTTTAAAAAACAATGAATTTTAAACCCATATCTATCTTTTGTGATGATTTTTGATCTTCCCCTAAACACTTAGGGTGGTGCTTATGTGGTTTAGATGGCCTTGAGTGATCCAAATGAACTAGTGTGAATTTTACTCTATACAAGAGAAGAAACTGGATAATCTTTTGTTTTGCACATAATTAACAGACCTATTAACTATGTTCCAATTGCAGAGCTAAATTCGTCTTTCACACCAATTTGAATACATTGAAGTTGTATAAGGTTAAACAAAGGCAGCATTTGGCCTACAGAATCTTCAATTCTTATGATAATGTGTGAGCTAGGAAGACCATAACTTGGTTTTCAAAGCTCAGAGCAGATGTGCAGGACTGCTATTCACAAAACAAACTTTTTACACTTAAAATGAGCAAATATGGGTTGTAAATCTTAATAGGCCCAATTTTGCCACCCTTAAAGTGAGGCAATTTTACTCACATGAGTAGCCCTTTTGACTTCAATGAGATTATTCACAAGTGTAGATTATAATTAATTCAGTTTCTATAGCTTGGTCTTTTCTTTAAACCTTTGGGTTTCTCCATATATTATTCAATTATGGGATGCAGCAGGAAGATTTCATTATGATTTGGTCCTGAGAGCTGCATCTTTCCCAGAGCTGCTATTCTCTTTCCCAAACAGCGCTCTACATTATGCCTTTGATTCTCTAAATGCTGTTTTGCTTATTGCTCTTTGTACTTTATGGACTCATCCATTGTACTTATTCTACTGTACAATGCATTCTAGTATTTCCAGTATGTCCTGGGCATGCATGGGAGAAAAGACTCTGCTTAGGTTTTGCCTATGAAGACAAGGCACTGATTAATATTTCTCTCATTGTGTTTCATGTTTATTATGCTCACTTTTGGTTTTAATCCATAAAATATAATATTCCTAAATTACTGTTTTGGATATAATCTCTTGTGTTTTGGCTGTTTTTATAGTTCTAAGTATTGGTGACTGCAGAACTATTAGTCTGTTAATTATCTCGCCCATAAACAACAGCTATATTTTAATTATAAAGATACAGTAGTTTTAAAATGTAAACCCTTTTTTACGTTAGCAAAGTGACTAGGAGCTAATCCCTTGAAAACTAGAGTTAAGATCATTATAATTAGTTTATTGGGGATACTGCAAATAATTTTAATCATGAGCATTTTCTCTTTTGTACCTGTTCAGGTTTCTCAGACACAAAATGAAAATATGTATTGACCAGTGATTTCATGATTATATAACATACAGGAATTGGTTTCCATTTTGTGTTTTAAATCGCTGTTATACCTATGTTTTGGCCAGATTATTTGTAATTGAAAATTTGGGATTCCATTTGATTTTTTTTTATGTGCTCCTTAATGGGGGGCAAAAAAGTCTTGTTTAAAGTCCACTCTGGTTCTCAGATTTAAATTTTGTTTAAAATAAATCTTTAAAAAAAAGAAAGAAAAAAAAAAGGTTGTAAGACTGACACATTTCACAGAAAATGAATTACGGATAGGAGGGACATATGTCCAAGAAGATAAAATCGTCTAGTCAAAATAAAACTTATATCTTGTCTAGAAATAATTCCACACCTGTCAATATAACAAGTGATAGAGACTGTTATAGTATGGCTCTTGAGACCAAAATTGAAAAACTAAACCATTTCTCCTGTTTCACCATCTCATCATTGCTGATGTAAACAATCTAGTGAACATTTACCCAATGAGCAGAGCCCTGCAAATCCCTGGAATTTCCTTTATATAATTTTTGGCCATTTTTGCAGATTGTGGATCGGATGCAGATACAAATTTTGTGTCCGCGTGGGGCTCTACCCGTAACACCTCAGTGCAACAACAGGCTCTGCTTTGGTAAGGCTCTCCGTGTAATTGCAAGGGTCTGCCTCCATAGTGCCTGTTGCAGGATAAAGGACTAACTTTGTGTAAATAGATAGTATAAGTGATGTGCACTTGCCTTTGGTAAACAGATTGAAACCTGTTTTTTTAAACTCAAGTTCTTGTACTTTCATGAATTAATTCTGACAGGGTGCTACAGGATGGGCTTAAAATTAATAGCACTGGAGTTACGTCTGATTTACATTGATGTAACTCAGAGTAAAATTTGGACTCAAGATTTTTATTGAAATGCTATATTGGGTTTGTAGTTCACAGAATTTCTCCAGCAAAATAATTTTTCACTAGACACTGGCAAGTTTTGTTAAAGGCAATATGCTTTGTCCTGTTACTTCAGTTAAATATGCCTGGTCTAACGAGATTTGCAAACACAGAGCGTAGGCGGTAGGCCTCCCAGTGAATACTACCAACATGGGACTTTTCACCAGCTCTCTCCACCCCACTTGATACCCCAGCACATGGGTGCATATCAGGGAGGAGGGAGAATACAGTGTCCCTACACCCTAGCCATTCCCAGCTGTTTCTAGGCCTATCAGGACAGGTTACAGCTACCCTTAAGGCTGCTGGATCTTGCATTAAGGATTAAATCAGTCCCCAGCAGCCACTGAAGAGTGGAGCTGCAGGAAAGAATCCACCACAGGGGATGCAAGAGATGGTGCAAGGGATGGTGGAGGGAGGGAATGTGCCCAAGGACTGTGAGAGCCGGGCTCACAGTAGCACTGAGCTATTCAAAGTGGGCAAGGAGGGAGCAGGACAATAGACCCACTCCTTCCAACTAGCTGGAGGATCAATGCTTGCAGGATGAGGGAGGGAAAATGTTGTTCACCTTTAAAGGGAGTAACACCACCCAGGTTTCTCTTGCCCTCCAGAAATCGCTGTGTCTGCCTGAGGCACCATTCACTTCTCAAGCCTGTGGGCTAAAACCACAGCTTAGCTCAACTCCTAATAAGGAAAATACTTTTTTCAAAAACGAGGCAAAATGAATAACCATGGTCATAAAGTCAGAATATTCCACAGTGATTAGTTGTCATGTATTTTACATATTGTGTAATAGAATTTAAAAGTAGTGTTTGATCTGATAATTTGCCTTCAGTGTATTCTGGCCATGGAACAATTGCCTGTAGGTTCTAGAACTTGGCAACTCTTGATCATCATTACATGCATATAATGACTATTGTAATGAATGAAGCAAGATGCAAAATTCAGTATATATAAATTCATTAGATCAGAAAGGTACTTCCTTTTTCTGTAGATGTATAAGGATGTTGTATAAAACTAGATTATATTGTAAACAAATGTGTTTACTGTAAATAATTTTAATTTTTGCTTGGCTGGAAGTAGGTCTTTAATGTTAATTACAGCAAATTGCATGGTTCTGGTCATTGAATCATAAACTAGCTTTTTCTTTTCAGATTTATAACTGAGTTCTGGAAATTCATATTCGGTTTGATTCTTGACATATATTCACATCAATTGTGCAGTTTTACAAAATACCAGTCAAATCAGTTCAGCATATATTTCAGAAGATGGTGCAAAAATTCTTTCTGTGTTAAGATTTTTTTATTACATTATTGCCATAAAATATAATTTAAAATAATTTTTAAGGCATTATATATAATAGGATAGACCCTCAAATCCTCAGCAGGAGTATATCTGTGTAGACCAGATCTGGCCTGTGGTCTTGCCTGATAATGGTCAAAATAAAACAATACTAATGGAGGGTCCAATTCTTCAGTCCTTACTAACACATACAATTCTTATTCATGTGAGTAGACCTATTCAAGTCAATCTCTCATACAGCTTCCATGTGTAGAAGTGGAGAGTATATACTTCACTCTCCCAAAGGCACAAGTAGATCCTCTTCCACAGCCAGTAAGCTCTCCTGGCTGGTATGGGGACAGGACAATGACCTTCCAGCCTTCCTTCTTAGATCACCCAACCTGCTCCTCCCCTGACGAGGCAGTCTCCCAGGATCACTGCACCACTGGAGGATTTCAGGGTACTCCAGGAGCTGCTCAAGAGGGGGCCTCCAACCTGAGACTGGAGGTGGAGGAGCTAAAAGAGGCCACAGAGAGCCTCTTTAATGTTCTGGTGGCAGCTGCCTCACCGCGAGTGGCCCTCCCAGTCCACAACAGGGTCCTTAAGATTGCAAAGGCCCTGTGGCAAACCCCTTCCTCGGTCGCCCCTACATCAAAGGTGGCCGAGAAGAAATATTACATCCCAGCCGAGGGGTGTGAGTATTTATTCACACACCCTGCCCCGGGAACCTTGGTAGTAGAAGTGGCTAACCAGTGAGACAGGCAAAGTCAGCCAGGGTCGACTCCCAAAAACAAGGACAATAAGAAGCTGGACTTCTTTGGGAGAAAGATATATTCCATGGCAAGCCTTTAGTTTAGGATTGCCAACCATCAGGCCCTCCTGGGCAGATATAATTTCAATCTGTGGAACTCCCTCAGGCGGTTTGCCAAGGTCCTGCCCCAGGACCAGGCTGCAGACTTTAATACTATCATGGAGGAGGAAACTGCGGTAGCTAGAGCAGCACTCCAGATGTCCTGTGATGCTGCTGACTTGGCGGGCAAGGCCATAGCCTCCGCCATCTGTAGGCGAAGGTACTCATGGCTGCAATCCTTGGGCCTGTCCCAGGAGGTGCAACAGTCTCTTCAGGACCTCCCCTTTGATGGGTCGGCCCTATTCTCAGACCAGACCAATGCGAAGTTGCACGATCTGAAGGACTCCAGATCCACGCTTCACTCCCTGGGGCTTTGCATGCCCCAGTTTTCCAGGCATCAGTCATGGCCCCAGGCACAGCAGCAACCAAGGCCACAGCCCAGGCTGTTCCAACCCTATAGGCATAGGGATAGAAATAGGGGGGTTAGAAGAAGAAATCAGCCCCCTAGCTTGTCCTCAGCTCCCCAGCAAGAGCCCCCCAGGAGGTCGGGCAATCAAAGGAGACAATTTTGATGGTGCGCCCAAAGGTGGCACCCCAACTACTCTCCTGGATCTGTCCTACCCCTTCCGAAACAGGTTAAGGTCCTTCTATCCTGAATGGGCAAAAATCACTTAGGATCATTGGGTCCTTGGGATAGTCTCAGGGAGCTATGCCCTGCAGTTTACATCTCCCCCTCCCCAGCAACCCTCCCTCTTCAGGGACCCCTATCATGAGCAACTCCTCTTACAGAAGGTGGACACCCACCTCAGTCTGGGAGCAGTGGAAATGGTCCCTCAAGGCAAAAGGAGGAAAGGGTTCTATGTGAGGTACTTCCTCATCCCCAAAGCAAAGGGGGGTCTCAGACCCATATTATACCTACATCGTCTAAGCAAATATGTCAAATGGCTCAGATTTCGCGTGGTCTCCCTAGCTTCTATAATCCCTTCCCTGGATCCAGGAAACTGGTATGCCACCCTTGATCTCAAGGACACATACTTTCATGTGTCTATCCTTCCCAGCCACAGGCGATTACTTCACTTCACGGTGGCTGGCTCCCACTACCAGTTTACATCCCTGCCCTTTGGCCTATCTTTGTCTTGCAGGGTGTTTACGAAGTGCATGGCGGTAGTGGCTGCCCACCTGAGATGAAAAGGTGTGCAAATTTTTCCTTACCTGGATGATTGGCTGATGAGAGGCAGGTCCATGTCCCAAGTGCAGGACAGCATGACCCTCACTTGCTCTCTGTGCTGCAGGTTGGGGCTACTCGTAAACAAACAGAAGTCCACATTGACCCCAGTGCAAAGCATAGAATTCATTGGGGCCACCCTGGATGCTTCCCAGGTCAAAGCCTTCCTGCCTCAGCCACATTTTGAGGCAATGGTCTCTATCATCTCCCAGCTGCACCAATGCCCCGTGACAACAGCCAGGCACTGACTACAGCTGTTAGGCTGCATGGCGGCCTGCATATACATAGTGAGACTAGCTTGCCTGAGGCTCAGACTGTTTCAGGCATGGTTGGCCTCAGTATATGTTCCAAGCAGACACCCATTGGACCAGGTGGTCACAATTCCCCCGCCTGTCTTAGACTCCCTAAATTGGTGGCGGACTCCCATGGCAGTGATGAAGGGCATTCCATTCAGGGAACTGGTCCCGGCGGTCACCCTAATTTCCGACACTTCGGACGTAGGATGGGGAGCCCACATCAGTGCCAACCTAGGCACCAGGGGCTCTGGTCGGGGCAGGAAAGTCACCTGCACATCAACGTTGAAGCAACTGAGAGCCATTTGCCTAGTGTGCAAGATGTTCCTCTAATTCCTGACAGGCAGAGTGGTGCAGTTGCTGACAGACAACACCGCAGCCATGTTTTGCATAAACAAATGGGGGAGAGGGAGCACTCCTCAACCCTCTGCGAGGAAGCTGTCTGTGGGACCTTGCCATGAGGCACGATTTCCACCAGACAGCCTTTCACCTCCCGGGAGTGAGGAACGATGAAGCGGATCACCTCAGCAGGTTGTTTCTACCCCGCCACAACTGGTCACTACATCCAGAGGTGGTGGCCATGATTTTCCAGAAGCAGGGAGTTCCCCAACTCAACCTGTTTGCGTCGGCCTGGAACACAAAGTGTTCGAGGTTCTGCTCATTCTGGGGTCGTGAGACCGGGTCAATTTCCAACGCGTTCCTCATTGACTGGACGGAGACCCTCATGTATGCGTTCCCGCCCATTTCACTCCTGCTCAAAGTCCTGCTGAAAATAAAGAGGGACACAGCAGATGTTATACTCATCGCTCCAGCCTGGCTGACACAGCACTGTTTCAGCATGCTGCTGGACCTTTTGATCGCCCTGTCCCTGGAGCTCCCGAGGCAGCACAACCTTCTATTCCAGGACCATGGTCGCCTGTTGCACCCAGACCTGGACTCCCTGCACCTCACGGCCTGGAGGCTCTGTGACTCACAGAGGGCTAAGTGGAGACAGTTTACCTGTTCGGCAGAGTCCTGTGGTGTTCCGCCCAGCCTCTCGCCTATACAGGCGATCCTGGAGTACCTGCTCCAGCTAAGGCTCCAGGATCTGGCGCTGGCCTCGCTGAAGGTTCACCTGGTGGCCATTTCGACTTTCCATCAGCTGCTAGAGGGGAGATTGCTGTTCTCCCATCCTATGTTGGTCAAGTTCCTCAAGGGAGTGGGGAGGCTTTATCTGCAGGTCTGTAGCCCAGTGCCTCCCTGGGATCTCAATCTGGTCCTCTGGAGACTCATAGACTCATAGACTCATAGACTCATAGGTC
>ML675604.1:63303393-63649945 GCA_007922155.1 Mesoclemmys tuberculata | reverse complement strand
AACACTCAAAAAGGAATTCTCTGCAGTAACTCAGTTCCCATCCCATCCAACATTCCCACAGACCATTGAGCAGACTTATCTGCCGATAATCCAAATCAATTGCTCAAATTAAATTATCCCATCATAACATCCCCTCCATATACTTATCAAGCTTAGTCTTAAAGCCAGATAAGTCATTTGCGCCCACTACTTCCCTCGGAAGGCTGTTCCAGAACTTCACTCCCCTAATGGTTAGAAACCTTCATCTAATTTCAAGTCTAAATTTCCTAATATCCAGTTTGTACCCATTCGTCTTCGTGCCTATATTAGTACTAAACTTAAATAATTCCTCTCCCTCCCTAACGTTAATCCCCCTGATATATTTATATAGAGCAAGCATATCCCCCCGGAGCCTTCTTTTGGCCAGGCTAAACAAGGGGCCCCCCTTTGAATCCGTGGCTTTATGCCCTCTGCTCATGCTTTTATGGAAGGTAGCCTTCCTGGTGGCCATTACCTCAGCTAGGAAGGTCTCCGAGATTAGGGCCTTGACCTCGGAGGCCCCTTATACAGTATTCCAAAAGGATAAGGTGCAGCTGAGGCCGCATCCAGCCTTCCTGCCCAATGTGGTTTCCCAATTTCATTGTAATCAAGATATTTTTTTCCCCATGTTTTTTCCCAAACCGCATGGTTCAGAGGAGGAGAGAAGATGACATTCGCTGGACGTGAGATGGGCCCTGGCCTTCTACATCGAGTGTACAAAGCCATTCCGGAAATTGACGCAGCTCTTTGTCACAGTGGCTGACTGGATGAAAGGCTCACCTGTCTCCACCCAGCACATCTCCTTATGGATTACATCATGCATCAAGTTTTGCTATGAGCAGGTGAGGGTGCCGCTTCTGGGAACCACAACAGCACACTCAACCAGAGATCAAGCCTTGTCTACAGCCTTCCTGGAAAGAGTGCCCCTGCAGGACAACTGCAAAGCCTCCATCTGGTCATCGGTGCACACCTTCACGTCCCACTACGCTATTGTCCAGCAGGCGAGAGAGGACGCGGGATTTGGCAGAGTGGTGCTGAGGGCAGCTCACCTGTATCTCTGACCCGACTCCAACAGTATTGCTTGTTAGTCACCTATAGTGGAATGGACATGAGCAAGCACTCGAAGAAGAAAACAAGGTTACTTACCAGTAACTTATGTTCTTCGAGATGTGTTGCCCATGTCCATTCCACAACCCACTCCCCATCCCCGCTGCCAGAGTTGGCAGAAAGAAGGGACTGAGGGGGCTTAGGGCCAGCAGCGCCTCATATACCATGGCATGTGCGCAGGTTCCAGGGGGCACTGGAGCCGTCCCTACGGGATCTGCTAAGGGGAAAAAAGTTCTGGGTAACTGCATGGAGGTGTGCGCACACCTATATTATAATGGACATGAGCAACACATCTCGAAGAACATCACCTACTGGTAAGTAACCAGTTTTTTTTAAGTGAGGTGAAACTTGGGGTATGCAAGACAAACCAGATTCCTGAAAGGGGTATAGTAGTCTGGAAAGGTTGAGACCCACTGCCTCAGAGGATACCAGGGAGGAAGATTTTTTTGCTCTTGCCTTACCTAGATATTATTTTCACAGGCTAAGGATCCATTTAAGATGTTACTCTTAATTTCCCATAATTTCTTAGTTTAAGATGGACCCTTAATTTTGTAATGTAGCTTTTGAGTACGTACGTATCTTTTCTCTGATTTTGCTTACAATGGCAATCAGAATCCAGAAGGCAACATTTCAGTGTAATCTTGTCATGATTATCCCTGCAGCTTTTCTTAAATATGGAGTAGGAATTTAACTTAGTTAATGAGTTAGGGCATGCTGTATAAGAAAATTTGTCCTTTTATTATTAAAGGTTCAGGTCAGTTATTAAATCACAGCTGTGGTAGCAGCTAACTTCAGATTCAAAAAGTTCCAAGGAATTATGGTTAATTTTAATGATCAGCCAATTTGGCACCATATTAAGTTGCAAAGAGACATGGGGATAAAAGGAAACCTGAACTGTGAATGGAAAAGGTGAGAAACTACCAAACCATAATATTCAGAGTCAGATAAAGCTTTCAGCGAAACAAATAAGGGCAGAAAAAAAGAAAATGATATAATGCTTACAAAAGAGATTGAGAGGATTTAGGGTTTGCACAAATATTTATTAATACTAGGGACAGGAGATGAAATTAATGATGACCCAAAAATGGCTGAAATACAGAATGCCTTTGTTAAACATGCTTTCAGGAAAAAAATATAGAAAAGAAGTTTGGAACATAAGAACAGCCATACTGGGTCAGACCAGTGGTCCATCTAGCCCAGTATCATATCTTCCAACAGTGGCCAATGCCAGGTGCTTGAGAGGTAATGAACAGAACATGTAATCATCAAGTGATCCATCCCTTGTCACCCAATCCCAGCTTCTGGCAACAGAGGCAAGGGACACTTCAGAGCATGGTTTTGCATCCATGCCCCTTCTGGTTAATAGCCATTGATGGACCTATCCTCCATGAACTTATCTAGAAAATTAGTATTAGATGGAAGAACTTTAAAAAAATAACTATTGATAAGGAACAGGTAAGGTAATATTTGGAAAATGTGATTGAATGTGAATCAAGTAGCATGATGACATCTGCCCTAAGATCATAGCAGTTTTAGCTATCAAACTACCTGAACCATTCACAGCTATTTTTGAGAAGCTATGGATATTTGCTGTGGTACTGGAAGAGTGGAAGAAAGAAAATGGGGTGGTGTTTGAAAAAAGGAAATAAATGTAATCCTAGTATTTACAGTCCCATGAGTCTAACTTCTGTTTTTACTAAAATAATGGAACAAAGATTACAAGAAAAAACAGTAAACATATATATGATAATGAGATGATGAGCAATGGGCTTATAAAGCATAACTTGCCAGACAAACTTAATTGCTTGACTGCTTTAAACTCTAGTGGATAAAGAGATTGTGGTAGATTTATTATATTGCATTTTAGTAAAACATTTGATGCAGCATGACTCAAAATGTTAATTGAAAAAAATAGTTCACATTAAAAAACTTAATTGAAAAATTAATTTAAATCAGCAGGGACGCTGTTATTAGGATTGGAAACTAGCTAAGAAACTGTCCACAAATGGTGATAAAAAACAGAAATATATTGAACTGTGGAAAGGTGTCTAGCGAGGTGTTGCAACAATCTATGTTAGGATCTTATTTAAATTGTGGCTTTACTCTGAAAAGCAATTCTATAAAATAACATTGTGGGGTTCTATTTTCACTTGATTTCAGGATCCAATATCCCCTGATGTTTATCTAACTGCCAGTGCAAGCTCTCAATGAGATCTGTGTGACATCTGAGTTGTTTACTTTTTATGCATCATTGCTAGTAATTAAGATTTTGTATACCAAATTAGGCCCTGTTTACGCTTGCGCAACCCCAATGTCTTGAAATGATGCCTTCAGTGACACGTTTATGTACCCACTGCTTTCCATACATCTAGTGTGTAACATAGTAAGCGTTTCTTCTGTTCGATGTATAGTAAGAAAAAGGAAATCTGCTCACTCAGCATTAGCTGCTGTGACTGCACAAAGCAATAAAAAAATTTTTTTGACAATCAAAGAAATCAGGTATAAATTTGAATATACAAAAGGAACAGACCTATGAAGTAATTCAGTGTGATTTTATTGAGTAACACTTCAGGAGAGAGTCAGATTTTAATAATCAGGAAGAAGTAAAGAGTGTGTTAATGTAAATCTCAAATGATACTAGATATGGAAGAGTTGCAAATATCAGTGAAGACCATGAAATAATGGAGAGACACTACAATCTACCAAAAGGCCAGAGATCAACTTTTTCTTTATCCACTCTGAATATGTGGGCCACATATGCCCTTTTCCAATATACCCTAAAGATACACACATCTGAGAAAAGTCACATGCCTTTTATCTTACAAATAGTGTGATTTGTAAATAAATGAGTGGTGATAAGGGTTAGGGCAGTGTCCTAGTATTCTGCTCTCACTGACCTTGAGGAGCTTATATATGCCCAGGTTCTTCATCATGGATGTCTCTCTGGATCTGCAAAGCACACAAACACTTACAAGGCCAGAAAGAGCCACTCTGGTTGAGACTGGGGAGACCTGCCACATGCTGGGATCCTATGGAATTTATAAGCTCCGCAGAACCAATGAAGCTGGTGGTTTCAATGTCTCTCAGATGCAATGAAGCTTAAAATCCCTAGAGTACATGAACTGAATTTCTCTATTACAGCAGAGCTAGTAAGCCTCATATGTTTGAGGTCTGAAGAATCTCTACCTGATAGCTCCAGAATTAATCTAATGAACATATGAATGTAGCCTAAGTCCTTACAAAGTCATTATATATCAGTCCTTACTAAGGAAAACTGAATTTACCAAATCTTTGGTTTCTAGGCCAAACCATTTTTTAAGATATTTCATTCCAAAAGTTATATTTAAAAATTCAGACTTTACAAATGCCTTGCTTAGTTACCTTCAAACTTTCTGGGAAGGAAATCCTCGTATGTGAAGAACTTCAGGCAGATTAGTTCAGTTTTTGTGATGTTAAAAAGCGAGTGGAATTAAAATAGAATTGATAACACTAAATTAATCACAGTCTTAATTATGGAGAGACCACTGTTTTTCTGAATTATACCTCTGGAACCAGGCTATGCTTAGATTAGGAAAGCCTGTAAGTAAAGTGCAGTTACTTAGTGAATAGGTTAGAAACCAACAAAGGTGGTTCTTGTGTTCTGGATGTGAATGCCTGCAGAATTCTGGATTGACTAAAGAAATGAAAGGGGAAAATCCCTTAATAAAAGGGATTATGTTCAGCTCCATCAGACTTTGTTCTTCAAGCCTCTTGCAACCCGGAGTGTACCTGCAGATTCCTGGAGCAGGACTGACCATACTGTCCATGTTAAACAAATAATACATAATAAAAAATAATTTCTTTCAGTTGTTCAAATACAGCACATGAGAAATTGTTCCTGTTACTCTTAAATAAACAGCCAAATTACATTTGAGGTTTATGTTCTGTTTAGAGTCTGAATAGTGTCAATTAGTAATCGTTCAGACATGCCAGTACTCCTATCAGGAGAAACCAAGCCAATGGACATTAAATGGCCTTTTTTAAGTTATGGTACTTTTAGTCCCTGGTTTTCATCTCTGTACATTACTTTTTAATAATCTTATTGGTAAAGGTGAAGAGGAGGAAATGTCACAAGACCTAGATTGACCTGTTTCCTTTTCTTATTTGATATTCAGCTTCATTATTTCCTTTCCCATGAAGGGTCAGTGCTGGAGACTGTAACTGATCACTTTGGCTTTCAGTTCTGGAAATCTGAGGCACATGTCATCCCATTCCATTTTGTTCTGTTACACTGCTCCCAGTTGTCAGTAGGTAAAACTTTTTTCCCATTACTGAGAAGGCAGTACCTCCTGTGAACAGGTCTCTTAGACAATCTTCCTTTGTTTGAAGGTTTCTCATTCAGCAAAATCTGCAGTATAATAAAGATGTCAGTTTAATTTTTGTTAGAAAAAGCTTGATTTTTTTGTTTTTTAACTAGAAAGGAGCACTCATTGTTGAAGTAGTCATGAAATAAAAACTCTTTTCATGGTCATTGGAACAAGTGGTTGCGGATAGTATGAACAGGAGTGCAAAGAGTGGGAAACTGGCTTTCTTCCAAAACAAGGAAAACTACATTTAGGGAAGTAATTGTACACTTTGGAAATTCCTTTAGAGACCTAATGCAGCAGAATCTTTTTAAAAGGATTAAAAGCTAAATGCACAATAATTTCATCTAGCAAAATATAAATGAATGTTTCAAGTATTAATTGATGAATTTATAAATATTTTATATATTAAGAACAAGGGACATCTCCTTACTATCTATATATGTAAAACTGTATGCACATGAACACAATGTATTAGAAAAAATAAATAAGTAAATCTCCTTACTATCTATATATGTAAAACTGTATGCACATGAACACAATGTATTAGAAAAAATAAATGAAAAAGCGTAAAAAGTTTAACATCTTGTCGTCACACTGATTTCCTTTTTTGCATAGGGGAAAAAAGTATTATCAATTTTATTTCTTTTGAGAATAGGGGAGAACATTTTATATGGTACAATCCCTTTCTATGAGAAAAGATCTTAAAATAGATTTCAAAATATGTGGGAAAAGCAAAGGTAATTAAGCCTAGCTATTGTATAGAAACATTTTGGTTTTTTGTACATTTTTTACACATTTTTGTGTTGATCTACTGAGTTGGTATTTTGTGTACTCATAGAAAGCAGAGATACTGAATTAATGCTAGTTTGCGCAGAACTAAAATTACAAACTTGTCAAATGCAGCATGCTTAAACAAAGGCTGCTCAAATCCAATCAAAAGAATCAATTCTATAAATACAAATAACATTTTTAAAAGAACCATACATGGATCTCCAAAATGCCACATAGTGTAAATATTACTTTCTGAAATTAGAAAGTAGAATGGGGAGAACTAATTTTCAAGTAAAAATAAGGGCTGTCTGCCATTGATATACAGTGAAACCTGTTGATAATGGCCACCACTCTTTTCTTAACCCTTGTAACAGACGGCTGCATAATGAGGACTGAGATCATACTAGCTACTAGGATAGGTGGGTATGGTTATCAAGTAACTTGTTTCACTTGTAAATAAAATTTCCTTTTTTCAGGTACAGGACATATATGTGCACCAGTAGAACCTATAAATTGGGGGACTCTAAAATGGGAGCACCTTTAAGGATTCATTGTATTACTTTAGATGGAATATATGGACTAAAGAGGTATTAACATAAATCAATCACTGTCCAACATTAAACAGTGCTGAACAAGGTTTGGGGTTTGGTATACAGAAACCTCAGCCTGCTTAGTCTCGTGGCAAACACCCCATTAAAATCCTTTTAACCTTTCCTTAAAGATACAGCAAAGAAGGTAAAACAGTGGAAGCATTTGAAATGTAAGGTATTAAGTAAGGTTTCATTTTAACATCATCCCTTGTTCCCTTTTGCTAGAATTTTTAGAAAGAAAGAAACTCTAGTTTGACAGTCGTTTAGATGGTATCAGACATGGTAATAACGATCCTTTTTGGGGAAAAGAAAAGTTAGTTGAGATGGGCTGTAGCTGTCCTTGTTGTTGTTAAAGTCAAATCCCATTTCATCCAAGGTGGTGTTTGGGATTCATCTGAAGATGGTAGAGGTGGTGATGTCATTTGGGTCCCTCTCTCTGGCCTGGTCTGGACAAGACATGCTCAAGATCAGGATGACGAAGGGGCAGTTCCAGGAGATGGTGGTGGTGGCAGCCATGATGGTCAAGCTCACCCCCATTGGCAATTTTTTTCCCCAAAGTCTCTTTCTGTAAGGACCCACAAAGGGAATGATGGGTGGGATAACCTATCCCCCTCCATTATTTTGTTCACCAATTATGCTTAGTTTGTGACATACCTATTTTGGTTCATTGATTTCTGTTTTCACACTTTTCTTATTGACTGGGCATGACTTAACACAGTCCTTGAATTACATCGGTAGGCCTTTTTGTTTAGAATAATTCAGTCTTTTTGTCTCCCTTTTGTATCTTTTCCTATCAACATTTATTGTTATAGGTCATTGTGATGTCTTATGAAATTTCACACGCTTTGTACAGTTGAGCTCACAATTAGGGTAAATTTATAGGTTTAATTATCACAGTTTTTCACTCAAGAGATGAGGGAGGACAGCACACAGGATTCATTTAGCCAACGGGGAGGAGCTTAGGGACTTAGTAGGGTTTGGGTTACTGAAGTTTGCATTGAGGCTTATGTCACAGAAGTTCAGGGGTGATAAGGAACATGTTACTAGGGAGGTAGACACGGCTGAATGGTCTAGCTGATTACAGAAGGGATACAACTGGTGCTTTTGAGAAGTTGACATGGGAGAGGAATGGATTGGAGAACAAACTCTTGGGACAGAGGCTGTAACAGGATCACCGCCTCTGGAACACACACCCATCCCATGCACCCTTGCTGCCTACAGTGGCATTGCAGCAGCCCTGCTTCAGTTTTTCTCTCCTCAGGCCTCTTTAAAAATGCCACACAGTCCAAGTTATTAAAAAACAAGATTCCCTTCTGGGGTCCAGTTTATTTAAGGTCTTTCACAGTTTCCAGTAGCCCTTCAGTTATCCTCATCTAGTTCCACATAGACTGGTAACAAAGTCTTTCAAAACAAATGCAACTCAAAACAAAATCTTATTAATAGTCTTATTAAGCAGTCATGGTTACGAGGAGAGGTCCTCTCCTGGATCAGTAACTGGTTAAAAGACGGAAAAGAAAGGGTAGGAATAAATGGTCAGTTTTCAGAATGGAGAGAGGTAAATAATGGCGTCCCTCAGGGGTCTGTACTGGGACAAATACTGTTCAACATAATCATAAATGATCTGGAAAAAGGGTTAAACAGGTGACAACATTTGCAGATGATACAAAACTACTTAAGATAGTTAAGTCCAAAGCAGACTATGAAGAGCTACAAAGGGATTTTACAAAACTGGGTGACTGGCAACAAAATGGCAGATGGAATGCAATGTTGATAAATGCAAAGTAATGAACATTGGAAAACATAATCCCAACCATGCATAAAAAATGATGGGGTCTATATTAGCTGTTACCACTCAAAGAGATCTTGGATTCCTTGTGAGTAGTTCTCTTGGAGTCATCCACTCAATGTGCAGTGGCAGTCAAAAAAGCTAATGGAATGTTGGGAATCATTAGGAAAGGGATAGATAATAAAACAGAAAATATTATGTTGCCTCTTTATAGATCTATGGTACACCCACATCTTGAATACTGTGTGCTCCATCTCAAAAAAAGATATATTGGAATTGGAAAAGGTACAGAAAAGGGCAACAAAATGATTATGAGTATGGAAAAGCTTCCATATGAGGAAAGATTAATAAGACTTGGACTTTTCAGCTTGAAAAAGACTACTAATGGGGTACATGATACAGGTCTATAAAATCATGACTGGTATGGAGAAAGTAAATAAAGAAGTGTTATTTACCCCTCAGAACACAAAAACTAGGGGTCACCAAATGAAATCAATAAGCAGCAGTTCTAAAATGAAGAGAAGGAAGTGTTTCTTCATACAATGTACAGTCAACCTGTGGAACGCCTTGCAAGATGATGTTAGGAAGGCCAAGACTATAACAGGGTTAAAAAAAACTAGATAAATTCATGAAGAATAGGTCTGTCAATGGCTATTAGCCAGGATAAGCAGGGATTGCTGTTTGCTGGGGGCTGGGAATGGCTGACAGGATGAATCACTTGTTTACCTGTTCTGTTCATTCCCTCTGAAGCATCTGGCATTGGCCGCTGTTGGAAGACAGGATACTAGGCTAGATGGACCATTGGTCTGACCCAGTATGGCCATTCTTGTATCTTTTATGTCCTTTCTGTATGGCATCTCTGGTGGGATGTGGTCTCTCCACCTTCCTCCATGGCTTGCAGCAGTGGTTCTCAATCACACAGCTGCAGCCCATGTGACATCATCAGGGCCGTAGAGGTAATATTGGATGCAGCTCATGATGGTAAATAGGTTGAGAACACTGGCTTGGAGGCTATGTCACACCACTGGCCAGCAGCCAGACAGCATTCCTTTCCCAGGTGTCTCACCCTACCTATCTCAGGGTCTTCTGCAGGAGCCTTCACTGCCTGTGCTCAGACATAGGGGACTGAGTGATGCTCATTTCTGTAAGGAGGGATAAATTCCAGGCTGCTTGGGAGGGGCCCTTCAAAATCATCATCAGCTCACTGAGTTCAGCTGTGCAGTGGAGCTGGTCTAATCTTTCCAACTGACACCAAAAGCATCATGTGAACATGATGAACCCCTATTATGACTAAGAAAATCTGATTCTGGGTGTGTGCAGGCACTGGGAGGAGGAAGGAAAGGATCCTCTGATAGATCTGGTAGGAGAAACAGGACTAGCACCTCCCTGGACTCCATATCCCTCTCTGATCATTTAACCTTCATATAGCAAGCAGAGATCAGATAGGTGCTGCAGGCTTATCACCAAATATTTTCCAGTAAGCCTGGACATTCCTCACTGGCTGTCCACTGATCAGAATTTCACCCTTCAGGGTTACTGGGAAGACAACCCAGAGCCTGGAGAAAGAAATCACTGACATTCTGGAATTAGGGGTGATCCAACAGTCAAAGAGTCCATGGGCATCTTTCATTGTACTGGTACCTATGAAGGATGGGAAATTAGACTTTCTATCGATTACAGGAAGCCTAGAACTACCACAGTGTCCGATGTGTACCTCATGCCTAGATTGATGAGATATTGGACAAGTTAGGAGGGCCTAATTCTTGACCACAGTTGACTTCACTGAAGGTTATTTTCAGTTACCCTTGGACTCAAGTGCCAGACTCAAATCGGAATTTACCACCTCAACAGGGCTGTTTGAGTTATTGGTTCTACTTTTGGCCTCCAGGTGACTACTTTCCAGAGGCTGGTAAATTGGTTGCTGAATGGGCTAGGGGATCTTGCCCTGGCATATGTAGATGATATTTGTGTTTTCAGTCATACTTGGGTAAAGCCCGTGACTCACCTCAGGAAGGCATTTCACAGCATTCAGACAGCAGGCCTGACTATGGAGGTGGAGAAATGCAAGGTGGGGATGGCCGAAGTGGGCTGTCTCAGCCACAGAGTGGGGAGGGGATGCATAAAGCTGAAGCCTGCCACAGTGGAGGCTGTTAGGACCTGGCCCACTTTCCAGACAAGAAAATAGGTACAATCCTTTACTGGAATGGCAGGATATTACTGGAGGTTTGTTCCTCATTTTAGTATTCTGACTGCTGCCGTCACTGATCAATCTAAAATGGCCAAGCTGGACAAGGTCCTATGGTCCAAACTGTGTCAATCGGCCTTCTATGTATTGAAGAAAGCCCTGAGCACAGACCCGGTTCTGGTAAGCCCAGACTTTGACAAGCCTTATATAGTGTTCACAGATGCCTCTGACACACGGGCTTGGGGCTGTACTGATGCAAACTGACGAAAAGGGGGAGAGAAACCCCATGGTGCACTGAGCAAGAAATTGCTTCCCTGAGAGAGAAATGATGCGCCTGTAGAAAAAGAATTCTCGGCCGTGGTGCAGGACCTGCAAATTACAGCTCTACCTTTTGGGGTGACATTTCACTGTGTACAATGACCTCTCACCTGGCTGCATCAAATGAAAGGGGCAAATACCAATTTACCAAGGTGGACCATGGTGCCCCAAGGTTATGGTATGGAAGAAATTCATGTTAAAGGGAATGCAAATTTGCTTGCTGATGCTCTGTCAAAGAAATAAATCAATGGATTATCCTAGGGTGTCAGTTGTCTGCCATATCCTGGACAAATCTTATTGAATTAAGCTAAAATTTACCGTATTCTGTTTATGTATCATTTTGAACCTGAGATTGTATGTCATTCTGGAACCACAGCCCTCCAAGAACTAAGAACAGATTAGGCAAATTCACTCAGGTTGCAACATCACAACACCTCCAGAGGTATGCCACCATCTGGAGAATCTTACGTATACTCATTCAAACTGGATTTTCTGAAGACCAGCAGAAAAAGAAAAGGCTTTTGGATAAACAACATGAATTTAAACTGACTCTTGGCCTTCACCAGCATATGGACCTTCTGTCCAAGGGGAGGGCTCCAATCCTTAGGGAAGGTTAGAAGGACAGACACTGACTAGAGTCCCTGTGCAGATTGGGGGGTGGGTAATCTCTGGAAGACTTACTGGCATATGTGTATGTTCTCTTATTGTTTTTAATATGTTTTCTCTGCAAGTCTTTTACCTTAAGAATAATGGTGCTTGCTTAGACAGAGACATGTAGTAACTTAATTTTCAACAATTATGCTGTTTATAGCCTCTGAAGAGAGAATCAGAGCTGGCCTGCTGAGGCAGTCTGACATTGCTGGGGAATTCAGATTGTAGGCAGAGATTGTGCACCCTGGAAAAATCCTGGTCAGGAGGGAGAGAGATTATGTGTCTCCACCCAAGAGAAGTGACTGCTGGAGACCTGAAATCCTATGTGTGGGTGCCCTTGCTGGACCACTGAGGGGAAAAACACGTGCAATTACCCTGAATTGTAACACCTTGATTTCTGCAGCTATCTGCCACCACTTCCTGTTCCTCTTCTGTTTCTCTGCCACCTGGCTCTTTACAGAGACCAGATATCCTCTATCAGGTCCCATGGAAAGGCTGTTAATGAATCTCAGGTGAGCTGGATTTATTCCTTCTCAAAAGGGCCAGTCATTCTGTGAGAGGGGACATGTGACTGGGGGAACATGTTATAGCTGAAAGCGTATAACCATTCCTACCATAACCTTCCAATCTCCCTGGTATGTGCCTAGTTCCTCTCCAACTCACTTCCTGTTGAAGTCAAGCACAGCAGCTGCGTCTATCCTATATTACCCACTACTCTGTCTCTTTTGGCTGCTGCTGCTTCCTCTTTGTGCTCCAGTATCATGGCAGATTTCATGGTACAACATGAAACATCATAGCAAAGCCGAATAAAAATTGTGAAGTGTGAGGGAAGCTGGCTAGCTGATGGCATGAAGGTGAGAGGGAAGCTGGCTAGCTGATGGCATGAAGGTTAGGAGGGGGCCAGCTGAGGAACTGCAGCAGGAGTAGAAAATCCAGAAAAGGTGAAGCGAAGACAGCTGGATGCCTGCCTCAGCTAGTGTTACTTAAACCATATGAAAATCCTAGTTTCAGCGGAAACGTCCAGAACAAACCTTATTGAATTATATTAATATATTCTAAAGAGGAAAGGCAAAGGTAAGGTTGTGCTAACCTACTGCATTTGGGTTGTGAGACCTCATGGAACTGTTATGTAACAGAACTAGCTTTTTGAGTGATTTTGAGATACAGCTCTCTAAATGCACAGAGATAATGACTCCCTGAGTCTTTGATATTAGTATGCCAACCACAGCACTGTGTAAGTACCCTCATGGGCAGCTATTGGGAGCTTTCAAGTGGTTTGGTTTTTAAGATCTGTTTCGGTTTTTGTTAGTGTTCTGCATGTTTTGTTTAAAATATTAACTTCTTCAATTTCTTAAATATATATGCAGTATCATTTATTCTACCATGTAGGAGAAATAGTATATTTTTCTATGGTGGCAATGCACTTCCACTTGTTCCTATGTACAAGCTAAATACAGCAGCTTTGACCCAAATTAAAACTGCTCTGCTCTTCTTTGAACAGATGGAAACCCTGGTGTTTATCACCTTGTTGTGAAAAGGAGCTCTCCAATTGAATAACCACCTGATTAACTTTGCAGTCTAAAGAATGTGAAAACCCAGTTAGATAGTATATTTCCTGTAGCAAAGGTGCTACTGTTCATTTCTGCATTTTACCTAGTTTTCAGTGATCTTCCAGATTTTGCTGGAAAAGAGAAACTATTTCATATTATAGAAAAGATAAGTAAAATTTTCTCATATTCCATAAATAATATTCAATAAAGATGAATTGCCAGTTCTTTTGGTAATGCTCATATCTTTCTCAATATTTAAATAACTCTGATTATATGTTAAAGGTTCATAGATTCATAGAGTTTAAGTCCAGAAGAGACCATTAGATTGTTTAGTCTCATCTCCTGTATATGTGTCAATGTAACTAAAAACCTCCTGTTAGTAAAAAGTAACACAAGAATGTCATGTTTATTTATCCATTTTGACAGGTGTCTGCTGGAGTAGAACATAGCAGCATTGTTTTATTATTTGAAACCTGAAGTGAAATCCATGCCTCTGTGAAGTCCCTGGGAAAGTTCCCAAGGACTTCAGCGGGGCCAGAATTTCATCTGTATCGTGGGAAACTCACGGGCTTTGGCAGATCCAGTGGTCAATTGAGGGCATATGATGCAATACAGGAAATGCATTCTTCTCCACCTATATAGTATATTGTACAGGTCTGAAATGAAAAGATTGCTTCACAACCCATTATGTGTTTCTCTATTGCTCCTTCTTTTTCTATAAGCTAAATTTTCAGAGATACATCTGTATTGCTTGTCTAGTACAGGCAACTGTCTATATAGCTGGAAGCATAAAAAGGAGTGGGTAGGCCTATTGGTGAGGCCAGCTAGGCATGCAAGCACACATTCACTGTGCTTGTAATTGGATACCTAAATTTAGGTAAACGAGTTGCCTGTGTTCTGCATGCATAATAGTGATGTTTAAAAAGCCATATGTTTGCTTTTTATCCATTTCCTAGGGCTCAGATCACTGGGCGGTGTGACATGTTTCACTTTTAGATTACTTTAAAGGTTTAAACTCCTTTTGTTAAAGTTTTACAAAGTTAAAATGATCCCCCAGAGCACCACAAGAAACTGTTACCAAATAGATTACCTCCTCTCTGCCCCTTACCCAACAAGGTAAAAAAAAATGCTAAACTAGTGTGACAAGGTAAAGTAGTATATAGACAATTTACACTAGGGGCTCTTAAGCTTATTCTTAGTGTGGACTGCCTTCTCTATCAACACTGGACCTAGAGTTGCCACCACTGGGCTTAGACTGGCTGCCCATATAGCCACAAGCCACTCTCCTCATCATATTAAAAGTCAATTCTTCCCAAAATTCCCAACCATCCATATAATTTTCTTCACCCCACAGGCAAATCAAACTGAAACTCCCCATATACATTCAGTTCCTGTTTCTCATTCAGACTGTTTTCATTAGTCCAACATACCTAATCTGTCACCTGAAGACACAGTCCATTTCCTCCCACTAATTCAATTCTACATACTGCCCCACTATCACAGTCAGCCCACCCCATAACCAATTCTTTTCAAATCAGTTTCTTTCACCTAGTGCAAATCAAAATGAGTACTCCCCTGACTATAATCTGCTCCAAAAGCACCCCCTGGAAACACTATTCTATTCTAATTATTGCCCTTTGAGACATGCCCCTGGTCTCATCCTGCCTACGGTTTCCTGCACTAGCCACCTATTTCCTTCCCCATGCACGGGGCCTTTGTGCTCCCTCATTCACCTTCTCCTTTCTCCCATTAACATTCTACCCTCCTCCAAACCCACCACTACTGCTTCTCCTCACCTCCCCCCAAATCAGGTTCCCTGCCCTTTGGTGCTCTTTCTCCTGGTCCCTAGTCTCCGATCCAGTTTTCTTCCACTCTCATGTTCCTTCTGTTCCACCTGAGCAGAGTTCTCATCCTCACCCGTACTCTCTCTACTAATCGTGACTGCTGTCAGTGGTGATAACTGGTCCTGCTCCAGCATCAGTGGGTCCCGTGGCAGTTGCGGGTGTAAATCCTAATTCAGTTGTGGTGGTTGGTGTAGATTCCAATGCACTTGTGGGCCACTGAGGGCTGGTCCAGGTCCTGGTGTGGTGTCAGTTGGTCTCAGTCCTGGTCTGAGGGCTGCAGCTTTGGCTCCTATGGCTCCTTCATCTCTCTCTGGTAATATTTCTTGATTGGGGAGGAAAAGGCAAAACATTGTATGGCATATCCTCATCAGTGTACATCATTGTGTGCTGAACCTGCTCACAAGAGAGCAGAGCCAACAGCATCAACTGGCAGCCTGGTTTTCTGTGCCAGTGGGAAGGGCTTCATGTATCTCAGTCTGGATACCTTTGCTCTACATCAGTGTTCCTCAAACTTTATTGATTCATGTCCCACCATCTGAAAAAAATTGTTGTGAAGTTAACTGATGGGCCTTCCAGATCACCTACCAGCAGTTGTACATGTACCACAGTTTGGGAACTCCTGCATCTGCTGTCATACCAAACGGACCTAAAGCCATATGATCTCTTTTGTAGTGAAAAGGAGCAGAAAGTCCAGAATGTGCTAAGACCCCCCAAAACTGAGCTCTGTACATTAATCTGTATCCTGCCATCCAGTTGTAAGAAAAACATGTTAGTAGTAACAGGCTATGAACAAAAACAAACACCTACTGAAGAGGTAAAAATAAACATGTGGATTCTATGTAGTGTACGGTCGCACTGCAAACATCGCTTAGGGGCCAGGGCATGCCAAAACTTTTCTATACTTCTTGTAGTTTGATATGAAGCCCAGAGGCCTCCCATCATTTGCAATTTATCCTTATAAACATCTATGGAAATGTTTATATTTTGCCATGTTGAAGAGAAGGGTTTTTGTTGATAGCAAATTATTGCTGCTCAAAGTAGCTGTAATTTACTGCCAGTTTTCTGTAGTAATTTAGATTGATTATCCAGGACAGAACACACAGTAATTTTGACTTTACCCATTTCCGCCCACATTTCTCCAGATCACGCCCGTTTGGAATCTGCAGATATTTTTCACATCTTCTCCACGAGTCTGATTTTGTGCTGTAAGTTGTATGGCAGCATGCCAAGTAGAGGGTCTTAGTATGTGTGCAGGGTTTGGAGGCAGCTTTTGAAACAAGTGTAAGCAAGTGTTAGCCCTTTTCAGCACACAAACCATGGGAGCCATGTGACCCATAGCTACAATAACTACACCATAGGACCAAATCTGCTTGAACTATAGGAAATGGGAGTTTTGCCATTGACTTCAATGAGATCAGGATCAGCCCTCTTAACCATGTATGACCCATTTACAAATCCTTAGTCAGGTCACAAAAATTGCATTCTTAGAGAAAGGTATCTACACAAAATTATGTCTCATGGTGTAAGAAGATATGAAAAAGGATGCTAAATCTTCCTATGTTCATCCCATTGATTTTATGTTTTTTAATTGTATGAGAGAGAAATGAGAAGTCATTTTACTACCCTGCTCAGAGGATATAGGAGACAAAGGATTCATTTTAAAACTCTTTCAGAAGAGCAGGTATTTCAGAGATACAGTTTTGACAAACTATAATTAATATCCATGAAAAGCTAAATGGAGAACACAAGAAAAATAATTGTTACTCTTTTAAGGTAATTAAAACTTTTGTCCTGGCATCTGTAAAAATAGCTTTTTGCCTGCTACTGACTTTATTGGATTATAACAGCCATTGTTAGTTGGAATAAGGAAGTGGGAAAAAGCACTAGAATCTGCTTGCATTGTGAAAGTGAAGACAAATAAGAGGGGACATGTATATTAAGGAGCAAAGGAGCACTGGTTCATACATCACTGCAAGCACAAAGCTTTTCTTTGGGGTTTTGAAAATCTCTTCAAACTCCTTATTTTGTAATACACGAGTGTGCCCAAATCCAGAGCCCGGCACCCAGCCCACGTAACCATCCTTAATGTTGGGCAGATGCGTAGAGGCTAGGAAAGGAATCCTCCCTCACGTCTTTTCCAGATCATGGAGTGGTTGCGGAGCAAATTACCTCATATCTCCACCTTATTTTGCCCACCTCCCACAGGGGAAGGTATTACCTTTGTTCTCTGAAGCACAACCTTCTTATAAGCATAAAAAAATATAGTAATGACAGTAACACTGCAAAAGGATAAATATATTATAAAACAGGTAATGACACTTTTATAACAAGATTCTAAAAAAAACCCTACGATCTATACAACTTTTACACTTTTCTATTACATAATTATTAGCAGCCTACTACAATATATACTATACCCAACAGTCCACATTTTTACATCCTGAACAGCTGAATCCATCAGTAAATGACTTTTTAATCCACCACCAACAGAGAAGCCAGCATTGTTCCAGAAACTTTGCAAAACATATTTAGAAAAAAAGCTGCTCATCTGCTCTATCTTTCAGACTTCCTACTTCAAGAAACTCCAGCAAAGCTCCACCCCTACTATAACAGGCTGGAAGGGACCTTAAGAGGTCATCAAGTCCAGCCCCCTGCACTAAGGCAGAACCAAGTAAACTAGACCTCCCTGACAAGTGTTTGTCCAACCAGTTCTTAAAAATCTCTAATGATGGGTTTCCAGAACCTTCCTTGAAAGATTATTCAGGAACTTAAATACCTTTATAGATAGAAAGCTTTTCCTACTCTCAAACCTAAATTTCCCTTGGTGCAAATTAAGCCCTACCATCAGTGGACATGGAGAACAACTGATCACCATCCACTTTGTAACATATTTGAAGACTGTTGTCAAGTCCCTTCTCAGTATTCTTTTTTCAACACTACACATGCCCAGTTTTTTAAATCTTTCTTCATAGGTCAGGTTTTCTAAACTTTTATCATTTTTATTGCTGTCCTCTGGATTCTCTCATTTGTCCACATCTTTCCTTAAGAGTGTTATTCAGAATTTGATACAATACTCCAGCTGAGGTCTCAGCAGCACCAAATAGAGCGAGATAGTTCCCTCCCCTGTCTGAAATACAATATACCTGTGAATACACACCAGAATATTAGCCTTTTCACATTGTTGACTCATATTCAATTTGTGATCTACTGTTACCCACAGATCCTTTTCATCCACATTTTCACCAAGCCAGTTAGTTCCTATTT
Organism: Mesoclemmys tuberculata; assembly: GCA_007922155.1. Taxonomy (NCBI): domain Eukaryota; kingdom Metazoa; phylum Chordata; order Testudines; family Chelidae; genus Mesoclemmys; species Mesoclemmys tuberculata. Next base: position 63,631,515 of record ML675604.1, on the reverse strand, counting down.
TGTAGCTGTGCATTTGATTTTTCCTTTGTAAGTGAAGCACTTTGCACCTGTCTTTACTGAAGTTCATCCTGTTGATATCAAACTAATTTTTCAATTTGTCAAGGTCATTTTGAATTCTAATCCTATCCTCCCATCTTGGTGTCATCCACAAATTTTCTAAGAATTCTGTGACCCATTTGTGCCTAGGATAACCCACCTGAAAATGCCAAGGAGAGGCTACAAAAGGAGAGCAGATTCTCCCAAACTGGTGGATAACACTGCAGTTAGTTTCACCAACCAGTCACAAACAGTGCTTCTCATCCCCAACACTGGTTATCAAGAAGCTAAAACCAAGAAATTACACAGCTCCCTTTATTGCATTTCAGTCTCTGGCCCCCAATTAGCAACTAGGTCCAGTAAAGAGATAAATTAGTAAAACTATTCCTTTTAACAAAAATATTCTCCTGACCCCCAAAGGGTCAGCCACATTACCAGACTGATATAAGTTTGAATCTTACTGAAAATACCATGCTGCCAGCCAATCCTTTAGTAACCCGACCAAACATTTATTATAAAGGAAAGAAACAAATAAGAAGAGAGATGTTAAATGATTAAAGCAATCAGATACATACAAATGACTTCAAAGTGTGGGATTGTTTGGGGCCAGACGCTGACTGCTGGGCAAACCCTGGTCTTGGCTGGCTTCCTAGACTGGCCTTGTGCACCTGCAAGCTCTGAGTTGTTATGGGAACTGCGAAGTTATTTTGATTACGGCCTCCCCACGCGCTTCTTGGCTAGCTCTAGCCGATCAGATTAGGGTGTGTGAGAAAGCTCTCACTGCGGTGAGACTTGTTTACTGCTGTAAGAGCTGCATGTGTAATGAGATGTTGGAAAATACTATAAGAGAGTGTGCCCCTTGGAAATAAAACGACTTTGCTTGCAATCATATTGGTCGCTGTGCTTTGTCCGGCCCGCATGAAACCCAACACAAAGTCCATGTACATCAGAACTGTGGAGTTTGCAGACTTGTACAGTTCCTCTGGTGTACATCCAGTACCTGGATGGGTCTGTCAGTCTTTTGTTTCACAGCTTCAGTTGTAGATGAGTTGATCCAGAGATAGGAAGCAGCAATGACAATAAGATGGAGATGGTGCAGCTGCATTTTATAGTTTCTGCCATGTGGCTTGTTTCAAACACAAGCTCACAGTACATGGGATAGTAAAGCCTCAGAGTCAGAGAGAATCCCCTGTCCATAGGGCATGCTCTTACATGTCCTGGTGACTCATAAGGTGTAGCCCTTAGCCATAAGGTGTAGCCATAAACTGGGTTCTTTCACTGGATTCATTGTACATTTGGGTTCCCTTGATGGACCATTAAGCAGGCTTAGTGCTGCTGCCATCCTGCCTGGGGGTGTCACTCAGAAACACAGCAGAAGTTTAAAATACAACTATACCAGACATTTAGAACTCATATTACAAAAATGACACCTACACATAAACAATATTATCATACGTAGCAATTATAACCTTTCCAATGGAACCTGATATGGGATATCTTGTAAGAATCATTGCAATTTTGTCATATTGGTATTAAATAATAATCCAGTCTGGACAGTGTCACACATACTCTTCACTTTATTGTCAAAATCATTTATATTGAATAGTACCAAACCAGAATTGACCCCTGCAGGACCCACTAGATGCACTGTCAAACTGGGAGGGTGTATCATTGGTAACTACTCTTTTAGTATGACCTTTCAACCAGTTGTGCACCCACTTTATAGTAATTTAATCTAGACTACATTTCCTGAGTTTGCTTATGAGAATGGCATTGTGTCAAACACGTTGCTAAAATCAAAATATACCATGTGTACTGCGTCTTCCCTATCCATTAGGCCACTAACTCTGTCAAAGAAGGATATTAGGTTGGTTTGGCATAATTTATTCTTGACAAATCCAAGATGACTGTTTCTTATAACTCTTATTATCTAGGTGCTTACAAATTAATTGTTTAGTAATTTGTTCTGGTATTCTTCCAGGTATCAAAGTTAGGCTGACAGATCTGTAATTCCCGGGTCCTCCTTGTTTCCCTTTTTTAAAAAATAGGTACTATGTTTGCCCTTCTCCAGTCCTCTGGGACCTCACCTATCCTCCAGGCGTTTTCAAAGATAATTGCTAATGGTTCTAAAATTGCTTCAGTTAGTTTCTTAAGTACCCTAGGATAAATTTAATCAGGCCCTGCCAAGTTTAATATATCTAACTTATCTAAATATTCTTTAACCTGCTATTTCCCTGTTTTGACTTGCATTCTTTTTCCCTTCTGGTTAATATTTATTGTGTTGAGTATCTGGTCACCATTAACCTTTTTAGTGAAGCCTGAAGCAAGATTGAGTCAAGTTCAAGGTGTCCTTATCTTCAAGGTGCTCAGTGGTCTGAGCCCAGGATATCTAAAAACCGCTTAAAGCTCAGGGATGGGGATCGTGGTCAATGACTCTACTCCTCAGGCAGAATGGAAATTCCTGTCATAAGGGTAAAATTATTTGTGCAGGAGATGGAGCTTTTCCAAGACTGGAATGAGCTCCTACAGGAAATAAGGACCATCACAAACCTCCCCACATTCTGCTCCACGTTCAAGGAAGACTTCTCTAATATAAACACATTGGAGTGTGCACATATTAAAAACAAAAGAAAAAGCCTCTCAAAGCAAAACAATACACAATGTACTTCCTTCTCTCTTTGGGGAAAGGATGAGACAAAGATTGAATCAGATGTGTCAAATGTTAGTCATGTTGCTTAATGGTCCTAGAAGGAGCTCATATACTATGCTGATGGGCAATATAAGAACTTATATGGATTAGAACATAATAGATTGGGCTTCATCAAAAAGTGAGGGGAAAAAACAATTAGTTCTCCTAGTTCAGCTCCTGCCAGGGCAGGATGGGTCACAAAATCTGCAACCTACATAGGAACAAAGGGTGAAATCATGGCTTCCTTTTAAGTCACTGGTAAAACTCCCTTTGCCTTCAGTGGGGCAAAGATTTAGCTCAGAGAGCTTGAACAGTGGAATGGATGGATTTGATGTCCCACTTTACAAAGCAAAAATCCAGATCCTAAGCAGATAAATTGCAATGCCTTTTAGTCATACCTCTCACCTGTGTCTCATGAAGTGCAACGTCACACATCTGAAACCTAATTTTACCTCTATCCTGAAGATGGTGTTATCTCACTTTTTATTTGTATTACTTATTTATATCAGAAGTGCAAAATCCTAAAAGTGAAGTGCTGTAGAAAATTTTATAGATGCTCAAGGGAAGAATCCCTCACCTCTCCAAACTCCCTTGTCTGTTATTTTGTTGTTGTTGCCTGTCTCCTTTCACATTTGTATCATACATTTAAAAAGCCCGTGGCACACATTTGAGTCTTATAGGGTTGAGATCTACACTTAATGAATGAACTAGCTTCTCGTGGAGAAAAATGGAGTGCACAGCCTACTATCTCATTTTTACTACAAGAAATGTCTCAAGCCCTAATCTTATGCCTGATTTTTTTAAAGCTATATAATAGAAATCTAATTTCTTCCTGCTTTTTCCATTTATTCTTGTCTTCTTCCTCTGACTGGTATCTGTTGGCTTGAGCCTTGTAGGGCTCTGAAACTGCCTATGTGATCAGGGCACCCTCAGGTTCATCTGTGAGATGAAATAGGTGAGAAGGACAACAGGCAGAATGAATGAAACAAAAAGATATGAGATTATTTGTATTGAACTTTATTTCAAACCAGTCCGGAAAAGGGTTAGAGTAATCACCAGTTATTGTGGGAGTTGAAGCTTGTCTCAAACGTTTATCATTCTGAAAAGGATTAATCAGTAATTTTTCTCTTTCTGGACTGGAATTCTCTGACCTTTCTTTCTTCTTCATCTTCCTTCTGTTGTGTTGATGACATGGTTCTAAGATGAGGCTTTTAGTTTTAATAGTTGCCTAACTCTGTAAATCTTTATTCACTGATTCTGCCAACCCATCTCCCAGTTCCCCACTATCACCAATATCATCCAGCACTAGAAATGTACTTGACCACTCTCTTGGAAGCCCTCAGGTCCCTGTGTCTCCAAACCCAGCCCTCCTCCATCTACAGCTGGATCAGGACATTTTGGTCTTCCCACGTTGGACTCCAGCATTCATGTCAGCTTCTTTTGGCAGAATGAGAAGCATGGGCATCCTAGGTGACTATAGGCCACTGTCTCCAACCAGGACAAACCTCTTACACACTATCCCCTATCTTCCCCCCCACACACACACTCCCCAGCAGACCTGCTTTTACTGCCTTCCATTCTTCACAGCAGACATTTTTCTTCACACAGAATCTGTCATTTAAACATTTGCTGTGCCACCTGTTTGTTACCCTAGTTTTCTCACTGAGCCATGTACCGAGTCCCCTTCCAAACCTCACCACCTCTTCTCTACTCTTTACCTTATGCGCTTCTCAAAGTAAAGCCCACCCATCCCTATTCACATTAATCCTAAAATACACAAACCAAACCATATATGCTATACCTCTGAGCTAGCCCAAGATTTTGAATTCATAATCCTGTCTCCTACTCATTTGATATTCCCTCATTTTGTCATATCTCCATTTAGACAGTAAGTTCTTCAGAGCAGGAGGCACTGTGTCCTTCTTTTTTTTTACTAGTTTGTGCATGGCACTTGGTGCATTCTGGGGTCTGCTGTGAATAAATAATAATAATCAGCTGGTACTTGATAAAACAGCGTGTAGTTATTACTCAAGCTGATGGGCTATTGAGGTGACAGTGTCGGATAGATTTCATTTGTATCAACTAAAATGAACGGTTGGGGGGAAATAAATGAGGATGGGAGGACGTATTATAATCTTGTGAATGAATGATACCGCCTTTTGGGAAGCATTATCATCAGTAGGATTTTGGAGTAGTTTTGTGCATTAATTGTTGGAAGACTTCCATTTCTACTATCAGTTTGAAAGCTCAAGTTTCCCACTCTGGTCATCAACTAGATTTTGGTCTAATAGTTTATTCCCTAGGGACTTGAATTGTTTATTGATTTGTTAAAGACTGCAGTGATCGAAATGAAAGAAATGGAGTGCATGTAATTAAGATCCAGTCGGAGGGACATTAACCTACACACTTCATTTTGGTGCAGGCACTTAAAATTAGCCCCAAGACTAAAAGGAATCCATTTTTAAAGTTAGATTATTTAGCTACTGAAAACAACAGTAAAAGAATGCTGGTTTCATTGCTGAGGATGTTTTACACCACACAAATGAGAAATAACATGCATACGTTTTTTCTTTGCAATTCACATTTAATACCTTATATCCCAGTGCTGAAGGGAAACCAGTTGCTGAGCAATAAAGAGTGGGTTTAAACCGCCCAGCACTTATTTAGGACTCCAGAGAACTCTTGCAGCTGATGTGATTTCACCAGTATAGTGCTTGCTGGCATGTCACATTAAAATAAAAACTCCAAAGAGATTAGGGTGAGGATGAACTTGCAGAACCTAGGAATTAAAATTAAATAAGTGAATGTTCTTTTAAATTGGGAGGTTGGGAGAATTCAGCACATATCACTCCAGTCAAGAGAAGGAATTTTGTTTTTTAAATGATTTGCAGTTCATCTTTAAAATTTGCTTTCCTTTGCTAGAATGGCGTTCTGGTAGCACCCTATTCTGCTTGGAACTGATTGTCATTTTGCATAACTCTTGAGTGAATTCCTGTAACTGACATTTTGGTGCAGCATTGATGCCCTCCAGAATAAGCTACATTCATCATTGTTTTGTTGGGAGAAGGGTTACCATGGAACAGGGAGGAAGGAAATAGGGGACCTCCAAGGACCCCTTAAAATCTCTCTAATTTGTATTCCTTTCAGGTTGATTTGTTTCACAAATTCATTCAACTTCTGATGTTTTTGGTGAGTGAATATCATACAATGTTGTTTTTTTTTTTTTAAAGAAAATAATAATATGTGTGTACTGTCAGTCTGATTCCATGTGATATAATGAGATGAATTCCAAGTTAGACAGTTTGATCTGTTTCCAGTTCTATTTCTTAATGCAGGTTTAAATATTGTAGTGCACAAGAATAGGGTAGTATCCCTTTAAATAGTTTGTGAGCCCTCCAGTGGTGCTCACTGTGTTTTACATTTCAGAAGGCATCAGAAACCAATCAGAATAATAGAATCATAGAATATTAGAGTTGGAAGGGACCTCAGGAGGTCATCTAGTCCAACCCCTTGCTCAGAGCAGGACTAACCTCAGCTAAATAATCCCAGCCAGGGCTTTGTCAAACCGCAGCTTAAAAACCTCTAAGGATGGAGATTCCGCCACCTCCCTAGTAACCCATTCCAGTGCTTCACCGCCCTCCTATCACACTGTAAATAGTAGGTAAGCTTTGCATGTTGTATATATTCAGTAAACAGGGTTATTTGGATATTATCCTATTCTTATGCCCTCCAAATACATAACCATCAGTACAATATGCGGACATCTTACTGTTTAGAATTAAATTACTTAGCGCTGGTAAACAAGGGTCTTATCACATGCATGTCCTCAACTTCCAGTAAAGGCAGGGTCAGGTCCTGAAAGAATTAGGATTAGGATAATAAATATTATAAAGCTGCCTTGAAAAGAATAAAATTATTCTCCCACATCTGAGGTTACTGTTCATGGCTCACTATAAGCAAAGGGAAGAAGGGAAGGAACAAGTAAAAACCGAGACAGTAACAATTTAACTTCTTTCCTTTTCTCTAATATATTTTCATTCTCTCTCTCTCTCCCCCAGTCCTTCTGATTTTTCCTACTCTCTCCATTTTTTTGCCTGTCCCTGTCCTCTTCCTTCCTCTCCCTCCCTCGATGCTGTTTTTGCTCTCTTTCTGTTTTACTCATTTTCTCAGTCTCTCTCCAAGGTGCTGATAACTCATGAGAAAATCTATTATCAATACAATTGGGCCTTGTCAACCAGTTTTGTTTATATGATTGCCAGAGATATGGGGAAAGTACCCTATGCATATACCAAAAGAGTCACACTTACTTATTTTTTAATATTAATCTTCTGCTTAGCTGAGGCAAACAAAATGAGAGTTAACTGGAAATTTGGGATTCCCTCAATCTGGCACCACATTTAAAGCATTCCTGTGCATGATGTGTTCTCGTTACTTGAGATTAATTTCTCTTCTGTGTTCTGTTTATAGTAGATTGATTTCATGTCACAGGGTCTCTCCTTGGTTTTAGTAAAGGATAAATCCATTTTATATTCGGAATGTCATATCTTTCCTTAGACAAAACGAAAAAATAAAGTACAGGGGCTTCCATGAGCCTTGGTTGTGTTTAAAGTATTGCTTGAGTTACCTTTGTAGTAGAGAGGGGCATTTCATTCTGAACATTCCTTTTCAGGCATGAATAATTTCTAAATACGTCTTTGGTCTAAACTGTCTTATGTTTGGCTCCAGCATTTTTCATAGAAATTTTAAATGAAAACTCTTCTTCCATTTTTGCAAGTAAAAAGTAATGCTGGTTTTTTTTTTTAAATGTCTAGATTGTTTTTCTATCCTTACCCCTGTGCCCAAACCCTGATTTTTAAAACTTTAAGCCTAGCCAATACCTAGTCTGTCTATTGAATAATTACATAGCTACGTTTAATCATGATTTATGAAAGTCTAAAGAAATATGTAATAAAGATCATTCACAATATATTATTTTCCTTACCTTTTACAGTGTACAATATTTCAGCCTCAGCAACATATCTGCCTCAGCTAGTCATCTCTCTCCTTCCTAACCTCTGAAATCCCCTTACTTGCCTTAAAAATGTATTCAGAAAGAGCCCAGCAAGAGGAGTATGATAATATCATCAATGCCTGAAGAAAGGGTTTGTTTCCTCTGCACTGTGGTGTAATTGTTTGAATGTGTAGTCCCAAAATCCCACATTCGAACATGCTTTTATTTGGTTATTTCTCCCTTTGTTTTTGTTTTGTTTTTTTTAATATCCCAGAACTAAATTCTAAGAACTAAATAAATGCAACATATGCAGCATTTAGATTTACAAAAAAGAGAAATTTACTTGTTAACAGGCTCAGTGAATAACACTCCAGATTGTGACTCCCCATATCCTCAAGCAAGACACCTTGCATGAAAGAAGGCAGTCAGCCACTTTTATGGCACCATCCTTTCAATCCTGAAGAGTTGCTTCAGGGTGACAACTATAAGGGAAGGGGGTGTGATAAGTGAATTGGCAGGGACCAGGGAGTAGGTGGACTTGGATTAGGGGAAGATAATCTGCACTCTGCCCCTTCCTCCCTCTCTCCACACACTAGTTTAGGCAGATTAATCAGGAAAAGAAATAGATCTCCAGGCTGTATTACCTCTTCTGCAGAGCCACTCAATTATGCTCAGTATAACTTCTTTTTCAATGCTGTTGGCAGTATAAGAATCAGGTTTTGCTGCCCTCAAAGAACTCATAATAATATCACAAATATGCCTTCCACAATGCTCACAAGAAGTGAATCAAAAACTTTCACCGTTCTATGCTTTCCCTCTCTTTCTTACTGTATAAATTCAAGCCCTAAAAATCACAGAACCATCAGTGTTTACAGTGAACAGCCACAATCTCTTGTTGTATCTGTTGCCATCCCTCCCTCCTGTGTCTCATCGTTACTTGTAAATAACTTCTCCAATTTAGACTACAAATTTTTTAGGGCAAGGACTGTTTTTTCTATGTCTGCTGAGATGCACTTATCTCACTTTTGGCTGGTGTAAAAAACTAATGACCACAGCATATTTCTGAATAGAATTCTATACATAATTTACAGTGAGGTCCTTAACATCCATTCTTGTGGTTTTGACTTGATTGGATTAGTTTTCTGTTAGTATTATTGCAGTAATGCCTATAAGACCTAATCATAACCAGATCCCCATTGTGCTAGTCACTAAACAAACACATAATAAGAGACAGTCACTGCCCCAAAGAACTTACAAACTAAATAGACAAGACTGACAAAGGATGATAGGGAAAACCCGGGGTGGAGTAATAAAATGACTTGCCCAAGATCACATACAGTTCTGTGGCAAAGCCAAGAACAGGAACCCCCATCTCCAGATTCCCGGACCAGTACTCTAACCACTGGACCCCACCATCTTTCTCTCTGACTCTTGGTGTCCAATATAAAAATAAGAGTTTAAAAAAATTAAAAATCTCTACTTCTCAAAATTTCCTCTCTACTTCTGTAAGTGGAGAGTGGCCTTTCCAAGGATCCCAGCTGAAGGAAAGCATAAGTGGGAAGTGATGCCTCTGTAGCCTGTTTTCCCCTAATCTCCCACACCCCTCCTGGTGGGTTCTGCCTCCAAAGACGAATAGAGGGAGTTGCCATCAGAATTGTGTGAAAAAGTGATTTTTCAGTTGGCTGGCAGGTCCAGGGAGAAAAAATTCAACATAGTTTTGTTCAGATTGAACCCAAATCAAAATTTTTCACCAAGCAAAGAAGTGGGGAAATTTCTGTTTCAGGTTGAATGGAACATTTTGTTCCAGACATATTTATTTCTCTATTTAAGGGACTAGATTCACCAAACCAAGATAATGGTCCCCCTACCACCACCCTTGTACCTAATAGCCCAGTGGTTAGGGCATTTCCCTGGGACATTAGTTACCCAGGTTCAGATTCCCACTCTGGAGAAGAGACTTGACTCCAGGTCTCCCCCTTTCCTAGGGGAGTGTCCTATCCACCAGGCTCTTGGCTAGTCTTAGGTGGGGCTTTGTCCATCTCTTCTTTTGAAGCTGTTTCACTTTGTATAAAATACTAGATTAGTCACTGGGCCAGAGAAAAGAGAGTGTGTGTGTGCGTGCACACATACATGCACACACAGGAATGACTCCAAAGCCCCATAGTTAGTGCTCTGTTCTGGGGGGGAACAGGGACACCCAGATTCTAGTGCCTCCTCCCATGGATATTCAATTATTTGTATCCAATGAGATTATTCATTTCTGAAATGTTTTAGTTTCGACTGAAACAATTCACTACAATAGACACAGATTCACAAAATGTGTCAGTGAACCTGGATCTGCATTTTTTAGTGAAAAATCATTTTGGCCAAAAACCTTGCCCAGTTACAGTTGCCTGATCTCCAAGGATTGCCCCAATATCCCCCATTTTGAATTTTTTTGTTTCAACTTTTCAATTTGAAGCAGTGTTTGATATCAGATTTGGAAAATCTAAAAATAAAAACACATGTATAAAAAAGATACCCAAATACCCAAAATGGCTGAATGAAAATGAAAAAATTGAAAGAAAAACAAAAACAAAAAGGTTGAGTCAACTGAAACATTTTGGTCAATTCAAAACAAAACAAAGTTAAAAAAATTGGAGACAATTTAAAATGTATTGGTTGATTCAAAATGAAATTTTCAGTTTTTCGATTAAATGGAAAAAAAATTGGTTAAATTTTTTTTTCTGGATGTTTCAGTTCGGCCCTCAAACTAAAAATTATATTATTCACTCATCTCTAATGTGAATATACCTGATTTGCATGCACAATAGTGGTACAGTAATTGTGCGAGCAAGACAAGTAGACAAATTGCACAAATGGACAAAAAATTAAAAATTAAATCTCTTGCATGAGCCTGAAAAAGGAGTACAAAAATTTCAGCACTAATTAAAGATATTAGAATATCTGAAAATAACTGTAACTAAATTTAATTAGCTGTGTGAAATTTGAAGAAGTCAATCCAAGGTCAGCATAAGAAAGAAAATGAATGCTTTAAGCTTCCCTCATGCAAAGGCAGATGACATAACTGGAAGGTTAAAGTAGGAAAGAAAAGAATTCTTTAAAAAATTGTTAATCTATGTATGGAAATCATGGAAATGAGAGGTTCACTGATTATTTACTACTTAAATTTACTAATGTACTGATTGCTCAGGGGCTACTTAGAGGACAGACTTCTGAAGGAATGGAGATAAAAGTCTAGAGACTTACAACTATTTTCTGCTCTCCTGTTAAAAAAGCCCACAGAAGGGCAAGATTTTATTTGAAAATTGTTCAGAATGCAAAAAATCAGCTGTATTCTGCATTCCTCCTGCTAACTGTTGGTGTCCATGAGGCAGCACAATGGCCTCCCTCCTCTATCCCACTACTTTGTCAAGCAGGACCACTTCCTCCCAGACTTCTGGGATCTTCTGAGAAACAGAGGAAACATCCTGACTTCACAGCCCAGTGCATACACCTGTCCTTATCTCCTATAATGTGTCTCCTCATCGTCTTTGCTCCATCAATGATGTCAATCCTAAAGCCTTATTTGTCTTATGGACAGAACACCCCTCCAGAACCGGTCCACAAAGCTAGCACCTGTTCATCTTAAGACCCATTTGTTCCATGACATCTACAGGAAATTTAGCTGACTAACTTATCTCCCTATTTATTGTGTTTATTTACATTATGAGTGAATTGCCCACATCTGCAAATGTCAAGGAGTCAAATGTTGGTCAGGAAGTGGGTGAGGGTATTGGACCTGAAGCTGGACACTGCTGTGGAAGAAGGTCAGAGGCTAGGTGAGAGGGGGAGATTTGTTTAAGTTAAAAGACAAATGTATAATTTCAATAAGATGTAGTTATTGTCACTGCAGTCATTTTATATGTCATATCTCTTTTCTCAACCTTTCCTCTGTCTTTGTCTTTTTAAGATAGTATGCTCTTCAGGACACGGGCTATGTCTGTTCCTGTGTCTGGAAAGTGCCTATCACAATCTAAATAATGATAGATTTCTGTGCTTTTTTACTCTTTTTTCTTTCTGTTTAGACAGCTATGAAGAATGCTAATTCTGAAGATGGAGTTTTTTAAATGGTAACCTGTCCATTGAAAATTTAATGCAGACCACTAACATTCCTTACAGAAGAAGGAAAGTCTAGGGGTTTGGGCAGTAGCCTAAAACTCAGGCGATCCAGGTTCAATTCCCTACTCTGCCACAGACCTGGTGTGTGACCTTGGACAAGTCTGTGCCTCAGTTTCCCATCTGTAAAATGGGGATAAAAGTACCTCCCTTTCTCACAGTAGTGTTGTGAAGATAAATATATTTAAAATTGTGAAACACTCAGCTATTACAATAATGGGGTCATATAAGTACCTCGTTTATGGAGGAGAATGCAATATGTGCCATCCAAGAGCTGTCCAAGTAAAAAGGCTTTTGGTGAATACCAGTATGGATGGGATTATACTGGTCGCTTGTAGGTGAATAGCTCAATATCTTATTATCAGTCTCTGATCTATCCAGTTCCTCATTTAAATCATTGGAGCCAACTGCTATTCATCTTTACTGTCTCTGTTTATATTCACGTAGTGCTTTGTAAAAAAAAATTATTTTTCCTTCCTCCATTTCTCAGATATTCTATTTCACCATTAACAGCAGAAAAATTCAAGTGCAATTAGGTATAAAGAGGCATGTGACAACAGTGTGACATTGCTTTCATAGGGAAAGGACTTCCAGAAGAAAAGATGGCACTTGTGCATGTAGTATGCTGCCAAGTTTTGGTTGACTCCTGTGTACAAGGGACACTGGCATAACAGCTGGTGAGCTAGAACACATGCCATCCTAACACATAGACAAAAACGTGCAAGAAGCCAAGCAACTCTGACTGGGATTTCTGAAAGCATTCAATTTTTCCCTACCTCTGCTTTTATTGACATCAATGATAAAACTCACGTTGACGTCAACAAGAGTAAAGTTAGGTCATTTAAGAACTTACAAAGAATTCTACCCTTTCAGCTAGTTTTGTGGCTTTTAAAAACAGGCATCCAGTCTGCAAGTACTAAAACCTGTCATCTATACTTATAACTGGAGAAAAATGACCTAACTCAGAGAAGGGCAAATATTAAAAATATAAAAAACTCACGTCCAGGCCTGCAAAAGGAAAGTGTTTGTGCCTAATGAATTAGGATTGTGTTTCATGTGCAAGGGAGAGTATTATTATAAAAAATTAGCCACTTCTTTTCTCTGGGGATCTGTTAAAAATGTTTATATTTTGTTTTATGACAGGCTAGCCATGATCAGAATAGTTAATCTGCATTATTGCTGCCCAGTTTACAGGAAGATATTATTTTGATGATACTATTTTATTTGAGAACTTTCTAAGATCCCAGTTACAGGTAAGAAAATAAAAGAATCTACCTGCCTCCCACAATCTGTTTAACAGAGCTATTTTCTTCTCTGATAGAGAGAAAGAATTCTAAAGTACCTGGTCATCTTTGGGCATCATTAGAATAGATTTTCAGGTAGGTTATTTTCCATAATGATTAGTGTTCAGAGTCATCAGACGAATCTCCAAAAATACCAGGTGATTACTGTAAAGTTGCTTCCTGATCTATATAAACTCTACTTTCCTTTTTAGTACTCTCATACAGAAGACTTGGAAGAGACAGATCATCTGGCCCCTTTCAGATCCTTTTGAGCTCTTGAAGTGAATATCAAGTGGGACTAGGGAGTTTATATTACCTTTGATAACAGCTGTTGAGTCCACTGCTGAAATATTATCTCCAATTCTGGTGTCCAACAGGCTGCTGAAATATTGGAGAGGGGTCAGAGGAAAGCACAAGAATGATTCAAAGAGCAGAAAGCATGCCTTGCATTGAAATGTTTAAGGAGCTTAAACTATTTAATTTATCAGGGAGAAGTTTAAGAGGTGAGTATATCAAAGTCTATATGTACCAATACAGAGAGAACATATCTGATGGTAGAGAGCTATTTAATGTAGCAGATAAATCCATAACTAGATCCAATGGCTGGAATTTGTAGCTAGACAAATTCAAACTGGAATTAAGGTATAAATTTTTTACCACTGAGAGTAATTATCCATTGGAACAGCTTATGAAGGCAAGAGGTGGATTCTCCCTCACTTGAAATTTTAAAATCAAGTTGATTTTAAAGATGATCATGTCTTTCTAGAAATATGTGCTAGTTCAATCACAAGGTATTGGACTTGATGCAGAAATTACTGGGTGAAATTCTGTGGCCTCTGTCATGAAGGAGTTCAGACTAAATGATCAGAGTGATTTCCTGGCCTCAAAGAAAATCTATGTCTGTTGTTGGACTGGCGGTTTGGAAACAAATAATGATTACTAAGGATTGGATGGAAACTGAGCTGTTAAGTACATGTGACCTGACAGGCCTATTCAAGCATCATCAGTTCATTGCATACAGAATTTCCAGTAGCTTCCACACAAGTAATTGGGTTTCTCTATTCTGGGCTTCAGTCTTCTAGACCCAATCTGGATATTTTATTATTTTTACTCCTTGGGCTAGAATACTAGAAATTCAGTTTTGAATGCTATGTTCAAGGAACTGGAAACAATTATTGTCATGAGACTGGCTTTTTTATAGCTCTGATTTATCATGTTGCTGTATGGGATCAGTGAATGCTTCCTCCTCCTTGAGTGTTGCATTCTGATTAGTTTTGCTAGGATTTCTTTTTACCTTTCTTTATTTTCTGTTTAGTATTTTCTCTTCTTTCTTAATCCTATTGGTTCTCAACATTTGGACTGAGGATATATAAAGCACGCTCAGCAACATTGCAGTCATTCAGAATACTATGACAAGATTACCAAATCAATGATGAAGGAGGATGGGTGAATGTCAGAGGGAGATAAAAGAGACCATCACCTCACACAATCAAGTTCTTATTTACTCTCTTCTTCAATATGATATCAATGTGCATCCAAAGTTTCTGTGAGCAATAAATAGGCATATTTTTAGATCAATATTTAATTGTTATACGGAATTCCTTATTCCTTACTTTCCTAAACCTCAACCATATGTTGGTGCACAGAGAAGTGACATTTTTCTTTATGAATTAAATTACGAATTAGTATCTGGTGCAGAGAGATACTCTGTGCTAAGAGCACAATCTGACCTTGCATATTATGTGCTATCTTTAATTTAGCTGTAAGATAGCTCTAGGGATTTCCATGCAGACTGTGGCTGAAAGGTCACTAGAATGCTAATAACTCTTGTATTCCTTAGTTGGATTTTACATATGGGATGCTGTTTGGTGAAAACTGATTCAATTTCTATGGTACATCTGCACCAAAACAATTTCTTTTTTATTGATGAGAACCACCTAGTACATGGAATTTAAATGAAGGTACATGACATAAGGCAGCTAAAATCTAACACAAGCACATGTTTTGAAGCTGTATTAATATCTTTAAATTAGCTCCGGATGGTTTTATTATTGTTTTCATTGTGAATGCCAATTTTGAAGATAATATCTCAGCTGTTTCAGTGCAGCCCACATTGCCATGACCTTAGCCTAGGATATTTTTTGTTATATTTCTATATTTGTGCTGGGCAAGAAATCTCAAGCAGCTGTAAAAGTGGCTACTGTACTGCAAGGGAGCTTTTTTAAATTACACTCTTACCATGATGCTCTGAAATCATGTCAGCTTTGAAGTAGCCATTGTGATTCAGAGAGATGATTTAAAGGAGCTCAAGTGAAATGCTACACGTTTGTTCTGGTGCACTGTATCAATGATGTATGGATTAAGAGATGCTTAAAAGTACATCGTGCTATTGTGCAGGATGACAGAATTTCTGTAGAGAGATTACAGTATAGTGTGTGAATCTGTACAATGCTAACATCTACATAGAAAATAGCAAAAGGGTGTCATATCATTACACTGTCAACGGAAGATTTTGTTTTCACTGATGTTGCATCTAATCCAAATGAACTTTGACTCCCATATAAAATAGTGTAAGGAAGATTTTGTTTATTTTTCAGTCTTAAAGCTTTTTTGCTCTCATAGACTCATAGACTCATAGACTCATAGGTCAGAAGGGACCAATATGATCATCTAGTCTGACCACCCGCACAAGGCAGGCCACAAAACCCTACCCATACACATTTATAACAACCCCGAACCCATGACCGAGTTGTTGAAATCCTCAAAAATGAGATTTGAAGACCTCAAGCTGCAGGGAATCCACCAGCAAGCGACCCAGGCCCCATGCTGCAGAGGAAGGCGAAAAACCTCCGTGGCCCCTGCCAATCCGCCCCGGAGGAAAATTCCTTCCCGACCCCAAATATGGCGATCAGCTAAACCCTGAACATGTGGGCAAGACTCACCAGCCAGCACCCAAAAAAGATTTCTCTGCAGTAACTCAGTTCCCATCCCATCCAGCATTCCCACAGACCATTGAGCAGACTTATCTGCCGATAATCCAAAATCAATTGCTCAAATTAAACTATCCCATCATAACATCCCCTCCATATACTTATCAAGCTTAGTCTTAAAGCCAGATAAGTCATTTGCCCTCACTACTTCCCTCGGAAGGCTGTTCCAGAACTTCACTCCCCTAATGGTTAGAAACCTTCGTCTAATTTCTAGTCTAAATTTCCTAATATCCAATTTGTACCCATTCGTCCTCGTGCCTATAATAGTACTAAACTTAAATAATTCCTCTCCCTCCCTAACGTTAATCCCCCTGATATATTTATATAGAGCAAGCATATCCCCCCGGAGCCTTCTTTTGGCCAGGCTAAACAAGCCAAGCTCTTTGAGTCTCCTTTCATAAGGCAGATTTTCCATTCCTCGGATCATCCTAGTAGCCCGTCTCTGAACCTGTTCCAGTTTGAATTCATCCTTCTTAAACATGGGACACCAAAACTGCACACAATATTCCAGGTGGGGTCTCACCAACGCCGTATATAACGGCACTAACACCTCCTTCTCCTTGCTGGAAATACCTCGTCTGATGCATCCTAAAACCGCATTTGCTTTTTTAACAGCCATATCACATTGGCGGCTCATAGTCATCCTGCTATCAACCAATACCCCAAGGTCCTTCTCCTCCTCCGTCGTTTCCAACTGATGCATCCCCAACATATATGTAAAATTCTTATTATTAATCCCTAAGTGCATGACCTTGCACTTTTCACTATTATATTTCATCCGATTACTATTGCTCCAGTGTACAAGGTGGTCCAGATCTTCCTGAATAGCATCCCGGTCCTTCTCCGTGTTAGCAATACCCCCCAGCTTCGTGTCATCCGCAAATTTTATTAACACATTCTCGCTCTTTGTGCCAAGATCAGTTATAAAAAGGTTAAATAAGGTCGGTCCAAGAACCGATCCTTGAGGGACTCCGCTAGTAACCTCCTTCCAGCCTGACAGTTCACCCTTCAGCACGACCCGCTGTAGTCTCCCCTTTAACCAGTTCCTTATCCACCTTACAACTTTCACATTCATCCCCATCTTTTCCAATTTAACTAACAGTTCCCCATGCGGAACCGTGTCAAACGCCTTACTGAAATCGAGGTAAATTAGATCTACCGCATTGCCTTTGTCTAAGTAATCCGTCACCTTCTCAAAGAAGGAGATCAGGTTGGTTTGGCACGATCTACCTTTAGTAAATCCATGTTGCAATTTGTCCCAATTACCATTGACCTCCATGTCCTTAACTACTTTCTCCCTTAAAATTTTTTCCAAGACCTTACACACGACAGACGTCAAGCTAACAGGCCTATAATTACCCGGATCACTTTTATTCCCTTTCTTAAAAATAGGAACTACATTAGCAATTCTCCAGTCGTACGGCACAACCCCCGAGTTTACCGATTGCTTAAAAATTCTCGCTAACGGGCTCGCAATTTCACGCGCCAGCTCCTTTAATATCCTCGGGTGGAGATTGTCCGGTCCCTCCGATTTTGTCCCATCAAGCTGTTCAAGTTTGGCCTCTACCTCAGATACGGTAATATCCACCACCACATCCAGATTCCCGTTCGTCATCCCTCCATCATCCCTAAATTCCTCACTAGTCTTATTAAAGACCGAGGCAAAGTACTTATTTAGATATTGGGCCATGCCTAGGTTATCCTTAACCTCCGTTCCATCCTCAGCGTATAGCGGCCCCACTTCTACTTTCTTTGTTTTCTTCTTATTTATGTGACTGTAGAACCTTTTACTATTGATTTTGATTCCCTTCGCAAGGTCCAGTTCTACGCGGCTTTTAGCCTTCCTCACTTTATCCCTACACGTTCTGACCTCACTAAGGTAGCTTCCCTTACTAATCCCGCCTTTCTTCCACTCCCTGTAAGATTTCTGCTTTTTCCTAATCCCCTCTCTGAGTTGCTTGCTCATCCACCTTGGCCTACTACTCCTGCCCATGGTTTTTTTCCCCTTTCTTGGGACGCAGGCTTCCGACAATTTCCGCAGCCGCGACTTAAAGTAATTCCAGGCCTCCTCCACATTTAAATCCCCAAGTACCTCCGTCCAATCCACTTCCCTAACTAATTTCTGTAACTCTTCGAAGTTAGCCCTCGAGAAGTCGAAAACCCTAATCCCAGATCTACGTTTGTTTATCCTTCCATCTAATTTGAATTGAATCAGCTCATGATCACTCGAACCAAGATTGTCCCCTACCACCATTTCTTCTACGAGGTCCTCACTACTCACCAAAACCAAATCTAAGATGGCATCCCCTCTCGTAGGTACTTCAACTACTTCAATATATGTTAAAAAGATATAATAATCGAGGGAAAAACATACAGAAAAACAATGTAGAATATACAGGGCAAGATGTTTACTATCTTTGTTGTGATAGGATTTGAATACAGATTATTAAACTTCTGATGGACCAAAACTGAAGGATAAACAAAAATGTATGATTGGGGAAGTATACATTCTGATGCTTCAGAAATTGTTATTAACTGCAAGTTTATTTAATCTGTTAATAATCTGGAAGAAAAGATATACATTAATTTATATCACAGATGGGAATGGGTTGTTGTTGACAAGATGGACAGAGCAATTTAAAATCGGCATCTTGTGTGACTAGATATATGGGTAGAAAACAACAAAATGAGATTCAGCTTCTCAAGGTTACTCAGTAGGAAGGTAATGCTTGGGAAGCTATAATATCAAAAGAGATGTATGGGCTGCAAATCAGATGTGAAGTTGCAAAGCAACATACTTATTTTAAAAGCCATTGCAGCTGTAGGCTGCATGTATACAGGCAGCATGTGAAGGACTAAGATGACAAGTCCACCTTCTGAGGCCGTGGTGACACCACAGCTAATATACTATAATACAGTCAGTTGTGAACTCCTTACTACCAAAAGACTGGCAACAAATTGGAAGGAATTTGGAGAAGATCAGCCTAAACAATTAAGGGACTGGAGAGAAGAATTATGAACTTTATTAAGACTGAAAATTGTGCATATGTCTTGACCAAATGATGAAAAGAATGAGGATCAGATAACATTACTATCTAAATATATTGAAAGGATGCAAATACAAAGAGAAGGAGTAATTGTTTAGAGTATGCCAGGGATTTATATTAAGAGTAAAAGGGTGAAGTTAAATAAAGTAAATGGACTGAGTAGCAGAAAACATTTATTAAAAGTGAGCTCTACTGAACTTTAGAATAGTCTCTCAATGGAAGTGATGACAGCACTATTAAACCAGAGAAAAGACTGGGGAAGGTATTATCACAGAATTTTTTATTTTAGTGCAAAAGAGGCTGTGTATAGAATAAACTTAATTTATTTTCAGATTCCCATGCCTTCTCCAGGTGGGTGCTGCTGTCGTGTTTACCTGTTGCTTGAAATAGCCACACGAAATTTTTTTACTGATTTGTATAAAATCTGAAAATATGGAAAAGATTAATTTACAGCAAATATTTCCAGTTTTGTACTATAGATGTATCAGTGCTCCACAACCATCCTTTTCCACCCTTTTGATGAGTTCTCATAAGCTATTTGGGAGATGCCAGGTATCATGAATGTAAGTAGGGTTTTTGCATCTCCTTAAAATCTAGAAAAAGCTGAACTTCATAAGGACAAAAGAATGCAGGTCATGGAGTAATTAGAAATATATTATCAAGCACTAATTCACTGGACAACAAATTTTTTTGAAAGTGTTGCTTCCTCAGAAATTTTTTAGATTATGCTAAACCGCTTGAAACTGAACACAAATATAATTTCAGACTACTTGTATCACGTAGGAATTTGGAGAAACAAGAAATTGACTTTCATTGAATGTAATGCGTTTAATCACATAACGGTGCTGACGCTTTGCAATAGTTCAACTGAGCTAAAATGTTTTGTTGATGATTTTTGTTTGTACTCAGTGTCTGAGGCTTCACATTTAAGTGTCCAACAATAATCGGCCAGCATTGATGGATTCCAGTTGCCCTGCTACTGTTTTTCCATGATCGCAATGTCCTGGTGAAACCTTTCATCATGCTTGTCACTGACTGCACGAAGATTTGCAGGGAAGAAGTCTAAATGCGAATGCAGAAAATGAATCTTTAGTGACATGTTGCACTTCATGGTTTTGTATGCTTGAAGCATGTTGTCAACCAGCTGCACGTAGTTTGGTGCTCTGTAGTTGCTAAGAAAATTTCAACATCCTTGAATGCCTTCCATGTGATTTTCTCCAGCCCTACTAGAAGTTCTTTGAACTGCCTGTCATTGATGACCTGTTTGATTTGTGGAACAATAAAAATGCCTTCCTTAATCTTGGCATCAGTTATTCTGGGAAACATCTCCCTCAAATATCGAAATCCTTCACCTTCCCTATTCATCACTTTCACAAAATTTTTCATCAGTCCGAGTTTTATGTGAAAAGGAGGCAGAAATATCTTTGTCGGGTCTACAAGTGGTTTACATGACACTCTTTTCTGCCCTGGAACCAACAGCTTACGGAGTGCCAGTCCTTTTTAATGTAATGAGACTCTTTAGCACGGCTGTCCCATTCGCAAATGAAACAACAGTACTTGGTGTATCTGAGCTGCATTCCTAGTAGCAGCACGACTACTTTTGGATCACCACAGATGTTCCAGTTGTAGTTGCTGTACTGTATGTGTTTCAACAAAATTTCCATATTTCTGTAGGTTTCTTTCATGTGTACTGCATAGCCAATTGGTATTGAAGGGTGGACATTGCTGTTGTGTAACAACACAGTTTTCAGGCTTAACCCTGACGAATCAATAAAAAGATGCCATTGTTGTGGGTCTTGCTAGCAACCCAAAGCAGTGAACAGCCCATCAATGTCAGTGCAGAAACACAGATTATCAGCGTGACCAAAGAATTGTGTCAAATCTTCTTGGTGGCTGCGAAAGACAGAAATTTTCATGCCTGGTGACAGCAGACCCCATCCTTGTAGTCTTGAACCCAGTAATTCTGCTTTTGCCTTTGACAAACCCAAGTCCCTGACCAGGTCATTTACCTCAGATTGAGTTATCAGATGAGGCTCACTCGACGTAAATGGTTCAAAATCTGGATCAGTGTCATTTTCCATTCCTGACTCATGCATCATGGCATCTTCGTCTGCCTCCTCTAGGCTCCATGTCTCTGGTGGCTTCAGTACTGGAAGACTGTTGTCATGCGGCACAGATCTCATGGCTGAAGGGAGATTGGGGTATTCAATGGATTTCTTGTTTTTAGCAGAGAACCCAGACACATGGTCAGACAGAAGTAACAGCCTGTCACATGATCCTTCTGCTCTCACCATATCATTGGGACAGCGAACGACATTGACTTCCGAGTACCTCTGAGCCAAGCTCTAAGATTGACAGCGCATGTTGTGCAACAAATGTCCTGATCACCAATTTTATAGCCAAAGTAGAGCTCATACGCTTTCTTAATATGTTCAGTCATGCTCCATCTTTGAGGTTTAAGTGTATATTTGCCACAAATGTAACAGAACATATTGTAGCTGTTGCAACATTGGCGAGACATTTTGCTATCATGAATCCTCCTGAAAATACAATTGCTTTATTATTGTGAGTACACACAATATGCTATGCACATAGAGAATGTGCATCAACATGAATGCAAACTGATATAAACGCAGTGCATAGAATGCTGTGTGCGAAATGCTTTTATAGCCTTTCTAAAACCTGTCCTGTCAGCATCCACCCTGCCTAAGCCTTAGCATTCCCACTGCATGTTGTGCATGACCAGGCATGCTTGGACACAAGATAGAAAACTTTTCAGCTTACATTGTGGGCAGCATTTTAATAGACTTAAATTATTAATTGAAATAACAAATATAGGCGATTTCAAAACAACGGTACGTGATAGGGAAATGTCATGGTGATTTTTGTAATCAGCAGCCCAAAATCTATAAGATACACCCAAAAGTATTCAGGAAGCAAAATCTTTGTTGTCCAGTGTAATTTAGCTGTTCTTCAGAACGGATCAAATTACGTGAATAACACTGCCCTTGAAATCAACCATTTTTCACAAATATGAACGTCAGAGTCAGAACCAACATATTTATACATGTCAAATGCTGAATGCCATGTCTCCAACCCTGGAGTGTGCTGAAGAGGACTGTTATGGCCCTCTCACTGGATGGTTCACCGAGAAGAAGTTGTACCCTGATTCCTCAGAATTATGCACATCAGAGGAGAGTATGCTGCCTTCAGTAGCAAGCCAAAAAAAAACCTATAACACATCCCCAGTTATAACACAGTGAAGGAGAGCAGCATAAGCTTATGAAAGCCCTTGTATAGATGTTTGGGGGGGGTTAAACAAAAAAGTTTCCCTGGCAAATAGAACAGTGTCTTAAATGTTCCATTATACAATAATGGAACTCTTCTGGGGAAAAGCAAGTTCAGGAAACAGTCGTGTTGGACTAGATTATCTAATATATTTCTTCTGTTATATTCTGGGAGGGATTGGCTATGTGTGCCCTTTTCTGATTTTTCTTGCACAATAGGTACTGTAAACTATCACCACCTTTGATTATAGTAAAGAAAATAGGTAGAGTTTTAGGTTAAAAAGTCTTCAGAAAACCAACCTACTGTATGATTGCATCATTTTGAATTACCTGTAGAACAATGTCTTTGTCTGTTAGGTGGCGAGTATATCGTGCCTGGCTGGCTGTCATCAGTCACTAAAGCTAGCTATTTGTCATACTGTCATGGTTAATAGAGGATTTTATGCTTTTCACAATTTTTAAGAAAGTTGTGGCTGCTTAACAGACCACTGCAAGAGTTCCTTTAGCTTTTTTAATAAGAAAAAAAATTAAGGTTGCAGCCCTTATAGTTGAGAAGATAATCTTCCAAATGTTAAATGAGTGACCCTGGTGCAATATTGGCTTCCTAAATCCTTCCTGCAAACAGTGCTTTTGCAGATTGTTCATTTTCTTTATATAAAGAAATGTGTTGAGAGATGACAGGAGATTTATAAAACCATGGAACTTATATATATGTATAACATGCTTTCTCAGAACTTGACCTAAAAATTTTATAAGAAATGTGTTAATATTCTGGGCCAGATTCTGTAGCCAGAACTGAAGCAAAGGGGCTGCAATCCAGCTGCAACTACCCAGCAGAGAGTTCCCCTGGCATAGTGCAACTCTGCCTGTCTCTTGGAGTAAGGGACACGTTGGAATCAGAGAAGAATCCTCCACTGGCCTAGGGCCCATTATAGAACTCCTATATCTATGGCAGGCAATAGCTATAAATTGTGTCAGGGCTGGGAATGAAGCTGATTCTCTAATGCTTTCCCTTGGATACCTGCTTCACCCCGTGCTGGAGAGAATCTAGCCCAGTAATTGGAGCATGGGTGTTTCCTATTTTAACACATATTACATTTACTCAGTTTAGAAAAAGTTGATAGATATGAAAAAAATTGCTGTAATTTTTGGGTCTTTTCCAGCTAATACTGTGACCCCATCCCACCCCCAGACATAGCCATGAGTTTCCCAATTTTTTCTACATGCCACAAAAACAGCCTTACCAATCATCCTATACATCCTCTGTGGTGATTCTCTTCAATATCACTTCTGAAGTGTTTTTAAAAATTGAGATCTTGGGATCTTTGGTTCTGTCTTCGAGTGATTGCTCATATCCATTCCCCTTAGGTGAGTGCGCGCCCACGTGCACGCCTCCTGGACTTTTTTCCCTTAGCAGACTCTGTAGGGCCGGCTCTGGCACCCCCTGGAGTGCCGTGTTCATGCTGCAGTACATAGGGCGCCGCCGGCCCCACAGATCCTCAGTTTCTTCTTTCCACCTGTGACGCTGACTGGAACAACAGCTTGCTCCCTCAAGTATTTTCCCTTGGTTATAGTTAGTGTAGCAGTTCTTGTTGAACTTAGTTAGTTTAAAGTTAAGTTAGAATAATTTAGTTTAGGAGAGTTAGAGAGCTTTAGGGCTCAAGCAACCAAGGGAGAAAGGGCCTATGTCCTGGGGCAAGCTCGCGATGGGTGTCCCCGAAGGGTGGGCACGCCTGGCACCGGAGCAACGGACGCCCACCTCTCGTCGTCAGAGAGTTGAGCTGGTCAGCTCCTCTCCCTCCTCGGAGTCCAACGCATCGTCCCGGCACCAGAGCCGGTCCCCGAGGCAGTACCGGTCAAAGTCGGCGTCGCCAACTGGACACTCCCGGGCTTTGGACTCCAATGCGGCACCAAGGCACAGGTCCCATCACTGTTCACCGGCATCAGGGAAAAGGTGCTGCAAGTCCCCAGTGCAGTGGCACCGGTCTTCATCGTCATCGTTGGCTTCACCCAGGTGCCGGCACTGATCCAGATGGCACCATTGCCCTTGGGGTCATCCAGTAGTGGGTCCCGAAGCAGCAGAGCTAGACGGCACCGACGGCACCATTCCAGCACCTCGGGTTCCCGGAAGGGTAAGGGCTCCTGACGCTGAGAGGAGGTGCAGCCCCCAGCACCGATGCCGGCACCGGGATGGCCTCAAGCCCTGTGGCAGTGGCCATATTGGGGCTATGGGGAGCACAGGTCAGGCAGAGAACTATGTCAGCCCCTGCCTCAGTGACTCAGCAGGTGCCCCCCGAAGTTCAGCCGGTGCAGGAGAAGGATCATTCCTCAGGGGAGGAGTCAGTTCCTGGTGAGAGATCCTCTACAGGGCCACGCCACCTATCCTCATCCTCTTAACCGGATGAGGCGGCATATAGAGACCAGAGGGTGCCCCTGATTGACTTCAGGGCACATCAGAAGCTCCTAAAGAGGGTGGCCTTAAACCTCAACTTAGAGGTCAAGGACCTCATGGAGGAGGAGGACCCCCTCTTTGGGCATGTGGGGGCACAGGGACCTGCCTGTACATGAAAGGGTACTGCGGCTGGCCAAGGCAGTTTGGCAAACTCCCTCCTTGGTTTCCCCAACTTCCAAGCACGCCAAGAAGAAATATTATGTGCCTTCTGAGGGGCATGAGTACCTGTTCACGCACCCAGCCCCGGGGACATTGGTGGTGGATGCCACCAACCAAAAGGACAGGCAGGGGGCCCAAGGTTCTACTCCCAAGAACAAGGAGGGCAGGAAGCTGTACCTTTTCGAGAGCTGTACCTGTTCCATATAGCGAACCACCAGACCCTCCTGGGGAGATATAACCTGAACCTTTGGGACTCTATGCGAAGGTTTGCAGAGGTTTTATCCCAGGACCAAGCGTCGGACTTTTCCATGGTCCTGGAAGAGAGGGTGACCATTGCTAACACGGCTCTCCAGACTGCGTTGGACGCAGTGGACATGGCGAGCAGGGCTATGGCCTCTGCTATTGCCATGCAGTGTTCAGTGTGGCTCCAGTCGTCAGGGCTGTCACAGGAGGTGCAGCATTCAATCCAGGATCTGCCCTTTGATGGGGCTGGTCTGTTTTCAGACAAAACAGATGAGAAGCTGCACACCCTGAAGGACTCAAGAGCCACACTATGCTCTTTGGGCTTGTACACCCCATAGGCCATGAGGTAACAGACCCACCAACAGCAGCAGTGCCCCCAGCAGCAGCAACAGCAACAGCAACAATCTAGGCCACTGCCTAGGCCCTTTCCTCCCACGAGGGGCAGAGATAGGAGCAGGGACATTGGACGGCGCGACCGCTCCAGGTTGTCCTCCGCATCCCAGCAGGGGCCCCCCAAGGGTCCTAAAGGAAAGTGGCAATTTTGATGGTGCGCCCGAGGTTGGCATCATTATCCCCCTCTTGGATTCACCCCTGGCTTTCAGAGACAGGCTAAGGCCCTTTTACGAACAGTGGCGGGACATCATGTCGGACCGCTGGATCCTTGATGTAGTACGCCGGAGTTATGCCCTACAGTTCACAGCTTCCCCTCCGCCCATTTCTCCCCTTTCCCGTCCCTCTTCAGGGACCCATCTCATGAGCAGCTCCTTGTTCAGGACATCCACTCTCTCCTAGACAAAAGACCAATAGAATCAGTTCCTCCGCTCGAGGTGGGGAGTGGGTTCTACTTGAGGTACTTCCTCGTCCCGAAAGCCAAGGGCGGTGTCAGGCCTATATTGGACCTGCGCAGACTAAACAGGTTCATAAAGAAACTCAAGTTTCGCAAGGTGTCCCTAGCAGCCATTATCCCAGTTCTGAATCCAGGAGATTGGTTTACCACCCTCAACTTGAAGGAAGAATACTTTCATATTTCCATCCTTCCCAGCCACGGGCATTTCCTCAGGTTCATTGTAGCTGGTGGCCACTACCAGTTTACGGCCCTGGCCTTCAGCCTGTCATCTTTCCCAGGGTCTTTACGAAGTGTGTGGCAGTAGTGGTAGCCTACCTGAGAAGCAGAGGGGTCCAGATTTTTCCCTACCTGGACAACTGGTTACTAAGGGGCAGGTCCAGGTCCCAGGTGCACGAGGCGGTATCCCTCACCTATGCCACTTGCAACAGCCTGGGGCTGCTCATCAACGAGCAGAAATTGAGAAAGACCCCAGTGCAATGCATAGAGTTCATAGGGGCCTCCTTGGACTCAGTGCGAGCCAAAGCCTCCCTCCCACGCTCGAGGTTCGAGGCCATGTCAGCGATAATTTCACAACTACAGCGGTACCCCATGACGACAACCAGGCAGTGCTTTCAGCTGTTGGGTTACATGGCCGCGTGTACATATGTGATGAGGTTGGCCCACCTCAAGCTCAGGCCCCTCCAGGATTGGTTGGCCTCAGTGTTCGTGCCCAGCAGGCACCGGTTGGACAGAGTGGTAACAGTTCCCCCCATAGTTCTGATGTCACTACAATGGTGGAAGAACCCCGGGGCAGTGTTGGAAGGGGTTCCGTTCAGGGACTTGACTCCTTCGGTCACCCTGATCTCCGATGCCTCGGATGTGGGGTGGGGGTTCTACATCAGCGACAACCTGAGCACGCAAGGGCACTGGTGGCAGGAGGAGAGAGACCTCCACATCAAAGTGAAAGAACTCAGGGCAGTCAGGTTAGCATGCAAAGTGTTCCTCGAGTTTTTATTGGGCAAGATGGTACAGGTGCTGATGGACAATACCGCAGCAATGTTTTATATCAACAAGCAAGGGGGAGCATGCTCCACAGCACTTTGCTGGGAAGCGGTTCGACTTTGGGACTTCGCAGTGAGGCACGACTTTTGTTTAACCACCTCTAACCTCCCGGGGGTCAGGAATGACAAGGCGGACTGCCTCAGCAGGTAGTTTCTACCCCAACACGACTGGTCACTGCATCCGGAGGTAGCGGCTAGAATTTTCCGCAAGTGGGGTGTTCCCTGACTGGCCCTGTTCACATCGTCCTGGAACAGGAAGTGCCCGAGGTTTTGCTTGCTCCAGGGTCACGAGCTGGGCTCCATCTCTGATGCATTCCTCATCGAATGGATGGGGACCCTCATGTACGCGTTTCCCCCCATCCTGCTTTTACCCAAGGTCCTCTTGAAAATCAAGAGGGACAGAGCGGACGTGATCCTGATTGCCCCCAGCGTGGCTGAGACAGCCCTGGTTCAGTATGCTGCAGGACCTCTCTGTTGCCATGCTGATCGAGCTCCCGAAGATTCCAGACCTGCTCTCCCAGGACCATGGTCACCTACTGCACCCGAGACTGGACTCCCTGCACCTGATGGCCTGGAGACTCTCTGGCTGACGGAAGAGGAAAGAGCCTGCTCGATGCAGGTCCAGCATGTTCTGCTGAACAGCAGAAAACTTCCACAAAGGTCATATATAGCGCCAAGTGGAAGAGTCTGTCCCCTATACAGGCTATCTTGGAGTATATGTTACAACTTAGGCTCCAAGGTTTAGTGCTAGCCTCCCTTAAGGTGCACCTGGCGGCCATTTCAGCTTTCCATCAGCCATTGGAGGGGCAGTCCCTGTTTTCCCACCCAATGTCAGTGAGGTTCCTCAAGGGGGTTGAGAGGCTCTATCCGCAGATCCATGACCCGGTGCCTCCCTGAGATCTCAAACTGTTCCTCTCTAGACTCACGGGGCCCCCCTTCGAGCCCTTGGCCACATGCCCCCTGCTAATCCTGTCCTGGAAGGTGGCCTTCCTGCTGGCCATTACATCAACTAGGAGGTCTCTCAGTTAAGGGCATTGACCTCGGAGTCCTCCTATACCGTGTTCTTCTGGGATAAGGAGCAGCTGAGACCCCATCCAACTTTCCTGCCTAAGGTGGTCTCGCAATTTCATTTTAATCAACACATCTTCCTCCCCGTGTCTTTTCCTAAACTGCATGAATCGGAGGAGGAAAGGAGATTGCATTCCCTGGATGTGAGGAGAGCCCTGGACTTCTACATCGAGAGGACAAAGCCCTTTGAGAGGACTATGCAGCTCTTTGTCACGGTGGCGGACAGGATGAAGGGATCCCCAGTCTCCACATTGTGCATCTCCAAGTGGATCACCGCGTGCATAAAGCACTGCTACAAGCTGGCAGGCGTCCAGGTCCCCGGGATCATAGAATCATAGAATCATAGAGTTGGACGGGACCTCAGGAGATCATCTAGTCCAACCCCCTGCTCAAAGCAGGACTATTTTCAGCTAAATCATCCTGGCAAGATTTTTGTCAAGCCTCAGCTTAAAAACCTCTAAAGATGGAGATGCCACCACCTCCCTAGGTAACCCATTCCAATGCTTCACCAACCTCCTAGTGAAAAACTTTCCTAATGTCCAACCTAGTCCTCCCCCACTGCAACTTGAGACAGTTGCTCCTTGTTCTGTCATCTGCCACCACTGAAAACAGCCTAGCTCCATCCTCCCTGGAACCCCCTTTCAGGTAGTTAAAGGCTGCTATCAAATCCCCCCCTCATTCTTCTTTTCTGCAGACTAAACAAGCCTAGTTCTTTCAGTCTCTCCTCATAAGTCTTGTGCTCCAGCCCCCTACTCATTTTTGTTGCCCTCCGCTGGACTCTCTCCAACTTGTCCACATCCTTGTTCTAGTGGGGGGCCCAAAACTGGACACAATACTCCAAATGCGGCCTCACCAATGCCAAATAGAGGGGAATAATCACTTCCCGTGATCTGCTGGCAATGCTCGTACTACTGCAGCCCAATATGCCATTAGCCTTCTTGGCAACCAGGGCACACTGCTGACTCATATCCAGCTTCTTATCCACTGTAACCCCCAGATCCTTTTCTGCAGAGCTGCTGCCTAGCTCGTCGGTCCCCAGTCTGTAGCTGTGCATGGGATTCTTCCATCCTAAGTGCAGGACTCTGCACTTGTCCTTGTTGAACCTCATCAGATTTCTTTTGGCCCAATCCTCCAATTTGTTTAGGTCCTTCTGTATCCTATCCCTCCCTTCCAGAGTATCTACCACTGCCCCTAGCTTAGTGTCATCTGCAAACTCGCTGATCATGACTTGCTAATCGTGATGGCGCACTCAACCAGGGCCCAAGCCTCCTTGGCAGCCTTCCTGGAAAAGGTCCCCCTGCATGACATCTTCAAAGCTGCTACCTGGTCGTTGGTGCACACCTTTGCATCACACTACACCATCATCCAGCAGACGAGGGAGGATGTGCGATTCAGTAGGGCCATACTGAGAGCAGCTCATCGATGACTCCTACCTGCCTCCGAGGTATGGCTGTTTAATCACCTAAGGGGAATGGATATGAGCAATCACTCAAAGACAGAAAACATGGTTACTTACCAGTAACTGTTGTTCTTCGAGCTGTGTTGCTCATATCCATTCCACACCCACCCTCTATCCCCATTGTCGGAGTCAGCAGAAAGAAGGAACTGAGGGTCTGTGGGGCTGGTGGCACCCTATGTACCGTGGCATGAGCGCGGCACTCCAGGGGATGCCGGAGCCAGCCCTACAGAGTCTGCTAAGGAAAAAAAGTCCGGGAACCATGCACGAGGGCGCGCACTCACCTAAGGGGAATGGATATGAGCAACACATCTCAAAGAACAACAGTTACTGGTAAGTAACTATGTTTTTTGGTGGACATTATAAATAAATTATTAGGAAAGTCTGAATAGATATAAAAAGACCCAATATTGTGAAGGAATAATCCATGAGAGATAACATTGAAAAGTTTAGCACTGATGATAATATACTTATGCTAAGATTTTCAAAAATAGCCAGTGAGTTTGGGAGTGTAACAGGGTGGCATTCCTCTCATGAATGTCCCCTTGTGGTTGGGTGTGAACTTTCTGTTTATTAGTTCTTGGTTGGAACAGAGTGGTACCCACTTCTCACGAACACTTCCCTGGCTGATGATTTCTTCGGCGGATCTTCAGTGACTCAGCCCTCTGGCTGAGTTACACATGATCTGTGGGTGGAACAAACAAAAACCCTTTCTGTGGTATAGTCTTTACAATTTGTCAGGGCTTCCTCCTAAGAGACACTGCTTTCCTGTAACAGTTTAACAGGTACCGTCAGTTGGTCTGTCCTTTATGGCAGTCCTCCCTGGGCTCAGTCTTTAATCAGACCAACAGGGCCCATCATGATACTCTCACTTAGTCTGGCTAGGCTTTGGGCTCAATCCTTGGTCAGCTGTGAAGACAGCCAGGCACTGTTCTTCACTCCCCCAGTCTTCAGCAGCTTTACCTGGGCTCTGTCCTGCCTGCAATGACCTGTCCCTGGTTCTGCTGCTGTTCCAGCCAGACAGGCACCCAGTTTTCCTTCTTCCAGATCCAGACAGCAACTGACTGCTTTCCCTATGCTGCTTCCTTTTATATGGCCCTTCTGGCCCCTGATTGGCTGTTCCAACAGTCCCTCTAGTAGGCTGCTCCCCTGCAGCCACTCTAGACTGCCTGAAGGACTTCTCATACTTTAAGTACCATATCTGAGACATCTTGTGTGTTATCAGCAGCTCCAAATGAAATCAGTCTGGGTGTTCACTACTTCTGAAAATCAGGCTCAAGGCTGGATACCCATAAATTGAGGCATCCAAAATTTGTGGCCATTTTGAAAGTTTGGGCTTTATTACTGGTAGACCAAAAAAATCATATTTTCTTTTGTTCAGCAAGTGAAGTAGGAGTTACATGTAGAAATATAATGTTGAGGGGGCTTGAGGCCTTTCATTGTACTTACAGTGGGGATTAGGGAAAAAATATTGGAATTAATTTATATCTTTATTCACCAACCAACCATCTGCTGTCTGGGAAAATTGTTCAGATTAGCTAACTGAATTTAGCTAATCTAGAAAGTGAAGGCACCATCTGTGTGGAGCAAGAAGACCTCATATTAACATTGATTATCATGTTGTTGGAATCATGATGATCTGTATATTCACGTAGAAAAGTTAGATGCTGTGCATTTATCCTCATGATACAAAAGATCTGCAGTTAGTGTGTAGCCAGCAGTATTGAGTACGCTAGTGGATCCAGCATGCTACTGAATTGCTCAATAGAATTCAATACCTTGTTCAGCTAGCATTTCTGGCATATGTATTTGTAGTCCAAAAGTCCACACTCTAGGGCCCTGTCTACACTGAGAATTTTCTGAAGTATTCCCACCATTGTTCTAGAATAGGTACTGCTTTATGGGAGCGCTGTAGCCTAGCTGCCACTGTTTTTACAATCACATCATTTAGACCTGCTCTTAACCTAACTCATCTAATGCTTTTCTTCACTGGTATAACTGAACAAGATAAGGTCTATAGAAAGATGTGTACAAATGTTATTCTACCCTGCCCTAAAATGTAAGTTCTCTGGGGCAGGGGCACACTTTCTAAGAGTTTGGAGAGCATCTTGAATACTATGGCTACTTCTGGTAATGAAGTATATGATGATAAAAGAAAGGGAGTTTTCTCAAATATTTTTTGTAGAGATTCCACATATTTGTAATTATAAAATGGGCATTAGAAGATAATCTGATTGGATGATGAGGGTTTCAGTTGTGAAGGTATGTGAAATAACTCCTGAGGCAGAACACAAAAGTTATCTACCTTCCATCATATTGTGGCAAACGGCCGGCTTCTCCCTAGTGGGTCTTGCACTTTTGCCTCTCGTAGTGGGCCAGGCGTCGTCGGTTACCCCACCTTCCCAGGGAGGGGGGTAGGGACCTGGGCCCACCCACTCCTCCGGGTCCCAGCCCAGGGGCCGTCTGAGTAGCAGCTCTGTGCTGCTGGCACCTTACTCGCAGCTGCAGGCTTTTTCCCTGGGCTACTTTCCCACCTCTGTCTTTCTGGCTTCTTGAGCCCAGTACCTTCCTCAGGACTCCACCTCTCTCCCACACACCGCTGCACTCCATTCTGTTCTTCTTCACAACTCCACACTTTGTTCTTCTTCACAATCTTCACACACTCCTCTGCTCATCATACACCTACTCCTTCCACTCCCACCCTGTCTCTCAGGAGTAGAGAGTTTCTATAGGCACCTGGGTGGGGCCTTAATTGGTGTCAGCTGACTCTAATTACCCTGTACTGACTCTGGCTAGTTTATAGGGAATAAAGCCCAGATCATTCTGACACTTACATAGCGCCCTTCTAGAACTTTCCTACTGCCCTCTGCCCTTGCTATACCACAATATACACTACTTTCCATGCTTTTTCAAATATTTTTCAAATAGTTCAAATATTCCGTGCTTTCAAATATTCCATGCTTTTTAAATATTTTTCAAATATTTCAAATATTTTTCAAATATTCATAAAAATGTTTTTTTCCCTGATGCTTTTAAAGTTTAGACACCTTATTTTTTGACTCTCCTGTAACTTTAGACACTTATTAGTAATCTCTTTTTTCTACCTCACATCTATTTTGTAATAAATACTTTATCTGGGAATTTCTGTGCTTTTGAGGCCAAATCCAAAGCCACTAAAGTCATCAGGAGTCTTTTTATGGACTTCAGTGGGCTGTAGAGCAGGCCCTTATTGCACAGAGGAGTGTTTTTATAGTGGGATTATGTAGGTTGTATAAGGATTATATTAATGACTGGAGCAGCCTTAACTATAAGTAAAGGATTTTGTGTGGGACTATATTTATATACTGAACATCACCATATATGATAGAACCATTCTAAGTGTATGGAATTAAGTTTATAAGGTAGAATACTCAGAGTAAAAGATCCTTGAATTGGGTGATAAGGATACCTTTATCAGATGTACATGAACTTTAAAAGCTGAAAGATATTACAAATTTTGGGTATGCAACTCTGTGTCTAAATATGTCACTTTGATTTTTGATCTACTTATATGTTTAGATAGTTGTTGCTATCTTTTCTGGAGAGTGAGCAAAATAAAAAAAGATTGGAGAAGAGAAAAAGAGGAGAAAATTGTGTAACATGTGGGACCTATGTTTGTTTGTACAATGTATATAGCATAGTAGGGTAACCATCTCTATTTGATAATACTGAGAGGACTACATATGGTCTGAGAAGAGAAGAAGACAGTCTTAAACTGAACTGTGTTTTCATTCAGTGAATATCCTGAGAGCCTTATTTATTTCCAGACATCTCACATTATTTTGCTAATAGACATAATTTGAAATAAGAATTATTTAGGTGAGTGTTTGCAGACCTATCCTTTCTAAAATAACAACAGTCCTGCACCTGCAATTATTGTATTTTAATACACGTACTGGTTTGCAGAGCAATATATAAGGGTAGATCCTGTGCTCTCCATTCAGGCAAAACTCCCATTGAAGAGACAGAATGGAAATTTGTTTTCACTCTGTCTCCTCAGATGGACTTCCATGGGAGGTGTTTTGCCTGAGAAGGGTGTTTACAGATAGAACCTTGGCTTTAGAGAGCTCATGGGCTGTAGATTGAAAGGTTCAGAGCTAAAAAATTAGGCCATTTTGAAGCCTTGCATTAAAATTTAATTTCATTACTCATATTATTATTTATTCAATGGCCTTGAAGTCACTGTGTTTTTGCTTCTTTAAAGAAGAGGTGTAGAATCAATTCCATAATGTAGTCAAAATGGAGAATTCTTTCCCTTCTCTAAAAGGCTCCTCATTGAAGAACTATATGATAAATAGGTTTGATTTTTGCAACCCTTTGTTAAGCCTGGTATGAATTAAGACGTGTGGTCAGTTTGAGGCAATTGGGCTGTATGAAGACTTCTGTATACTCTTGGCCAACCTTTATTACCTCATGGTTTCCCCTCAATTCATCTGCCATCATCAAGAGGCATGGGCTTAAATTGCAACAAGGGTAGTTTAGATTAGACATTAGGAAAAACTTCCTAACTGTCAGGGTAGTTAAGCACTAGAATAAATTGCCTAGGGAGGTTGCAAAATCTCCCTCCTTAGAGATTTTTAAGAGCAGATGGGACAGACACCTACCAGGGATGGTCTTAGATATGCTTGGTCCTGCCTCTTGAGGTCCCTCCCACTCTTACACTTCTATGATTCTATATGGCTCAATTCTTCAATGTGTTTAAATAAACTAGGCTAAAAATCTTCCATAGTTTTGATTAATTGATATAACTAAGGGTTAAATACATGACAGTTCAAGTAGTGACAAGTAAATAACAAAGTACATCTGAAAGTAACAAATATATACAAAACTGTAATAAAAGACTCTAATTCTGTCTTGGGCTGTGCTTTGTGATTTGTTTCAAGAAATTCTCAATGGAATTAGAGTCCCATAATTCACAGTTGCCTGCTACCCAGTGTCTGTTTATTTTGTCAAGAAACAGACAAAGAGAACTCCTGAGTCCTTACTGGCATCCAAAGAAGTTGGAATTAATTTTTCATTTAGTAGTAAATAGTTATAACGCCACCATGAACTTCTCTTGGGACTTCGATCTGAAGAGTCAAAACATCTGAAAATGTCTATGCTGCTGAAAGGATATTATTTCTATTCTAACGATGGATGACTTGAGTCACAGAGAAGCTTTGTGACTTGTATAAGATTACACAAGAAGTCTGTGGCATCTGTGGAAATTGCACCAAGGTCTCTCTACACTCAAGTGTAGAGTATGCTTCTTGTCTTTTTCAGGGTTTTAAAAAAAAAAGGGAGTTCAGGCATAAAGACAAACAAACAAGGAAATCATTAGAGTCAAAGGGTCAAGGGCACCAGGCTATACTTCAATATCATTCACAAAGGGTAAGCAAGCACCATCATGAAACGACATAATATTGGAACTACAAAACGCTTTGAGAATGTTGAGCTTACGGTCATGCCAGTATAAGAATCTGCCTTTTGTTGGAATACAAGTTACTCATCCTGATACATTTCTGCCCAACTCTTTGCAGTGGTTTGCATGTGCTGGCAACTAATTTGTAAAGTGAGCACATTTATCCAAATTCTAACTTCATAACATCATGATAATGTTGCTCTGGCTACAGTAAGTTTAGAGCCATTTTCATATGTGGCCTCTATATTCAGATGCTTGCTTAAAACTTTTTTTAAAAAAAATTCTGTCATATGAGCATGAGTTTTTTATGCTGATCTCTGCTGAAATGTGAGTTTTTTTGAAGATTGTTCAATTATGTGATCACCTGAACATTATTCAGACACTCCTTTTGCACAGATCAAGTATTTGTTTGTTTCTTAAGAGTTCAAATCAGTCATGAATGAGAAGGGCATGTCTTCCAACATATAAAATGGACGGAGAAGCAATGAATTTTTAAGTATTTGGGCTAAGACTAAAAAAAATGTAGTTCCTAATACCACATTTTGGCACCTAAATAAGTGGTCTCATTTTCAAAGATACTAAGCACCCAGCAGCTCCCATTGACTGGACAGGCATATAGTTAGAGCTCATCATGTTTATTAAATGCCCATTCACATAAGCACAGGTGTTTTATACATATATGAGATAATTCAAAAAATTAATTTTGCCTGTGTTCTAACGAGATGAAGTGGCTGAAATATACTTTTCAAAGTAGTGGCTTGTGCTAGGGCCCCAATACAGCAAAACAATTATTTTTCCCACCATATGTGGGAAATGGGTATCTGTGGAGCAAGCACATAGGGAATTCCAGACTATCTGCACATGTTAGAGCTGGGTTCTGCAGCAGCTCTTCTTGGTCAGAAGCACGAAAAAGAGTGCACAAATGTCGTCTGCACGGAAGTGGTTCCAGGACTGAGGCGCCTCTTCCAGTCCAGGAGTTAGTATCGTAGCTGCAGATATGTGCCACATCTTATCCTTAAATTGCAGGCAGATTTCTTCCTAATCAAGTTCCTATTTACTCAGATTGTATCTTTTTGTGTGTGGGTAGGTAACAAAGATTAAGTTTGTACTACGTGCATATATTTAAGTCATACATTATGCATTTATTTGTATGTCCGATTGATCAGACACAATTCATTTTTTTCTGAAAACTAAAAGAATAAAATGCACAAACCCTTCACTAATGCAATTTTATGGTTGAGCTTTTGCTTCCCTCAGCAACTGGAATGCTTCCTTATTGCACATACTAACACACAGAGACATACATGTGTGTTTCTCTGTGTGTGTGCTGTGGTGGAGTTGCAGTTGCTGTGGGAATCAATAAATCAGACCTTTGAGTATATGTGTATGTAGGTGTGCATTATTGATGGTATTTCTGTGGTTAAGGATGAGCTGGAATCTGTAGCTCAAACTTCAATGATCAGATTTGATCACCAAATTTAACACATTCTTCAGAAGAGAATTCAGTTTTCAGAAATCATTTTTGGTCAAATATAGTTAATATTGCTCATAAGTTAGAATAATATTCACTACCTGAGCCAAATAAATACTTTCTCTTATGAAATTTGGCTTTGATCTTTTCTCTTTTCTTGTGTGTGGTCTCCTCAGTGCTTGTGATCTCATCGTTGTTTTTTTACAATATTTGATGTTTTGCTGAAGTTTTGGCCCCTGAATCATTTGCTCCTGTGAGACTCTCAACTTCTATTAAAGTTGTAAAGAAAGGCTCAAAAAACATGATCCTAAGTACTCAAAAACTAGAAGGCAAATAAAAAGAACCCAAATGAGTTTTTTTTTTAATCTCATATCTAATGATTTTAGGGGGCTGATTCATAATTTTTTAATACTTGGGGTTATCAATCCTTCCTCCTCCTGCCTAACAAACCATATTTACCATAAACAGACTTCACCGACCCAGAGCATAACATCTCAGCGATAGGCTACTTTTCAACTCTGCACACTGACCTAAAATCTGCTATTCCCCTCAGTCATTATACCCTAATTTAGGTCCCAGTGCAGCAAAGCACTTGAGCACAGGGCCTTCACTCAAAAGAGAGAAACTTTGCATGCCTTGTTTACATCTCACTAACTGTAGCTAGTCTGCCTTAAAGTGCCTTGTGTCAGAACCTGTTTTCAAAGTTAATGTTTTGCATCTTCAGGTCTGTCTAGGCTGCACACCACTTGCAGTGAAAAACAGGCTGCATCCACACTGTCGTGTGTAGTTACACACAGCAGTGAAAGGCTCTGGCAGAGATGAGGCAGAGGGGAAATGCTCTGGTAGTGGGGAGCTTTTCCTGTTGTCTCCCACTGCCAAAGCCTTTCTCTGCTGCAAGAATCTTTCCCTGCAACAAGAAAAGACTCCAGCAGCTCTTTGCAATAAACTTTCCCTGTTGCCTCCCCTTCCCCGCCAGAGCCTTTTGCTGCTTCTGGAGTGTTTCCCTGTGGCATGGAAAGACTAGCAGTAGGGAGGCAGCAGGACACTACACTGCTATTTTTTGCAGTGTAGATGGGAGAGGCACTGCTGGGGTGTATAGAAAGCCATGTAGGGTACAATCATGTCTTTAC
Source organism: Mesoclemmys tuberculata (assembly GCA_007922155.1). NCBI lineage: Eukaryota > Metazoa > Chordata > Testudines > Chelidae > Mesoclemmys > Mesoclemmys tuberculata. The sequence continues at coordinate 63,593,729 of ML675604.1, read as the reverse complement.
TTGCTTAAGCAGTGCCTTGTTATCTCCACTGTTGTTTATACCCAGATTAGGGACACATGCAATGTATGTACTCTACACACTGCCATAAGGAGCACGCAGCATAGACATACCCTTAGGTGGCAGTAAGGAAAAGGAATAACTCCACTTTAGGGTGAATTGGTTCACCCTTAGATTTGTGTGGACCAATTTCTAACTACCATGCTTAAGGCTGTCCTCCAACTAGTATCCCACACTGCATTGCTTCACACCCGGATTGACCTGTCTGGGTACCTGTCTGCCCTCTACTGCTCTAGAGGGATAAAGCCTCTCTGGTTTAAATGCTGGCAGACAGCCAGAGATGCCCCTGTTTGAAACCAGGCAGTAGTGTGCTCACATACCCTTTATAATATGCCTGTGCCTGCGCTTCTGTGTTGAACCCTACAGAGGTCCTGGATTTGATTGCCCTCTTTAGAGACAGGCATGCCCAGTCCCATCTGGATAAGGATCATTAGACTGCAAAAATCTACTGTTAGAGAAACTGAAGGCAAAGGGACATTCCTCGAGCTGGTCCCATTGCCAAGTCAAAATACAGAAGACAAGGGACCATAACAGTACCTCTGGTACTGCCCCCACAATCTACCGACATTACGAGGAACTGAACCTCACGTAGGCAAGTGATGCCACCCCCAAACCCAGAGTTGCTGTGGGAGATAGTGCTACAGAGAGCATGGCAAGAACTCAACACAGCATGGCAAGCACCCAACAAATCACCCGACTGCTCCTTTGACCACACACATGCCTTGGGATCCAACCAAGAGGGCAGCCAAGTGCTGTATGACTTGTCAGAGGAGGACAATCAGCAAGAACCCTTTGGGAAAGCCATACAGAAACAGCTGTGGAAGAGAACTCTGCCAGCACCCTGCCGGGTGTAAAATGGGGGATGGGGGATTGCTGTAGTATACAACTGTATAGGGAGATTTAAACTACTTCTAGGTTGGTGCTGTCCAGTTCTACGTCAGGCAGAGCGCTGAGCTTCTCTTCACCTTCTTGGCACTTAATCCCCTCACTCTCAGCAAACTATACATGGTGTTCGCCCCAAAGACTTAAAGTTTTATATTTCTCTGCAGTATCTAATCCCACAAATTCCACAGCCACCAGTGACAATTTTTCATGTCTGAACCCCCCCCCCCCCACATCAGTCTGCTTCCTGCTCTCTCTGCCTTCCCCTTATAGTCTTGATGGTCCCCCCCACCATTACCCATCTTACTCAAAATGAAATCCATGCCGGAAAATTAAACCTTTAACATTTCTGCACAATGTGAACGCTCACAATCATCAGCCACCTTTTCTGCATCCCAGCCCTCTCTCCTTTTCTTCTCCCAACAAGGCTGCTTCCTTCTCTCTCTCTCCCTCCCTCTCCACTCCAGCCACCTTGGACGTCCCCAGCCTCCTGCCCCCTGGCTCAGGATATCAGCACCATGGGAGTTAAAAAATATGAAATGCATTGCATATGTCACCTTGATAGTAGCCCCAGAAACAGAAAGATTTAAAACATCATTAGAAATGGTACATTGGCTGACAGTTTCATTAGTGAACGTAGCTTTTTCAAAAGTTTAGAGTCTATGATGTAAATGCCCCAAATCAGGCTACAGAGACATTTCTGAATGCATATATTTTCACACACTTATAATGTTTTTGGATGTAGCATAATCACTGCAGAATTCTATTAATTTTGCAGTTCACAAGAGAAAACTTCAGTAAAAGATAATGCTCAATTTTGTCATGAACATTGGATGGCAAAGCAGCAGTCTGTGCCATGCAGGTAATAAGTGTTCCTCTTCCACTCATGTACCAGTTGGGGGTAAACCATCCTGGTAAACAGCAGTGCTACATAACTCCCTGTTTCGTCCAAAGCCTTTTTGAACAGGACCTTGATCTGTCTCCTGGTGACTTGCCACCGGGTTGTATCTTCCAATGTCCAGGCAGCTTGCAGAGTTGCACATGTAATTACTAACTTGCTCCCTGCTTTTCTCTCATCTGCCCATGATATGGAAAAGCCATCCAACCTTCCAAACAATGTTAAAAAAAATCATAGCATGGTTATGATGGCATAAAGCCATCCCATCTACCCATCCTCTCTCCTCCCCCCAGAAAAATTCAGGAGTCCTATAATAGGGGGGAATAAGTTGGAAAATGTCTTAACACATCAAAAGGAACCAAGTAGGAAGAGAAGATGAGAATGGCATTCCAGAATTGTTGGAAGAGAAACATTTTCTCATTGTTGTCATTGAGACTGAGGAGTGGGACAATAAGTACATGCATGTTTTCTGATTTCCCATAGCACCTCTAACTGTGCAAAGAAGGAAGCTATGCCCACAGAAAGGCTGTCAAATCTCAGAAGGGGAGGGGAAAGCTAGAGAGAATCTGTTCCTTGAAATATTCAGTTCATCTCAACAGCAGCCCATGAAGACAGGGCTGTAGAGCAGTGGTTCTCAACCTTTCTAATGCCGTGACCCCGCAATACAGTTCCTCATATTGCGGTGACACCAAACCAAAAAATAATTTTGGTGGCTACTTCAAAACTGTAATTTTGCTACAGTTATGATTCGGACATAACTGTAATTTTGCTACAGTTATGATTCGGACATGACTACATCTTATAGTGGTCTCTTATAGTATAAGACCGATGTAGTTCACACTGTGTAAATGTATGGTGCTTTGTGTAAGTGTAAGCTGCTTTGTGTACTGTATAATGATTACACACAAAGCACCTTACACTTACACAATATTGTGTGTATGGTGTGTGTACTGTTTTTACATTATTAACCTTTTTTACACCAGCAGGCTGTCTCGCAGGCTCTCTTGGCTCTCCGCCTCTTGGCTCTCCGCCTCCTAGGCTTCTGTCCTCCGGCGCTTGCTGCGTCCGCCCACTGATGACGTCAGCAAGCGCCGGACACACGTAATGCGCTGCTATGGACTGTGGAGTGTTCCCCCCGCTTCCCCCGCCCCTTATGCCCCGGACGGATGATGCAATCATGTCTGCGCATGCGCGCAGGCATTCAGTTTGGAACGCGCATCCATAACGGTGTGCGTTCCAGCTGAATAGCGCTGCTACAGATGGTAGCGCGACTTCTCAGCGGCTAAAGCCATCGGAAATATGTATTTTCCGATGGCTTTAGGCGACCCCTGTGTTTTGGTTGTTCGACCCCCGCCGGGGTCGCGACCCACAGGTTGAGAACCACTGCTGTAGAGGGAAGGTTCCCTGAGACATTCTCAAAAGGTTGAAAGAGAGAGCATGGCCTGGGAGAGGGAGCGCATTGCTGTGAAAGGGGACATGATGCAGACAGTGCATAGGCAAGCAGCAGTGCAGAGCCCCTTTTGCTGCAAAGGTCAAGCACTGCCTCAGCATTCCAATGTCTTGCGAAATGCAGAGAATACATTATAGTGGGACCACCATTTCAGTCAACCTAACTACAATCAGCCTCACAGGAAGCTGAAGGGGAAATGGTGGCTTCTTATGAAAAGGCAAATGGATTGAGGTCTGGTTCATAATGGTGCTGATGTTGTGGCAATATGGTTAATGGTGGAGGAGGGGCAGGAGGATGAAAGCTAGCAGTTACTTCTGCCCATGCTCTGGTTGTGCTCAAAATGCATATGCATCATCTGTTAGTGTTAATGACTGCATGGTCACGGTGCTTAGCGCAAGGTCCTCCATGCTGCATGACTGCTGTTCGAAATTGGCTCTGGCAAAATGAATAGGTGCCAGGAGATGAATCATGAGACTTTGTTAGTACCTTAACAAAGTGGTGTGGACACACTTCAGTTCTCTGCAGGTAAATTGCTGTGGGTGAATGAACTACATTGATATAACATCTCAATGTTGGCCTCAGATCCATCAGCTGCTTCCATTCACTGATGCTGCAGGAGGCAACCTCCATAACTCCTTAACTCTATACCCCTGTTGACTCTGATCTGCACTGGCTTCTTCTTCCCTACTAGTACCACTCATGCCCATCCACACTGTAAATCCACATGACCTATCTCATAGGCACCTCTATCCCCCCACAAGCACTAAAAATCCAGAAAATCATCATTTAAACCAACAGTCACATCCACACCAGCTTTAACTCATGTACCTTCCCCACCTTAAGATCATAGCACCCAAATATAATCAGCCACAGTGGACAAACAGCTCAATTCCTCAAAGTTACACTCAAATACACAATGTAAATGCCAAGCTCATCCTTTTTCATGTTCAGACAACACATTATTCCAGAACACACATGTTGCTTTCATATTCAAACAGTACATGTCATTGCAGTACGCACATGTATATGGAGAATCTCTCTTAACATAGTTAAGGTCAACTAAAAAGTTAATGATTTTGAATAGATACTTAGGACTGCAAAACCACTAGAACTTGATGCTGCATCACTGAAGCAAATTCTTTATATTGGTTTTCTTTTCCATACCAGGCATCAATTTGGGTGAGACCAAGTCTTAGATAACAGAATGATTCAGAGATTTCAATTAGACTGGAATAAAACAGTGAATAAAGTTTATAGCACATCTGGTCACGGTTTACTAGCTTATCTCATGTCATATTCATACAAAGATAGGATTCCACAGCCTCAGAAGTATTGATCCCAAACTTATACATAAACTGAGCTGTGAATTATTTTTGTATTCTATATGGATGGCTGAAGTTGAATTATTTATAATATTCTGATTATGTTGCAGGAAAATAACTATGATTAATAGTAAAACATTGTGCAGCACATGAGGATATTGATACCTTTAATTTGAATAAAGGGTTTATTTGTCAAAATATATGCAGTCAAATATGGTGTACATTTGCACAATTCAGTTGTACTACGAGCTGTTTATAGTTGTCACTGCACTGGAATCAAAGAGCAAGAATAACAGAAAAGAACAACCATATATACGGAATACATTGCAGTACACCCAGCAAGATTTAATTTTGCTGGGTGAGTGGTTTCTTTCTATGTTGGTTACCCTTCGGCATATTCCTCTAATGTGCTTTTTTCACTCACTGTTGAAGTGAACCCCTCTGCTTCCCCCCCGTATAAAATGAAAAATGCATTTTGAATTGCAAAAGAAGGCAATTTGATGAAGTATAAAATCTGAACCATTTTGAATACAACACGCTGAGAGTCCCAATTTTTTTCAAGTTATATATTCAAGTTAAGCATATTAGGCATTATAAACAAAATAGAAAGAGAGGTTCTAAAATGCCATGTTACTGCTTAGTAGGCATCCAACCCATTTCAGAAAGTAATTAATAATCCAAAACCAAACTGTCTAAATACAGAGGGCCTGATTCTCCATTGCCTTTACCATGAATGCTCACACCAGTGCAAAGTGAATGTAAAATGGTTGTAACCCAATACCATTCTGAGTTTGTAGCATTTTAAAGCCACTTTGTATTGGCATAAATGATTACACAAGATGAAGGCCAGCAGAGAATCAGGCCCAATATAAATATATTTTGCATTTATACCACGTAGCACTCATTAAAAAGACATTTATTTAGATAGCAAGAATATCCATAATCAATTATTATAAAATATTTGGATGGGATATTAAGCCTCATGCTTTAGTACTGAAGCAAGTCTCAAACTATTAATGATCAGAAGGCGATCTATTCAGGAGGGAGAGGGTAGATTATCCCACATCCACTGCAGTAATTGTGTACTTAATAAATTGCTTGGTGCCCTTGAAGTGTAATGGCCCTGAAATACTGTTCCAATAGAAAGGCTCAATTCCATTGGTCTTGATCCAAAGTGGAAGTGTCCTGGTATTGTCTAACTAAATTATTCCAAATTATGGAACTTCACTGCTGTGACCCATGTTTTTTAGCAGGTGCACACTTTCTCATACCTCTGACTTAGGTAGGCAAATTGCTCCGTAAACACACATTTTTGGCCACAGGAATGAGTTCCCAGTGCACTTCGGTGTTGATCCCACAAAGGCTTGAGACGTGAGTAGCTTCATCCATGTTAGTGGTGATGGTGGAGTTAATTCCACTACCAAGTTATATGCATGCTTAAGTCTTGTAGGATCAGGGTCTTGCTCAGGAGGTGTACAAAGTGTATACACATTTACGTCTTTATTTGCAATTTATCTTTTACAAGCAAACAGAAATCAGATGCAATTTAACAACATTAAGAAATTATTAAGTCTCTATAGCTTTGACACAAAAGTCAGAAAATGCTGAAGTTTATGTTTAACGTAAGACCTTAAGTTTGCTCCTTCTGTGTATGCATTATAATATTTTACATAATATTTCTCAAATCACACAATATTAAACCATTTTTCTCTATAACCTTGTAATCAGTGATGTGTGCAGCATCTTGTAGTGCTATGTATTATTCTATCCAGTAGGCCATTTCTGTAAAAAGTGCCCAGTAAGCCATATTTAAACATACCCTAGATGAAGTATAACACTGAATAATAATGTAAATGTGCTGGTAAATATCTATGTTCCTGCATATTTATTCCATTGAGAAGAAAAGGGTTAGAATTAAATTACGACATTAACTTTTTCAGTTACTACTATCGGTGGTGCTTCTTTACATCAAACTGTAAATATACTTTTACTGCTTGCTACAGTTCAAATCAAAATCTTTGTAAGATTTCTCTTTCTCTTTTTGCCCATATAGGTAAAACACTTATCCAAACTGTAATCACCTTCATTCTTGATTAGTGTAACTTCCTCAATTCTGGCTCCCCTTTCTTCATTCTATCAATTACACACTTCTTGTTATCGCCTTCAAGAGTATGTCTAAATCCGCCATTCTTGATGGGGTCTCTTATTGACTCACTCCTATCCTCTCTACCTGCACACTCTGATGATGCCTCAATATTCTTTTTATCTATGTCTCCCACAATTGTCTCCACTCTTTTTTTCTGTGCCACTTTAATTCATGGATTACCCTTCCTAAAATAGACTGCAAGTCCATTAGGCTTTTTTCTTTTAATTGTCACCTAAAGATCCACTTCTTTTGTGATGCCTACAAGAAACTCACCAGTCACTACTCTGCTTATACACTCCATCCATTTATCTAAATAAAATAATAATTTTGGGCCATCAAGCTATGCACTAGCCTTGCTGAGAAAAGGCCTGATCCAACGCCAACTGATGTCAATGGAAAATCTCTGTTCATCTTATTGATGTTGCCCCCTCCTTCTTCTCCAAATGTCTCATTGTGTGATGTCCAAACTTATTTTACAAGTTCATTTTGGGGAAGTATCTTCCTTCTCAGCACAGACATCTAGCACACTATTAGGTAGCATTAAATTAATACAGTGATTAATTCTTTGATGTTGGATACAGACCTTTGTCTCAGTTTGTGTGAAAAATTCAGGGTTTTTTGTAGTTTTCAAATTAGAAATATATTGATAATTTTAACAATATTTGAAAGAAATCACATTCAGTACTTGGAGAAAGTAGCATCTGATCTTCATTAAAACTGTTTGAAGATAGATGACAGAAAAATGCAGATTAGCTATACTCCTATATAAGAGACTTGTATAAGGGACTGCTTGTGAAATATTATGTTAATGAATTACAGTTCAGATGTTTGTCTGCAAAGAAAAAACCATTTCCTGTTAGAGGTATACGAAATCAGTGCTGAGACATTATTAAACTGCATACCTTAGAAAGAATAGAATTTATTATGTAAAAAGCCAAACTAAAATAAAGATCTGTTAGGTTATTATGAAAGTAAGTATCCAAAAATGGAGAGAGAGAAAAAAAAGATGTTACACATATATGTCTAAAGTTGTAGAAAAAATGGTATGATATAGTAAGTGAGAAATGGTACGTGACCATATAATAACTGTATGTATCAAAGAGAACATTGGCAAGGGGGCAATGTTAAGATTTTATATGTAACCTTGACTTTTGCATTGTCTGAAGTTTTAAGACTCAATAGTTCAAACTCATCATTCTCTCAATGAAGCAATTTGCATCAGTGTCCATCAGGGAAGCTAGCCAAATGAACATCTACAAGTGATAGGAAGATTTTTATTCCTTTTGCTGCTTCTAGAAACAAACACAAAAATAATCTGAATCAATCATCTTTTATCAAAATAATAATAAATCATAATAATGCTTAATTATTTGCTTGGTGTCCTGGGTATGCTATACACTGCAATTTACAAATAGAAGAAAGGCAAAGTTAAGTAATACAAGAAATCTAGGTTTGAACAAACTGATTTAGAGCATGACACTTGTAAACTAGTGGGCTAAGAGCCAACTGTTTTTGGTAGTTCACCTCTAAATAGTTGCCACTCTACATAGAAGCAAATCCTTCCCTTGACTCCTTAGCTATGGAGGACTCCTTTCTGTGCTACATGTGAGGGCAGGACGGAGGAGGAGAAGGGAAGGGAACATGTGAAGAGTTCATGTTCTCTGTGGCAGGACATAGGTTGTCTTTGCTGCTTGGATTCTCCCATCTTCCCACCGCAGGAGTCTGTGAAGCCTTCTTCAAACACTGGGCCTCAATGGAGTGGCTCTGTGACCAGAGAGAGAGGATTTCTCCTTACACCACCTCTCTCCAACCACCACTGCTAATGCTATGCCCACTAGCTGATGTAATTACAGTGGACTCTGGGTTTAGGATTTGCCCCACAGTCTTCATTATAAAGATTTGTATTTAATTTTGGAGTTTGTACATTGTCTAGCTCAGTGGGCTCTGATGTCAACTGGAGACTAAGCACTACCATAATACAGATAATAATCTGGCCTATTTATTCCCTCTCATTCTTTCTTCTTTGTATCTCTCCTTTCTTCTTTTCTATGCTCTCTTGTTTTCTTTCACTTAAAAATCCCCTCTCCCCTAATCTGTTTTTAATCTCTCTTTATTCCTTCTTCTATTTACTGGCTGTGTCTCCCTTCTCTATTATTTCCTTCCTTTTCTTTTTTCCTCCTCTTCTTTTAGGGTTAGGCAGGCAGCTGCAGAAGATAGTTACCATGATCCAGCTCCCACACAGAGCCACTTTATCATCAGGAGAAAATTGCTTCAGAGCAGGAATATAACTGGGCTCAGTTTTTGATACCACTACTAGCAGCAGTTTCCCTAAAGATTTCAAAAATGAAATCATAGCGATACAGAAACACCTTGAGTGTATTGTGAGAGAGTCCTTAGAAATCTGAGAAAATTTGCATACTGCTGCACTCTCTGCTGTCTCGTCATCCTCTTATAAAATATAATGTTTTCATAAAATATTAATGAATATTAATGAATGCAAACGTTATTAGAGCTGATAAAAATGAGAGCCTGACAACATTTGTGATAGCAATCTCTTGTGTGGGTCAATGGTTTGCAAACTTCTCTGTGCCATTTTGAAATATTTCTCCCTTCTGATCTACCACTTCGCCTTATCCCAGGGAATTTGAGAGCAGAAACTACCAGTCAGGCCTATTTATGTGGCAATTTTATTATGTATAAACATTAACCTCATTTAATTTGTTGCCAAGACCAGATCAGATCCCTGCTATCTACAAATGAATTCTTGGCACCATGTAGCTTACACAACACAGATCTAACATGTGGCAGTTCTGACTTGGAGATATATTGTATGTGTTAGACGACTTATTTTTCTGACTTTGTTGAAGGACAATCCCAAAATTACTCTGGATATTTATCTAATCTGTTTGAACAGATCTGTGCTTTTATGCTAGGCCCAGGAGAGTAGTATGTGAATACCTCTTCTCTTAGGCTGGCAAAAAAGAAAATGTATTTCCTTGTGCCTTTCATCTAAAACTAATGATAAGTGAATGTGTAAAAATCATAGCAACTCCCTAGGATAGAAAGCATTATCTTGAATGGTTCACTGTGTCTACATTAGACTAACACTCCTCACTTTGAAACTGTATGGCTTTATTTAATATTCTCATCAGCAGGCACAAATTATTACGTAATCCCAGGAATGTGATGTACCATAAAAATCCATGAACAGACAACCCTTCTTATCATCACTCCAGTTTACAGCAGGCTCCTTTTTATGAATAACTCTCAGCCCTCCCTTTGTGGTTTATGATCACGTTATCTCATGAGGGTAATCCTTGTTATCATTAATTGCTTTGACAGAGTATTTTTTTAAAAAGCTCTAGGCTGTGGTGGTCATTTGCACAACTTTTTTTTTAAGGCGTTCCCATCTTTTATGCCATGTGCAATTAATTTCAGTTTATGAAATACAGTATTTTTGTTCCTTTTACAATGCAGGTGATTTCTACAGAGAGGAACCATGTTTCACCAGAAAACATAAGTATGATATCCTCTACATCCTTTGATAAAGATGTATGCCTTTATATGTTTAAATCAAATTTTAAAAGCAATGCATGCCACTAACCTGGCTTCAAAGCATAGTTGGAATCAATTTCATGACTGCTCTGTGTGTTACTTGTGCTTAGTTACAATTTTTTTCTCAAAACTGCTGGGAATGTAAAACAGTGGACTGGCCTGCTAACTTACATGCTTTGGCTTTGCTCCAAATTGCATATTTTTGGGGAAGTATTTAATAACTGCATTTTTTTTTTTTTTAGAATTTCTTACTTAGACACTTAAATTTGCATTTGACTCACTGTTTTGGAAGAGTTTACAGTAGTCTCTTAATTTTCATGCCTGTGGTGAAAGTGAACATTCTGTGCTGCCTTTGGGGGCCAAAAAATGTTTAAGAATAGACGGGTCTCTTCACCAAAAAAATAGAGACCTGAATTTTAGTGAGTCTCTGGCTTTCAAATAAGTAGAACAGAGACAAAAAAAGAAAAAAAAAACAAGATTTTTATGACTTTTTGGCTCCTTCTACTTTGTTATTGTAACACACATATGATATTGTATCCTCCCTGTTTCTCTTAATTGAGTTCTACCTAATGTTCCCTTTCCATGTCTTTCTCATCATATTACTGTTCCCTAGAGAGTACTGTAATGTTTCTATCACCCTTAGTTTCTGAATCTTTTAATGCTTATGCAATGCTCACAACATTTCAGTTTCTTACCCCCTGAGTCAACTTCCCTGCCATATTGCCTTGTTTCTCCCTGCTCCCTGCTCCCGCTGCGGATTGGCAGGGGCCACGGAGGTTTTTCGCCTTCCTCTGCAGCATGGGGCATGGGTCGCTTGCTGGTGGATTCCCTGCAGCTTGAGGTCTTCAAATCTCATTTTGGAGGATTTCAATAACTCAGTCATGGGTTCGGGGTTGTTATAAATGTGTATGGGTAGGGTTTTGTGGCCTGCCTTGTGCGGGAGGTCAGACTAGATGATCATATTGGTCCCTTCTGACCTATGAGTCTATGAGTCTATGAGTCTATGCTCCACTGTATTCTCTTCCATGAACAGACATTAAAATAAAGTTTTCTTGAAACCTAAACCCTGATGGGTTATCAGATTTGATTAAGATTCCACCCACACTCGATAGAGTGAGGGGGAGATGAGTCAACACTGATTGGAAGTGGGAGGAAAAAGAGGGTGAAAACAGAATGATGGGAGGAGAGCATGGAGGGTGGGTGGAGAGAAGACTGCAGTAAAATAAGAGGGATGACCGAGAGGAATGCCTCCAAAAGAGAAAGGCTATAGGGAAGAGGAGAATAGACAACAACAGAAAAGGAATGAGGTGGGAAGGTGAAAAGAGAGGAGAAGGGAAGAGAATGCACAAGAGGAAAGCATAATCTTGTCAATATTTGTTAAGTGAATTGAGCTTACTGACCTAGAGGAAGAGCAGCGAACTATGCAGACTCTTTCAAGGCACCCTTGAGATTTCACTTTGGGATCAAGAATCCTTTTATTTTTCAATGAAACCAAAATGCTTAGAGAAGAAAAGAGGGACATAAGACTATGTAAATAAAGGTATCTAACAATAAGGGGGGAGAAGAATGGGTAATCAAAACTATTGTGTTACCCTGAGGGAAGCCTAGTCCATAATACCTATAGGGTCAAAAAGCAATTTGCTCACTATTATAGTATGTTGATTTTTTTCTCACATATAGATTTCAAATTTAGATTTTACAACACTATCTCTAGTGCTTTTCTTCTCAAATGTAATGATTGGCAGTTGAGAAGATGACTGGAAAAATTTCAGACGCTCTTTGCTGGCAACACCTAGCAATAAAATTAGCATCCCTGACAAAGGCAATTAGAGGGATAAACTTCGATGTCCTTGTATTCAAAATAGTGTTGTGGATGGCAAATCAAGCGCAAAAGTTAAATTTGGTAGTCTCTAAAGTATGTGGAATTCTTTTTAGCTTTACATAAACTAGAAAAGACATAGCTTGCTGGCTGCATTGCTGTGCTTGTTGGATTAAATAAATTAGAAACAAAATGAAGCTCAGAGAATGTGCTGCTCTATTATCAGTTGCCCGAGCACAATTAACTTGCTTTTTCAAATGGCTCAGTAGCAGAACAAACGTAGCATGTTGGGTGATTAAACAATACATAGAATTAATGGAATTCATCTTTTGCTGGGGTGCAGGCTATTCGAAACGATATCGTTTTTGCCTGCTGATAGGACAGGCATTTTTTCACACATCATAATACTCAAAGTACTGCAGGAAGTCATGCTGGAAAGTCAGTATGTGGCATGCGTCTCTCCATTTCAGGCCGGAATACATTTTGTTAGGTGGTTCTGTGTGGATGGAGATACTGCATCAAATTCATAGAATCATAGAAGATTAGGGTTGGAAGGGACCTCAGGAGGTCATCTAGTCCAACCCCTTGCTCAAAGCAGAACCAACCCCAACTAAATTATCCCAGCCAGGGTTTTTTCAAGCCATTCCTTAAAAAGCTCTAAGGTTGGAGATTCCATCACTTCCCTAGGTAACCCACTCCAGTGCTTCACCACCTATTAGTGAAAAAAGTTTTCCTAATATCCACCCCAGACTTCCCCCATTGCACCTTGAGACCACAGCCCCTTGTTCTGTCATCTGCCACCACTGAGAACAGACTAGCTCCATCCTCTTTGGAAGCTCCTTCAGATAGCTGAAGGCTGCTATCAAATCCCCCCTCACTCTTCTCTTCTGCAGACTAATTCTGCCCTTCTTTACACCTGTAAAACCATATTGAAGTCAATGGGGTTATACTAGTGTAACTAGGAGGAGAAATTAGTCCATCATCTTTTGGGCAAGACTTAAGTAAGGTACTGACTGTTATCGTTAAAAAATCCAATAGCACATTTTGCTAGAATTGGGATATTAATTCTGATTTCCTAGTCCAATTCGATAGTTATGTTGCCTATCCCATTTCTCTCTCCATTTTCAATTGGACGTAGCATCCCTATTTACATCGTACCATAGGGTCAAAGCATATAGTACATGCAAGACTGCCAGTGCAGTCAGTGCCAACTTCGCTTGAGTGAGGATTGCAGGATTTGGACCAGAGACTGTTGCAAAATGTCAGTGTGCACCACTGAACAACTTCTGCATTGCTTTCCCAGCCACTTATATAACCCCCTGCCCAAAATGGCTACTTTTCAATAGTTGGTGAAGTGATCCCTTAACCTACTCTGTCTATTGCTTGCTCCTTGCTGAAATAAAAACAAGCTAGTCAGGCAGAGATGAAGGTCCTTTTCGAAATGAAGAGACCTCAAGGAACATCTTATAGGGAATTAGCTCAAGGGTTTTTCCCAGGTACTTTCATCCTTCAACCCTGGGTATACTAGACCTGGGATCTGTGCTACTGAAATGGTGCACATGGAAATAAGAGGGTCTGAGGCTCTGGACCATGATATCCGTGGTGGGACATTTCTCCTCTCTCCTACTCTCTATGTCCCACTCATAGAGGTGATGGTGCAAGAAATCCTAAAACCAGAGTAGTAATGCCAGCTCCTCATTAGCAAGCAGGCCCAGAAAAATGTACTGTGCCGTGCTTTATCCCCACCGAAGTGCTCACTGAGTTTCATTTCATCCAAGACATAAAGAAAGTGAATTCCTTCCTCTGGTTCCCTCGCATGCCAATACAGAGCTCAAACTCTGTAATTCATATGACAAGCTCAAGAAAGCTCTTTCTGAGTTTGACATCCGGATCCTTACCTGGAGATCATCATTCCTCAACAGAAACTCCTTCATCTTTTTGTTTTAGGTCAGCAAAACCTTACTGAGTTGATGATATTATGGCTGCGATTATTACAGTGAAGGGTTATTTGCCTACATGTGTTAAAACAGTCATTAATTTTCCTTCCCCTACTCATTCAGAAAATAGCAAATCATCCTCACTACTCCAGCCCGTGTGAGGAGCCTGTAGCACCTACAGCTGCTACATCTTCTTCTGGGCCAATTTAATACTTATTTCATAGCAGCGTTGATAGAAATTTAGCTGTGGAAAATCTTGTGTCCTCTAGGGCCCATCCCTCTACCATTCTGTTATTGCCACTTTTTCCTTATAATATATTTCCAGTGCTTTATTCATAAGTAATGGGTCTTCCACCAATTCCTACTAATAGTTCTCATAATTGAGAAGTAATTTTTTCTTCTACTTGTCATACATTATTTCTTAAATTCATCCAGTGACTCTATGTTGTACATGTAGCCTCCTCTCACCAGATCCCCTTCCTCTATCCTGCCTTCTGCTACCCTTAATCAGTGCTTAACAAAGTTACAAATCTTATCTTTTTAATCTTTCACATAGATCTATCCCTCCAGCACCCTAATCTTTTTTTTATTTTTTCCCCATTTCCTGAGATCTTTTGGTTTAATTAATATCCTTCTGGTTTCCATGTGTACTGAAGTGAATTCCAGCCAGAGCCTTACACAGTGGTAATTATTTTCTCCTGGTTCTTGCTGTGACACTTCTGCATGAGCAACCTTATGTTAGGTTTGGTTTTTTTTAACTCCAAACTCTCTTAAAATAAAATAAAATAAAATAAGAAATCTATTCAAACAAAACAGCCATAGAAACCCTTAACTGCAGCCTCTCTTCTTAATGCCTCTGTAAAATTTAAATTTACTTTCATTATATCTTGCATACTTCTCATAAGACATCACAGATTTGTTCTTGTCATGCCAAAACAAATGCTTAATTTGCTTTGTTGTTGTTTATGTGTTGCTTATAATTAATCTAATATGTAAATAACACTTTCAGAACCAAACAAAGCATTGATGTAATCATGACAGACACAGATAATACATTGCACTTTATTCCAACGTTGTTATTTGGCTCTAAAAACTAAATCTGGGTGGGAAATTCTGTCCAATGACAAATTTTGAGATGTCAAATATTCTTCCTATATTCTTCCCAGGAGAACCTGGGTCTCCCGCAATCCCCTGACTGTTCTGGGAGCGTTCTCTTTGGTACTGAGGACAGATTCCATTCTGACCCTGAGACGCCATCCTAGTGCAAATTGCATTGAAACTGATATATTACATGAAAAGTTTCCGTTTCAACAAATCAGTAAACATTTCTTACAAAAACTCCCAACTAGCTCTAGTACTAACCTGCCATTAGACTTGGTCCCAGATGTTGTGATTTTACAATAACCTTTTCCTGTTTCAAAGTGTGTCCATCCCCTGCTCTGGGCTGCTAAATGTCATGAACTTTGTATGACACAAATGAATATAACATGCCTGTCATACTTGCCTGCATCTTAGCTTGAATCTCATGAGATGGGCTGAACTGCAGTCAGGAGCTCCTGTTTCTGCTGAAGCCACTGAAGATACTCGGTTGCCATGGCCACTTTCGTGGTTGAAATTCCTACCATAACATTCCCTTCTTATCACTTTTTGCATTAAATGACCGCCATTCTTATCAGTGCATATGGAAACAGACAGCCAAGCAAAGATCCCTCATATCTGTTAACAAATATTGTATTCTGCTTGATGTTCTATTTTTATCTTATTCTTTTATATTTCTTTACAGTTTCACAAGAAAGTTATGCAATAGTGCTGAATTGGGTGTGTCACATGCAATATTTTTCAGGTCATGTACTGAGCACCTGAGAAACCATGGGTGCCTCAGATTTGCTGAGACATCCATTGGGAATATGCCAAGAGTCTGAGGACAATAAATAACAGATGACAGGCACCTTTGCCTTTAGTATGCCATTGTTGCTCTAAAAGCCTACAGATCAAGCAGCTCAAATCAGGACAGATGTGTTCAGAGACCAATAGTTGTTGCAATTTTCACACTATATTCAAGATTATGGTAATTCAAAAATATCCCAAGTACTGTTGGACTCTGTAAAATAGGTTTATATTTGCAACTGCCTGTGAATTTTTATTTTTACACTTAATTTTAACAAGAGTTACAAATTCAAATGTAATTTCAGAATACTAACAGTAAGAAAAACTGTGTGGATATATACTGCTGCAGGCCAGTTTAAGTGCATAGATAATAAACTCAAATTAAACTAATATGCACTCTGACGACAATCTGCTATTGGAATCTGCAAGGAGAATTGAACTAGGATTTCTAATAAGGCAGAGCCTCACATACATCAAAGAAGATCAGGCCCTATATTTGAACTGACAAGGGAAATGGGAGATTTCCATGTCTGTGCAAATCATACTTCTTTGAATGCTTGCTCATGTCGATTCCATGCTAGGTGTGGGCGCGCCTCTGTGCACAGTTATCGGAATTTTTTCCCCTTCTGCAGTACCTGTAGGGCTGGCTCCGGTACCCCCTGGAGTCCTGCGCACATGCTGCAGTATGTGAGGCACCGCCGGCCCTGTGCCCCTGCCTGTGACAGTTGCTGGAGCGGCTCTGCTTGCTTCCCAAGTGCTCAGTACCTTCAGTAGTTTTGATAGATGTTGTTGTTGTTCGTTCTCTAGATAGTTAGGTATTTTTTAATCATTGAATAGTTCAATAGTTAGGTTAGGAAAAGTCCCTGCTGGGACTTTTGCCCAGGAGTGGGGCATGCTCCAATCTCTGGGTTTCAAGCCCTGTGTTTCTTGAAGCAAACCCTTCCCTCTTAGTGACCCCCATGATAGTTGCCTGAAGAGCCTGGGGAAAGGTCACAGGAAGGAGAAGTGCAAGATCTGTAAGGTTTTCAGGCGCAGACATAGAAGGAGAGAGAGATCTGCCTTAAGGCCTTACTAATGGAGGCAGCGCTAAGACAAGCCTCCAAATCGGCTCGATCCACCTTGGTGCCAAGTATGATATTGGAGCAAAGCACCCAGTCGGCACTGGCCCCGACTTGGCACCGGACTTCTTCCTCTTTCCCATCAAGGAAGAAACTGAAGAATCAAAGAAAGGAGAGAGGCTGCTTCCCTCCACTGAGAAAGTACAAGGAAGCGGGGTCAAGTACAGGGCCCATTCTGGACCAGCTGGCCGAGGGCCAGCAGGAGAGGGGATCGCCGCCCAGGAGTGTGACCCTGATGAGAGAGCCATCCCTGACTCCTGGGAGTGAAAGGGGGTCTCTTTTACTGATAGAGACCAAGCCTTTTCCTTCAACGGTAGCTGAGGAGAAGGCAGCAACGGCAGGGTCATCAAGTTCCTTGCTGCCTGGAATGCCTCTGGCATCGATGGCACCAAGGGGAAGCCCACGATGGGTCTCCCACAATGGCTTCACCACTCCCCCGAGCAGAGGCACCCATCCCCGGTGCTCAGAGAGTCGATGTCACGGCACTGGTTCCCAAGAGGGCCTGATCCCTGTCTCCAGGGCACTCCTCGATGGAACATCGGAGACAGTCGCTGGCCACTTCACAACACCAATTGCAATCCCCGGCACCAAGGGCCTCACGCTTGGGTGGTGGTACTGTTCCCATTCAACCTCCCGCTGACGTTCCCCAGAGGAGAGTTAACATCATTCCCACTCCCTGGCACCAAACAGTTTGCCTGTATACGCATGCATAGAACCCAGTTGCCGGATAGGGAGTCCTCCCCTAAAGGGGGCAAATGACACTGCAAGTCTTTGATCCCGAGGTGCCGATCTTGGATGCGGCAATGGTTCCACTCTTCCTTGAGCTGTGGATCCTTGGCAACCTGGCATTGGTTGGGCGAGTGGCACCGCTGGTCATCCCCCTCATGCTCTCCAATGCCAAGGTGGAGGTCATCAGAGTGACATGGCTCTCGGGGCTCAGTGCGCTGCTTCTCCACTCCACAGCACTGCATGGCAAGGGAATCAGCTATTGCCCCCCATGGTCATCTGGCAGCAATTCCATCTCCTCAGGGAAGGACAGGCAGCCACTGCCCAATCGAGGCATCATTACCCCCCAAGGGCTCTGGAGCAAGCCTCCAACTCTGCACCGCCTGGTTGGCCCCAAGGCCAGTGGCTGGTGCAGTGGCCATATTGAGAACCATGGGGGAATCCCACTAGCCCCAGGCCATTTCTCTTATAGGTCCTCTGATGTGCAGTCAGTGCCACTGACCCCAGAGAGCGTGCACGAATTGGCATCGGACGAGGACTTGGACCCCCATGAAGGGACATCAGCATCAGCTCCCCATCATCAGGAGGGGTTGCCACCTCCCTTGGGGCCACATCAGTCCTCATAGTCCCAGATGAGGCAGTCGTCTCAGGGTCATTTGTCTCCCTTGATGATTTTTGGGCCCATCAAGAGCTCCTTAAGAGGGTGGCCTCGTATTTGGGTCTGGAGGCAGAGGATCTCAAGGAGGCCTCGGACAGCCTCTTTAATGTGCTGGCAGTGGTGGCACCCTATCCGTACATGAAGGGGTGCTTTAGGTGATGAGAACCCTGTGGCAGACACCTTCGTCTGTGGCCCCAACATTGAAAAGGGCAGAAAAAAAGTACTATATGCCCACCAAGGGATTTGAATATCTGTTCACCCATACCGCCCCGGGTTCCCTGGTAGTGGCAACCACGAATGAGCGTGATAGGCTGGGCCAGCCTAGCACAACTCCCAAAAAAAGGACAAGAAATAACTGGACTTTTTTGGGAGGAAAATATATTCGATGGCAAGCCTGCAGTTTCACATTGCTAATCAGCAAGCATTCCTCAGCAAGTACAACTTCAATATTTGGGACTCCCTCAAGCGTTCTGAGGAGTCCCTGCCCCAGGAGCAGGTACTGGACTTTGCCATCATCCTAGAGGAGGGTAGATTGGTGTCTAGAGTGGTCCTTCAGGTGGCTTCTGATGCAGTGGACTCAGCCGGAAGCGCCATGGCCTCAGCGATTTGCATGCATCGGTGTTCTTGGCTGCAGTCTTCAGGGCTGTCGCAGGAGGTGCAGTGATCCATTCAGGACCTCCCCTTTGACAGGCCTGCCCTCTTCTCAGACCAGAAGACACCCAGTTACATGGTCTGAAGGATTCAACGGCTATACTGTGCTCCTTGGATCTCCGTACACCCCAGACCTCAAAGCGCCAGTTCCACTCACAGCCGCAACAAAGATAGCAACCTCCTTGTATTGATAGGGGATTTAGGAGGCCCAGGACAAATGCAGGGTATGCCCCAGCACCCTAGTCAGGGCCATCCAGGTGCTCCAACGGCCAGCCCCATTCCTTTTGAGAGGACGCCTGAGGACGGCATTCCAGTCTCTGAACAGGATCCTCCCTACCATCCATTCCTCAACTGCCTTGCCCCCTTGCTGTCCAAATGGGACAAAATAACATCAGACCATTGGGTCCTTGGCATAATTTCAGCAGGGTATATCCTACAGTTCTCTTCCCCCCTCCTCACAACCCTTCCTCCTCATCACTCTTCAGGGACCCCTCCCACGAGCAAATCCTCATGCGGGAGATGTAGAACCTTATCAGCCTGTAGGCAGAGGTACCTGTGGACATAAAGAGGAAAGATTTTTACTCCCGGTATTTCCTTATTTCCAAGGCGAAAGGGGGTCTCAGGCCCATTCTAGACCTGCATCATCTCAACAAATATCTCAAGAGACTGAAGTTCCACATGGTCTCTGTAGCCTCCATCATTCACTCGCTGGATCCACAAGACTGATATGCCTCCCTCGACCTAAAGGATGCATATTTCCACATCATGATTTTTCCCAGCCACAGGCAATTTCTCCATTTCCTCATAGGCCACATCCACTGCCAATTTATGGCATTAACCTTTCACCTCTTCTCTACCCCGAGAGTGTTTACAAAGTGCATGGCAGTGGAGGCAGCGCATCAAAGACGCCAGGGCATGCAAATTTACCCGTACCTAGATGACTGGATGATCAAGAGCAGGTCTCAGTCTCTGGTCTTGAACAGTCTGATCCTCATATGTACCACCTGTCACAATCTGGGTCTGTTAATAAATGAATAGAAATCAACGTTAACACCGGTACATCAGATAGAATTAATCAGAGCAGTTCTGTACTCCACTCAGGCCAGGGCATTTCTGCCCAGCCTCGCTTTGAAGCCACATCAGACGTTATTACTTGCGTGCGCAAGTGCCCCATCACAACAGCCAGAGCTTGTCTGCGGTTGCTGTGCCATATGGCAGCTTGCACGTACATAGTAAGGCTCGCACTTCTAGGTCTCAAGCCACTCCAGTTCTGGCTGGCCTCGGTGTACACCCCGAGCAAGCACGCATTAGACTGATTGGTCACAGTCCTCCCCACATCCTGTCCTCACTGGATTGATGTCAGGTCCCCTGCTTGGTGCTGTGAAGCATGTCGTTCGGGGAGCTAGCCCCCTCAGTCACATTGGTTTCAGACACCTCAGATATGGGGTTGGGGACCCATATCAGCTCCAACCACAGCACGCAAGGGGCTTGGTCACTGGAGGAGAGAGACATGCACATAAACATGAGGGAGGTAGAGGCAATATGTCTGGCCTTCACGGTGTTCCTTCATTTCATGGCGGGCAAGGTGGTGCGGGTGTGGATGGACAACACCGCGGTCATGTACTATATCAACGCTAAGGGGGGGCCTGCTCCTCAGCCCTTTGCAGGGAGGCATTATGTCTGCGGAAGCTGGCAGTTAGCCACAACATATAGCCTCTCACCTGTTGGGCATCAGGAACAACACAGGAGACCGCCTCAGCAAGTCCTTTTTACCCCGCCATGACTGGTCGCTCCACCCGAGGGTAGCCGATATGATCTTCCAGAGGTGGGACTCTCCCGAAGTGGACTTTTTTGCATCCTGTCAGAACAAGAAGTGCCAGCAGTTCTGTTCTCTTTGCGGCCTCAAGAAGGGGATTCTATCCAACGCCTTTCTCTTACAGTGGAAGTGGGTTCTGATGTATTCATTTCCGCCCATTCCAATGCAACACAGAGTCCTCCTGAAAATCAAGAGGGACAGAACGATCATCCTGGTCGCGCTGGCATGGCCCCGCCAGCATTGGTTCAGCACACTGCTGGAACTGTCAATCGCCCCTCTGCTGGAGTTGTCTCGGTGGCATGATCTCCTCTCCCAGGACTAGGGCCACTTGCTGCACCCAGATATGGAGTCTCTGCATATCATGGCATGGAGGTCCATGGCTGAACCTGGAGGAATGGGCCTTTTTGTTGCAGGTTCAGCAAATTCTCTTGGTTAGCAGAAAACCTTCCCCTAGGGTGGCATATCTGGCCAACTGGAAGTGGTTCACCTGCTGGGCAGCATCCCATGGAATTCTACCTGAAAGGTCACTGATCCAGGCAATTTTAGAGTACTTATTGCACCTTAAGCTGCAAGGCTTGGCTATGGTTTCGTTGAAGGTTCACCTGGTGGCCATCTTGGCCTTTCACCCTCCACTAGAGTGGAAATCGGTTTTTTCCCATGCCATTACAGTTAGGTTCCTGAAAGGTATAGAGAGGCTTTATCCTCATGTTCAAGACCCAGTGCCTCCTTGGGATTTGAACCTAGTCCTATCTCAGGTCACGGGTTCCCCCTTTGAGCCCTTGGCTACCTTCCATTGCTGTTGTTCTCCTGGAAGGTATTGTTCCTGGTGGCAATTACTTTGGCGAGGCAAGTCTCTGAGATTAGGGTGCTTAACTCAGAGCTTCCATTCACAACCTTTTATAAAGACAAGGTCCAATTGCAGCCCCATCCTGCTCTCTTACCCAAGGTGGTATCCCAATTTCATTGTAACCAAAATATATTTTTTTCAATGTTCTTTCCCAAGCCACATAGTTTGGATGAGGAATGAAGGTGGCACACACTTGATATTAGGCGGGCATTAGCCTTCTACATTGAGCATACTAAGTTGTTCCAGAAATCTACGCAACTCTTTGTTGCAGTGGTGGATAGGATGAAGGGCTTACCTGTCTCCGCCCCAGTGCATTTCATCCTGGATAACTTCCTGCATCAAGTTCTGTTACGAACAGGCAAAGATGCCCCTACTGGGTGTTGTCACAGCCCACTCAACCAGAGCGCAAGCATCCTCAGCAGTCTTTCTGGCACAAGTACTGGTACAGGATATCCGCAGAGCTACTCCCTGATCATCGCTGCACATCTTTACATCCCACTATGTCATTGTCCAGCAGACACAGGATGATGGGCTTCAGCAGAGCAGCACTGCAGGCAGCTCATCTTTAACTCCAGGCCCACCTCCAAGGTATTGCTTGTGAATGACCTAGACTGGAATTGACATGAACACACACTCGAAGAAGACAACACATTTACTCACCTTGTAACTGTTGTTCTTCGACATGTGTTGCTTGTGTCCATTCCATGACCCGCCCCCAGTCCCTGCTGTTAGAGTTGATGGCAAGAAGGAACTCAGGGAGCCCAAGGCCAGCGGCACCTCATATACTGCAGTATGTGCGCAGGACTCAAAGGAACACCAGAGCTGGCCCTATGGGTACTGCTGAAGGGAAAAAAATTCCAGTAGCCGTGCGTAGAGGCACTCACACACCTTGAATAGAATGGACATGAGCAACATATTTTGAAGAATGACAGTTAAAAGGTGAGTAAACGTCTTTTTATAGGTCTTTTTTGCTCTGTCTTAGAAAGATACATTTGAAGAACTCTTTTTTTTTTTCCAGTCTTTGGAATACAACAGATTGCACCAAATGATCTATAGGATTTAGATGGTAGATGGCAGCAGCACTTTGAACTTTGATGGAGTGGGACAAAAAAATCATTGACCACAGTCCTCGGTCTGATCAGGGTTTGAACTAAATAATTTACAAACAAGGTGATATTGCCTATGTAAGGGGCCGTGAAAATGTTTTACCACATGTTAATTTTTAAAAAAACCATGTGCCATTTATACATATATTATTTTTCTTCCTCCCAGGTATATTTCCCAGAAAAATTTCCTGTCTAGGCTAGTAGATTCTGAAATAATATCCCTAGGAAAATTGTGCAAGCTCCATTATTTGAATCATTTAAATCTAGACTGGACTATTCCTTTCTTCATTTAAATCCCACTTGAAACTACTGCCCCTTCTTCACCATCTTCCTACAAATTGTAACCAACTTAAATAAATCAGTATTTCATTCCCAAAGCCCCAGAAAAACTCTGTTAAAAATGTTAAGTTTCCAAAGTCAAAATACTCAAAGTTAGGAAATACCAGAATTAAAGTTGCTTTCTGCCTTAATTCTGCCCTCTTCTTAATATACATATTAAGTCTTTAATTACATGATCACGTACTATTTTTTCCACTGAACCCCTACCTCATTCAGTGCAGAAATTGGAAAGTGTTTAGTGAATGAGGCAGGAGGTTGCAGAGAGAAAGAATGTTTTTTTAGAAAGACAGTGTGATACTGAAAGAGAGCCAATGCAGTTTCTTTTGGCCAATGACACAAAAATGTGATAGAGAAAATTCAGTGACTGTCACTTGACAGTAAAGAATCAGATGAATTAAGGAGAAATCCTCTTGAGCAGTATGAAGGTGTCTAAACTATTGATAAGTGTTTTGCTGTGAGTTCAACTAGTCTCAAATCCAGCCGCTTTTCCTAAATAGTTTCTGAAACCTTAAGGATGAGTTTTCCGTGTGTTTGACAAGGGTTTAGCTGCATGACTTCTCTTAATGTTAATGAAAGTTGCACAATTAAATGCCCTTGCACCATGAGGAAAATTTGCTCCGTATTGTGCTTAGTGGTAGAACATTGCCGTACACAGTTTGAAAGAAATAATTAAAAGGCTGCCCTGACCACAAAATGCAAAAGCATACAGTAATTGCATTTAAGGAACTAGACATCTGAGCAACTGCAGAAAAAACCCAACTGCATCCACTTACCCTCAGAATGCAGTATTTCCCCATGTGAGGATTTATCATCTTATTTCACAGAGAAGATAATCCCCTATCTGTGGTGCCCCATAGACCACCAATAAAAGAAGCCAAGAGTCAAGACCAGAAAAAGCATGCTGTTCTCTGAAGAATTCGGCTCATTCAGTCAAGATGAAATCCTAGAAGCACTGACAGCAATTGGTGCCACTGCCAGTGATTCTTTCTATGCCTCCAGATGGTAAAGTAAGGAAGAAAACACCCAGGTTTCTGTGGGGATATATCACCCCTATGCTGCCTTGGTGTCCGGGATGGAAAGTTACAACAGTAGGCCCCAAGGACGTAAAAGTTAAATAAGGCCGCCAAGCAGTTAGTGGCAGCCGGCCAAGGACGGCAGGCGTCTCCTTTTCTGACCACTCACAGTTAATCAGGAGGTAAACAGAATAATAAATTAGGCGGTTATGTAAAATGTCAAGTAACCTATAAAAATTAAGTTGTGCTCGTGTTTGTGCTCGTGCTGTGTGCATGCATGTAATGATTAACCAATCAGTAGTTTTGTAATAAGAACATAATCAGTGTATTTGGTATGTAAAATGCTATATAAAATAGTGTTTGTTTTAAATAAATGACTTTGCTTGCAATCATATTGGTCGCTGTGCTTTGTCCGGCCCGCATAAAACACAACAATGAGACACAACAGGTTTCCTACTGACAGAGGACATCACCATCACCTGTGTTGTGAGGAATCTATCACCTACTGTATAATATGTACTGGTGTGACCAGTACTAAAGGAACTGTCATTTAACTTCAGGGACTTCCCTAACTATCATTAAGTTTCTAGCTTCCATTAATAATTTAATTTAATAATCAAGTTTATTGGTGACTGGGAACTATGGTGGAGGGGGAGATTTGGGACTGATTGGGCAAAAGGACTGTAAGCCGGTGGGGTGGGGAAAATGGGAAGGAGGGAGGAAGGGAACCATTGCAGTGCCTACTCAAAAAGAACTCCTGGATAAAGGGCAGCTCACTATTCTGAGCCCAGACTTGATTAAGGTGGTGCTGGTCGGAAAAGGGAAGCTCTTCAAAGAACTGGCCTGCCTGTGATATTCTCCACTGTCAAGGTCATCCGCCACAAAGTGCTAAGTCTCT
This sequence comes from Mesoclemmys tuberculata, assembly GCA_007922155.1. Lineage (NCBI taxonomy): Eukaryota > Metazoa > Chordata > Testudines > Chelidae > Mesoclemmys > Mesoclemmys tuberculata. Next base: position 63,568,604 of record ML675604.1, on the reverse strand, counting down.
TTGCAATATCGGAGCCTTCTAGGACCCCTCTGAGCTCCTGGATGCCCAAGTAGCCACAACAGTAAATAAAACCCACTTTGATCTGTGACTGACCAGAAGGTTATGCTCCATCCTTCAAGATACAGATTTGGCTAAAGTGATTCACACATAGCTGACAGCCAGGTTTGATTATTGCAACTCATATCTTCAAGTGAAGCCACATTCCTTGAAAGAGTTCCAACTGGTACAAAGTGGGCAGCCTATCTGATTAACAACACAGTTCAGTATGACCACATCACCCTGGGTCCAGAGGGAAAGGAATGGAAATTTATCTGGTAACGCTTCTCTAAATAACTTGAAACATAAGACATTTAAATTTCATTGGGATTTCCAGATGTATGCCTCTTTTATAAGAAAACAAAGAGACGTGATACTGTGTGGTTGCATAAAACTTTATAAACTGCATAAAACTTTGTCATGGAGGTGACTGAGGCTTAGAAAAGTAGTTAATATTATTTTAAATTGAAGCAGTCGGTAAACACAGTGAGTTAAGATAAGAACATAAAATGTTTATACTGCGTCAGATCAATGGTCCATCCAACCCAGTATCTTATCTTCCAACAATGGCTGGTGCCGGATGCTTCAAAGAGAAAGAATGGAACACGGCAATTATCAAGTGATCCATCCCCTGTAGGGCTTAGGGACACTCAGGGACACATCCCCTGTAAGGCTTAGGGACACTCAGAGCACAGGGTTGCATCCCTAACCATCTTGGATAATAGCCGTTGATGGGCCTATCCTCCATGAACTTATCTAATTCTTTTTTGAATCCATGTACAGTTTTCGCCTTCACAACATCCCCTGGTAATGAGTTCCACAAGTTGCCTGTGTGTTGTGTGAAGAAGTACTTCCTTTACTACTGCCTAATTAATTTTATTGTGTAACCCATGGACCATGCATTGTGTGAAGGAATAAACAACACTTCCTTATTCACTTTCTCCACATCATTCATGATTGTATATGACTGTATCATATCCCCCCTTAGCTGCCTCTTTTCCAAGCTCAGTAGTCCCAGTCTTTTTTCTTTCTCCTTATACAGAAGCTGTTCCATCCTTTTAATCATTTTTGTTTCCCTTTTCTGTACGTTTTCCATTCCTAATATATCTTTTTTGAGACGGGACAACCAGAACTACATGCAGTAGTACAAGGTGTGGGTGTACTATGGATTTATATAGTGGCATATAATATTTTCTGTCTTATTTTCTATCCCTTTCCTAATGGTTCCTAACATTCTCTTAGCTTTTTTGACTGCTGTTGCACATTGAGTGGATGTTTTCAGAGAACTATCCACAGTGACTTCAAGATCTCTTTCTTGAGTGGTAACAGCTAATTTAGACCTCATCATTTTGTATGCATAATTGGAATTATATTTTCCAATATACATTACTTTTCATCTATCAACAGCAAATTTCATCTGCCATTTTGTTGCCCAGTCATCTAGTTTTGTGAGATCCCTTTGTAACTCTTCGCAGACAGCTTTGGACTTAACAATCTTGAGCAATGTTGTATCTGCAAACTTCACCACCTCACTGTTTACTCCTTTTTCCAGATAATTTATTAATATGTTAAACAACACTGGCCCCAATATAGACCCTGGGGGAAACCGCTATTTACCTCTCTCGATTCTGGAAACATTTATTTCTATCCTTTTTCCCTATCTTTTAACCATTTATTGATCCATGAAAGGCCTTCCCTCTTATTTCATGACTGCTTACTTTGCTTAAGAGCCTTTGGTGAGCGACCTTGTCAAAGGCTTTCTGAAAGTCCAAATACACTATATCTATTGGATCACCCAAATCACATATTTGCTGATGTCCTCAAAGAATTCTAATAGATATGTGAAGCATGATGTCTCTTTACAAAAGCTATGTTGGCTCTTTCCCAACAAATCGGGTTCATCTGTTTCTGATAATTCTGTTCTTTACTATAGCTTCAACTAAATTGTCTGGTACTGAAGTTAGGCTTGCTGGCCTGTAATTGCCAGGATTGCCTCCTGAGCCTTTTTTAATAATTGGGCTATTACACATTTGCTATCCTCTAGTCATCTGAAACAGAAGCTTATGTAAGTGATGGGATACCACAGGTTGAAGCAGAATTAGACATGACCACAAATAGGCTAAGAACTATCAAAATCTCCATAAAGAGCATGAAAGCCTTCTCTCCCCAAATATTTGGGAATGTAATGTTTCAATGGCAAAATAAATTTCTTTCACTAAAAACAGTAGTTGGATGAATTTACCCTCTTCAGTCAGGACCTGAACCAAAACCCATCAGGTTATGAGTAATTCCTGTTATACAAGTATTCAGCTAGAGCTATGTGAATAACTGATTTTTCAGTTTGGTGTGTGAACTAAAAAAAATCAGAAAACAAAATAATTTTGGGTTGACTGAATTTTTTTTTTTAATTTTTCAGCAAACCAGAAAGCTAAATAATCAATAAAATAATCAAATACTACTTCTACTACTACTAATAATAAATAAATAAATAGTTTTGAGTCAAATGAAATATTTTGTTCATTGCAAAGTGAAATGTTTCATTTCTATTTGAGCTTTCTTTTACCTTTAAAAAAATGAAAACAAGTAAAATTTGGAACAAAATTTGTTCTAGATCAAAAAAGGTAAAACAAAACTTTTAAAAAGAATTTTTGAGATTTTTTGTGACTGAAATAATTCATCAAATTTGACACAAAATTTTTCAGTCAACCCAAATCCGCATTTTTTGGCTAAAAAATATTCAGCTGAAAATTTTAGCCCAGCAACTACACATAGTGGCTGATGGTAATTTCTTAAATGTCCCTTTCTTTTCTTTACTTCAAACTGTCTTCCCTCTTTATTTTTAAGGGATAAAATGAACAGAGATCTACACAGAGATCAAATTAACAAATCATTTTTTTCTTTTATTTCCTTCTCTAAAACTGGCTGTTCTTTTCATTCTTATGTTCAATATCGCTTATTGTCAGGAAGTTTTAAAATGTCACGTATATCACTTATATAAAAGAAGGATAGGACCTTGAGGACTGACTTTAGAGGTAGATAGATGACATCGTGATCTCATTAGTCACTTTGAAAGTAATCATTGACCTCAACGGGACTAAAATTTGCCCATCTCTTTTTAACATTTGGCTGAAATACTAAGTGATAATCTTGGTTTACTTAGGTAAATGCACCTGAACAATTTGATTTCAAGGAGGCATTTGTAGCAGAATATTCGGCAACTACTCTATGCTAATGATGATGTTCACCTGACTGATCTAGAGTCCTTTTGACACTCAAGCCACATTTACACTAGAAACTTTTGCCAGTATAATAACGTTGGTTAGGAGTGAGATCCTTAGTGTTGATGCAATTAAACTGGCAAAAATACATTTTTAACTGATATAAACTGCATCTCCACTAGGGTAGACTAGGCCTACTAACACATCAGACAGGACTGATTGGCCCTGTATATTTGCCATGTTATGATTATTTCAGTTTTATGCAGTGGATTAAAGTATTTTATAATTCTTCACAAGAAATAGCTTTTGCATTCAAAGTCTGTTCTACATCTTTTAATCTTTTTAGGTGCAAGAGAGAGGAGCACTCAAGAGCATGTCACTTATCTGTGTTAACATTAGCATTGACAACTCATTTGTGCAATATCCCCACAACTGAGGAAGTGATAACAGGAAGTAGAGAGCAGAAAATAGCACTGAAGTACACATTTTGCCCTCAGGTATGCACATGACGTTCAATTGATGCCACTGCAAGTTGTGCATATGTGCACAAGATCACAATTTGATTGTAATATAGACATACATTTCCACCCATCATTCTGACAAAAATGGATCATATGATTTTAAAGCTCTCAAATTCTATAATAATAAATTTAATAAATCTCCAGTACTGGCAGTTCCACCTTTTCCCACAGATAATTCTTTAGTTCCTCTTCTCTTTAAGAGCCTAACAGAAAGCATTGTAGCCTCGAGTACTTTCCAGACTGCCAGTGAATAACCCTGATCATGCACTCCTTACTCACACAAAACTGTTGTTGGCTTTTATCAAGATTGTTTTAGCTGTCTCTTATCTTTAACCATATATATGGCTGCATAGTCTTCAAAACAGCAGAAAACACACTATATACAATATTGCCCTAAGCCATTATTTGCACACTTTACACAGGGAAAAGTGCCACTGGGGACATAAACAATGAAAAGATAAACAAGTTAAAATAAGATTGTCCATTTTGTGACTATCCAAATAGAGAGCATGGTTGTTGGTTTCATATTTAATCCTGCAAAAACTTACGAACATGTTAAACTATACACGTGAGTAGCAGCTCAATAGGGCTATTCAATATTGGGATACTGGTTGTAAATTTCTGTGTTTGTGTAGGGAAGTTTTCTGTTTTATGATAAAAACATAGCTTTTGTGGGGGGAAAACTTATAATAGAAAAAAAGAAAAATGTGAGACAGATCAATTCTGACACATGAAAAATTAGGATAAATCAGGAAAATTAAAAACAAGAAGAAAAAGTGTAAAAAAAGAAAAAGTCAGGAGAACTAAAAGAAATAGTGGGCAGCAAATTAAAACAAACTTTATAGAAAACTATTAGGATATTTTCAGATGTGTACACAAGGCATGAAGGAAGCTATTTGATCTTTTAGAAGTGATAAAGTATGGTTTATGATGGAAACATATTTTTCATTTCTTATTGGCTTTATGAGATCAGAATATGGAGCTCTATTCAAGTTGTGGATCAGTTTTTCAGGGATGCTAAGAATAATCAAGTTAAGGTAGGCATAATGGAACCAGTTATAAAAAGATTGGATGTGAAATTTTTTTAATTTTGTAAATTAAACTAATTATATACATATGCACTGATGTACAGTAAAATGTTATCTATGTTTCAGGTAGTTTTTAATCCATATTTAAGGTGAGGATGCAGTATAACCATTTTTAATAAAAGGTTAGTAATATGGCCCAGATTTTCTAAGGTATTTAGGTGTTTAAAGATGCAAATAGGTGCCTAGTGGGACTTATAAATGTGCCTGAGTCAATTGGGCACCTAACGCTCATTGGAATCCCTTTGTAAATCTGGCCCTATTGCCCTGATCTTGCAAACCCTCATGCATGTGCTTAACATTAAGCACATGAATAGTCTCATTGACTTAAATGGCACTGCTCATGTAAGTTAGGAAGATGCATAGATGTTTTCAGGAATGGTGTGATGGGTGAAATTCAGGTTGTACAGTGGGATCTCACCCTATTTTGAGTGCATAACAAGAACTTATTGTGCAAGGGCCTCCTGGTGACCCTCACACAAGGGAGAATTTCCCTCTTCAAAAAGAAACTTCTCTGAAGATGGAGAAATTTATGCTCCTTACTCTCATATGAAACTCTGTCTTTCTGTCATATCATCCATCGGTCTTGGGGGCAAGAAAAATATTTTATTGATGGGAAAAAAATGTATGTTATTATAAGTGGAGCTGGTAGCACTGCCTAGTATTAAGGTTGCTTGACTCTAACCATTATAATATTTTCAGTTGCTTTATAACTTGCCAAACATTAACCATTTGGGTTGAAACTTTCCCTGCTGGGCATCTCCGTCTCTTAGTGCCACCAACCGTTGGGCCCAGGCAGTGTTGAGAAGGAAGCCAGCTGAATCAAATGAAGATGGGAAAGCTGGATCTGGGAAATGGGGGGGAGGAACGTATTGGGACAAAGAGACTGGGAATGGGGAAGACTGGCAGTGATGGCTGGGGTAAGGGAAACTGGGACTGGGAACCAGGCAGTGGAAGAAATTGGAATTGGCTGGGCAAGTAGACTGAGACTGGGAACCAGGAAAGAGAATGGCAGGGAGCAACTGGGAGCCAGTTGGGAAGAATAGGAGACTGAGATCAGAGAAGGAGCTGATGGAGCCTGGGACTGACGAGCATGAAGACTGGGTAACAATGAGGTGGGGGAAAGGAGGCAGTGGTGAGGGGAGATCTGTGACTAACTGGGCAAATTGGCTGGGGCAAGGAACTGCTTGGTGGAGGGGAAGGAGGATTGAGATTGGACAAGGAGACTGAGGAGGAAGATGGGGACTGGAAGCCAGTGGAGATATGGCATGTGGATGTGCAGGTGACTGGAGGCTGCGTCAGGGACCAAGACCAACAAGAGGAAGAGGTGGGAGGTTCTGGGGGAACTGAAATGGCTGGGCAAAGAGATTGGGACTGGGAGCAGAAGGAAAGACTGGGAATGATGGTGGGAATACTGGGACAGGGATCCAGAGGGGAAGACTAGGACTGGCTGGGCAAAGACATTGGGTCTGTGATGAAAGTATGAGGAGTGGAGACTAGGGCTGGGCCTACATTGACGGTGGCAAATTCACCGCCGTCACATCGATTGCTCTGGATCGACTGACCGGTCTTTATAGACACGCTCAGTCAATTCAGGAAGCGACGCAGGAAAATCACCCTGGTAAGTGGAGTAGCGCTGTGTCGAAGGGAGAGCTGTTCCCTTTGATGCAGCGCAGTATGGATGCTGCGTGGAGGAGACGCTGCAAAGTCGACAGGAGATACGCAAGTGATTTACGTCACTTGCGTATCTCCTGTCGACTGCCACCAAATCGCCAAGGTAAGTGTAGACTGGGCCTAGGGCTGAGAAAAAAGGATGGACAAAAAGCCAGATATGGAGAAGAAACAGGAGTGGGACAAATATACAGGCTGGAGGGGAAGGAGAAGAAGGGGCCTAATGGAAACACACTACCAAGCAAAGCCTGAAATAGGACCCAAGATTTCTGAGTCTCACCATTCTTTTGCTGTCAGTAAAGAGCTATGAAATCCTTTGGCAAAGTGTCTCATTCCCCCTGGTGCTGCACAACATAGAAGATGACAAGTTACTACTGCTACCACTTAGTCCATTAGCTCAAGTGACAGAGGTCTGTGTGGGGACATGCTAATGACCCATGATGCAGTATGACACTGCATGTTGGAATTTCTGTTTTTTTCAGTTTGTTTAAAAATAGGCTACACACGGGCAAGCGCGCGCGCACACACAAACACAGAGGCGCGCACACACACACACACAAATATGTTAAAAGGACATAATTAGGTGAGCACCATCCATCTTGTGCAGTGATTGAGCCAGGAGTCCTGTGGAAAAAACAGGATGTGATCATGTAATTAAAGACTGTATCATAAAACATACACACACACGGGCACAGGCAACCTTAATTCCAGTATTTCCTATCTAATGGGTGCTTGACTTTGCAACCTTCACACTATTCTTGTAACACAGAGATTCTTGTTTTGTTGTGTATGTTTGTAATTTATAGCAATAGAGATGATTCCAAGTGATATGCACACTTACAAGGAAATGATTAATAAAACAGGTGTTCCCTTACTGGCAGCTTTCAGAATTCATTAGATTTGAGATAAGTTCCAGGGAACAGGCAAGTGGTAAATATAGCTCTATTGTTTATAAAGAGATCAAGAGACAAAAAGAGAGAGAACAAAAATCTCAATGATAACAGTAACATCAGCTGTAGGGAAAATCTTGGTAAACTGTTTAAAGGAATTTGAACAGTGGGGTGATTGTTTTGCCTTAAGACCATCAGTATTTACTGAAACTATTATTTTGTAAATAAAAGGAAAGCAATGGACTGGGAAAACCATGTGCATTGCTATTTATAGGGGGTGTTAGCTACTAGGAGTTCTTCTGCAAACCGCGGAGGCAGGATTATAACTTTCTTCATTCGCTAGCTGAGAGAGTTTGAGAGTTTATAATTCTCCAGTAAGGCTCCCGAATGAGGTCATGAATAATCCTGGTTTTGTACTACTCAGAAAGTGTGTGTTAGCGTATTTACCCAGTCCACACCATATCAGGGGTCATGAGATCTGTATTTACACTACTCTTCAGAATTCCAATAAATAAGGAAAATGAATACTTATGTCATTTGGGTCAAACTAAGAAAAAGCATATTTCTATTATGAACAACTAGTCTGGTAAAGTGAACAATCCTGCACCCACTGAAATCACTGGGAGTTTGCTGTTCACCTCAATAGAAACAGGAACACAGATTCTAGCAGAGGGATCATAGTTAACTGGCTTGCAGAATTATTTAAAAAAATTCTTTGACATGGTTTCACATTGGAGATTAAACGTTAATGTGAATAGAAATGAATTTGTGCTGGATGGAAAGTTGGCTCAAGGACAGTCATATCATATGGGATGGGAAACTTCCATTTGGTAAGTGGATATTTGTGGGGTAATTTTCGGGCTTCTTTGCATTCCAATGATATAAAAATGATTTGATGGAGGTAACTTGGAGACTATTCCATCTCAAAAGTACATGGCCAGCCTAGTATGCTAGCTGACCTGGCATTGACTATATACCAGTTCTGGTATGCTGGTGGCATGTGTATAAACTGTTGTTTTAAATAAGATCAAGGATATGGTTCTTCTTGGAGTGCTTGCTCATGTCCATTACATGTTAGGTGGGTGGAAATCTGTAATTTTATTAGCATGCTTCCATTTTTTGTGCTAAGGTCATTAATGGAAATGCTAAATAAGATTGGTTTCAAGACTGATTCTTGAGAAACTACTCTAGTAACTAGTCTTCCACCTTTCTTCATGACCTCCCTTTAACCAGTTCCTTATTTATCTTTTGATTCTTATATTAATGCCCATCTTCTCCAATTTAACTAATAATTTCCCACATAGAATTGTATCAAGGACTTTACTGAATTTCAAGTCAATTAGATCTACTGCATTTCCCTTGTCTAGAAAATCTGTTGTCTTCTCAAAGAAAGAGATCCGGTTGCTCTGGTATGACCTACCTTTTGTAAAACCATGTTGTATTTTATCCCACTTACAGTTTACCTCTGTCTTTAATTACTCTCTCTTTCACAATGTGTTCTAAAACCTTGCATACAATTCCTTTTTAAATATTGGTACTATATTTGCAATTCTCCAGCCATAGGGTATGACCGCTGAGTTCACCAATACACTAAAAATCCTTGCTATTGGGCTTGCAGTTTCATGTGCTAGTTCCTTTAATAGTCTCAGATGGAGATTATTCGGGGCCCTTGATTTGGTCTCATTAAGCTCATTAAGCTTCTACCTTAGACATGGTCATTTCTACTTCCATATCCTCATTCCCATTAGCCATCTTGCCACTGCCCCCAATCTCCTCATCACCCCGTATTAAAAGCTGAGGCAAAGTATTCATTTAAGGGTTGGGCTATACCTAGATTATCTTTACTATCCACTCCATTCCTGGTGCTTAGCAGGGCCACTTCTTTTTTCCTTATTTTATTTGTATTTATATGGCTAAAGAACCTTTTACTATTGGTTTTACTTTCTTTTGAAAATCCAGCTCTGCTTGACTTTTGGCAGTTCTCACTTTTTCCCTGTGCTTTCTGCCTTCCAAGAGGTAGCTTTCCTTGCTGATCCATCCCTTCCTCCACTGCCTGTAGGCTTTGTGCTTTCTCCTAATAACGTACCTGAGCTGCTGGTTTATCCTGTTTGGTCTGCAGCTGTTCCTGACCAGTTTTTTCCCCTTGCCTGGGATACCGGCTCAAGATAGTTTCTGCAATTTTGACTTACAGTAATTCCCAGCCTCTTTCCCATTCAGATCCTTGAGTTCTTCAGACCAGTAAACATCCCTAACTAATTCCCTTGGCTGTTACTGAAGTTGGGGGCCCTGATTCTCCATTTCCCCGCATCTCATGTAGTCCTTTGCAGCAGTGTAATGTGACTCCAAAGCAAGAGCAAATCATTATCATTGTGATTTGATAACATTTCACACCCACTCTGCATTGACTTTACAGGGTGAAGGGCAATGGGGAATTTAGTCAATGATGCGGACATTTCACATATAGCAAAGAAGATTTCCCAGCTTGTCTGTTTTATTGGCTTTCCCTTTTTTTATTGACATCCATGTGATATATGTTATTGCAGCACTCTTCATGATAAATAGGACTGAAAGGTTTTCTTGTTCTCCCCAATGGCTAAAGAAAGAAATACACTCAGTCCCTAGGATGGACTCTTCACTGCCCATCACTTTTTGTGTTTTGCTCTCAAGAAGTGAACGTAAGCTGGGATTTACCCATGAATTTTTGCTCTTCAGTCTGTCATGTTTTCCGTCAGGTCATAAGTAATATCTTGTAAGATGATTGACTGGGCTTGATATGTTGCAGTCTGATCAGGGAACTTGTTTCTGTCTCTTTATGTGGCTTTGTTTGCATTGTTTTGTTTTGGTGGAGCAGTGCAGGAAGTCCTTGCTATTCAAAGAGACTATGAAGCTCAATCAGGATTAACTGCCCAAAGCATGTTCACTTTTTCCTCCTTCACTGGATGAATAGCACATAGTACAAAGCAGTCAACTTTGGTGTGCATTTGCTGACACCATTATATCTCTTCTTGAGCAGCCAGTCTGTGGAGAATGCATTAGGTGCTGTGGCACTACTGCTTTGCTTCTTCATGTCATAGTACTGCAGGGCTCCAGTTTGTTCATCAGAACCATGAAATACAAACTTCACTCAGACAGCTTATTGGTGTTAATGCATTTTTCACGATTAAAATATAGATAGTGCCCACAGTAATTCAGAAACAAGGTCACCTATTCCACATGTGAGTACAAACATGCAAAGCATCAAGAGAGATTCAAGCAGAAGATCTAAGGCCCAGATTCTCAAAGGCATTTAGCTGCCTAACTCCGATTGATTTTCATGAGAGTTAGCCACCTAATTACCTTTGAGGATCTGGTCTTAAAAATCTTCCTAACTGGCACTTATACAATTTAGACTGACCAAAGTCTTCTTTGTTCTGATTGCTGCACTGAAGAAGGGGTGCCCACAGGAAATGAAGAAATAAGAAATGTCAGTTTTGACTTATGGTTTTAGTACTGTAGTCCCCCTACAGATATTTTAAAACATGGTGGCTCCCCAAAACCAAATACTGTTTTTTCTATTTATCCAGGACACTAGAGTTTGGATAGCTTTGCAACTCTAGTCAACTACATACAGTTTGTTTAATTATAGAATCTGATTTAATTCCGGTTTTTACAACTATAATTTGAAAATATGAATTTTTGGCACATTTGGAAACAGCCTTAAATTTTATTGATAAAAATGGACGTGTTTCAAATGCATGGCTGTGCAGTGTTTGGCTGAATCTCTGACAACACCAAATGTAAATCATTTTCCAAGTTTAAATTATGTCTGTATTTAGAAATCTCAGGCTCTCAGAGATAAATGGAAGCAACTCTCTCTTATCTTCATCAATGAGTTATTTATGCTCTCCTTTAACAGAAATTCAGAATCCCTGGTTACTTAGATTTGAAATCTTGGTCTTCAGCGTATGATCGCTTGACAATTCTAAAAGATTTTCTTGAGCCAAGGTGCTTAAGGTTGGCATGGAGTCAGCTGAACGGGTTTTGAATCCAATCAATATCTGGAATTTCATGGTAAACTAGAAGAAAATATTAATCAGAATGGGAATACAATCTATATAAATGAGTTAATATTTGGTCTTTCATAGCATTTTGATCGCTTTCACTCTGTTCTTTTAAAAAGTCTAATAATACTGGAAACACCTCAGTAACTCCATTTTCAGTGAGGCACCTCCAAAGACTAAGCTTCTTCATGAATCTTCTGATTTTCTCTTTCATGTCTAGAACATTTGTATTCCTACCTTGAAGTATTAGGTTCGGTGCCTTCAGTTTGCCAAATATGTCCACCAGGTAAGCTAATGTAGTGAAAAAGTCCACATTTCACATGTAACCTGCAAGGTTTGTTTTCCCAAGCAGGAGAATTCCATCATGCAATTCATAGAAGTGTTGTAACTCTTTCCCATATCATAACCACCACCTGACTTCACTGTGAAATATGAGTGTGGTCAGAGCCTACCTCTTCATGTAGCAATGTATATCCACTGCCTGGGATTTTATAACATTAACAATTTTAATAACAATGTTGAGAGCCTTGTGTACTTCAGGTTGCAACGTCTTTGACGCCAGAGCTTGGAAATGTGCAATGTGTCCAGATCTTTGCTGATGCCACTTTCTTTCCTGGTGCTTCAGCCCCTTTCTTCTTTCCAGTCGTGGCTGCTCCCCCATCTGTGCACAGTTCTCCACTCACAGCCAAGCTAAAACCTTTGTCAACTATGAATTTATCATGGATCAGGAATATTGCCTCACTATCTGGGTTGGGATTTCTTTGCAAAATAAAAATTCTTCAACTATTATACCTGTTTTGACCAATCTCACATAACAGAAACTGAGTCATGTTGGCTAGGTCCATGAATTCATCAAGCTGCACTGCAAAATATTGACTCTTCTTAACCTGTTCCGTCACCAGGTCCTGGATGTTTTCTACAAAGTCATCAGCTTGTCAATGGATAGCATTACTTGTCATGGGAATGGTTTTCAGTGCCATGGCTGCTTGTTCCCAGACATAATTCTACACATGCCTATTGGTTCTGGAAGCAGAAAAGACTCACCAATGGCATGTGCTTGTTTGCATTTTTAAATTCACGTGGCCACAATGTGTGATGCTTCTAAAAGATTTTTGAGGAACACTTACTTCCTTAGGCATGATTTATATTTTGATTTGTTGGGTTGTGGGATTATTTTTTGTACTGTTTTGGGTTTTTTGCTGCTTTAATTCGTCTTGTTTTTGAAGGGAAAAAATGCAGCTCTTGTTTACAAATTCAGGGTGTTTGGTTTTAAAAAGTCTCTGTAGCTATCCTGGGCTCATACTTTTATTTACTGTCACTTGAAAACAAATGACACCTTGTGGCTGTGGACTTTCTGCAGTCATATCAAAATGCAAGAATCTAAACAAAATGTAACGGTTATTGACTTGTCTACTTTTTCTGCCTTTTCTGTTTAACTTTATTAAGATCCTCTGGCAGAGGAGTAGGCAATGCAGCCAGTGCAGGTGCACAGGCAGCCATTCAATTTAGAGGGTCCTCAGAGGCTCAGAAATAGGTTTGCCAGTCATCCCTTATGTTAATAAAACATTGACCGTCCCATATTAAGTCAGTATGGAACACCTTTTATCCTGTATTTCAACAATTTGAAATTGTTGACCCTATGGTTGAAAACCCACAACACCACTCAAATTTGGCCCCACAGTTCCTCTGCAGATGGAACTGTGGAGCCAAATTTGAGGGTCATTGTGACCAATGTTCTCATTTAAACCTGACCCCGTGGATGCACATCTCAGATGGTTCATGGCTGGGAACGCAGCAGGTGCCTACTCTGCTTGCCCTGCCTGTTTGCCAGCACTTGAAGAACTTCTCTAAGCAGTGGGAAGGTTGGAACCATTAAGGTGGGAGGGAGGGAGGGAAGCACTGCTGCCTGCAGGGATGGAAGGAGCTTGGCTTGCCCTAAGCCCTGCTTTGCCTACAGGCCTTTCTACTGGGACCAAGAGTACGCCTCTCCACACCACAGCAAGCCAGGAGCTATGCTTAGGCCACAGCATCTGTCTGTTGGACACTGGCATTGTGGACCACAAACTGTAAATGGCAAGCAATGTGGGTTGGCCATGCCTTTCTTCCTTCTGTCCATTCTCTTCCCCCTGTCCTACCCATTCTTCCCATATTCCTTCTCTCCTTACCCTTTTCTTTCTTCTTTGCTGTCTTCTCTCCCTCTTCCCTCCACTCTCCCCATCTTGCTCTTTTCATTCCCCTCCCCATCTCCTTCACTCTCTCTATGTTCCTCATTTCATTCCCAAACAAAATACCTTTCCAGACAGCCCCTCCCTTGAAATTTACACACACACACCCTGCTGCAGTGCTAAGTACATATCCACAGGCTGGACTGACGGTAATAACTACAGATGCAAACCCTACATGAAATCCTTGGGAAGGCTGGGTTCCTCTGATTTTATTCAAAGCTGGTCATGTTGGGTTTATAAATACCCTGCATTTCAGTAAATACTCTTTACCATTTGCTTTTTAGGGTGTGTGGGTTTCATTTTCTTTTTAAAAACGACAGAAGATTTTCTCCTCCTCTTCCCCTTTCCCAGTCTTATTAATCTTATTAAATCCACAAATACAGAGAATCAAATTCATTCAAGGGATTGGGAGGCAGAAAATAAAATAAAGTGTTTGACACCGGCACGCTGGGAGGGACATAATGTGTGTGTGAGAGAGAGAAAGATTTGGGGGAGAGAGGTGTATAACAGAATCTTTAAATCAGTGACAAACCAATAATGGAAATAGTGCCATTAGTTTTTATTCAGTTAGTAGACTGCTTTTGCAGGAGGGGTTTATGAGAGGATTTGGAAGTCAACTTGTAGTGAGTGAAGAATGTTCTCTTCCATCTGAAATCTGGTTGTTACACACACATACTTAAAGGGAAGCAAACTGTAGTGTTTAAAATAATCTGCTCTGGTTGTTATTGAAAGTGATTGAAATGTGTGTTTTCATTCAAACTGCAGTGTGGAAGTTCAGGGGAATCTCCCTCAGGGCTCAGGCTCCAGCCCAAACCTGAATGTCTACGCTGCAGTTTTATAGTCCCATGAGCTGGAATCCACTGACACGGGCCAGCTCAAGGAGTTTTACTGCAGTGTAGACATACCCAGAGAGGCTCCCAGCCTCAGCAGCAGATCCATAGATAAGACTAAGTGATTTTTAAGCCTTGTTTAATAGTCTCTTAATTAGAAAAAAGCCATAAATGGGCACATCAATTAATATTTTTCCCACCGTTTGGTTTAAACAACTTATCCTACCAGAGTTTTGTCTGGCATCCACCCTCAGACACACTTTTGGGACTGCTTCTTTGATGTGCTGTCAATCTCTGCTTGTAACATGGTGTCATAGTCTAGATAGGGAGGCTTAGCTCATGGACAGGGAATATTTTCAGGGCTTATGTAATACAGCCTCCTTTTCAAAGGGATCTCTTGTTCACTGAAGATGTAGATAAACTATATTTAAGAAAATTTTATGATAAATTATGAGGTTGATACCCTTCTTTTTTAGAATCCTCTTCAAGCATTACATAGAGTAGCAGGACTGAAAAATCTGGGAGAAAATTCATAGATTTCTCTGTATTCTATTCTAATTCCTTTGGTGCCTCTCTAGAAAAGAAGAGAGTTTCTCTTTCTCTTTTTTCTCCAAAGTACCTACAGGAGCTCTTTAGGACCCACAGGTCTGCTTTAGCCCTATGGCTGTGATTGTTCTTCTTTGCATACAAATAGGAAAAGTCCATAGATAACTAGTTGACCTTAGTAGTGGGAACATGCCTGGGGCTATGGCATGAAAGTTACCATTATTAGGAATAACCTGTTTCTGGAATCATTGGTATGCACATCTCTTCTTTAAAAAGTGACTAGGTGGGTTATAGCCATCCCCCAGCTGCAGATGAAATTACTTTGCCTCAGCTTTCACTGCTTGGCAGAGAAGAGCTAATGTGACCAACCCCTACTAGACTGCATTGTGAGGAGAAGTGTAGGTGGTTGAATTGCCTTCGATTTGAAGAAGATAAATGTCTTTAAGAGGTCCCAACTCAGAATGGATTATTCACATTAATTGTTCATGGAGTGAAGTCAGGAGAAGTGTTGATTTAAGTAAGCCACTTAACTGTACCTCTGAAGGAGTTAATCAGGAGCTTTTTTTAAAGCTGTGTATAAATAATCATTAAATTATTCAGGATTACAGTAAGCATACATAAAATATTACTCTGTAATTTTCTTGAGCAATTCATCAATAACCTACTACAGTGCTTTTGGCACTTGCACTTCTCAAGAGTTTTGGATACCCGTTTTATTACTATTCTTTCAAATAACTGATATGTGGTTGGCTGGGACAGTGTCCTAATTTACTTGGTATTCAGGGTTTTCTTCGTCTTCCTGAGAAGGAAGTAAAACCATGTTATTTTGTGATCTAAACATTTTTGCTATGTCTTCAGTCTCCATGACCAAAGTCCAAATCCTAGATCAATGTTAGAGAGACACGGTGGGCGAGATAATATCTGTTATTGGATCATCTTCTGTTGGTGAGAGACACAAGCTTGTCTTTTCCACCAAGAGAAGTTGGTCCAGGAAAAATATTACCTCACCCCTTTTTCTCTCTAATATCCTGGGACCAATACAGCCACAACAATACTGCATGCAGCACTAGATGAACATGACAGTTTTCTATTACATTAGGTTGTCCTAAACTTGTGTTAGCAGAAAGTAACCCTTTACTTGTCTTTTTATGGCATTGTCAGGCTGCATGTAAAAGTGCCTGCACTTCATTGTTCTCTCGTGCATATGAGAATAATTTGGGCATAAATTGGATTTAAGAGGGGCAGGGAGGGGAATGCCCTAACCATCCGACTATTGGTATTCTGAAGTGGAATTTTCTCAATCTCTCATGTTGAGCTGTTGCCCTAGGAACTTGAACCTGAAGCTCCTATAATCCAGGTGAGTGTCCTAATCATTAGCCTATAGAGTTGATCTTTTGATTTTGCTCTCTCTCTCCCTGGCCCAATGACTATTTAATTATTTATGCAAAGTGGAACAGCTCCAACGGGAAGGTTTGAGAAAGCACCTGCCCCAGAATGCCACTAGCCTCGTGTTAGGGCACTCCCCCACCCCGCCCCCCCGGAAAGTTGTAGACCTGGGTTCAAGTTCCTTCTCCATATCAGAAGGAACGGCAATTCCAACCTGCAACTCCCACATCCCGTGAGTGCTGTAACCACTGGGTATCCTGTGGTGCTTGCCTGGCTGTCATTCATGCAGGTTAGGTGTACTCTGAGCATCACTACCAAGCCCTGCAAGAGAATATCTCTCTTGAGAGTCCTACCCAGCCATAGGTGTGAGTGAGGGCTCTGTGCAACATGTTACCTGTGCGGTTTCAGGATTTAGATGGCTCTGTACATTCCTACTGGTGGAAGCTTAGGTACCTCTGGAGATGTAGGCAGCTACAGGGTGAGGTATCCGCTGAGAGGTGGTATGATGTCCATAGTACCTAAATATTGGATTTAGGCCCATAAGGTCCTTTGTGAATCTAGCCCCAAGTGCTGAAGTCACTTTTGAAAATGTTGCCCAGAGCCTAGTATGTTTCATTTTGACTAACTCTCTGGCTTGAAACCTTTCAGACTTGGATTTAATGTTTAATGACAACCCAGATTCCATTTTTCAGTTATTCAAATGAGAATTAGATCAGAGACTGTTTTCGGAGCTGCGGTTTAAATTAGACCTGTTTTCTGTAGTATTACACTATATTAAACAAGCAATTTTAATAAGTGCATCCTTATGAGATGCAAATTGATAGATTTTTGACAATTTACTGATGTGGAGGACTTACATTAAAATTCATTATATTTATTTAAACTCCAGTCTAAAATTTTGTGATTTGCTAAAACACCATACAGAAAGCAGTTCTAAAATACAAAATAAGCAGCTTTAAAAATTTAATATTCTGCAAAAAGAAGAAGGCAAACACTTGCTGACCTTAAATATTTAATCTGGTGGTTGACACAACATCATCTTTTTTTGAAGTACTTTCTTTTTTTAGCTCCAGCAAGAGAGGAATTCTGGAGGAAATGGAAATTACCCTTTTATTGAAATTCATCAGAGACACTATACTCCTCCATATTGTCATTATGAAAAAGCCTATAAAACAATATGATGAATCAACTGAGAATATGTTCCTCCAGATTTACAATGGAAAATTTCTAAATGACTATCAGAGGAAAACAATGTACAGTGGTAATGGACTACCTGTGATTACTGATGCAGTACATATAATATCTTAACAGAACAGCATGGATTCCAAAATGTCATATTTCTATTATGAGAGACATGGTGTGGGGTAAACTCTAGTTTAAAAATGAGAGAGAGAAAAAAAAGAAATACGCTGCTGATAACATCTATTTCTACATTTTCAAGAGAAGAAACAAAGGGTAACTTCTGTAAAAAAATTTGGGTTTTTTTGGAAACACCAACAAACGGCTTCTCCCAAATGAAATATGCTCTTGTACCCAGCAGTTGCTGGGTGATGTTGACATGATTCTTGTCAGTTCGATTGCTGCCCACCACAGAGTAGCGCAGCTCGGGAAGCCAGCTGGCTTGGGAGTCTGAGAGCCAGTGATGATATGCAACCGGTTCGCACCGATTCGCGCGAACCGGTTCTTAAAATTAAAAAAATTTAGTGAATCGGTTGTTAGCGTCTTCCCCTGTTGCGCTCTGCAGGGGGCTGGCGGGTTGCGAACCGGTTCTTAAAATAAAATGAAGGCAGCGAACCGTTTTTTAGCGGGGCGCTGGAGGGGTTTAGACTATGACAGCGCAGATGCCAAGTCTCCCTCTCCGCCGCCGAAATTGACTTTGCTTTGTCAATTTCACGGCGGAGAGTATGCCCCAGCTCTGCTGCTGAAATTGACCAAGGAGGGTCAGTTTGAGTGCGGGGAGTCTGTGCCGTGATCCTCCCTGCCGCCGAAATTGACTTGGGAGTGTCAATTTCAGTGCGGGGAGTCTGTGCTGCCATTTTCCCTGCCACCGAAATTGACCAGGGAGGGTCAATTTCACGGCGGAGGGTGCCCTGAAGTTCTGGGTGCTGGGTTGTTGGGGTGCAAAGTGTTGGGTGCTGCATGCATGATGTTTAAGAACCTATTCAGAATAGGTTCTTAAATATCACCTGCCTTTATAGAACTGGTTATTGGAAATTTGGGATATCATCACTGCTGAGAGCCCTGGGGTCCCCAGGCTGGGGCGCTCCACACAGTGGGGCTGCCAAAACCTTGGACTCCCATCTCATTATTTTCAGGCTCCCAGTTCCATGGCAGGGCTCCTGGGATCCCTGCATGCTCCCAGAGTTTCCAGGGTCCTGGCTCCACAGCAGGGAGCTAGGAAGTTCTGAGAACTCAGTGCTTCCAGGCTCCCTGCCACAGAACCGGAGCCAAGCCCTAGTTAGATCTGAGTTTCCTGGTCTTTCACCCCCGTAGACTTCCAGCTCCAGTGCAGCAGGGCTGGTCCAGCAATGGAGCCTGGCAGAACTGGGCTCCCACGTAGCTATCAGGAAACTGTACAGGTGACCCCTGCCTGTCATTTGACAAAAGTTTGTTGAAACTGAACAGTTTCCACGGAGCATTTCCAGTTCAACAAAACGGCATTTTCACAGTTTCATGCCGAACCAGCTCTAGTTCAGCCCCCGCACAACACTCGGCAGATGTACCCCTTTTTATTATTTGTTTGTTTATTGTGTTTTTAAAAATATTAATTCATTGCATTTTCCCAAGGAGTCTAAATACATCTAGCGGGTATCTGGAAAGCAGACATAGCAGAAATCATCACTCTGGGTTCCCATCAGAGTAGCATGTGTTCACACACTTTGCCCTGACTGAGTTTTGGTCTGATTGGGCCTTCATCTTTCCCCACTTAGGCCTCCCCACAGAGGCCAATCAGAGTTACAGTCCTGGTGCTCTCCTCCTAAGTGCAGGAACAGCTTCCTGAAAGTGCCTGGCTTGGCATAGTCCACCTCAAAATAGACTGTGAGCTCCTCTACCCCAACCTAGCAAGCTAACCTGGCCATGGAGGGAAGCAAGTGCTAGTCTCTTAGATAAAGGCTTTGAGACAGGGACTGTCATTTTGCTGTTTGTTTGTAGAGTGTCTAGTAGGGTGAAGCCCCAATTTTGTTGGTGTCTAGGCACTATGGCAACAATAAATGTTAATTAATAATACTATATAATCTCTCCAAGGAGTACCATGGCATGAGTGTGCCGTAAAAACTCCTGGAGGCACTGTCTCATTGAATAACAAGGCTCCACCAAGCTCCCACTGCAGTGGTGCAGCTCCAAACCACCACCCACACAGACAGTTTGGCCTTTTCATTATGAAGCTGACGTCGCAGATCCTGCTTGTCCCTGTTGCCCCATCCCACTGTGCCTGATTTGTATTGATCTGCCATCCAAAAGCAGTCACAGAGCCGTATGAGCTGGGTGGCAGAGAATTCTGCCAGCAGAGGGGAATTATGGGGTTTGTAATAATAATGTAGCTAAGGCCCTACTTAACTTGCAATATTGGGAAAATTGCGAATTCCTCAATATTAACCTTCCACCACAGTTTTGACAGCGGGACCCACCATGCATGGGGCTGACGGTGGGAGCCTGGCCACCCTGGGACTGAGACTGAGGGCAGCCACTGTCAGCCCTGGGCCCCCGCTGCAATGTTCTGCAATTTTCCATGGCTTGTCTGCAACTCAGCCACAATATTTTGGCAATCATCCTGTAATTCAAGTAGGGTCTTAAATACAACTCTTGTCGTCAGTAGATCACAAAACTCTTTACAGATGAGGCTAGTGTCATTATCTCCATTTTACAGATGGACCAGGTGGAGAGCCAGGAATAGCACCCACATCTCCTGGATCCCAGTCTAGTGCTCTGTCCATGAGCAACAATACCATCAGACAGACTGTCTAGCTTTACACTGCCAGCACACTCCTTGTTTTCTATATTGTGGAGGTGAGGAAGCATGAATTCAGCGCCTTTCCGCTTTGAGAATCCTCAGCTCCTAGACCAACCCTTAGAGGGCTTCTACAGCCAGGCACATTTAGAGCAGCCCTGTTGCTGCTCTGACTTGAAGCAAGGCCCAAAGAAACCTACAGCTATTCTCAGGATCTGGGTAGCATAAACGTGGCTTAGGAGCATCTTAAATCCCTCCTCCCTTCCTCAGCAGAACACTACATGCAGTATTGTCAATATCAAATAGTAAAAAAAGCCATGAATCAGGCCCCCGGGATTAAAAATCATGTGATTTTATTTTAAAAATATATAATTTTGTGTTCTTTTTATTTTCCTTTATTTTTATTTCTGTTTTCTGAGCCTTTAGAAAGGCCTCACTGTGGCTCATCTCTAAATCATGAGGCCTAGAAATGTTTTTTGCAAATGAAAGCAGAGATTCTTATGTATTCACACAGATCCAGCAGCTAGCACTTTAAGAAAAAGTTATCAGGAAAATTGTAATTGTAAAATATGGAAACTGGAAAAATTGTATAATGAGTACATAAAGCATGTACATGGACTGGAACATATGGCAACCTTTCCTGGCCCTTTTCCCACCTCCTTTCCTCATCATCACATGCAAAAAGTAAGGGGATTGTCAAGGGCTGGAATGCATTGCACTCTGGCAATTCTTGCCAGTGTAATTGCCCTTCGGTGGCAATTATAAGCCAATGGAAGTTAGCGCAACTCTCAGGCTGTTCTAATTTTCCTGCGGGGCTGGGTCGTCTTTGCCTCTCTGCCAGCTTCGGCTGTCAGAGTTCTTCTCCAGTGCAGTTGAAGAATCCACCTATACTGTTTTATATAACACAGTGTTAACCAACTATGTTGTAATGTCTCTTGATTTGTCAAAGTGCTACTTCCCTTATCAGAGACGTTTTGATTGCTAGTCTGCAATATATGCATCACAAAGAACAACTCTGAGATCATTAGGATGCTAGAATGACAGTGACAGAGAGTTATTTGAGGTGTGAAATAACGTTCACACGATTCGTTACTCGTCATTTACAAGGGAAATATAACTTTTGATGTGTGATGCAACGTGACAAACATTTAGCATTGTCACTGTAGGGTGGGGGTACTTCCAGTGGGAATTAAACAATGGTTTTCAAAGCTGCAAGAACAGAAGAGAGTGGATGGCCTATGAGAAGGGCCATCATCACGCCTGCAGGTTGTCTCTTTACTAGAGGAAACTGCTTCAAAGATCTCTTCTCACCGCACTGCTTGGAGTTTGCTCCACTTGGGTAGCAGTGCCCTAAAAAAAACCAATAAAAACAGGCTCATTAATTGCTTTCACTCTATCTTTTATTTACCTGGCCTTCCAAGTTTGGCCATAGAGAAGTGAATTTCCGTTGTGCAACTGTTGCAAAAATTGTGCCATATTCAGTTAAATTTCACTTATTTTCTGCGTTATATTGAGGTTTTGTTTATTCCATTACTCTGTTAGCAAATTTCTGAGATTCGACTGTAAGTGGTATGAAGACTATTGATCTTAATATCTTAATGGACATTTTTCTACTGAGGCTAATTATCAGAGCACCATCTTGAGCATACCCAGAACACACAGTGAGTGACTGATCAAGAAAGCAAGATTTGAGCAGAGGGAGAAGCACCTTAAAGAGTTGCATGCCATCAATGAGCTTGCTTCTGCAGTTATTGGCCCTATTTGTGATCTCACTGCTACTGCGACAAATCAAGAGTAAATCTGTTGACATCAGTGGAGTTACACTGGTGTGAAAAGATCATAAGTGAGATGAGAATGAGCTTTAATAGAAATTTTGTCTGAATAAGAATGATGGGTTGGCTTGGTGGAATTCAATTTTTATTTTTTTTATCATTTCAATGTATGATATCAATGTTTATTTTTAAGCATTTTTTATTTTTAATCTATTTAAATTTTCAAAGTTGTGCAATATTATGGAATCTATGCTTCCCCCGCATTTTTAGTTATGTAAATATTCACAATTGTGCATAATTACGGGGAGATCAGAGAACATGGCAGGTCAGATAATTAGTATTTAATGACAGTAGACATTGATTTCAAAAGGTTAAAAAGCTTTATAACTATTAAAACACAAATTGTCAACATCACATCTCAAAATATATTAAATAACTATCCTTCAGTCAAACTCTAATAAGTTTTCAAGTAATATTTTTCTTTCTTTGCCTATCTATACATTTCTATTATTATCAATGGAAATGTTTTTCATCAGTTTCTGTCTGTATGATGAAATCAATGTTTACCAACTTTTACCAATAAAAATCTAATCCATCCAAGCCTAACTTTAGGCAGTGTTTAAAAAACAACAACAGAACTTCAAGGCTGCAGGTCAGTGTGTGACTATGATATATACTGTATCCATATCTGCACTGTACATGAAAGTGAAATTGGCCATGCAAGTTACCTGAAGGTTTTAAGATCCTTTATGATGGAATGGATGTGTGGCTTTCAAAACAAATATTACTAAACTCACTTATACTGTCTTTAGAGAAATGAGGTGAGTGAAGTAATATCTTTTATTGGACCAACTTCTGCTGGAGAGAGACAAGCTCCAGACATGGAGAAGAGCTCTATCAAGCCCAAAAGCTTGTCTCTAATATCCTGGGGCCAACAGAAATTAGTCCAATAAAAGATATTACCTGACCAACCTTGCCTCGCTGATATCCTGAGATCAGCATGGCTACAACAACACTGCATACTACATTGTCTTTAACCATTTATGTGTATGGTTATAAATCTCACATGATAAATAACATACTAGATCAGTGGTCCTCAAATGTCATTGACCTAAAAATCTGTAACAAACTTTTAATAACAAAATTTACAGCAGGCTGCTCAGGTTATGCAATAATACATTCATTAATAAAACATGTACATCCAACCACTAATCAGTTCTGTACCTGAACCCTTACCTTTTTGCAAGACTCTTCTTAGGCCATGTCAATACAGGGGGAAACTGAGGGTAGTTAAGGCTAATCAACTGAATGTGTAAACTCAAAGCACATTAAATCCTCATGTGGATGCACTCATTTATTCAGGAATATATTGGCCTTAATTTACTGTAATGTTATCCTCGTCCAATGTCCCAGAGTGTCTCCATGTGGACATGGTCATAGTCTTCTTGGAACATGGAGGTTGCTGCTTTTACCTCTGCTGGCTCCTGAGGCATGCAGGAAACTCTCAGGCTCCTTGCTCCCCCTTTATATATCAGTCCTCTGATGTATGGTCCTCTTTCTCCTCTGGGAAAGGAGCAGTGGCTCTGCATCTTCTCCTCACTCCACTCCAGAGAAAAATATACTGGTTCCTTCTGCTCTGCTCCCGCCATGCTAACCTTTCTAAAGTGACACTTCTTAGTTGTTCTTCCATCATACCCTTCCCCCAGCAACTGTACTCATTTTCAGATGTTCCTCTCTTTTTAATTATTGTTGGTTTTAGTGTCCAAAAATGTGCTAGGCACCTGATGAAGTATGAAAAAAGCATGTGTTCTCACCTGAAGAATTCAAACTCTAAAAATAGACAGGCAATGACAAACCCTAAGGGAGTGAGGGACAGGGAAGGAGGAAGAACAAGAGTTACATTAATAATATTATTTGGTGAATTCTGTAGGTTGTTCACATGTTGGTGCAGTTGATAAATTCCAATAATCTGTTATTTAATTTGAGGGAAAGGAAAGGGTATATATTTGATGAATGAGAGAAAAAGGGAAGGAAGAATAGCGGGTAGAGAGGACACAGAAGTAAGATGAAGTTACAGAAAATGGGGAGGGCAAAGAAGGAGAGAAGAGAGGAGGTGAGGAAAAAGAAAAAATGGATTAAGGTGGATTATAAAGAGGTGTAGTGAGGAAGGCAGCATGATAGGTGAGGAGATCAAGGAAAATGACTGAAAAAGGCTGTCGCATGATAGAGGAGTTGACTGGAAGGTGGAGGGATCCTCTCTGGTCCTGTTGCTGGTAGGGGTGGCTGATGCAGTGTTGTGGAGGAGGGAGAGGAAAGGAGCTTTTATAAACTATCCCAGAAACTATGCACATGTAAATGGTTGGGAGTGCAAGCTTCTTGGGTTTAATGCCCCCAAACTACTGTCCTCCAGTCAGGCATGGAGGTGGCTAGCAGGCCTGGTCCTTACCCTGGCTATTGCTGTAGTGATATGTGGTGGGTGGAGTGTTCTCCATTCCCCTGTCCTCCAGTGAACCAAATAGTAACTGGAACAGAAGCTGTCTACAGCCATCAAAGGTACTGGAGATCTATTTGGAGCCACAACCCACACTTCGACACCTAGTGCGTCAGAACTTTAAAACTGAATTAATTTTTAAAATCTTATCTCCTTTTTGCATTTCTTTCCTCTTGGGCTATTAAAACAGGAAAGTCAATTTCACTGTAGTTTCTAGTGCCCCACTCCTCATTCTAGCCTACCAGACTGGGTGTGGAGCTCAGAGCTTCTGCCTGCAGCAGGGTGGTGAGGCTAGAGCAGAGGTTCTCAAACTGGGGGTTGTGACCCCTCAGGGTGTTGCGAAGTTCTTATGGGGGGGCATCGTGAGCTGTCAGCCAACATGCATGCCGGTAAGGGTGGCATGGCATGGACGGGTCATCAATTTGAGGGAGGCGGGAGGCATTACAGGCTGAATATCTTTCAAAGGGGGTCTTGCCAGCTAGGAGAGGAGTTTAGGGGGTGAGTAAGTTTGGGCACCTCTGTCTCTAGTAAATCTCACTCTCCTGTTGTCATGCATTAGCACAGAGCCACAATATTTCAACTCAGCTACCGCAGGGATTTTTTTTTAATCAAAATTGTTTCCACTGAATTTTTAAAGATGATTGTAACAGAAACATTTCTGTTGTTATGGTTTTGTAAATCTTATTATTCCCAAACCTAAATTGTGTACCAAACTTGCTTTGGGAGCATCCCCTTCATGCAATTTCCCTCCCCTGGGAGTGGCAATGTAAAATTCCAATGCCTAGAATGATCCCTTAGAATATGTGCTAACTGCTTATGCTAAACTATTTAGCTGGGACTCTCAGAGTACCTTTCTCAGGTTCTTCTCTGAAGAAGAACTGTGTGTGTGACTCAAAGGCTTGTCTCTCTCACCAACAGAAATTGACCTTGTCTCTCCACTGCTAAAGCAGTGATAGTATCAACACATCAGCTGTGCAAAACTGTCTTACTTACTCGCAAGAAATGACCTATTACAAAATATTTTCCAGAAATCTCCTGGGAGATTACGGTATTTTACTCTATTTTTGAAATCTTTGAGATCCTATTTGAGCTTTCCTGGGGAAATGATTACTATTCAGTTCAGTATAATAGGCTGGTTCAAGAGAGGCTGAAATGTAATGTATTTCATTTTAGTTTTATCAGCAAATAAGGGTCATCCATCTAAAAATGTATTTATCAGATATACACATTTAATTTATTATTCATTTTATGTAGAATTCCTATTAAGTACCAGTGTCTGTTGATCACAGATTACTCTGGTAATTCTAAGTGATCTTCTACTTTCTGTTTAAATGTTTATGGACAGTGAGTAAATGCCCACTTGGTATATTCAAACAAAGCCCCTTACCAAAGGAATGTTCTGTGTAAACTGCGAAGCTTTTTCAAAATGAACTATAGGGCACCAGAAAAACTAGATTTTCCAGTCAATACAAGATTCTTGGGAGTCTAGAAGACAATTTCTTCACTCAGTTTCACCAGTGGCAATCCAACGTAACTCCATTTTTAGAAATGCTCATTATCTGATTTGTAAACTTTTTTTTCTCTTTTATTTATTGAATCTAATAATCGATACAGGTATCACATTGACACCTCTGGAAGTCACAGACCTTTGTTTGTCCACAGAACATCCTCAGGCACACAAATTGGCCTGAATCTTTTTCTGTTATATATAGATGTGACAGGTTATTTCTGTCTCCATGGTACATATACCAATTCTTGGCATTCCCACTTAGCCTCTAAATGGGACTCGGGTGCGCTTAATTATTTGGGTGGTTTTGGTGATATGAAAGTATATCTCTTAGGAATGTAACTAAGAACACAAACACCAGATCACTTCACAGAGGATCTCAAGCAGCCATCAAATGGTATGACTTTTAATCACGAATGACCTGAGGCAGAATTACAAAACATTAGGAACTTGAAACTAGTCATTTTTTGTTTCAGATCCTAAAGATGGATGGAACGTTTGTGAAATCTGTGTACTAAAACCAGTGTGTGGTATCTATCTATCTAGAGAGACCAGGTGGGTGAGGTAATATATATATATATATATATATATATTTTTTTTTTTTGTGACGACGCAAGCTTTTCAGTTACACAGCGTTCTTCCTAAGGTCTGGGAAAGGTACTCCCAGAATCACAACGAAATACAAGGTGGAACAGATTGTTCTAATAATCATGTGTCTGTTCAGTTTCCTCATCCACTGCACTAAATACCCCAATAACAACTATCTGGGTGAAACCAGATAATCACTATGCTCTCAAATAAACTTGAACAGGAAAATGATAAAAGACCAAAAAAAAAAAAAAAAAAAACCCTGTCACCTGTGGGTGAACACTTTTCACAAAGTGATCACTCAATATCTGACTTACGAGTCCTCATCCCCAAAGTAAACCTGCTCAATGCTTTCAAAAGACAAGCCTGGGACTTAAATTCATTACTGTGCTAGACACTAAAAATCAGGGACTGAACAGAGACACTGGAATTAGGGTTTATTACAACCATCTGTAACCAGCTAACCCACCCTTTCTTGTTTTATGACTGCAGATATGTTAACTGACCACTTCACCTTGAAGGGTCGCTTAGAGAATATGTAAATATGCTAAACAATCTGTTCCACTTTGTATTTAGCTTTGAAGGTTGTTGATGTTGAGTACCTTTCTGACTCGAAAAGACTTCTGTGTAGCTCAAAAGCTTTTCTCTCTCACCAGTGGAAGCTGATCCCATGAAATATATTACCTCATTTACCTCGTCTCTCTAATATCCTGGGACCAACACTACTACAACAACGCGGCATCTGTCTATCTAGTATAGCCCTCAGCGCCACAGTATCTGCCATCTGTGTTGTAGCACTGGGTTCCAGTATGCCATTATTTATTTCAGTATGAATAAGGCTAATATTTAGTCACAGGTATTTTTAGTAATAGTCATAGTCAGGTCCAGAGCCATAAACAAAAATTCACAGCCTGTGACCTATCCATGATTTATACTATAAATACCCCTGACTAAATCTTAGCTTCTCCCAGGATGCCACTGCTCTGGAAGTCCTGGGAGTGCGGCTGCTTTGGGGTCTCCGGGACTCCACTGCTCTGGGGGTCCAGCTCCAGCAATGGGGGCTGACTGCTCCCAGCCGCCCGCTGCTCCGGGGCCCGTGATGACTTCTATCCAACAGCTTCTGGGGCCACTGTTCAAGCCAACCCCAGGACTACTGCTGCCCCAGAGCAGCCCGCAGGACTGCTGCTCCTTGGGTGGTCCCCAGGGCCAGCCACACCAGTTGCTGCTGCAGCAACCAGTGAGGCTGGTCACAGGGCCACTCCAGCAGTAGCCAGTGTGGCTGGCCTGGGACTAGCTGCTTGGGTGGCCCTGAGGTCAGCCACACTGGTTGCTGCAGCTGCAAAAGTCAGAGAAGTTGCGGAAAGTCACGGGATCCATGACTTCCTCTTTCTCCATTACAGACTTGCAGCCTTAAGTATAAATACTAAAGATTGAGTTACAAATTCTCAGCCAGGACGGTGTCTTCCTTGATGTTTATATAATGTGTTCCTCATGTGACTTGACTGAATCCAGGCTGCAGCCACCCTGAGGTGGTAAATCTGCCTATAGAGGAGCAAATTGCTGCAAGCTGATGATAAACCAGCACTGCTACGGCATCTCGGAGCCATTTGAAGCAGGCCAACAGGAGATAAGCTGATTGAATCTCTCTCCTCGGCAGCCTCCACAAGCTGGGCTCACCTGGGAGTGAATTTTCCCTGTAACACTAGTGCAAAGGGTGCAAATTGCATGTGCACATCCCCTCACATGCACACAGTCTATGGCTCTCTCTCATGCACAAACACAGCAATTTCACCTCTATAGAACACTAAAAATATAGTGCTGTAATACATACTCCTATCCACTTATGCTCTCTTGTCTCTTGTCTCAGACTGTCAGCTCCTTGGGGCAGGGACTCTCTTTTTGTTCGGTGTTTGTACATCACCTAGCACAATAGGCTCTGAGGCATTATGATAATATACGTAATAAATAAGTACAGTAACATTCCTCTCCAACTTGATGGAGTGACATTGCAGATCCCTTTGTATCAAACACAAGTCTGGAATGATAAATAAATTGTTATTCTAATGCATTTCTGTAAGAGGCTGAGATACTAAGGCCGGGTCTACACTGATGGCGGCAAATTCGCCACCATCACATCGATTGCTTTGGATTGACTGAGCGGTCTGTGTAGACGCGCTCAGTCGATCCAGGAAGTGATGCAGGAAAATCACCCTGGTAAATGGCGTAGTGCTGCGTTGAAGGGAGCGCTGTTCCCTTCGACACAGCACAGTGTGGACGCCGCGTGGAGGAGATGCTGCAAAGTCGATGGGTGATATGCAAGTGATTTACGTCACTTGTGTATCTCCCGTTGACTGCCGCCAAATCGCAAAGGTAAGTGTAGACCGGGCCTAAGATTATCTTGTATAAGAACCTGAAAAGAACATATCAGAATAGAAATCTGACACTACTAGAAACAAAGAGTGTGAAAAGGAAAATTCGTAATCTACGATAAACTAAAGAAACAGGATCCATTCTAACACAGCTCAGAATTTAATGTGTTCGCTTTATTTAAAAAAAATATATTTTAGAACATAAAATGTATCTATCCTGTTTTCCATCATTTATATATTTTAAATCTGTTTAAAACAGTTGTTTTTAAGCATTAAACATCCCCTTGTCATGTTTAACAACTGACCAACCGTCAGTTAAAAAGGCAGTTTAAACTGTCCTGTTTAAAAAGTTACTGACTTACTGGAAGCACTGTAAACCTGAATGTAAAATTAACCATAAACAAAAATGAAGCTAACTTCATAGCTGTTTGTTGTCCAAGATGAGAAATGCCAAAAGTAAACACAGAGCATGGAGGGTGAAAACAAAACTGGATTTTAAAAATTGCTTTTGTTTTTAATAATCAAGACTGCTATTAACAACATTTGGAAAACCCATTTGTTTATTTATAATTCATGTGCTGAAGTAAGCCCTGTTTTACCTCCCAAAATGTCATTGAGTGCAACATATTTGGATAGATCTGCTTAACAGTCTCAATCTGAGTCACTGCTTTTCTTTCTTTCTGGAGTTTCCCCAAAAGTTTAAAGGCAGATTTATTATCCAAGAATATATGGACAATATTTATATATTGTAGGTGAGCTTCAATTTTGCTAGATTTGATTTTCTCATAAAGGATTGTTTGATGATGGCTGTTTCCTTGAGCCTGATCTGTGTTAAAAAGGGTGAGATGTGGGGGAAATAAAAAAGGTTTTGTTTCCCGTACATCAGACCACTCTTTTGTCTCACTGAATTCTGTGTTCTGTTTCTGTTGCTCACATCTGCCATTATGGCAATAATAGTCCCTCCACTGCACACTGCACCTGCTGCATTGAGATTCAGTGGCATCTCTCATTAGAGTCACTATTCTTGTCCATGTCCAGCAGTTTGGGCAGTAGTTTCCCTATAATTTTTTTAGGATTTGTACCTTCTTCCTCTCTGTTTTTGCTCTCACATGATCTTTGCTTTCCTTTCTAAGGGGGCTTTAATCACAAATGCAGTGCATTCTTGGTCCTCTAACTCACCCCATAAGGTTACATTCATTTCCAGGAGTAAAATTCTGATCCTATTAAAGTCAATGGGAGTTTTGCCATTGACTTCTATGAAGCCAGGATTTCACCACAGGTATTTTCTTATTTCTCAGCAAGTTCAACTTCCCTGGAAGATTTTCTACTTTAGCCTCTAAAAAGGAAATGGATTTCTTTTATATTGTCAAGATCAAGGAGGCATTGACTGAATCTTGATTACGTCTTCCAGTTTTCATTACTGACTTACTGCTGTCAAGGAAGCTTGGGCTGATGCACTTTCAGAGTGTCTTAGGGCTGAAGTAGGTGTCTGTAATCTGAAGAATTCTGATTTGAGTAGTTTCTGGTTTATTTTTAGGTAAAATTTGCCTAAAGACATATACTCTACCCTTCAAACAGAACTGTTCTATTGTGACATTCCATCACCATTGGAAGAGATAACATTGGAAATGGCTCTTTAAACCCATAATTTTGCATACCTGAAAATTTAAATAGATAACAATAAAAAAAACTTAAAAATAAACATTGATATTATCTATTGAAATTATTTTAAAAAATCAAATTCTACCAAGCCTACTGTTATAGTAGGAATCAGTGAGAGCTTTTCTGTTTTTCTCCTCCCTTCTGAAATGCTTGCTATTTCCTGGTAAAAACAGTGGAGTACTACCAGAAACAAGTAAGGAATATATCCCCAAAGATGGGGGAAAAGCTACTTAGCTAATTACAATTACAAGGTACCGTAAGTAATTCTATATTAATGTAATAAGATAATAGTAGAACAATATAAATGAATTACAGTTTTGTGCTATATTGAAAGTAACATACCTCTGGAATAGTAAAAGTCAAAAGCCAAAATGAAAATTGAATATTTGAACTTCATATCACTAATATATCTTATTATCCCACAGATCTGAAAAAAAGACCAATACGTTAAGAAATATTTAACCTTAAAATGTCATTTTCCATAGCAAGTATTTAATGTGCATAGAAACTAAGTATAATGTCTGTGTTATTAATTATTAATCTTCTGCGTGCAGTGTACTGACCACAGTATGTGTAGAAAAGCTTCTATTTAATGAGATATTGAGAGTTGTTCTTAAATGTACCAGTACATATGTTAGGTTGGATAGTAAGTAGCTAGAAGGAAAGGAAAATCAGAAAGAAAAAAAAAAGAAAATGAAGCAAAATTACTCCTACTTTGTTTTAGCTTCTAAGAGTATGTTTGTGTATAACTACTGTAGCATTTCTTCCAGACGATTTTAGATTTTACTTTCAATCCTTACCCATATCTGTAGATGAGTATACTGCTTATTTGTTGCAGAAATGCTTTTTTCCTATATAAAATTTCCACTTCTTGGTGCTTTATCTTTTGTTAAACTTTGATCTTTCCCAACTTGTTATGCTGGAAATTCCTGCTCTTTTACGCTTCCTTTTGTTAAGCTCACAGAAAGGCACGCTAAGAAATTACCCAACATTGGTGTCAACTGAGTTTTTCTCCTTGGCGTATAGATTTTGGGTTGTTTTTTTTCTAGTTTTACAGTGTGTAGTAGAGATTTAAAGCATACTTGTTTTCATTTGAAAATGTTCTAGTTTTCATTCTTATTTGTATCCTTGTTCTTTAGGTCATATTTTTATCTGTTCGGTTATTTATGTTTTTGTACAATCGTTGGACATAATTTTCCATTATAAATTATTCTGAATTTTCTTAGAGCTGTGAATAGCTCTCATGATAGAGTGCAATTTATTTTGCTCCTTCACTCTCATCCATGTGAGGAATGCTACTTCAATTGTTCCTTTTTTCTGGCAATTGATCAAGCTTTGCTAAAGTTTATGGAGTGACAACACATGTTGGCCAATAGGCCAAAGCAAGATAAGGTATTTTCTATTATATTCCTGCTTTAATATGCTTCTTATCAGGTAGCTACGCTCTTGTGTTAACAAAGTATTTGGCATTGAAACCCCAGAAGTCACCTTGAAAACACATGTATCGGTTCTCAATGGGAAAAAGAATGGTGTTTCTTAGGTTTTCCTCTGGTGTCTGGATTTCATCTTGTTGTGATGGCCTAGCACAGTGGTTCTCAATCTGTGGCCCACAGGGCTTTCAAAGTGGCCCACCACTCCTCTCCCACTGGCTGCAGAAGGGAGCCGCTGCCTAAGGACCTAGGCAGAGTGCATTGCCATGGGGCTAAAAGATTGGTGCAAGCTCCGTGCTGCAACCAAGGGGATGGGAGATCTGCACTCCCCTCCCTCTGGCTATAGCTGGGAGCACAGCAAAATGCTCTGCCGGGGTCCCTAGGCACTGGGGTCCCTGCTAGAGCCAGAGGGAGGGGATCACTGATCTCTCTTCCCCCTGGCTGCAGGAGGGAGTCACTGCCTAGGGATCCAGGTGGAGTGCATGGGGCTACAGGACACATGGTTTATCTGATACAGACAGGGGATGAGAGATCAGTGAGAAGGGAGGCAGCCTCCTCGCTAAATTCCTTCTATCTGACTGCAGTGGGGAGTTGTGGGAGGGGGGCTGCTGGCAGAGACTGGTTGCCCTTCAGGGTTGTAACAATGATATCTGTGGCCCTTGGCCCCAAAAGGTTGGGAACCACTGATCTAGCACTTAATAATGTTTCATAAAGTCTAT
Organism: Mesoclemmys tuberculata; assembly: GCA_007922155.1. NCBI lineage: Eukaryota > Metazoa > Chordata > Testudines > Chelidae > Mesoclemmys > Mesoclemmys tuberculata. Next base: position 63,535,669 of record ML675604.1, on the reverse strand, counting down.
CACTTGCTTACATTGCAATTTTGTCACATAGAAATTGAGAAATAGTAATAAATAATAGTAGCAAAACTTTGCATTTATTCACTTTTGACCTGAAGATCTCAAAATGATGAGTAATCAGCACAATTATTCCCATTTACAGAAGGAAAAATTGAAGGATAGAGTGTTGAAGTGACTTGTCCAAGGCCATACAGCCAATTAGTGGCAGAGTCAAGAAAAGAATTCAGGTCACCTTGACACCCTGAGCTCAACCCCATAACTCCCAGCTGCTTCTCTATTCAGACACTTAGGAATATTCATTTATTAGATAGATATATTTCTAAAACATGTCTGGCTATTCTTTCACACTATGAAGGGCAGGGGGAAAAGAGAGCACATACATTAAGAATATTAACAAACGTTACAAAAGAAACCAGTAAATCATGAACTCTCTTCATACCCTTTCATCTCTCTGTATTAATAAATATACCCCCTCATGTCCTTAAAGCATGTTGTTATTCACTTACGCTTGTCGGTTGATCTCAACAGCCTTTATCATAAGGAGGAAGCGGTGTCGCTAGGATATACAGCATGAAGGACTTTGTACATTGAATCGCACCCCAAAATGAACTGACAGCCAGTACAGATCACAGACCCACAGAGGTAATTAGTTCCTTCAGGAAACATGGCTAAACAAGTAGGCAACTCATATTCTGACAAGCACAGTACAGGAGTAACCAACATGGACCACATTTGAATGAAAAGTCACAACCTTCTAGTCAATCACAGATTTAAAAAAAAAAAAAAAAGGATTGTTGGCCACTGGTGTTACCTAGACATCCAGAAACAAATTCAGATAGAACCCCAAAGTTGAAAAATTTCTTTCAGAAATGGCAGGAAAACTCCCCAGGTCAAGGAAACGGAAATAACCAAAGCCAATAATTGCTTCTCTCAACCAACAAGCATGGCTTTCGTCTTGTCTGGGCTGATTCTGAGGTTTCATCCAGACCTTACTCTCTGTTTGCACCGAATACATTGTTCATTTGGACTGACCAGATCCAAAGATATGAAGAGGGAGAACTAGGCATTATCCATGTACTAAAGATACTGATACCATGTTTCATTATAAACCTTCTTAATGGCCGCACCTTAAACAGGGGGCAAGACAGAATGGAATCCTGTGGATCTTCATATGGAGAGATGTTGAATCAGATGAGCAAATGCCCAAAACTTCACTTTAGGTTCTCTTAGAAAAAAGGACTCGAATTGCTCCATCTGACACTAGTATGCGGAGATTAGGTCCATGAGGATTTCAGGGGAGTCTCTTGCAGACCCCCTCGAGTTTTTTCTCTGCTACAGGGTGTCTTCAGGAGCTATGCTGTCATTGGTAGACTCACACAAATATATGCAGTAGTATTTGTGGAAGGGTGGCATTAACTCCCAATCCAAGTTTCAGTTGGAAAGCTACTGAGTCTGCAGGGAATGGTGTCATGGAGAGTGGCTGCTCCTCTGCTCTGCCTCATTCCCCAGATCCCGAGGAGCCCTTGTGAGTAGGCATCTTCCCCAACCTGTTTTCTAATCACAAATTATGTGCTATGTAAAGTGAATTTGCCCCCTTCTTGGGGTTTGGATTTATAAGCAAAAAAAACAACAATAAAGTAACATGAAGATTAGCTTAAACTTTCTCCTTTGGCTTCCCAGGGTTTCCCCCTCAGAACTGCTCAGCCCACACCCTAGATCACCTCTCTTCTGAGGGTCATTCCCACTTCCTTTATACCAATTGATATGAGTCTTCTGCTTTAGTGAGTTAGCAGAACCCTTGTAACACTTTCACAACAGAAAAGCTACTAACAGGGCAAAGTGTTTCAGGCAAACAATACTAGCCTGTTACAATCCTAAACAGACCAGTCAGCTTCACCTCAGTCTGCAGAAATATCATGGAGCAGATCCTCAAGGAATCCATTTTGAAGCATTTGGAGCAGAGGATGGTGATCAGGAACAGTCAGCATGGATTCACCAAGGGCAATTCATGCCTGATTAACCTGATTGCCTTCTATGACGAGATGAATGGCTCTGTGGATGTGGGAAAAGTGGTGGACATGATATACCTTGACTTTAGAAAAGCTTTTGATACAGTCTTCCACAGTATTCTTGTCATCAAGTTACAAAAGTATGGGTTGGATGAATGGACTATAAAGTGGATAGAAAGATGGCTGGGTCGTTGGGCTCAACAGGTAGTAATCAACAGCTCGATGTCTAGTTGGCAGCTGGTATCAAGTACAGTGCCCCAGGAGTCAGTCCTGTGGCCGGTTTTGTTCAACATCTTCATTAATGATCTGGATAATGGTGGATTGCACCCTCAGCAAGTTCACGGATGACACAAAGCTGGAGGGAGTGGTAGATATGCTAGAGGGTTTGGATAGGATACAGGGTGACCTAGACAAACTGGAGGATTGGGCCAAAATAAATCTGATGAGATTCAACAAAGACAAGTGCAGAATCCTGCACTTAGGATTGAAGAATCCCATTCAACTGCTACAGACTGGGGACTGACTGGACCTGGAGCTTACAGTGGACAAGAAACTGGATATGAGTCAACTATGTGTCCTTATTGCCAAGAAGATTAATGGCATATTGGGCTGCATTAGTAGAAGCACTGCCAGCAGATCAAGAGAAGTGACTACTCCTCTCTACTCGGCATTGATGAGGCCACATTTGGAGTACTGTGTCCAGTTTTGGGCACCCCACTATAGGAAGGATGTGGAAAAATTGGAGAGAGTCCAGAGGAGGCAACAAAAATGATTAGGGGGCTGGAGCGCAAGACTTATGAGGAGAAACTGAGAGAACTAGGCTTGTTTAGCCTGCAGAAGAAAAGAGAGGGGGGGATTTAATCGCAGCCTTTAACTACCAGAAAAGGGATTGCAGGAAGGATAGAACTAGGCTGTTCTCAGTGATAGTAGATGACAGAACTAGGAGCAATGATCTCAAGTTGCAGTGGGGGAGGTCTAGGTTCAGTGGCCTAGCAAGAGGGAGTGGGAGAGGGCCATGCCCCTGGGCACCAGCCTGTTGGAGGAGGGGGGAGCACATCGGCCTATCCTTTCAGAGTTCTATCAGGCTGCTGGCTGGCTACCCTGGCCGCTGCAGCATCTTCCTCCTCCCGCCTGCCGCCCAAGGGCATCCCTAGGGCAGGCTCATAGGGGGCGGTTGGCACCCTGCTGCACCCAGCGGCATCCTGCAGACCGGCTCCAGAATCCACCTGCCGGAGAGAAAGCCCTATGGTCAGTAGCCGTGGCAGCCATCCGAGACATGGGGGGACACCCTGGCACGTTCTGCTCACTGGCTGCTCTGGGGCTCACACATTAGCCAGGCTGGGCTTGCCTGGCATGGGCTAGTCCACCCCCTTAGTCTCTTGCAAGGAAACTATCCAGGGGGACTGTGCACCCTTGGAGAGAAAGAGAAGGGAAAGGACTCAGGACTTTCTCTAAAGAGGTGGAGGGGGGGAAACAAAAGTAACTCAAGAAGCAGCTTCCAAGTGTCTCTGCTGCTTGCAGCAGGGCTGCTGCTCTAGACAGGAAACCACAGAGCTTGGATGCAAACTGACTAACCTGGGCGGGGGGAGGGCAATAGGGAGATACCCACTGAAGGCAGCACCAATCAGTGAGAGAGAGGGAAGGAGAGACAGGAGGAGGGGGAAGGGATAAAAGAAATGCAAGAAGGAAGAAATAAGAAAGGGGAGAAACAAGAAAAAGGGGGGGGTGAAAAGAGAGGGGGAAGGAAGAGAAAGAAAGGAAGGAGGAAAAAAGGGGGAAGAAAGAGAGAAGAGACGATAAAAGCCAGGTGGAAAGAGGAAGAAGAGCAGGAGCTGCTGGAGCCAGGCACACAGTGAAGCAGCAGCAGCACCAAGTCGGCAAGCAGGAAGTGGGCATGGAGACCCATGGTGTGCCACTGTCTAGGTTGGATATTAAGAAAAGCTTTTTCACTAGGAGGGTGGTGAAGCACTGGTAGTGAAGCACTGGAATGGGTTACCTATGGAATCAACATATTTAGAGGTTTTTAAGGCCCATCTTGACAAAACCTTGGCTGAGATGATTTAGCTGGGGTTGGTCCTTTTTTGAGCACGGGGTTGGCCTAGATGAGCTCCTGAGGTCCCATCCAACCCTAATCTTCTATGATTCTATGATAAGCAGAGCTCTGTCAGAGGAACTTAAGTGGGTCTGGAGAAGAAAGAGAGACAATGCCATGGAGACTGCAGTTTCCCCTTTCTGCTCCCGCCGGAGCTGGTTTGCCAGCTAAAGGTCCCATCTGGTAATATAAGAAGGGAAGATGAGCATAAGCTAAGGTGCCGTGTCATATATGAGAGTGTGTCAGAGATGGTTTCAGCGAAATGGGAAGGCTTATGTCACAGCCAGGCAACAGGGAGGCTGTAGGGCTGGTGATGCAAAGATATGTCAAATGGACACCTACAATATTCATACAGGTAGTTTTTATTATAACTGAACTTTTTATCCTCACAAAGACATGTTGTATTAATAGATCTCCAAAGCACTTCCTGTCATATCTTAATGCTGTATTTAAATATTTATTTTACTGGCTAGGTACAGAGAGCTTTCAAACTGGGTTATGAGTCCTGAAGGTTTCTCAAATTCTCTTTCTACTCATTTGAATATATATATTTTTTTTAGAATGGGGTTTTTACACTCTGGTGGGGCTTTTCATAGTAAATTTTTTGAAAACGTCTCATAACAACGTCTTAAAGTCATAGAAATATATAAAACCCATGAAAATATTGTGTTGTAACCAAACTGCGTTGCAGAATGAGATGTCTACAATGTGTATGTAATTGGGGATACCTGTGTTGCTCCTTTTCTCCTTACATGCAAATAAAATAAATAAAAATAAAAGTATTGTAACAAATGCCTTCAAGTTTTAGGGCTACACTAAGGGGCAGAGGGACACGGAACAAGCCACCCCACCTTGAATGGCTGCTCCAATTCCCCACTCCTCCCACTGGGAACAGGACTGCAGAAAGGAGCCAGGGCAGAGGTGGGCTGAGATGGAGCAGCCCCGGGGAGCAGTATGATTTCTAGTAATGAGTAGAGTAGGCTGCTCAACCCAGTAGCGCAGGAAAACTGGTGTCTCACAGAGGTGCAATCTCTCGGGTACTCCTATGGCACTGTAATGCTGCACTGCTGCCTACACAGGCCTGTGGCATAAAAGCCACAATCTAGTCTTCATACAGCATCTTATCATCTCTTGTTTTCCCTTACTTAGGGATGATCTGGGTCTAGGGGTTAGAGCACAAGAATGGGAGCCAGTATTCCTGGATTCTTTTTCTGGCTGTACTTAATGGTAGGTGCGGATGTTCATCTCCTCTAGAAATCAGGCAGGGGCTGCAGTTGCAATAATTTCTGCCCCGTCCCCCATGGCTGGGGCAGAGGCTGCACCCCCCAACACACACCTGCCAGCAGAGCCAGCTGAGCAAAAGCATGTTATACTCAGAAAGTAATGTAGTAAATGAATTACTCTTCGTCCAGGAATACGAGAGGAGTCCAAGAAGTAATTGTGTCTGTCTGTCTGCTTCCGTCTGTACTGAGCCTACAGTCTCAGCTTACACCCTAGCTGTTAAATTGAATTGGCAGAGTAAATTATAATGACGTAATCTTTTGCATATAAACCCTAAACACTCTTTCAGTTCATTTAAATTAGCTCTCAAAATGAAAAGGAAAAATATGGTGGTGTTGCACTATTTGGTATTATTTGCACTATTTGGACGGGTAGGGAAGTATTTCCTTTTTACGGAAAATGCTTTGGAAGTTCATGGTTAAATCCACACAGCTTTATGGCTTTGAGATATTAAAAGTGCTATTCATTTTGATGTGTGATTGCTTTAACAGAACACTTGTACACAATTAACACCTGTGGTTTTATTTGCAGAACAAATTATGACATCGACATCCAAAGGAATTTTCCGGCCATTTTTAATTATCTTCATTGTGCTGGGTTGTTTCATGGCGTTTTTGCTAATTTACATCAAACCAACAAACAGCTGGATCTCTGGTCCCATAGAATCAGCCAGCTCAGTTCTGAAAATGAAGAGTTTCTTTTCTACTAAAAGTGATAATTTTAATGAAACAACTATACTCATCTGGGTTTGGCCGTTTGGTCAGACATTTGATCTTACGTCTTGTCAAACAATGTTCAACATCCATGGGTGCCATCTAACTATTGACCGCTCACTATACAACAGATCTCATGCTGTCCTTATTCACCACAGAGACATCAGCTGGGATCTCACTAATTTACCTCAGCAAGCCAGACCACCGTTCCAAAAATGGATTTGGATGAACTTGGAGTCTCCAACTCACACTCCGCAAAAGAGTGGCATTGAACACCTGTTCAACCTGACCCTGACTTATCGGCGTGATTCAGATATTCAAGTGCCTTATGGCTTCATGAAGGTTAGCACAAGCCCTTTTGCATTTGAAGTGCCAAGCAAAGAGAAGTTGGTGTGTTGGGTTGTAAGTAACTGGAACCCTGAGCATGCTCGAGTCAAGTATTATAATGAGCTAAGCAAATATACTGAAATCCATACCTATGGGCAAGCATTTGGAGACTATGTGAATGATAAAAACTTGATTCCAACTATCGCCACTTGTAAATTTTACCTGTCCTTTGAAAACTCAATCCACAAAGATTACATTACTGAAAAACTTTACAATGCTTTGCTGGCTGGATCTGTACCAGTTGTATTGGGCCCATCCAGAGAAAACTATGAGAATTATATTCCAGCAGATTCTTTCATTCATGTGGAAGATTTCCTCTCCCCAAGAGAGCTAGCAGAGTATCTTCTAATGCTTGACAAAAATAATAAATTGTACCTTAGCTACTTTAACTGGAGAAAGGACTTCTCAGTGCATCTTCCTCGGTTTTGGGAATCACATGCATGCTTTGCTTGTGACCATGTAAAGAGACACCAGGAGTACAAGTCAGTTGGAAATTTAGAAAAATGGTTTTGGAATTAAACTTTTTACCTTTTTTGTGCATTTTTTTGAAGAAATAGACATAATCTGTAGCCCGAGTGGAGATGGGGAGGAAAAAAAAAAGAAGAAAAGAAAATCTATGTTTTATGTCACAGTTTATCAACTCTCTTGGGGTATCTTATTTATGTTTGTCAAAGATTTTAAAAGCTCAGCTTCAGCAGTCATCAATACTCAGTTTTAAATTATACTGTATATAGCTAATTATGTGCACTAAAGAATAATTTATCATTTACTTTAATTTTTATTCAAGGATTTCAGTAGAATATCTGTCCCAGTCTTACACATGATGTAGTGATTTTTAACATTGTGTTTTTTACTTTAAATTAGCTATTTAAGCAGCTTGGAAAATGAAGACACAAATCTTAAGACATCACAGAGAATTTTAATGAAATATTCTACTGGCTTAGTTTGAAATTTGTGTAATATTTCAAAAGACAATAATGTTTGCCATGGTTTAATTTCTGCCCTCCTAAATTCTAAGAACACTGTAGAGTTGAATATACAGCATTAATTCAAGTGGCACCTGTTTATAAGGTGCATGGATTTAGAAAAATGTATTGTAAACAAACTTTAACATTTATCACAATATAAGAGAACCTTTGGTTTCTAAACCGGAAGGAGGCAATCCCCTTATAGTTAGTTCTACTAAGAAACTTTGGAAATATATGGATTTGCTCTCATCTCCTTACAATAGAGTACTGAAGAATTGAGAATATTAAACTCCCAAATTAGTGTTTGAAGCCCTGATTTGACCAAGCGTTTAAGCTCATGCTTCCTTTAATTTAAGCACATGATCACTGGAATCAGGGTCACAGGTAATTTTACTTTAGATACAATTGAATAAATTGCAATATTCTTGTTTGATTAAGCTCATCTTTATAACTAGACGCTCAACTTTTTCTTCTTCTTTCTTAAGACTTCTCTATTCAGGGTCAGTGATGCTTATAGACTTCTTCCAAAACCCATGATTGTACAACAAGCTGTCATGCAGATTGGTCTCTGTGAGCTCTGCTGATCTCTGGTCTTTGTACCAAGACTTTAGGACCCCTCCTCCCCCAGTCGTCTTCCACCCCCAATCAGTGCAAGAGATATCCTACTGATATAACTCTACAATCTCCACTGGATATGCCTATTATTCAAAAATATTTTGGCAATTTTTATATATCTCTGAATATTTGTGAATTATTCCCCAAACTCTGTAAAGATCTGTTCCAATATTAATTGAACTTTAGTGAAAGCTGAATAGCATCCTGAAGTGTGGGTGAATAATGTGAACAAATATTATTGATTGAATATTTTATTAGAAAAAAATTGTGAAAATAATCACATAAATTAGATTAGCATTATTCAACCAGCTCTAGAAAGAACAAAGGCTCAGTTTGGTTTCAGGGGGTTGTTTGTTTTTTTTCCTATTTGGAAAGTACGTAACATGAAAGGTGTTTTTAAAAAAATACCCATCAGAATAATGGATGTTATCAAGATTTGAATATAAATATGTTCATAGTATTATGTGTGCTGTCATAGAAAATTCTGAAACTCAATTTTGTCATTATGGTTTTTAATAGGCCTGTTAATATGTCCATTATTTGGATTCATTATCCTTTAACCTCAGCAGCTAGGATTTAAACCCCCAGTACTATAGATAATCATGTATATGGTGGTGATTTAATAACGTAGATGCATTTTGTACTAAGATAAAGCCACTGTAAATAGTTCTTGATGAGAAGATGTGCTTTTCACCCACAACTCCTACTGACTTCTAGGCAGCTCTCAGAATTAAGTTCCTTTATTTTGGTATGATCTCTGTCAGATTTGAATTTGTACATCCTTTTCTGAATATTACTAACTGTATTTTTTTTAGCTACAGAAAATAGTATCCGAACTTGAAAATATATGATTGTTAAAGGAGAACTTTAAAGGAACGTACTCAAGGCCCAGATTCTTAACTAGTATAGATCAGCATAGTTCCACTGACAGCTACTGGTTGAGGACCTGGTCTAAACTTAACATCCTTAAATGAAAGTAAATCAAAGGCAGAAATTTTGGTCTATGCTTAAACAGAATGGCAGCATCCCTTTAGATTTAGCAGCTAAAATATGGCATGAGGAAAGAAGCCAAAATGTAGAAAAGGAAGAACATACAAAAATTTACATCAGGAAAAAGTAGAGCTTGAATAATATTTAAGGCCCTGATCCAACAAAGCATTTAAGTGCATGCTTAGCTTTAAGCATGAGTGTAAGTGCTTTGCCGGAGTGGGGCCTATGCCAGCAGTTGATTTTTATGGTAAACATTGGATGGATGATATGTTAATTTCTGTGTTATCTCCCCATAATCCAAGCTGGAACACAAATGCTGAATGGTGTGAAAGAACTATAGATTTAAGAACATAACATGGAAAACTGAATGAAGAGGTTATAGAACTAGAGGCTAGAATTGATCTTTTACACAAGAGTTCAAAAGTAGCTTTCATGGTTCAAATATTTAATTATATACATTTATTGTTAAATCTTAAAAGGCTTACTTATAGCATACTGTGAATCTCCTAAATTCACCAGCACTTTAGTATGAAATAAAAAAGGACAGCTCATTTTGTGCATTAGAATGAAATCTAATCCTCAAAGAAAGTTATTATCTAAAAAGAGAACTCACCCACATGTAAAATATATGGGTGGTATTTGTATAGTGTACAAATAACTATTACAAGGCAAAATCCAGGATGTTTTTTCATCCTTTTCCTCCCTCTCTTTTCAGGAGGCAAGTAGATTCATAGCATTTTAAAGTGGCATGTTGTTTTGAAGTAATCTGTGGCCTGATCCAGCTGATTCTGAAGTTTGAGAGTTTTTGTATTGACTTCAGTGAAAGCTGGTTCAATGCCTTGCTGAAATAGTCTTTTATTTCATTTCAGCTAACTGAAGTTGTCTTGCATGTTAAAAGCCCTAACATCAAGTCTAAACTAATCCCCTGGCTTCAAGACTCAGCTGCTGTGCTTGTCATATTAATAACAAGAAGCCATAATGATGAGACAAGAAGATATATGTTTTGTTGCTACAGAAACCATACGGTACCAATCTAACAAGGCAAATAACGTGCTTAACTTTAAGCACATGAGTAGTGCCATCGGTCAGAGTTGAATCAGGCTCAGTGGGACTACTTTGATGCTTAAAGTTAAGAATGAGTTTAAGTGCTTTCCTGGATCAGGCCATAAGTTTGTTTCTTCTGTGTATCTTTACACAGTCCTTCGGGTTCAGATTAGGTCTCAGATTGTGTTGAGTGTTAGTGAGAAAATCAGAGAGAAACCTAATCAAGATGTGAATGAGCCAAAAATTAAACATAAGTCTTAAAAAAGTGATGTTATCCTAATACATTGCCAGCTCTGCTGAAAGATGAAGCTGGGATATAAATAAGCCAGTCATCCCATAAAGAACCCAACAAAAATGTGCAGCCACCAATTTACATCCTGAGGAAATTAGTATGATCTAGGTCACCACTTAACTCCAAGGAGATGGGTTCAGGCAAGGAGATTGAGGCCTGTTGAGCAAAGAGGAAGGAGGATCTCAGGCTAGGCCAGACCAACTGAAGTCTCCTCTGTGGTTTGCCAAATATTTGAAAGCATAATATTTTTACGGAACTCCTGTGCTAGATGAGTCTCACTTGCCTTTGATGCAAAACATTTGCACAGCTCTGATCAAAATGCTCTAAAATTGGCTTAGGGTTTCTTTACCCTGCAGACTGGGTCTGATGGGGCAAGGACTGTCTATATGTTTACGTATTTTACCGTTCTGTGTACGTAACTGCCATTTAACAAATAGTTGGTCATATTTCACAGTTACAACCACAGAGCTTGTTAACATAGCCTCCTGATGACCTGATATCCTCCCATTTTACCTCAGGCAAAGCACCCAGTGATGTTAATGTGCGTTCTGCTGACAGAGATCTCAGATCTCAATTACTTTTTTGTTTGCTGAGAATAGGATTCTTGCTATGTCTGTTAAATATAATTGCACATACAGGTGTACATGGGTTGGTTTTATTATTTTAAATAAGATCTTGCCACAATGCATGTGGGGGTGACTCACTTTGTGCTCATTCTTGGCGGGGAAATGTGAAGAAAATTGATTAATTGGTCTCTTTTCTATTTCTTTTGAGTATACGCTGTCAAGAATTCTCATGCAGAAGAAATTTCTTTCAGTCACATATTTTTGAAGGTGTTGGCTAACCAGGTTATTTTAAAAAAGCAATGGTTTTTCTCTTATTGAATTATTGCTGTCAAAAACACTATATCCTTTGCAGAGATTTATAACATTCTCTGCCTGCAAAGATACCATACCAAAGGGACAGAGTTAGTTTGGCAGCACATGGTAGGATGTGTGTCCACACACCAAAAGTATTTAATATGTGTATGTTTTCTTTTATTTAACCATAATAACAAATTCACTTTACCATCTTTCTTTCTTTCTTTCTTTCTTCCTGTCTTTGTTCTCATATTTTCTTTCTTCCACAAAACATGAAAATTCAGCTTCAAATCAGGTTTATAACTTTGTAAAAACTTGTCAACAACTTAAAATGAGGTAAGGAGCACACTTTTGCTGCTAGTTCATCATCAACCATTATTCAGTTTCTCTAGTGCTGCTTGACATCTCAGCTTTAATAGGTGACGCTAAGGGTTAAATCATGGCCTGATCAAAGTTAGTGAGAATTTTGACATTGACTTCTAAGAGGTTGGGGTCAGAAATATTTCTTCCTAATATCACACCAGGTGACAGCCGATTCCATTCTGATGGAAAAATGCAGATGCAGCAGGTATAATTGTTGATGCCTTTTCCTTTGAGCAATGACAGTATTTTGGGGGTGATTGGTCTTGATTTTTTGAAGTGAAAGATTTTTCTTTAGATGCAACCTTGATTACTACAAAGAATTGCTTCAAAAAATCAGTCGATGAATGCTATAATTAATGCTTTCCAGAGAACAGTGTTGTAGAAAACCAAAGGGAGGATTTCAATAGAATTGTGTGAATAATGGATTTTTTAGTTTGCTGGTGAGTCTGAAAAATTGAAAAAAAAAATCATTTCAGGTTGAATCAACAATTAAAATTTTCAGCAAATCAAAAAGTTGAAAAATATTTTTAGGGTTGAACAAAACATGAAGTTTACATTTTAAAAAAATTTAAACTTGTTTAAATGTTTAAAAACATTTGGAAGGAAGTTTTTAAACAAAAAATCCTTTTGAAACAAAAAATTGAAACATTTCATTTAAAAAATGTGAAAATAAAACTTTTGTGGATTTTTTGTTTGTTTTACAACACTGGTAACTTGGTGAAATCAACATGAATTTGCAAAACATTCTAGTGTTGATGAATCTGCATTTTTTCATCAAAACAAAATTAGTTTTAAAAAATCTTGCTCAACTCTAATTTTCAAAGGCTTACAGGTCAACTACCTCTCAACTTCCACTGAAAAATCAATGGAAGTAAGTTGATTAGCTGTCCTTTGTGCCTTTAAAAGTCTCTCCCACAGAGATAATGTATCCTAAAAATTTGTACTTCTACTGCTGGAAACTTTGACTATTGCTAAATTGTACATGACACTGATCTGTGCTCCCTCAGAGGTCCATCTTACATACATAATCCACACTGAAAGACTCAAATAGCAAATCGGTGGGAGGGAATATGGAGAAAACCAATTAATTATGGTAGAACTAATCATAAAAGTAGAGTTTCTAAAAGGAGAGAAGACAATATTTACGCCTTTGTGCTTTTAGAGGAAATTAGTGCAAGAAGGTACCATTAGTGGAATAGAGAAGTGAGAGATGAATGGCCAGATAACTCTCTGAATTTTTTTCAATTATTTTAATTCAAGCATTGAGACATCTTTTATCTTCCAGTCAACCATAAATGAAAGCATGTTCAGAAGTTATCAGTTACCCCAACAGTTAGTCATTTATTTTCTGTGCACTGAAAATACTTAAATTTTTCAGTATATCATCTTAAAAGAGAGAGAGCCAAAGGCAAAACCTGTGCTTTTCACACAATGTTATATTCTGTAAGCACATCCTTTATGTTGCTTCATTTTCAAACCATACCCTTGCACACTTTACTCATTCATTTCTTTAAAATGCCTTCTTTTGGATGTTTCTAAGCCTCCTATCTTACATTGAGTTATCAATGCTCTCCTCGTCATCAGTGTGGAAAAGATTACTTAGTGAGATGTATTATCAGTCCAGGTAGTTGGAACAGCCATCAGATCCTTCTAAAGGCATTCTCTCTTTCATTTCCCAGCCACTGCAGCTCAGACTGCATATGGCATCCCCATTCCTAAGAGACCCAGGGTTGCCAGTTCTTTGAATGCCCTTTTCTTGTCATCAGAGAGGATTACAGTCACAATGAACAAGCCGTTGGAGCGAGGTATTGTGAATTTAAGCAAGATATTGCTGGGGCAATTTTTTTTTAAGAACAAATGAGTACTGTGCTGAGGGAGCATGAATTCATGGTTTTCAGGCTGTCTATAATGAATGAAGAGAGCACATAGAACCAGCAGTGTTGTTTAATACACAGTGAAAACTTAGTCAATGTCACTGAGTAAAAGCATTAGTTTTTAAAAATACATCTTCAGAAAAACACAAAAGTTTGTATGTAATTCTCTTCCACCTCTGCCTTTACCTGAAGCAGATGGCTCATGTGTAAAGGGTAGATTGACTAGCATCAGTTAAGGAACTAAACATTACCCATCATTAGCTAATAAGGCTCATGTTGTAATTATGTTGTGTCGTTTGGTTGGATTAAAAGATAAAAATTATTTATGTTTTTTATTTTTGGGGGAGGGGCAGAGTGAACTGTGTAACATTTTAACTGATGAATGCTTCATTTCTGACATGATCAACTCTGATTCTGGTCTTACTTCAAAAGTTGTGACTTGAAAGTACTCCCGATTTAGAATCCTATCTAACAAAGCACTCTGGACTCCATTCAGCAAAAAACCTAAGTATGTGCTTAAGCCCTATTGGCTTAAAAGAGACTCAAGCATGTGCTTAAAGTTAAGAGCATTCTTAAGTGCTTTGCTGAATTGGGGCCTCCTAATGTGCTTAACTGATTTCAGTGAGACTTCTCACATACTTATAGTTAACCACATATTAAAGGGCTTTGCTGGATCAAGATCTTATTCTATTGCAAGAGATAGATGATTTTGTCAGACTATAGATTGTTGTTACTGTTAAGACTAACAGTCATGGCTGTGTTTTCGTATAACTGATTTGAAATGATAAGAGTTTTTGGTAGAATGGATTCTAAGGACTGGTCTACACTTCCCTTCCGGATTCGGCGGCAGTCTTCGGGAGATACGAAAGTGATGTAAAACACTTCCTTATCTCCCCTCGACTTTGCTGCATCTGTTCTGTGCACTGTCCACACTGCGCTGCGCCACTTACAGGGGTGGTTTTCTCCATCGATTTCTGGATCGACTGAGCGGGTTTACACAGACTGCTCAATCGATCCAGAGACATCGATCTGACAGTGGCGAATTTGCTGCCGTCAGTATAGACCCAGCCTAAGAGAGCAGGTAGATTTCACAGAAAGTACTTATTTCAGCATTACCTTTTACACCTTCCTTAGCCGAATCTCCTGTTGACTCCAATGGGAATTTTAGCTAAGCAATGAGTTCAGAACTGAATGACTATTGTATGACTGTTACCAATAAATAGCCTTCCTATTTCTTATTTGTATATTCTAAAATTGGACCAGACAGTTCTAGTATTAATTCCTGATTCTAGCTTTAGAAAAATCAGCAGGAAAAGGAAGTTTGTTACATGTGTTTGTAAGAGTTATAAAAATACCTGTAAATGGGTTAAATAAATTCATTCAGCGATGGTTTGAGTTTATGACATAATTGCCTCAGAATGATGCATGTTATAATGCTCTAACTTCATTGGAAATACTGGAACCTCATTAGAGACATCACACCTCAGTTTCCACACTGGAAACATTTAATTACTTAGTCAGAATGTAATTAATTGAAAATTCCTGCTTACGTTGCTATGTTCTCTGTGCAATTAACTCAAGCCAACATTCTAAGTACAATGGGTGGCCCAGGGAATTGGTAATGTGCTATAGAGATTTTCACCTCTAAATTACTGGTTTGAATTCAAGCCAGATTAGTGCTGGCATCTGGTTGGCAATCTCCAGTACGTTATAGGGTGATCTCGGTCCACTTCCTAATGGATTGATGGCCGTATCACAACAATCTTCATAGAGTTAGCACGATTTGTCATTTCATCCAAAAAACCAAGGACAGAATGGTGACTCCCCTAGAGCTTTTCCTCCTGATCAGAGCATAGAGTCATTAGAAAGATGGTATAATTTGCATTGCTTCTACCTGTCACTATTTTATGATTAAATAGAAGATTTCAGTCATCAGTATAGCCAATCCAGTTTTAGTATTTATAAAGTATGGTGCCAGTCTCTACAAATTAAATGTCCATAATTATTGGAATTATTCATTACCTTTCTAATATGGTTAAATAATTAATAAGAATACCATTTATTTGTTGTCATTTGGCAGTCAAAAATATATACTTGCTATTCTTTCCATGAATCCAACCCAATAGAAAGTGACCTGGGTTGAAATCCTGTCCCAGTTGAAGTCAATAGGAGT
The DNA here is from genome assembly GCA_007922155.1 of Mesoclemmys tuberculata. NCBI lineage: Eukaryota > Metazoa > Chordata > Testudines > Chelidae > Mesoclemmys > Mesoclemmys tuberculata. The sequence goes on along the minus strand of ML675604.1, from coordinate 63,520,011 downwards.
TAGGTTATTGATTTAATGGAGCCCAGATTTCACTTCTGAGACGTAGGTTTAATCTCAGATACATGTGCATGCACAATAGCTGAATTTTAAAGATATATGGGTTAGCCAGCACTTGCACATCTGAAGTTAGGATAAAGTTCTAAGGGATTCCGGAGACTGTACCCAACCACCCACTTAAGCAGTCAGTATTTGGAGAACATGCTGTTTAGTCAATTTCCTCTGACAGTGGATGAAATCAACAGTCATACCTAGTCTATTCTGTACTGAGTGACTAAATTACCCTAGCTTCCACAATTTTCTTTACTGTTGTTTTGTCACATACACGTTACAGGTAGGGAAAGGAAAAACAGAAAGCATGATTCCTCTAGAGTAATTTAATGGTTTAAAGATGCACTGAAGATAGTGACAGTAACAAAGTGAGATGTTTTCTGTCTAAACAAAAGTCATAATGTGCCAAACTGTTTCCAGTGAATGAGCAGAAGAGTTAAAAATTCAGAAGTTTTTAATAGGATTTGCAAAACCTTGTATTAACACATTGCATTTTGCACTATTTTATATATATGTGTATAAAATCTAAAACAGAGATGCCAAATGTACAGTTTGTAAAATAATATTTTTCTGATCTAAGGATGTCATCACATTATGGTTCTGACTGTGTCAACATAAGCTGTGAAAATGTGATGTACCATCACGACACTGCCCAGCAAGGGCCATTCTTAGCACACAGATTAGTTACCTGGATTTTTATATAAACCACATTCATAAATCAGAAATCACTTTTATATTAGTTTTTTGTAGAATATATTTCCATGTTTACAACAACACAGCTGTTACTTTATATCAAACATCAATTTTGCTTTAAAATACTCTTCTTAGTATTGGACAGGTGTCAGAAGTTGAAAACTATAGCAAAAGGTGCTTCTAAAATCCAAAACAATGTATTTGCCAAACTACAGTGCAGTTAAAATCTCAAATGTCTTGTCTAATAAGAAATAATAGTACAAGTATACAAGGCCAGTTCTTTTCCAGCATAAGGGTGGGAATGTTAAAATTGTAAAGAAAAGTGGTTGACAATTATGATCAATCCTCGATCTTTATGTATCTTGGAGAATCCACTACTGTGTGCCATAGATGAATGTCCCAAATAATCAGCGATTTGCATGACGTGTCATAGGAGTGACCTCCAAAATATTATTGATAAGAATTATGAGAAATAACCTACCATTATTTGTGTGAGTTAAAGCTCTTATCCTGCATTGGGACATATCAGCATGGGACCCTGCATCCATACACTAGTAGACCACTTCAAGAAAGATAAGAGGACTCTACATAGGTGCAGCACTTGGAGCTTGCAAGCACTGATGCAAGATCAGGGCCAAAGTCCATTTCTTATATATCTGAGCTCATGTGCATAACACTGAACAGGAATTGATTTGGACCCTGGCTTTGTGATTCCAGATAACGATGTTCCTTGTGTTGACAGTATGATCAACTTGATAATCAATCAGTATGATGATTTATTGTATGTATACATAAATAAAATGGTGATAACTGAATTAAGATGAACTTCAGTAAAAATAATAATAATTCTTAGATGCAGACACTTTTTAAAAAGCCATGACAGACAGAAGGCCTGGTAAAAATGTGCATTATTTTTAGTAATTACTAACTGAAATACCTTCATTTTCCCCAAATGTTACATTTTAAATAGTGCTAAACATTTCATCGTTTGGATTTTACCAAATCATATCTCTTCATTGCCCTTAGACTATAGTATTGTACTGAAATGGCTATGAAAATTGTGGAGGCTTATCCGCTGATGGCTTTTTGGTATTGTTTTTAATTTGCTGTTTTGTTATCATTTTCTTCTGATTATCTGTAATTATGTTTATAATTTCGTACACCATTTGACTTCAATCTGAAGAGATCTACTTTATGAAACTACAGACAACTGTAACCATATCAAGGATGTCATCATTATGTGAAATCAGTCTCTTGGAAGTTTGTTTTCTACATGGTTAATAAGCAGATCAGTGACTCATATTTATTTTTCACTGGAATTCTCCCCAAAGGATAAACACTGGATATGTAAATAATAGTGCTCTATATATGCCTAACAAATTATTGTAATAGGTATATTAAAAATAAAAGGAAACATTCTAAGTGTATTATAGTTCTCAATGATTATTTTGGATGTCTGTCTTCTCTATTTTTATTCTCATAAAATATCTCAAGGGCCTGATCCAAAACCTACTGTAATCAAAAGGAGTTTTTTCTTTGACTCTAGTGAATTTTGGATCAGGTCCTATAAACACAACTTCTGCTATTCTATTACTTGTCTATCCTTTATGGGTACAGTTTTCAAAAGCAGTCAGTACTGGCCTAAAATCTCCTTGCTGCAATGGAAGCAGACTTAAACCAATGGTGAGACTGTTTGAAAATCTGAACCAAAAGTTATTTTATATATATATATATATATATAGCCACAGATCACATATTTGAAAACAATAGGGGTGAAATTCCTCCCAGCTTTACCCATACAAGTAGTCGCGCAGAACACACTTACATGAGTAAAACAAGCAGGATTTGTCCCTGAAACAACAGAGAGCACCTGTTAGTGTTCTGCTGTACCGCTATTGTGCAAGTGTAGCTTGTGGTCAAAGCCCAGTTCCCAAAGGATGTGAGTCTGTTACAGGCCCTGGCACTGGCTAGCTCTTTAGCTCACACTGTAGAGAGTGATTTTTTTAACTCTTAGTATCCCATATTCAATCCCCTATGTTAGCCAAAGCTGTGCTGTCACACTGTTTTTGGAGGCATGTTTCACTTAAATGAGGCTCTGAATATGCTTAAAACAGACCTAAAAAGCAAACCTAAAACGCAAAAATGACTTCAAAAATTCTTCAGAGAAACAAAATGTCAGATATTGGTTTACTACTGCTCCAATTATATGGTAGATAGAGAAATGCTGTCTGTACACTGGTACGTGGCTTGGTTATAAGTCCAAAGGACACCTATGTGTTTGAGCTGTTGCAGCAGAGTTGTTTTCACAATGCAGGCACACTCCCTCACGGCAGTTTCTGAAAGCACCCAAGGGATTGGACAAGTGCCTTTCCCTTTCTCAGTGCTGAGAGAGTTTTGGTTGGACCAGAAAAGGGTTGGCAAACTCCTGGGAAGTGGTGAGCTCATGCCCAGACATTCTGGAGCTGAGCCCTGCCTCATGGTACACATGAGAATGTGACTGGGGGAGAAGAGGGGTCTTGTCAGCCTCCCATTAACCATCCATGGAGGGATGAGAGGAGCCAGTTGGCTCTTTTATGCCCCCTGCTCTCAATTCCCAGCCTTCCCAGGCACCTGGGGGCTGTCTTGCTCCTACTGCTGTCCTATCCTGCCTCCCTGTAGGTGGGCTGCATTTCTAGTTTAGCGGATGTTTGGCTGATCTACATTTGGGATCATGAAGGAAATTTTTCTTGTGGGGGCAAATTGGCAGACAGTTTGGAGGGTTGTATTTTGGAAGGACGGTTTAGGTAAGAAGGAGTAAGAGCAGGAATTTAATGCTAGGAGTTTGTTGCGTTTGCCACAACTTGTGGTGTCCAGTGTGAATACAGGCTAAAAGGGACAGTTCCCAGAGGTAAATGGGACCCAGGAGTTTGCTGGTGGACCTGTGAGTAGAAGGGGAGATTTGAAGTCTTTGCAGACTGAGCTACTCATTAGCTTTTCTGCTGGACGCTGAGGGAGGAGTAAGGTGAGAGGATTCAGAAGTAAGCTGATTCCTAGGGGTAGGCTGAGGAAGGTGTACTCCAAGTTATTGGTTATATGGTGGAAGCCCTGTAACCCTGCACTTGACCCAATTAAATGCCTGGTATATGAGAGGGGATGCGTGGATAACACCCTTCTCCAGTGTTAAGTTAATAATAATGTTGCCCACTGCATAAATCCATCTCAGCACCTGCTGTTCATTCACCTGCATGTCCTGATCAGGCTCTAGAGAAAGGAAGAGGAAGAATGTTCTCCTCGGACTGTCATCAGAATTCCCAGTATGAAGAGTGAGAAGTATGTTAGTGTGTGAAATTATCTGGGCACGTGTATGATTTTTCTGAAAGTGCTTTGCACCCATCCTTTGAAAAATGAGGCCTCCTTAAGATGGCTAAGATTGGTCAGCTAAAAATCATTAGTCACCTCTGAAAATGCAGTTGTACATGATCTTCGGAGTTCCCTGAGACTCTAAGTCATTCTCAGAGGGTGAATGAAATATTTAAATGAATAGTTTAATGTACATACTTGCTGTCTTTGATTGCTTGATTTACTTTACAGATAATCAACATTCACAAAACTTAAAGGATCTTTATATAGATATGCAAAAAATTTCTCCCCACAGTAGCAAATGGCAAAACATAATGGGGCCAAATTCTACTTTGTTACATTGGTATAAATTTGGAGCAACCCTCACTGAAGTAAATTGGGTTATTCCATGTTTACACCAGTTTGACAGAGGATCTGTCCCATGAGACACTTCTGGCTAACTCAAAGCGAGTTATACCTGGCTTCTGTGAAAGGAGTGGAGAATGTGTGGGAGGACTAAAGGAGCCTTGTCCTAGCCACAGATGTCCCGGCAAGATCCTGGCAAAATTGAATCCCTGTGCTCTACTAACATTGACGAGGTTATGCTACTTTTGATATGTTTTGAAAAAGGACCTGTAATTTTTGTTGTTTAAAAAAAAAAAACTCCTACCCTTTACAGACTCACCATATTAACTTTTGATTGGCAACAGCATATAAGAAAGGACACTTTGGACAGTATACATCATAAATCCTGCTGTTCTAGGGATAGAGATACTTTGAAATAATCCATGCCCCTTTTCTCCCAATCTCTACATCTTCCATTCTCCTATACGTAAAAATCATGTATTTTGAGAGAACTAGGTCTCCAATCCTAGAGGTCAAGAAGTAGCTGACTTAAAGATCTGCCTTCTGGGAGCACAGCGATGGAGTAAATGCAAGAATGGTCACATGATGAAAGTGAGAAGGTTTGTAGCACTACATGGGCCACTTGGCCATTACAAATATTTTCACTGCAAATATTTCAGGGGAAAGGGGGAAATTATTGTATCTCACACCAACAATGCTGTATCGCTGCACCAATAATTCTGGTATTTAGTCCACTATTTCTCTTTGCATCAGAATTAAGAAATGTAATCTCACAATAATGGCCAAGCCTTGAAATGACAGTAAAACTACCATATTAACCCACAATTCAATGATGGATAGTTTTGTTTCATTTAAGTTATTTTAAACTAGAACTCAAAATAAAATGGGGAAAAATGTGAAGAAAAAAATTGAAATGTTGAAGTTTATATTTCAAGGGGTTCAAAATTTGCACAGTTCCATTTTCTGTTTCTTGCTGAATTTTCTGAGATGTTTTAATTGGTATTTTTTATCAAAATTTTTCTTGAAATTTTCATTGATTACCAAAAACTGCTTTTCTGTTTTAAAAAAATGCATGTAATGATTCGGAAAATTCTATAATGATTTTCAACAATCTTTCATGAGAAGAGGCCACTTTTTGATGAACAAAACCATGTGTGAGAAAAATTTCACCCGACTCTATTTTCAATCTTCTGTTTGGTTACTGTGACTGAATTTCTGCCTTATGTGAAGAACATATACTCAGAAGGATGGCAGACAAGAATGGTTACAATAGGATTTCAGAATCATTTCCATACAGACACAATTGTGCACATTTCATTTATTTTCTAGTATGCCCGTCTCACAGTACAATTGTGTACATCCCAGCAGACTTCACTGGAAGAAAGAAGCTATCCCCTAATATCTGATTCACATTGTTCAAGCACATTGTTTCAGGTTATTACAGTCACTTCATTTTCTAAACTGGTCAGCCCTGATGTGCTGCACCATTAGAGTTCCTGGCATCCTGGATCTCTCTTCTGCTTATGTTGATTTTTTCCACAAGCCTTACAAGTCCCTTCCTTCTACACCAGAGAGGTTTTTTTTTAATTTAAATTTTTTTATGTTATCAGAATTCATATTGACTTACATGGAAATGATTACACCTGTTTTCAGCTATGCTGATTGTAGTCATTTCATTCTTGAACTAGTGAGCCCTAAAGTTTTGCACCACTAGTCATTCATTGTCTCTAAATCAAATCTAATTAATCCTCAGGTACACTGAAATGAAATCATATTGAGATACATGGGCAATCAGCTGCCTTTTCATTAGATCTATAATTATTTGTCAGACAACTATATTGTAAGGTAATCAGTTTAATGCACTGATTAAATCCACAGTGGCTGTTTTACCCTCACAACCTTTTTATTTATAAGTGCCTCAAGATATCAGATTATTGTACAAGGCCCAATCTTGCACTCACAGGAATCATGGCAAAGTTCCCACTGATTTCAAGGTGCAGGATTGGGCCCCAAATGCAGAACAACTGTTTTTTAGAAGTTTAGCCAGATATTGCTCAGAACCACAACATTAAGAAAAATATTTAAGATAGTCACAAAGGTATTTAGGACCTTAACTCCCATTGAAATCAATAGGAGATAGGTCCCTAAAATTAAAGGCAAGCAGCTGTTGTCAGAAGAGAAATATTTAGATTCAGTAAATCCATGCTTTTGTTCCTGCATCACCACTTTTAGCAGCTCAGTCATCTAGCCAGTGAATGCTCAAATGCAGCTTCCTCAGTCAAAACACATTTCATGCTATATGTTTGAAAAATTCTTTTATCTTTCAATTGATTTAAAATGCATCCTCTTTTCCACAAGCTCTGCAAGCAATGGCACTTACTAGTATTACTCAGAACCTATTAGAAAAATTCCAAAACCAAAACCGTAATGTTTGTAGAGATTTTCTGCTCTGAGCCTGTCATTTGTGCACTGCACTCTAGCTGGATTTCGGGAGAGATGCTATTTTCAGATAAACACTTTTTTTATGTATGAAATATATCTATTTACAAATGTGAAACGTGGTACAGGAGATCATCTTTTTGGCAAAAATATACCGAAGTGTGCACTACTAAGTGTGCAAATGAATAGAGCGGTTGTCTCAAGAACACTTTTCCCAAACCCCAATCATAATCCCATTTGTAATCATGCAACAGCTCAGTGGCACCTATAGCAATTGTTTACATGCAAAACTAATATTAGTAAATATTTATGAGTTCAACATGATAAATATTCACCCCTTTTTGAAAGAGGTGAATCACCCTGTCTTCCCCTGGCTCTTGGTTCCCTATTCCCCTGCAATTGCTTTCCTGCTCCCTAGACCTCCTGTCTGTTCTTCTGCACATGTTGCTTACCCCCCTTCTTGCTTGGCCCCCTGAAGAGGCTTTTTCTGCTAGTAACTCTTGCCCTGATGGTGATTCCTTATCATGCAATTCCCAGCTTCGAGGAGGTTTTCAATACTAGCTGGCAGCTGCTAGCTTCACCCTAAGGGCAGCTCCTATTTCTTCTTCTTTATTTTCCATATCTTCCACTCCCTTATTCCTATAAAACAGTTCTTTTCTTACATTTACTGGCAAGGGGCACCATAACCCCACCTAAAAGCCTTATGTGGCTTGTTCCAGAGGGGTAGTCGTGTTAGTCTATTTTTAGCAAAACAGCGAAAGTCCTGTAGCACCTTAAAGCCTAACAACTTTATTTGGGCATAAGCTTTCGAGGGCAGAAACCCACTTCATCGGATGCATGCAAAGCAAAGCAATGCAATGCAATGCATGCAAATCATCTGACAAAGTGTGTTTCTGCCCATGAAAGCTTATGCCCAAATACATTTCTTAGGCTTTAAGGTGCCCCAGGACTCTCATTATGTGACTTGTGTTTTCCTAACGTAACAAATTAGCATTATTTAATTAAAATTCCTTGTGACATCCAGAAACATGAATTTCAAGGCATTGTTGATTGCCTTGTTCTAATGCTGCAGTGATATCTCCAGTGAATGACACTACATCCCCTAGGATAGATGAATAAATTCTTAATAAACACTATTATCTCATTCAAAGTTAATTACTTTGTGGGTGTTTATGCCTGACAATGCATCCAACTTTTAAAATGTTCCTGAAAATATTCCAATCCCCAATCTATTGTCCCCTAGACAATATTTTGTTGTGTTGTTCTCCTGCATTTTACCAAACATCCAAGCATCTCCATAGTACACTTTCGACTTGTCACCAATTCAATGTCAAGAATAATGGTGACTGCATCCAGCCATCCTGTTGCTTCTGCAAAAGGAAAAGAGAGGAGAAGAAGAGGAGGAAGGAAGCAGGAGCGAAAGGGAAGAGAGATGGGAGCTGGTTGGAAACTTCAAAGAAACTTTTTTGGCTGGAAAATATTGATCCTCTGAAACACATTATTTGTAGGAGAGGGTCAGGTTCAACAAAACTTTGGTCATGCAAATATTCATAAGGTCTTGGTTTTATCCTGTTGTGGAATGGCAAATTCTTTTTCATCTCAAATTTTTCATGGGATGGGAAAGCTTTTTCCCAACCAACTCTAGAGAGATGTTCCTCAGAGCTCTGAAGAAGAGGAAAAACATAGCTTGGGATTGAAAATCCATCCACAACCCTGTTTCTCTCCTCCCCATAGGGGATTTGCATCCACCCCATGCTCATTCCTTCCCTATAATCAGCTCTACAGCAGCTGAAACGTCTCTGGAGATCAAAAGTTCTTGCTCTACAGGCACTGCTTTTCCAGCCCTCCTCTCCCCACCCCGCACAAATCACATTTGTGTCATATAAACAGTACCAGGGTCCTTCCACACAGCATTTATCTTCCCTTCTCTTCCACTTGCAGAAACAACATTCCCTGCGGTGGGTCACAGACATTTTTTAAGCAATAGAATGGTGAAATAGGGAGTTGCATGAAGAGCACCCATTCCATTCCACCCGAACCTGCAAACAAAGAAAAAGCTGCTCACTGCTACAGTAATGGAACCAAACAGCAATCGATGGAAACAAACTGCTATTTAGAGTAAGGCTGAGGTGACCCACACATGCCACAGACAGTGAACAGTCTCACAAACAGTCCATAGGCTCAGAGGTAGTCATCAACCAATTTGGAAAATAATTTCTGAAAATATAGTTGCACAAGCAGAAGATACGCCCAATAGCCATTCAGGAAATACTCAGAACCTCACCACATCCGGTGAGCAGATAGCAGCATAAATCACATTACCAGAAATTACTGCTAAGCAGTTCTGGATACAACGGAATACTTCAGCACATACTTAACTTGAAGCCTGTGATTAGCCACACAGAAGAGAGGAGACTTAAGCACAGGCTTTAAATAAATTGGAGTCTGGAGGTTACATTTTCCAAAGTGCTTAAGTTCCATTGTCAAAAGGGACTTAGGCACATAGGAGACTTTCATTGGCGTTCAGTGGAATTTGGTCTTCTAGGGTTAGATTTTTTAAAGGTATTTAGGAACCTAAATGTGTCTTTTGACACATAACTTTGAAAATATGACACTAAGTACATAAGGCCTGGTCTACATTAGAAAATTAGGTCAGCATAACTGTGTCACTCTGGGTGTGAAAAACCCACAGCCCTGAGCAGTGTAGTTAAGCAGACCTACATCCCCCATGTAGACAGTGCTAGGCTGATAGAAGAATTCTTCCATAGACCCATTAACCACCTTTTGAGGAGGTGGATTGCCTTTGTCAACCAGAGATTCCCTCCTGGTGGTGTAGGTAATGTCTACCGTGCAGCTGCTGTGGCTCAGTTGTACCCCTGTTAGATTTTAAGTGTAGACAAGCCCTAAATCGCTTTTTAAAATGAGATTTAGGCTCCAAAATTGTAGGTACTTTGAAACATGTTCATCTAGACACCTAAGTATGGCATTAGGTGCCTAACTTTAGACACCATTTTTCTAAAAAATTAAAAGAAAAACATTAGTTGATTATATGAAATAAATATATATTCTCACCCTACCATCCACAAAAATTCATCTTCTTCCCAGAAGATGGGCAGTAACAATGACGAGCCCCTAATGAACTATAAATCCATTCAAGAGATATCTTATGACTTTATGGGTCAGATGACAATTAACATACATACTCCTAATGTAGATTTACCCACATTTTAAAGTGTTGCGGTCTTTTTGACTGAACTTGAATTCCCTGAACCATGCTATACAAAAGGTGAATTTAATTTATGTTTAAATTTCATGGTGGCCAGATCACCTTCCCTTCCTAGATTGCTATCAAAGTCCTCCTCATGACTTAACAATATAATCATGAATTCAATCTTTTAGATATATGGAGACTAAGAATCCCCTTATAAAGGAGTTCACTTATTATTCCCTGCCACATAATATCTATTCAGAGGTAGAATTTTTCCTGCTCACAAAGGAGGGTCTCAATGTAATTAAAAAGGATGGAGAAATTTGGTTCATATATCAAATTGTGTGCTGAATAGTACTGAAACTGATATGGGAGGGAAAAAATTAAAGCAATTGGAAGAACTCCTACTCCTTTGATAGGCATTTGCTGAAATTCTTTAAATCTTTAGGTGTTAATTTTTTTTAAAAAAGATAAAATAAGGACTTCACAGGGTTGAAAGGAAAGCAGAAGAAGATTGTGTCATGAAAGGCTGAAAAAGGAAGAGAAAGACTGCAAAGCACTGGAAAAAAATCAGAGGAACATTAACGTATTTGGAAGTTTAATCAAATGGAATCTCCAACCCCTTTGAAATTCACCTATTATTTCATAGTTCACACTTAATACTGAAAAGACAAGTTAGGAAAAAAATTTCAGCTAGAGACAATAATCTAATATTTTTTTAAAATGCTCTGCAATTCTATAGGAATGTCCTAAAGAACTGTAGACAAAAATAGCCGTCCTGCAATGTAATGACACTTTTATTTTTAATAAACAATGTGGAAAGCTAGTACATCAAAGTGCTAAAACATCTTGATGAAGAATTGCAGTGTAAATTTATGTATTGCTATTTATTTATTCATTCAAATTTGTAGTGAACTACAATAAAAGAGTGCCCATCCAATGAATGTCTTAGGGGCCTTGACGTTAATCTTCTAAAAATGCACTAATAAATAAACAGATCTTACAATTACCCCAAACTTCATCAAATATCACAGAAATTAATCTATATCCCAACAAAATCCCCACCAGAGCCCAGCCACACAGATATGTTTGATAGTTAGCTGAACAACCACATTAGAAAAGGGCTAACTGCTTTTAAAATTTAAAATTTCATAGAGTCAGATCTTCAGCTGGTATAACTTGGCATAGATCAGTGAAACTGCCTCAGCTTGCTCCAGAGGAGGATGTAACACTCTATGAAGTTAAAGTATGTATTGAAATATATATATATTTCCTTGCTTAAGATACAGGCAATTTTTTAATTTATTAAAACTAAAATAATTATAATAATTCTGTGGCCATGATCCTGCAAAACCTACACATTTGTTTAACTTTATGCACATGAAAAGCCCTATTGACTGCACAGGGCCTATTCCTGAGCATAAAATTGAACATGTGTGCAACTGTTGAAAGGATAGGGGCCTAATTTACTGTCTTGTGTGGTTTGTGTACATTGATTTTGAGAAGGAAAATAAACTAGTCAGTTCCATTTTTTCTTTCTCATTGTAGCCCTTCCTCCTGACAACAAAGAGATGGGACCCTGGTGTAGTAAACGGAAAGGAAGTTCTTTATTCAGGTGGCTAGAAACTCCTGGATCTTATAGTTCCCTGACTTTTTAGTATACAGCCTGAGGAACTCAGCTTGTGCTGCACGCTATTACCATACAAACAGTCTAACCTAGCCCAGGCATAGAATAACGAATCATGTAAAGGATTGCTGACTACCTGTGGTGGGGCACCTGCACCTCACTGTCCTGGAAAGGGTTAAGAGGGCTCTTGGAGTGGCTGTATGAAAGATAGTCAATAAGAAGGGGCTGCATGGCAGCCAGTCAGGGCCCAGGATGCCAGTATAAAAGAGAGCTGCAGAGCAGAACAACTCCCAGGAGTTATGCCCTGAAGCAAGGGCAGAGAAGGTACTGGGGCTGCGGGGAAGTGGCCCAGGGAAATCCACGGAGGAGTTGTGGGGGTGACGCAGCAGAAGGCTGCCATGCACAGGGTCCCTGGGCTAGGACCTGGAATTGTGGGCAGGCCTGGGTCCCTCCACCCTCCAGTTGCTTTTGGAGTGGTGGCAAGACTGCAGTGGCCACAGTGAGAAGTGGCTAGAATGGACTGCAGAATGCTCTGGAAGGAAGGGAACAGGGACTGGGACTCAGCTGGGAGGCCCAGTCATGAGAAGGAGGGTCCAGCAGAGACAGGACAGAGGGTGAGACACCGCAGAAAGGGGCATCTGCCTGGCTGACAGTTGATTCCCCAGATAGCCAGCAGGAGGCACCAAGGTGGGGAGTTGAACTGTGTTACACTGCCCTGTATGAATTGCTGTGCAATAACACAGTGCTATACTGCTTGGCTCGCAAAAATGTCAGGCGAATTTCAATTTGTGTGTTCTACAAAAATGTCAGGCGAATTTCAATTTGGGGTTTGACAAAACTGTTTCTATGAAATATTGTTCCAAACTGGAAATATACCTATATATTGGTCTTTGGTTTTATTTTGTAAAATTGTTTTTAAATTGATATGTGTAACTGGATGTCTATCTCCCTTAAGATGTAGTGGGGAGTACTGTCAGCCAACCCCTATTCTAGTTCCGGAGCAAATGCTGAGGGAGAGGAAGTGGTCCTGAGGTAACTGCTGGAGTCTGGGGAAACCCAGCTAATTATAGCTATGTCTACACTGCAATAAAACACAGCAGACCGCTAGAGGAGCTTGGGCTGCAGGCTAGAGACCACACTCTGAGATCCTCTAAGGGGAATGTCTACACTGCAATTTTATTGCCCTGTTAGCCCAACTCAGCTGACACTGGTCAGCCATGGGTGTTTTATTGGAGTGCAGACATACTCTTTAGGGGCCTGGGACCAGACTGAGGACTGACGAGCTAGGCTAGGCAACAGTTCTGCAGAAAAGGACCTGGGGATTACAGTGGATAAGAAGCTGGATATGAGTCAGCAGTGTGCCCTGGTTGCCAAGAAAGGTAATAGCATATTGGGCTGCATTAGTAGGAGCATTGCCAACAGATTGCAGGAAGTGATTATTCCCCACTATTTGGCATTGGTGAGGCCACATTTGGAGTATTGTGTCCAGTTTTGGACTGTCCAGTACAAAAAAGGATGTGGACAAGCTGGAGAGAGTCCAGTGGAGGGCAACAAAAATGATTAGGGAGCTGGAGCACAAGACTTGTGAGGAGAGGCTGAGGGAACTAGGCTTGTTTAGTCTGCAGAAGAGAAGAATGAGGGAGGATTTAGCTACCTGAAAGGGGGTTCCAGGGAGGATGGAGCTAGGCTGTTCTCAATGGTAGTAGATGACAGAACAAGGAGCAACAGTCTCAAGTTGCAGTGGGGGAGGTTTAGGTTGGACATTAGGAAAAAGATTTTCGCTAAGAGGGTGGTGAAGCACTGGAATGGGTTACCTAAGGAGGTGGTGGAATCTCCATCTTTAGAGGTTTTTAAGCTGAGGCTTGACAAAACCCTCACTGGGATGATTTAGCTGAAGTTAGTCCTGCTTTGAGCAGGTGGTTGGACTAGATGACCTCCTGAGGTCCCTTCCAACTCTAATATTCTGATTCTATGACCAGGAGTCTTGTGGTATATGGTGGGGCAAAGTCTTCTCTCTCTCAGCCAGTCAGGAAAAAGTCTAGTAAAAGAGAGGAGTATATAGGCTGCCTCTTTTGTCATAATGAGGATTTCTGCAAGAAGCTAGAAAGTTCCTGCAGAAACCCTTGAGATATCAGAAGAAGGCTGTTTGTCTGTTGCCTGCTAGTATGACCTGGCTTCCAGAGTAGAGAGGGAGGCTGGAAAAATGCACCCCAGCAGAGAGGAAGGACTGTTATGAATGTTTTGTTTGGAGTTGCTTCTTATTTGTTGCCAGCTCAGATGGAACCACTGGAGGGCAGTTTAAAGGGACCCGGGAGAAGAATAGCACAAGACCAAAAGGAGGACTGTGCAATCCCAAGAAAGGAGGGTGCAGTCCTGGAGGGCCCATTGGAAAGTCTGTGTAAACACTTAGGCTCTGCCTGTATTATGGAGCTCTAAATTGACAGGAGAGTTTGGGCCTCTGTTTATCAAATTCTTTACCTCATCACTTTTAATGGTAACTGTTTTCTCTCAGATATATGTAGAGTTTTGCAAACAACTCCTTTTGAAGTCAATGGGGGCTGTGCACTCCTATCTGAGGACAGGACTTGAACCTTAACTTCCATTCTAGGCTTTAGCTCATAAGTCTTTACTTGTAACTAGAAAGGACTGTGTGACTGCAGGGAAGAGGATGACAGTGACAATTTTTCACTTGGCCATGCTTGCTTAATTCATGTCACTTCTAACAATTAACCTACTTTCAAATATAGCAAATAGTTCTACTTACGATTCTTGGATTCCTTTATGATTCTGGTACTCTGGCAGTGCTCCATTTGTCAGAGGGGCCTATTCTCCAGTGCTCGGCCTTTTCCTCAGAGAAACAAGAGATTAGGCTGGTCCCAGTGGAAGCATGAAGTTTTAACATGTCGACTGACAAACCATCCTGCATCCAAAATGATATCAAATTGGTAAAGCATCCTGGAGAAGATTTAGGATATGATCATTGTCCTCTTGTTCCATATTATACGTGCTCACTCCCATTTCCACAGTTAGAGACAAATCTTGAGCCCATTGACTGCACTGGGATCAAAGGCCCTGTACACATTTGAGCCTCACCTTTGAATTTTATAACCCAGCAAACCAGGTGGGCTATGTACTGGGCAGCTGGGTGGAACAGTGATAGGGGTAGAAATCCTTTCCTAGCTGTGGAGCTGCTCTGTAGATCTGCTCCCGTATAATGACTGGAGTGGACCTCATGGTCCTTCACACAGCCATCCCATGGGATGGAATGCCTGATAACTCATAGATCATCTGTTCACACCCCTGTGCTGAGCCAACCCACATTCTGTGTGTGGAGAATCTCCATGGTGCAGGGTCCCACACTGGTAGGGATGCACCCCCCTCCCTCCCAAAAAGTCTCTCTAGTTCCCTAGCACAACAATCTGCTGACAGTGCCAGAGGACATTCTGAGTCTGCAAAAGGAGTGGCAAAGATTGCCCCTAAGGGTTTAAGTGAGGTTGAATACATAGATCCTTGTGTGGGTTGGATTTGATATTCCATTAGATTATTGATATCTTGTAGGGAAGGTGGCCTGTTACTGGAATGAATTTCACTTGTATTGAACTGTTGAGCCAGTGATTTTGAACACCAAACTACATTGTTAAGGTTTTAACTCCTTTAAAAAGAAGTGGAATGGCCAGGTCATCTGCTGGTGTAAATCAGTGTCAAAGGAACTAGGTAGAGTTTCTCAAGCTATGGATGTGGCATAAACGTTGCCATCTTTCAAAGAAGCAAAAATGAAGGAAGTGTTAAATTTTTACTGTAGCTTGCACTTAAGCACTCCCTTAAATGAATTCAACTAACATAAGAAGGGGAAAACAAGCAAGCAGGCAGATGATTGAGTATGGATAACAGCAATTGAGCTTTTAATGATCTACATGCTTGTCACTGTTTAACTGCTGGTATAATGGATGATGTTAATTCACTTGCATCAAGAGCTTTTAAATACCTGTACCTATACAGACAATTCAAGCTGGGCATCGCTCTAACATCATGAGAAAGCTGTAAAAGTAAGAGCCCTGGATAATCCAGCCTCTTCCTGCATCTTGCTGGGAAGGTGACATTATAGTCTCATCATGGAAGTCACTTGCTCTAAGACTCAAGTTGCTTTTGCAGTGCTGGAAAAAGCAGTTTAGGGACCATAAAGGCCACAGAGATTCTCACCTATATCCCTTGTGCACCAGCATGCTCTGGCTTGATAAGAAATCCTGTTAGAAACCAACCTTAACAATAAACAAACCTGCAATGTCCTTCAGGTTAAGTTTGTGCTGCTCTAAAACAGCTATTGATTCTTGTTAAAGGTATTGCTGGAGGATGTAAGGGATGTAAGCATGTTTTGGCAGATGTTTGGAATCTGGGAGATTAACTGACTGTTCCTGGTGTATTTCATGTGAATTACAGCTCCAGTATCTTACAAAAGAGGAAAATGTGTGGCTCACAACTAACACAACACCAAAGCTGCAGTTTTCTACTGCATATTCTAATGGTAGCTGTAGCATAATGATGTAATTAGCTATAGACAGCCTTTCAAATGACATTAAAAGCTTAACCTCTTGAAGGGATGAGCTCAAATATTAAAATATTGGATCCTAAAAGAATCGCAGAAATCATTGTACTTAAAATATCTAGAGTCATAATGACCATGTAATCCTAGCTGAAAAAATGACAAAGCAGACATTATTTTCACTTATGGGTGCATGATGGGTCCAGTTGGTTTTTCATGCACTGTCTCTAGTAAACCACATAGCAAAGTCTCTGGGCCAAATTCACTGCTGGTATTGAAAAAAAAAAAGGTCTAAAGTCCACATGCGGCCTTCCGTTACTAAAATTTCCTCGTGCAAGGGGAGATTTGACCGTGGGGATTAAATTCAGCCAAGTATAGTTTAAAGTGAATAGAACTCCTAAGTCTTTGGACCAAATTAAGCAATAATGTTTATGGGGGTGCCTCAATCGGTGTGTTCAGTCACTGTTTCTATGAGAAAAGGGCCTCAGAAATTCCACCTGACATAGGGGAACCAGCTCAGCACAAGGTATTTGCAACCCACGCTCTTCTCAGGGCCCATAGCTGGCTAACAGCCCCAATTGTGTGAGGTGTGGCTAGGAAGAGGACAGGGCCCAGAGAGATTCAGCACATCCTCCAAACAACTTCCACTCATGAGGCTCCTTATGAAGCCCAATCTGCAAGTTAAAGCTGTCACTAGTGTAGCTGCAGCTTCAGAGGAGCGAAGAACTGCAAATGCCACCCGAGCCAGTTGCTATCTGTCATCATGAAGCCAACGTTTTTAAGCTGCGGCTTGACAAAACCCTCGCCGGGATGATTTAGCTGAGGATAGTCCTGCTTTGAGCAGGGGGTTGGACTAGATGACCTCCTGCGGTCCCTTCCTCTCTAATATTCTAGGATTCTAAGGTTCAGCTGTTCTTGTTCTAGCAGAGACTAATCAAGTCCCAAGGTACAAACTGGGGGACAAAAATAGCAAAGTAGTCTAAGAAGTAGGGGTGGAAAATGAGAAACTTACATGCAAGGGAGTTGTGGAAGGAATTAGAAGGAAGCACAGCTAACAGGAAGGTGGAAATTAGCTAAGGCTGCTTTTGCTGTTGTGGAATACAAATACAGGCAGGAGGCCTTAGACTGGAAAACCAGTAGAAATGCAAACTTGTTGAGTTATAAGACATTACCTGCTTTTGCAGCCACTCCCAGCCAGGCCCTGTCAGGAATTCCTGAGAACCAAACACTGTATGTGTCTCAGGACTTTCTAGCACCCGGAGAATCACCGGGACTTACTGAAACCGGGAGAATCCCAGCGTGAGGTATAAGTGCCCAGTATGTAGTAAATGACCTGTTAATTACTGTAAAATCCACTATGCGATCTATATGTAATATGTAAACTTTGATAAAACTATATAAACCCTCTGTAACTTGAAACCAGGGGAAGTGCCAGAGCTCAGCACAGCGACGTGCTACCTGGGCTTCCCGATAGCTATAGCCTTCTGTGTGTCTGTCAAGATTAAAGTCTGCTTGATCCAACCTAAATTGAATAACTGTGTGATTCTTTCCACGACATTGTGCTCAATTAATGGTACAGAGTATTTGCCACACTTGTATTACAAGTCAAAACACTGTTGCTATCTATTGAGCACTATACAAACAAAAGAGGAAGATGCAATTCCTGTCTAAATGTAAATATTTCTAGAAAGAATTAATACAAAAATTTGCCTATAGCTAGACCAGGCTGACAATCCCATTTTTAGATGAAAGGCCCTCTTGTTTCACAGTATCTTAGAAGTAATAACTGTCCTTTTTGTGAAAAAGAGAAAAAATATTTGAGAGGGGTTGGAGCTTCTATTGTTAAAGTCCAATCCCGTTTCCTAGATGACAAGACAAACACACAAAAGGGGAAAGAAAAGAACAGCAAAAATAGAAAATGCAATTTCTGTCTCTGGTGTTGACACACACGATCTCGCTGCTGGAAAAATACATTCACTGAACAAAGTCTTAGCCTCTCCGAGATGTAGTAAACTTGTATCCTCATTGCAAAGAAGAAATAAGTTAAAGAAGAAAAAGGACACGTGGGGGGCTTAGAGAATGAGCCAAAATCTCACTTCCTAGGTGGGGATCAGGATTTAGGCAGAGCCAGTGGAGGTGGTGATGTCATCATCTGGCTCCCACTCTCTGGCTCAGGGTGGTCAGGACATCTTTTAGGACAAAGAAGGTCTGGGATACCACAGTGGTGTACCGATGGAGGGATTGGGAGTGGGCTGCTGGCATCTTTCTCCTCCCACTGTGGGCCAAGGCATCCCTGATTTGCCCATCACCTTGGGGTGCCTCTAGGGCAGGCTCATAGGGGGTGGTTGGTGCTGCTGCTGCACCCAGCGGCATCCTGCAGACTGACTTCAGAGTCCAGCCGCCGAAGAGAAAGCCTTATGACCAGCGGCCGCGGCAGCTACCTGAGACACAGGGCTGCTCTGGGGCTTACTCACTAGTCGAGCTGGGCTTGCCTGGCATGGACTGGCCCACCCCCCACTTACTCTCCTGCAAGGAAACTATCCAGGGGGATCCCGCACTCTTGGAAAGAGAGAGGGGGAAAAGGACTCAGGAGGGGAACAAAAGTAACTCAAGAAGCAGCTTCCAAGTACCTCTGCTGCTTGCAGTGGGGCTGCTGCTGCTCTAGGCAGGAAATCACAGAGCTTGGACTGCAAATGGACTAACCTGGGGGGGTGCGGCCAACAGGGAAATTCTCAGTGAGAGAGGGGGAAGGAGAGACAGGAGGAGGGGGAAGGAAAAGGGCAAAAGAAGAAGAAGGAAGAAAAAAGAAAGAAAGGAGAAAAAAGGGGGAAGAAAGAGAGAAGGGAAGAAAAAAGCCCAGAAGTGAAGAGGAAGAAGAGAAGGGGCTTCCAGAATCAGACAGACAGCAAGGCAGTGTTGAAAGCCCAGTACAATATGAGTTGTTTGACCACTGTCCGACAGGCCTAGCATAGCTTCAGTTGCTTGCTTGGCTATTCTGACCCCTGTAGCATGACATCTTCCAGTTGGCAGTGACTGAATAACCTTATATATGTCTCAGTTTCTGCACATCACAGCATATAACAAGGC
This sequence comes from Mesoclemmys tuberculata, assembly GCA_007922155.1. Lineage (NCBI taxonomy): Eukaryota > Metazoa > Chordata > Testudines > Chelidae > Mesoclemmys > Mesoclemmys tuberculata. The sequence goes on along the minus strand of ML675604.1, from coordinate 63,500,685 downwards.
AACTGTATGCTTGCAGCTGCACTTAGATGACGGTGATGGGAACAAGTTATCCTTGAATGTCAGGGGGTACGCTTTTTCATTGCCAAGAGGCATACTTTTACTCCACCCCCCCTATCACCTGATGTTGTTTTGACGACCCTAATTATCATGGTGAGAATGGAATGTAGTTAAAGGTGAAACCTAATGTAGGTAATTAGCATATATGATAATGAGAGAGATAATTAGATGAAAGCTGTGTATGGAAGGGTATAAGTAGTCATCACTTAGACAAAGGAGGTCTTAGACCATAGGAGCTGCTGCCAGTTGCACCAGAGGATCCACTGACTCCCTGGTGGGGCCCCTGAAGAAAGCCATTCCTGTATACAGCCCTCTGAGTGATTGCTTAGCTCTCCAGGCTTAGTGAGCATGATATATTGTAGTTAATTTTAGGCTTTGTATCTAACTGCTATATTTATAGAAAATCTTGCCCATTAAACCTTACTGATCTGCAAATCGGGCATGCCGTGTCTCACTGGTATCCACACTGATCACAAAGTGTCCAGAATCAACAAGCAGCAGCAGCAGCAAGTGCTTGGAGTGAGAGAGCCCCCGAAAGAAGAGAGGGTAGAACGAGGAAGCAGCAGCAGAAAAAAAAAGCAAAGGCTCCCTGTTATGTTGAATCCCTTTTAATTGTTTATATTCGGAGAGAGAAATCAGCACACAGTCACAGAGAGATGCAACACAGGAAGCATCTTTATTGAACTAACTCTAAAAAACAGCCAGAACTGGTGGAGCTATCCCCTAATAGTCTAACTCTATTTCTATGGCAATAAGCTAAGCTCTGTTGCTACGGCAACTTAGGCAAGATGCAAAATACACAACATATTCCTCCCCCCGTAATGAAAATGCCCCTTTAACAGAGCAATCACTAAACCAGTGAATGAAGTCCAGACTGCCTCATTTCCTGGCTAAACCCCGGGGATTATTCTGCTCTGTAACCTGGGTTTGCCCTAGCTAAATATCCAGCCATTGAGGAGGCCTTCTCTCTCTAGGTGGTTAAAGGGAGACATCTGGTGTTTTTGCACCAGAAGGTGTTATTGGTGCAGTTCTAACAATGGGCTCAGGACTTTCAGCTCGAACAGGTGAGGATGTTGTATCTGCTGCAGAGGTGGATGGAGAAGGGGAGTCAGAAATGGGTGACTCTTGACTCAGTGACTTCTCACTTGTAATGGTGAGGTCAGGCAGTTCAACTGGAGATGTGTCCTTGGGACATGTATTACCTGGCAACAATTAATCTACATGCCACCGCCAGGTGAAATCATCTGCAGTCTGGACAGTGTAGGAAAAAGGTCCTGTTTGGGCGATGGCTGTAGCAGGGACCCATTTAGCTCCAGAAGCATAGTTCTGAGATAGGACAGGCTGTCCAGGACTAAAGGTTTGGTCTTTTGCTCTGTGTGCACGTCTGATGACTTGGTTTTGCTGTTGACGTTGCACAACTTGTCATGGTTTGGTGGATTTCAGCAGATCAAAGCAAGAGCACAGCTGTCATCCCATCATTAGAAAGGCTGGGGACACTTTGGTTGTAGCATGAGGTTTGTTTCTGTAGGATAGTAGGGAGGTGTCCAGATGCTTTTGAATGGGCGAATGTCCCCTTGCAGATCTTAAAGCTTCATGGTCTGCACAAACCTTTCAGCTAATCCATTGGTGGATGGATGATACGGTGCTGAAGTGATGTGATGTATCCTGTTTGCTTTAATAAAATTTTCAAACTTCTGAGAGATGAACTGTGGTCCGTTGTCACTAACAAGTTGTTCTGGCAGACCAAAATGACTAAAAATTTCACACAGTTTCTGGATAGTAGTTTCAGCAGTAGTGGACTACAATACAAAGACTTCTGGGCATTTAGAGTGGGCATCTACAATAACCAGGAACATGCATCCTTCAAATGGGCCAGCAAAATCAACGTGAATGCGTTGCCACGGGTTTTCAGGCCAGTCCCATGGGTGGAGGGGCACCAGCTGAGGCACATTCCTCACACTCTGACATGAAGTACAAGCTCTTGCCTTCTCTTCAATGGCAATATCCAGGCCAGACCATCAAAACTAGTGTCGTGCAATTTCTTTCATGTGCACTATTCCACAGTGACCTGAATGTAGCTGTTTTGACATCTGAGATCTCAGTAGTAGTGGAATAATGACATGCATCCCCCAAAACTAGCAACCAGAATGGAGTGATAACTCCATCCTCCTGGACATGTAGGGAAGAAAATCGGGTGAGACCTGAGAGTCCCGTAGAGACGTTCCATGCATCACTAAGTCCATAACTTGGGACAGTACTGGGTCAACGTGAGTTGCCTTCTTTACTTGAGTAGCAGTGATGGGTGTGTTCTCTTTGAACAGGTGTTCAAAGTTGAAGATTTCTTTCTGGCCAATATCTTGATGTTTAACTGGTAAAGGCAGCCTTGAGAGACCATCTGCATTGCAGCGCAGAGTGGATCTCCGATATTTGATCTTATATGTGTGTGGAAAGCAACAATGCCTGGGATGCATATGACTAGCAGTCAATGGTGGAATACTTGTGAGTGGGCCAAAAATTGATGTTAGAGGTCAATGGTTGGTGAGAAGTGTGAACTTCCATCCAAACAGGTACTGGTGACATTTCCAAATTCCAAAAACAATTCCCAGTGCTTCACATTTGATTTGGGCACAGTTAGTTTCTACTTTGCTTAAGGTGAGTAAGGCAAAACAATGGATCTCTCCTCTCCTGAATGCATAATGTGTGACACCATTGCTCCCACTCCATAAGCAGAGGCATCACAGGCCAAGTGTAGAGGTAAGTGTCACACTGGCTGCATGGGGGGGGGCCGGAAGGAGGGCAATTATTTTATTATTTAACGTCAATATGTCAAAATCATAATAATTCATGTGAGATATGCCATATCAGGTACTGTTAGAAAGGCTATAATGTGCTAAGTAAGATGATAGTGTTTATGTCCATGTGTTATATGTGTAATGGAAGTTATGGATATGTTTGATGTATCTGTATTTCAGATTGTGCAGTGTTTAGGCGACACCCCAGACAGGATGGTTGCAGCACTAGCCTGCTTAATGGCCCATTAAGAGATTCACAGGTACAAGGGGCCCAGGGGGAGAAGCCAGGGATATACCTGATGAGTCACCATGACTTACTCATGTGACTCTGGACTCCATCTTATTCCTGTAAAATTCCACAAGCAGCATGGCAAAGACCAAAGGAGATAAAAGGCAGCTGCCCAAGATCCATTTTGTCTTTCAGTCTTTAGTGTCCAGCCTACCTCTGGATCAACTCATCTACAACTAAACTGAACTGAAGCTGTGAAACAAAGCCTGCCCTGACCTTGGCATTTTCAGGTGAATACCCTAGGCATGGATGGGTCACAGTGGCGTAGCTGGCAGGATCCACAGAACCAGAACATTTGGGTTTTGGATCAGAACCTCACGGTATTCCAAATTTGATACTGAGAGTGTTCAAGGTTAAAGTTAGTCAGAATAAGTGATTCCCGATCAGATAAAGCAATCAAGCTGCAAGCCTTGAAAGAAACCTAGAATCTTTGGAATGAGAGAGAAATGGCAGAACTTCGCTTGTTGTCACCATAAAAGATAGCTGAAATACAAAGAGAAGGTGAGGAGAGAGCCCAGGGACTCAGAAGGCTGAAACTAGAAGTTGAGGCAAGAATTTCCAAACATAAACATGAAATCCAAGCAATAGAAGAAAAACAGAAACTGTATCCTTCTGGAAGTCCAGCTTCTCTTAACAGTGATTGGGGGAGAATCTTTCCAGTTTATAGTAATTTTGATATGTATGATACTGATATGGTAAAAATATGTAACCAGGTTTATGTCACCCAATCCAAGAGAGAGTATAAATGTAAATCTTTCTATGTTACCTGTAATCACTAGGGAAATATGTGAAAGGGGCGTTCATGACTCCAAGTTGTCTGTGTTTAGCCAGATGTACTGTGACAGGGAAGAGAGTGTCTCTAGCCTTGGGATTGTGGAAAATAGCAGTTTGTCTGTTCAGAAAAGCAGTTCATCTTCTGGGGGAGAGCTGTTCTCCCATGTTCTGTCTGTGGAGCAGGCAGAAAGTATCTCTCAGCTTATGTTGATGGAGGGTTTGTCAGTTGTACCAGAGGTGGTTCTGGATTCAATTAAAACCCAGGAAGGAAATATTCCTAAGCCTGTGTCTTTTGGGGGTAATGAGTTGCCCATGGAGGGAGCTACCCCAATCTTCAAAATTTGTCTGGGAACAGCCATGGGGGGGGTGGGACAAATGGGAGGAAATTTCAAATGGTTTGAATGTTAAAAATAGCAGTTTATCTGCTCAGGGAGAGCTTGTCTCCAATCTCCTGTCTAAAAAGCAGAAAGACTGTGCCTCTCAGCTTATGCTGATTGAGGAGGTGCCAGTTGTCTCAGAGTTGGTTCTGGACTTAACTGAAACCCAGAAAGAGTCTGTTAGGGCTCAGGAAGACATTTCTTCAGAGCAGGCCCTAGATGGAAAGGGTAGGGGCAGAATTTCTGTGAAAAATGGTTTGTGGCCTAAAAATTCTCCTGAAGGAATAAAACCTACTAGTAGCTTTTGCAAGCAGTTTGCTGAAACTGAAGGGTGTGAAACTGAATTGATTAACTCAGGATGAATCGCTGACTGCAGCAAGAAGCAACAGTTTATACGTTGAGAGACGTGGTTCAGTTTCTAATTGCCAGAATTTTTCAAATGTGGATGGATTCACTAACTTTGTTTTAGGAAGTTCCAGTTTGGATACCTCGGAAGAGATTCCATATGGAGTGGAAATTATTAGCAAGCTTAAACAGCCCTGTAACCAAATGGCTGTGCTTGATCAGTGTAGTGGGAACACAATGATGTTGGAACATGGCTGTCTCCAGGCTGCTAACTCTGTAGGTGAAGAGATAGTGTCTCAGGTTCAGAGGGAAGATTGGGCAGCTGAATCTACACAGCAGGACAGAAGTGCAGTTGATCTCTTGGGAAAACGGGGTGACAAGCAAACTCTCACCTCTGAATGCTCTGGATATATCTTGTAGTCTCTTAATGGACTCAGGTACATCTGATGCCATGTGGAATCAGAGAATGGCAATGGAAGAACATCAGAACCCTGTTTATGAGATGCTAGTGAGAATGGTTGATATCTTTTTAAAACCAAATCCAGACTTGAAATGGATAACAGTTAAAAATTTGAAAACTAGTGAACTAGTTAGTGTGTGTGGTGGTAGTACAAGTTACCTGCCTGACAGGGGGGAGGAAGATCTACCCATAGCTGTTAGCACCTAGCAAAACCACATAAGACAAGCAGAAATTATGCACCAACAGCCCACTATTAAGCTAACTGAAGCCTTACAAATTATTGTAAAAACCTGGATAAACGTAGTTACTTACCAGTAACTGTTGTTCTTCGAGATGTGTTGCTCAGATCCATTCCACACCCACCCTCCGTCCCCGCTGTCGGAGTCGGCAGAAAGAAGGGACTGAGGAGGGGAGGGGCCAGTCGCGCTATATGTACCGCTGCATAGTGGCGGGACTCCAGGGGGCGCTGGGACCGGCCCCTGCAGGGGCTGCTAGAAAAGTTCTCCGCAGATCTGTGCACGTGGGCGCGCACACACCTAAGTGGAATGGATCTGAGCAACACATCTCGAAGAACAACAGTTACTGGTAAGTAACTACGTTTTCTCCTTCGAGTGATTGCTCAGATGCATTCCACTTAGGTGATTAGCGAGCCATACCTTGGAGGTGGGTAGGAGTCAACGGTGAGCTGCCCTCAGCACGGCTCTGCCGACTTGCGCATCGTCCCTTGACTGCTGGACGACAGCGTAGTGCGCGGCAAAGGTGTGCACCGAAGACCAGGTGGCAGCCCTGCAGATGTCATCCAGGGGGACCCTTTCCAGGAAGGCTGCCGACGCGGCCTGGGCCCTCGTCGAGTGAGCCGTCACCACTCCTGGGAGCCGGACGCCTGCACGCTCGTAGCAGAGCCGGATGCAGGCGGTGATCCACCTGGCGATGCACTGGGAGGTGACCGGGGAGCCTCTCATCCTCTCTGCCACCGCGACGAAGAGCTGCGTGGTCTTTCGGAGCGGCCTCGTCCTGTCCAGGTAGAACGCCAGCGCCCTCCTCACATCGAGGGTGTGCAGTCTCCTCTCGTCCTCGGACCCGTGCGGTTTAGGGAAAAACACGGGGAGGAAAATATCTTGGTTACAATGGAACCTGGAGACTACCTTAGGCAGGAACGCTGGGTGAGGCCTAAGCTGAACCTTGTCCTTGTAGAACACGGTATAGGGGGGCTCCGAGGTTAAGGCCCTTAGCTCAGAGACCCTCCTGGCCGAGGTAATGGCCACGAGAAAAGCCACCTTCCAGGAAAGGATCATCATTGGACAGGTGGCTAAGGGCTCAAAGGGGGGACCCGTTAGCCTATCTAAGACCAGGTTCAAATCCCAGGGAGGCACCGGGTCACGGACCTGCGGGTAAAGCCTCTCAACTCCCCTGAGGAACCTCACCGACATGGGGTGGGAGAACAGGGACCGTCCCCCCATCGGCTGATGGAACGCCGAGATGGCCGCCAGGTGTACCCTGAGGGAGGCCAACGCTAACCCCTGTAGCCTAAGCCGCAGCAGGTAATCCAGGACAGCCTGCACGGGGGACGTACCGGGGGTTATGCCCCGCGACTCCGCCCAGCAGGTGAACCTCCTCCAGTTGGCCCTGTAGGCGAGCTGCGTGGAGGGCCTCCTGCTTCCCAACAGCACGCGTTGGACCTGCTCCGAGCAGGTTCTCTCCTCCTCCGTTAACCAGAGAGCCTCCAGGCTGCCAGGTGCAGGGAGTCGAGGTTGGGATGCAGCAGGCGACCGTGGTCCTGGGAAAGCAGGTCCGGTCTCCTCGGGAGCTCGATCGGGGGAGCGACCGACAGGTCCTGAAGCAGGCAAAACCAGTACTGCCTCGGCCACGCTGGGGCGATCAGGATGACCTCCGCTCTGTCCCTCTTGATTTTCAAGAGGACCCTGGGCAAGAGCGGGAAGGGGGGAAACGCGTACAGGAGCGCCCCCGTCCATTCGAGGAGAAAAGCGTCTGAAACAGAGTCCGGCTCGCGACCCCTTAGCGAGCAAAACTGCGGGCACTTCGTGTTCCAGGCCGATGCAAACAGGTCCAGACGGGGAACACCCCACAGACGGAAAATCCTGTCCGCTACCTCCGGGTGGAGAGACCAATCGTGCTGGGGTAGAAACGACCTGCTGAGGTGGTCCGCCTCGTCGTTCCTGACCCCCGGCAGGTGAGAGGCGGTTAAACAAAAGTTGAACTTAACTGCCAAGTCCCAAAGTCGAAGCGCTTCCTGGCACAGCACCGAGGAGCGCGCCCCCCCTTGTTTGTTGATATAGTACATTGCAGTGGTATTGTCTGTTAACACCTGCACCATTCTCCCCAATAAAGAGTGGCGAAACACTTCGCAAGCTAGTCTGACTGCCCTCAGTTCCCTGACATTAATATGGAGGGCAGCCTCTCCCTGGGACCAAAGTCCCTGCGTGGTCAGACCACCGATGATGTGGGCTCCCCACCCCAGGTCTGATGCATCCGTGATCAGCGTGACCGAGGGGGTGGGAGCCCTGAAGGGGATCCCTTCCAACACAGTCCCGGGGTCCAGCCACCAGTTCAGTGACCCCAACACCGCAGGGGGCACCGTTACCACCTTGTTCAGAGCATGCCTGCTGGGCATGTACACCTTGGACAACCAACCTTGGAGGGGCCTGAGCCTGAGGCGGGCCAACCTCACTACATAGGTGCACGAGGCCATGTGGCCTAACAGTTGCAGGCACTGCCTGGCTGTTGTCGTAGGGCACCTCTGAAGTTGCGATATTATCGCCGTCATTGCCTCGAACCTCGAGCGTGGGAGGGAGGCTATGGCCCGCACCGAGTCTAGGTGGGCCCCTATAAAGTCTATACGCTGCACCGGACACAGCGTGGACTTCTGCTCGTTTATGAGCAGCCCCAGAGCTTGGCAGGTGGTCTGGACGAAGGAGACCGCCTCGCGAACCTGCGACTTGGTCTTGCCCCTGATCAACCAGTCGTCCAGGTAGGGAAAAATCTGGACCCCCCTGCGCCGCAGGAAGGCCGCTACCACTGCCATACACTTGGTGAACACTCTGGGGGAGGAAGACAGGCCAAAGGGCAAGGCCGTAAATTGGTAGCGGGCACCAGCTACCATAAACCTTAGGAACCGCCGATGGGCGGGAAGGATGGAGACGTGAAAGTACGCATCCTTCAGGTCGAGGGCGGCGAACCAGTCCCCTGGGTTTAGTACGGGAATGATGGACACTAGGGACACCATGCGGAACTTCAGCTTTCTCATGAACCTGTTGAGCCTGCGCAGGTCCAGTATAGGCCTGAGGCCTCCCCTGGCCTTGGGGACGAGGAAGTACCTGGAGTAGAATCCTGTCCCCACCTCGAGTGGCGGAACCGCTTCTACGGCTCCTTTGAGCAGGAGGGAATGAACCTCCTGAAGGAGTAATTGCTCGTGAGAGGGGTCCCTGAAGAGGGACGGGGGGGTGGGGAGTGGGGAGGAAAGGCCAGAAGCTGAAGGGCGTAGCCCCAGCGCACAATGTTTAGGACCCATTGGTCCGATGTTATTTCCCGCCACAGGCCGAGGTAAGGCCTTAGCCTGTCCTTGAAAGGCGGGGGACCATCCAGGGAACATAAGACGGTGCCACCCTCGGAGACACCGTCAAAACCGACCCTTGCCCTTAGGGTCTTGGGAGGGTCCCTTAGAAGAAGAGGCGGACGACGTTGTATGGTCGCACCGTCCAGAGCCCCTACTCCTATCCCTTCCCCTTGCAGGAGGGAAGGGTCTGGGCTGCGGCCTCGATTGCTGCCGCTGACACTGAGGCGGCTGCTGCGGCTGTTGGCGGCTCTGCAACCTGGTCGCTTGGGGCGTGTAGAGGCCCAGCGAACGCAGGGTCGCCCTGGAATCTTTAAGGGCATGCAGTTTCTCATCAGTTTTATCGGAGAACAGGGCAGCTCCATCGAAGGGCAGGTCCTGGATGGAGTGCTGCACCTCTGAGGATAAGTCCGTGGACTGTAGCCACGCTGCCCGCCGCATGGCCACGGCGGAGGCCATAGCCCTGCCTGCTGTGTCCGCAGCATCTGAGGCCGATTGCAGCGCTGCGCTAGCCACCTTGATACCCTCCTCCAGGACAATGTTAAAGTCTGCGGCCTGGTCCGGAGGGAGGGACTCTGAAAACCTCCTCAAAGTGTCCCATAGGTTTAAATTGTATCTACCTAAGAGGGCCTGATGGTTGGCCACTCTAAACTGAAGCGCCCCAGTGGAATAGACCTTTCTCCCGTACAGGTCTAACCTCCTGCCCTCCTTGTTCTTGGGAGAGGCGCTTTGGGCACCCTGCTTGTCTTTTTGATTGGCGGCTTTGACCACCAAAGTACCTGCTGCAGGGTGCGCATACAGGTATTCGTGCCCTTCGGTCGGCACGTAATACTTTTTCTCGGCGCCCTTAGAGGTAGGGGCAACCGAGGCGGGGGTCTGCCAGACTGCCTTAGCCAGGCGCAGAACCCTTTCGTGGACCGGGAGGGCAACCCTAGCTGGACCTTGTGACCCCACACGCCCAAAGAGGGGGTCCACCTCTTCCTCTAAGACCTTGACCTCAAGGCCAAGGTTCGAAGCCACCCGCTTCATCAGCTCCTGGTGAGCTTTGAAGTCAACCAATGGGGCCCCTTGGTCCCTTACAGCTGCCTCGTCTGGTAAGGACGAATAGGATGGGTGGCGGGGTCCCGAGGAGGGGCCCTCCCCAGGGTCCTCCTCCTCTTCCTCCCCAGAGGGAAGGTCACCCTCCTGCACCGAGGTTGCTTGTTGTGTCTGTGTGACAGAGGCAGGGGCCGACGTAGTTCCCTGTCCCAACTGAGCTGCCCACTGGGCCCACATCGGCCACTGCCAGGGTGCCTGTGGCCAGCTCAGAGGCGGCACCGGTGCCAGAGGCCAAGCCGGTGCCGCAAGAGTCGATGTCGGCACCGCTGTAGGAAGAGCCGGTGCCGACTGAAACTCCGGTGCCATCTGCGGTGCCGGCTGCGGTGCCGGCTGCGGTGCCGACGGCGGTGCCGGCTGCGGTGCCGACGGCAGTATCTGTTCCTGAAGCTGGGCTGAACCCGAGTCAGAACAACGTCTGCGACGACGATGTCGAGCAGAAGCGCTCCGGGACCCGCCACGCGACGATCCCGAAGAGCGGCTGCGTCTACGGTGCCGACGAGGCGACTCCAAAGATGACGAGCGGTACCGAGGGGATGATTTCCGACGCCTCTTGGATGGTGCTGGGGAACGGTGCCGAGTCGGAACTCGACGACGAAGACGAGCGGTGTCGGGACTCGGAACGGTGCCGGGACCTAGAGCGGTGCCGGGAACGGTGCCGCGACGCGTCGTCCGAAGACGAAGATGGAGAGGAGCTTCCCAGCTTGACTCTCCGGCGTCGGGTGGTGGGCGGCCTATCCCCCGTCGGGGCCGCCCACCCTTCGGGGCCCCCCATCGCGGGTTTGCCCTGGGAAACAGGTCCTGACTCTCTCTGGCGAGAGAGTGCCGGAGGCGTGGGCAAAGCCAGCAAGGCCTGTGCCGCCTCGAACGCCTCCGGCGTCGAAGGAACCTGTGCAGGGGGTCCCCCACTCACAGGAGTCGGGGGAACCTCCCTGGTTGGTGCCAGTGCTGGGCCCAGTGCCAAAGCAGGGGCCGGCGGCACGTCGGTCAGGAGGATCACCTCCGAGCTCAACCCCGGCCGCTCCTGCGGTGCGGGGGAGCGCTGCAAGCGCGGGCGGCGCTTCTTCTTGCTCGGCACCGAGGCCCCCGGTGCCGGAGGCGCACTCCGCACCGACGAGACACTCGGTGTCGGAGTAGTCCGCGAAGGCTCGGAAGCCGGACTCAAGGCGGACTCCATTAAAAAGGTCCTAAGCCTCACCTCCCTCTCCTTCTGAGTCCGAGGCTTGAAGGACCTACAGATGCTGCACCGATCGGTACGGTGCAGCTCCCCCAGGCACCGCAAGCAACGGTCATGGGGGTCGCTGGCTGGGAAGGCCTTACCGCAGCCAGCGCATGGCTTAAAGCCCGGCGAGCCCGGCATGGCCGGGTCGCCGTGAGCCCGAAGGCTCCCTAAACTAACTAACAACCCTCACTAACTGTAAACTAACTGAGTTCGGGATGAACTATTAAGCTAACTACTCACTTTAAGGAGAAATAAAGCCTGTTCGAAGAGCAGGGGTAGTTCTCAACCGACCGTCACGGGCGGAAAGAAGGAACTGAAGAGGGGAGGGGCCGGTCGCGCTATATGTACCGCCGCATAAGGGCGGGACTCCAGGGGGCGCTGGGACCGGCCCCTGCAGAGGCTGCTAGAAAAGTTCTCCGCAGATCTGTGCACGTGGGCGCGCACACACCTAAGTGGAATGCATCTGAGCAATCACTCGAAGGAGAAACATTGTTACCTCCTTAGTGAAGCTTACAAAGAAAAATCCTGTTTTAACTAAACATGATTTTGCTGTTAGTATTAGGGCCAATGTTAAGTCTTGTAATTAATTTGTCTCTAATGCCAGAAACTGTAGAAATATACCATGTACCTGATATTTTGTAAAACCCTTGAAACGTGATAGAAATTTTGTTAATATAAAAACAAAAATGAAAAGTTTCTGTGATGCATTCAGCAGTGTCTAGAGACACCCCTTTCTGCATCAATTTTGCGTGGGGGGTGTGACGTTGGCTGGACTGGGGGGGCCCTTGAGGTGTATTCAGGAGCTCTGATTACTCCCTTCTACACCAATCTCACAATTGGGGTGTCATGCTGGCTGGATTGGGGGGAGGGCATTTATTGTATTATTTAACATCAGTATCTCAAAATCATAATAATTCATGTGAGATATGACGTGTTAGGTACTGTTAGAAAGGCTATTATGTGCTAAGTAAGATGATAGTGTTTATGTCCATGTGTTATGGTTGTAATGGAAGTTATGGATATGTTTGATGTATCTGTATTTCAGATTGTGCAGTGTTTAGGCAACACCCCAGACAGGATGGTTGCAGCACTAGCCTGCTTAATGGCCCATTAAGAAATTGACAGGTACAGGGGGGCCAGGGGGAGAAGCCAGGGATATACCTGATGAGTCACCACGACTTACTCATGTGACTCTGGACTCCATCTTATTCCTGTAAAATTCCACAAGCAGCATGGCAAAGACCAAAGGAGATAAAAGGCAGCTGCCCAAGATCCATTTTGTCTTTCAGTCTTTAGTGTCCAGCCTACCTCTGGATCAACTCATCTACAACTGGACTGAACTGAAGATGTGAAACAAAGGACTGAGACCCATCCAGGTACTGGATGTACACCAGAGGGACTGTACAAGCCTGCAAACTCCACAATTCTACTAGAAACCTGATATATATGGACTTTCAAATCAATTGTATGTATCTGATTGCTTTAATCCTTTAACATTTCTCTTATAGTTTGTTTCTTTCTTTTTATAATAAAATTTAATTTTTAGATACTAAAGGATTGACTGGCAGTGTGGTATTTTGGGTAAGATCTAAACGTATATTGATCTGGTACTGTGGCTGACACTTTGGGGTCAGGAGAAACCATTTTGGTAAAGAGCCTAGAGTTTTAAATAATTGGTCTCTTTACTGGACCTAGTGGCTGATTGGGAAACAGAGACTGAAATGTAGGAAAGGGGACTGTGTATATTTTTATTTTTTGGCTTCTTGATAATCAGTGGGGAATCAGAAGCACTGTTTGTAACTGGTTGGGAAGTCTGATTTCAGTGTCATTCACAAATGTTGGGAGAATATGCTCTCCTTTTACAGCCTGCCCTGACCTTGGCATTTTCAGGTGGCTACCCTAGGCATGAGTCACAGTAAGGACAGATCAAAATGCATCAGAACCTCTGAATTTAGCAATGCACATTTAGCGTTGTTAAATGCAACATCACATGCTTCAGTCCTTGTTCATGTAGTGTTTTTTTTCATGTTGTTAACTGTGGAATAAACTTTCCATAATAGTTCAATAGCCCTAAAAAGAATGAAGTTGGCAAACATTTTGAGGAGGTGGAGCTTCCACAATAGCTTTGACTTTTGCAGGTGCCTTATAAAGGCCAGTAGGACCTATGATATGTCCCAAATATTCAACAGAGGACTGGAAGAATTCATATTTGTCCTTGCGGACTCTTAAGCCTTACTCTTTCAGTCCTTATAGGGCAGCCTCCAAGTTCTTAAAGTGATTCTCCTCATTCTTGTCAGTGACCAGTATGTCATCAAGATAGCACTGGACTACTGGTATGCCACTGAAGATCTGATTCATAGCCCTCTGGAACAAAGCTGGAGCAGACATTATTCCAAAGGGCAGCGGCAGTATCGGTACAGACCTTTATGTGTCATGATAGCCAACAGCTTTTGGGATTTCTTATCAACATGTATCTGTAAATATACCTGACTCAGATCAATCTTGCTGAATCTTTGTCCACCAGCCAAGCCAGTGAAGAGGTCATCGTTGCAGGAAAGAGGGTATTGCACTGCACACCAGGTTAACCTTAAAATCTTTACAATCTGAATGGAGCCATCTTTCTTCAATACTGGAACGATTGGGGTTACCCATTGGCTGTGGGTAACTGGTACTAGGACTCCATTTTTGACAAGGTGTTCCAGGTCCGCTTCAACTTTTGGCCTGCTGGCATATGGCACAGTTCTGGCTTTCAGACATTTTGGCTGGCTTTCAGATTTAATGTTCAATTTCACAGTGATTCCCTTCATACCTCCCAGATCCTCTCCAAAAACAGCAGCATGTTTCTTTCATACAGCTGTCAGACCAGTTTCCTCTTTAGCCATCCTGTGCACTTCTGCCCAGTTCAGCTGGATCTTCCTAAGCCATGACCTTCCCATTAAGGCTGGGTAATTGCCTTCCACCACAAATAGTGGCAATTTAGCAGTCTATCCATTGAACTCCACTTCAACATCAGTTGTGCCCAACATAGGTACAGCTTCTACAGTGTTCAACTTCAGAACAATTTTTGTCAGCTTAAGCTGGAGATGCTTTAGCTTCTCTTTATAACAATGCCTTAGACAAGTGAAACTGCTATACTGGTGTCTAATGCCATGCATACAGATTTATCTTACAACAGGGGGGTTACCCAGTATTCACGTGAGCCAACTGCCATGGACAAGACATGGAGTGGCACTTCTTCTTCTGACTGGGTGTCACTTTGATCATCCTGAGTCTGCTGTACCGTGTGCAAATTTTCATTTTTGGTTCGCCAGATAGCAGGCTTCTTTTTCTCCAGTTTGCCTGTTATGTTTGACTCTTCTTTCTTTTGTTTGCAGGTATACTTAATGTGTCCCTTTTTGCCACAGTGTCAGCACCAGCATTCCAATGCATGGTGACTTGGCTTTCCACAGCGGTAACATGCCCAGCTCCCCACTGTCTTGTGGGTAAGTTCTTGTGACTACTCATGCACTCTGATTGATGCACTGAGCTATTGGGCTTCCTTTGCAGCCAGCTCCATAGAGATTGCAAGTTCAATGGCCTTCTGCCACGTGAAGGCCATTGGCCTCTGTCAATAGGCGCTTCTGTATTGCTTCCTTCTGCAGATTGCACACTAACCTATCATGTAGGGAGTCATTTAACACATCATTAAATTTACAGTGCTCAGCAAGCTTCTTCAGAGCTGCTACAAATTGCACAATCATTTCACCTTTTTCTTGATTCCTTTTGTGGAACCTAAATCTCTCTGCAATTACCAACGGTTTTGGAGAAAAGTGTGCCTCCAGGATTTTCACAATGTCACTGTAAAATTTTTGTCTCTGGCTTATCAGGGTGCACTAAGCTGTGCAATAAGTTATAGATTTTAGCTCCTACAACACTTAAGAAAATGGGCACCTTCTTTACATCTGTAATTTAATTTGAAATAACAAAAAGCTGAAAACCCTCAGTATATGATTCCAGTTCTCTAAAGCCTCTTCAAAAGGTCCCAGGGGCCCTGTAAGCATAGCCATTGCTGCCCCCCCTTTTTTTTCTTTCTTTCTTTCTCGTGTCTTTTATTCATATGTGTTGGGGTCACTCACACACAATTGCTTCTTTCCTTTCTTTCACTTAATCATGGTAGCCAGTATTTCCCCCTGCCCCTTCCCCAAAGTCTCTCTTGGAGGACCCCAAAAGGGAAGGGTTGGTGGACTAGCCCATCCCTTCATTATTTTGTTTACTAATTAGGCTTAATTTCCAACACACAATTTTGGCTGTTTGATTTCTGGTCCCACACTTCTCTTGTTTACCTGGAATGAGCTTAACACAGTCCTTGAATTATATCAGGAGGCCTTTTTGATTGGACTAATTCAGTCTGTCTCCCTTTTGCACCTTTTCCCATCACCATTTATTGTAACGTGTGATTAGAACACATAGTGAACTTTTACTCACTTTCCCATAGTTGAGCTCACTATTAGGGTAAATTTGAAGGCCTACTGGGATACCTGGGCTGAAGGTACTAATCAAAGTGAATACTGAAAGACTGAGAAGGTCTGCAGGCCAGTAAGGCTCATTGTATCTGGAAACGTTACTCCTCCTGATAGCCCTTCCCAAAAGGGAAGCAGCTGACTGACACACCCCCAGTATGTAACCCAATGGGGAGTTTGACTGCTTCTGATCCCAGCCCCTGGAGATGCAGTTGGCTGGCTGTGCCATTTCCCAGAAATGAATCTAGCCTAACATGAAGAAAAGCTACAGAAGTTAAACTCAGAGAGGTAAACAGAGTGGAAATGTATTGGGACAAGGTGGTTTCCTGAGGGGAGCACAGGAAATGGTTTGTGCAAAGTTGTTTGTTGGAAAGGCTGTATGATTAATAAAATGCAGGGGCCTTTCCCCCCATTGACCTGCACTTTATATAGTCATTTATGAGACTATAAACACA
The DNA here is from genome assembly GCA_007922155.1 of Mesoclemmys tuberculata. Lineage (NCBI taxonomy): Eukaryota > Metazoa > Chordata > Testudines > Chelidae > Mesoclemmys > Mesoclemmys tuberculata. The sequence goes on along the minus strand of ML675604.1, from coordinate 63,484,749 downwards.
GTATTCTCATTATCACTTCACAAGGTACAGCCCAACAGAGAATCACACCACCAGTGAAATGATTAGAAGATAGTTGTGCAGGGCAAAGAGAGAGTCAATGCATGAAGTCTAGAGAAGTGATTGTGGCATGAGTAAAATATGAAGTTAACTGGAGTGGCAGGCTGGTCTTGTAGGATTCTTTTATTTTTCTGATGGAATGAAGTTAGGGATGGAAGTGAACTGGAAATGGCTTTTTGTTTGGGTTTTTTTGGAGGTCAGAAGGAAAGTGATTAGCTGTTGTGGGAAAGGAATTTAATGTATGTAAACTTGAAACCTAATGTAAAACTAGGAAATGTCATGACTCTTAATGCAGCTATACAAGTGTAATGCTGTAGTGTTAAAATGAGCTTCTACTCCATAAAATGAGTTTTACAAATATCTTTGTGGGATTCCAAGTTTATTGTCTCTCTATAATTCCAAAGGTGCTCTGTTTAGAAGCAAAAAGTTGTTTTTTGGTTTTGGGATTTTTTTCCCCTAACTGCTAGATCTGCAAACTTTTCCTGGGTTTTGAGAGTCAAACTCGATTCTTTCCTTCTCATGTATTTTCAACTGTAATAAAAGATCTAGCCCTCACTGCCACATACGAAACACCAATGTGTTTAGATTATGCTTTTATTGACACCAGTAAGTTTTCACATATGAAACTGCCAAAATTTAGTGAGCAACTATGTTGATGGGCAGGAAGGAATAGCATCCAGCTGATTCTGTCTTTCCTGTCTTATCCCTGTGGGGGTAAGAAGAGTAAATGATCAATTCATCAGAATTGCTTAAAACTTGTTTTTCTTCCTAAAGTGATCTGATATGACTCCATATACAGGCTTGTCTGTAAGAGGATTTTTAAAATTTGTCATTCTAATGGGTACAGATCCAGCCACCATTTTCTCATTTACTACAAAAATATAAAAACTTGAGCAGCTTGAAAAGACACATTCCATTTGAAAAACATTTCTAAAAATATGATTTATTCTGCTCAGTATATGGTGTTTGAAGCAATGAGCATATACCTACAGTAGGGCAAAATATTTCAGCTGAAATTTTTCTCCCAAAAATGCAGATTTGGGTCAAATGAAATATTTTGTTAAACTGCTCTGAATTTGCAAAATTTGAAGAATTTGCAAAAAAAAATTTATAAAAATCAAAAGATTTGGATTTTTTCCTTTTGGTCAAAACAAACTTTTACTTTTACTTTTACTTCAATTTTGTCTTTAGAAATTGGTATGGTATGGTTTAAGTCAATTCTAAACTATTTCCCCCTCCCCCGCACTTTTTTCTGGTTCAGCCAGTTCAACTGAAATGGGCTATTCACACAGCTCTACATATAACACCTTTGTTTTCTGTTTGCCGCCCCTAAAGAACTCTGCCTGTGTGGAGAATTGGCAGCTATTTTGTTCTCTGTACTGCTGGATCCTATACAGAAGAGGCACTATATAGTCATGGGCATTTAACTTTTGCTGTTTATTGGTATAGCTTACTTTAAAGTAAAAGTAATTAATAGAGAAAGTATGTTTGTGAAAGGAAAAACTTAACACTATGCAATGGACACGTGTTAGACTAGGGCAACTAATAATAATTCCTATTTAGTTCTTATATTTTATTTTGGTATTTCAGATGAAATGAGCTAGTAATGCCCAGTTTCCATTTAAATGATTTTGCTTTAGCCAGATTGTCTCTTTTTTAAAACAGGATTTATGAATAAAACATCTTGTGTTCAAATAACAGTCTGGTGTTGAGCTGAGAATTTGTTGCAAAAAGCAACAAATCAATCAACATGTTTCCTCTAATATTGAAATTCCACCTGATGTTTTATGGAGTGAAATGTGACAAATGGTTTAACACATAATCAGTTTATCTGTAAAAGTCGCCTTGGGAGCCAGATTAATGCTTTTGAATTGGCCTAATTTAATTCCTGTTTTTTGTGTTACTGGTATGGAAATTATTTTGAAAGGAAATGACTTTTATTGGCCCAACAGTTTTTTCAAAATTGTATATTGTTGGCAGGAGTAGTTACAAATGTATCTGTTAAAATTTTGGGATGCCAAATGTTACTCAAAGGAAAATGCAGAATTATGAGAATATAATAATAAACTAATCTCAGTCAGCAACTTAAACAATTACATCAAAAAGCTTGCAATGTACAGAATCGAAAACAGAACTGGATTGTGGCTATTAATTAATTTTTATTTTCATTCCCTGAGAGCTGGGAAAATGTAGTTCTGGCATCTATTAACATGAGCCTCTCACAGAATCATATTGAGGGTCCTCAGCTCCCACTGACTTCAAAAGGCATTGTAGCATTCAGGTCAACTGCCTCAAAAGGTATTTAGGCATCTAACTCCTATTGAAATCAGGAGTTGGTATAATTCCCTTTGATTTCAGTGGGAGTTAGGTGCCTAAATAGCTTTGAGGTTCTGGACCTCAGCATCTTACAGGAGGCATTAGTTGCATAGAAGCAAATACTTCCATCACCCTGCCTTGCCCACACGTGTGGGTAGGGCAGGTCCCACATGCACTGACTATGCTATACAGAAAGCACAGGATTTCAGAAGGCTGCACAGTACCAAGCACATGGCGCAAAGCCCATCTTCATGGCAACTCATTGCATGCTCATGTGCCGAGTGCATTGGAGCAGGAAGGGTGCAGCACCAATGGATCCTAGGTATGGATCCACTGGCCAGTGTCTGTGTAGACAATGAAAGAAAGATCCTGACCCTAACAGAAAAAGATATTTGCCTTGTGCTGTCTTCTACCTGGGTCAAGACTACTTGAATCACCTTATTGTTGCTTATTTCATTTTCTCTTTCCTTTCCCTACCAACCCTTGAAGCTTATGTCTACACTACAAGCTTAGCAAGGGGTGTAATTCCCCTGCTCGGGTACATATATTTGTGCTAACTCTCACTGAGCTAGCATGAGCATAAATAGCAGCATAGCTGCAGTAGCTTGAGTAGCAGCAGCGGAGGCATGGCTGAACCATGCTAGGTATCCCACTGGTTTCAGGCAGGATTGTACTCTGCACAGCTCAGTCATGCCTCTGTTGCTGCCCCTCCCCCCATGTCATTGCAGGTACACTGCTCTTTTCGCTCATTCTAGCTCAATGACAGCTAGTGCAAGTTTGTGTACATGAGCAGGGGTGTCACACCCCTCATTCACTATGTAGAGGTATGTGGACCTTTCTTAATTCTGCAAAACAGGGTCTGGTGCAAATCCTACCTACCCAACAGCAACTGCTTCTAATATTATCAATCTCCTATTCATAGTGCATAAGTTACACAAAACAGATACATGGTGTAAATATTGCATGACACAATTCTCAGGCCTGGCAACGAAGTGACATAACGTCACTTCTAATGCCTGCGTCTACACTGGCACAGTAGTTCCGTCGACTTAAAGCACGGCAAAAGTTGACGTGATAAAACCACCTCTGCAAGTGGCGTAGCACCTAATTCAAATTTCATGGGTCGATTTTGTGTCAGTGTAGACAGAACGTAATGTAATTCAATGTTAATGGCCTCTGGGAGGTATCCGATAATGCCCTGTTTTGACCACTCTGGACGTTCGTGCTCTGCTCTTACATGGCCATACAAACAGGAAATGGTCCCTCCCCTCATGCCCCAGAAAAATTTTAATTTTCATTTCCTGTGCAGCCAGCATGGAGAGAGATTTGTAGCTGAACTTGTCATGACTACTGCAAGGCCCAAACGTGCTCCAGCATGAGGTCGACCAGAGGTCTTAGATCTCATTGGTCTATGGGGTGAGGAGTCCATTATGGCTCAGTTCTGAGCCAGCAAAAGAAATTTGGACATTTATGGGAAGATATCCCAGAGCATGTTGGAGAAGGGGCACGACACAGACATGCAGCAGTGCCACCTGAAGATCAAGGAGCTATGGCAGTCATATAAAAATGCCAGGGAAGCTAACAGCCATTCTGGCTCCTCACACAAAACATGACGCTTCTACGAGGAGCTGCATGCACTTCTTGGCGGCGACCCCACCACAGTGCTGCCATGCAGCATTGATACCTCTGCTGGATCCTAGTCCACGGAGAGTGAAGAGGACTTCATGGATGATGATGAGGAGGAGGATGGGGACAGTAGGGGGGGCAGGAGAGTAGGATGTCCATTCTCCCAGACAGTCAGGACTTATTCCTCACCCCAGAGCAGTCCAGCAACACACAGGACAGCAATAATGATCTTGGGGAAGGCACATCTGGTGAGGTTTTTTTTCTTCTTAGCAGTTCTGTCCTTGATACAATGGCTGAAATACCCTTTTAAATGGGGAGGAAGGGGATTTCAGGGGCTTAGCAGACTTTACTGGGGGGTTACTCCTGGAACAGATTATTTATGTGCAGAGGTATGCTCTGAAAATCATCCGTTGATATATCAAGGAAACTTTTATGTAGGTAATCTGTTATCCTTTGCACAAGGTTTTGAGGGAGGGCAACCTTGTTTCTTCCTCCACGGTAGGATACTTTGCTGCGTCATGCTACAATCAAGTGAGCTCAAATGATGGTGGAACACAGCATAGCAGCATAAGGGCCAGGCCGGTACCATACTGCATGCAGCAAATCTTCCCTTTCTTCCTGCATTACCCTCAGGAGACTGATATCACTCATGGTCACCTAGGGAAGAGGATGCATGTTTAAAGTACCCAAGCTATGCAGCTGATACCCTGTACCTCTCTAGTCCCCTTTGTATTGTCCTACTGAGTAACAAATAATTTTGCCATGGTATCTGATGAGACTATTAACCTGTGGTGTCCTCAAATCCACTGTGGCCACCTCATCCCAAAACAGTCATCTTAATTAAACCATGGTGTCCGGTCACCCCTCTCATACAGGACATTTGAAATGAGCTTTTTAGAAATAATGAATCCTCTCTATAGCAGAGTAAAGTGCCCTTGGCTCACCATCTCTGTAATGGCAGATTAGCCGACTCTTCTGAGACGCTTGGAATGGAATGGAAGGCTTAGCCTTCTGCACACTAAGGGGAGTATTTTTTACATTGTGGCAGTTGTTTCATTGTTCTGGGTCTGCTAACAATGGCAACGTTGTGCATTTCTTTCTGTTCTGTAGACACCTCGGCCTTGGCCCTCCCCTTGAGAACTGCTACAGAAAGACTATCACAGATCAGAAAGAGAATAAAAAATCATGGGACGGCATGTTTGGGAAGCTCATGAATGCCTCTGCGGCTGCTGAGACAGAACTCTGAGCATGAAGGCTGTCCTTGTCCCAGAAAATGGACATGGACATGGAGAATCGAAGAGCAATGCAGGATGCATGATTGCAGTACTTAGCAGGAGATGCTTCAAATCATGCATGATCAGGCAGACATGCTCAAGCGCCTTGTGGAGCTTCAGGAGGAGTGGCAGCCGGACAGAGTCCTACTGCAACCCCTCCAGAACACTCCTCCAACTATCACTTTGCTGCCCTCCCCCACCCCCACCCCCAAGCAGTCTCAGAGAATAGCCAGGCTGCAGTACATGGTGTACTCCACCCCAGTGGAGGCAAGCAGAAAGCCGTGGTGGCCCCCCTGACAACTGTCCTGCAAGCAAGCACGCTACCCCTAGAGACTGTGAATGAACACTTGCTCCCCACATACCCACTGCCTTGAATGTTCATAAATAAAAGTTTGCATCATTTCAATACATCTCTTTATTAATTCATAGCTTGTTTGGGGAGGGCTTTGGATGGTACTGATATCGATGGTAGGAGGGACGGTAAGCAAAGGCACAAAACATAGAGAAAATATTACTGCGTCTCATTGCAGATCCTGGTTATCAATGCTTCCCAAAGGCGAAGCACTCTGTGGTTGGCTCTGAGCATATTGCTGCCATTGGGATGCTGAAAATTGGCAGCCAGTCTTTCTGCCTCCACAGCCCAACCCTGGGGGAACCTTTGTCCCTTGGCTTCATACACATTATGAAGAATACAGCACGCAGATATAACTGATGGGATTTTTTTTCACTCATGTCCAGTCTAGTAAGGAGACATCTCCATCTGGCCTTTAAATGCCCAAACACACATTCCACCACCATTCCGCAAGTGCTTAGCCTGTTATTAAAATGCTCCTTGTCACTGTCAAGGTGCCTGGTGTATGGCTTCATTAGCCAAGGGAGCAAGGGATAAGCAGGATCCCCTAGGATCACTATTGGCATTTCCACATCCCTGATGTTAAATTTTCAGTCTGGCAAAAAAGTGCCCACCTGAATGTTCGAGAACAGCCTCGAGTTCCTAAATATGCACATAGATGTCAGTGAAACGACTCCTGTGATTCACAAGGGACTGCAAAACCATTGAAAAGTACCCCTTACAGTTTATGTGCTCTGTTGCTAGGTGCTAGGATATGGATATGCGTGCCATCTATGCCGCCTCCTCCGCCCCCCCACCCCGAGCTTGGGAATCCCATCACAACAAACCTGCACATTTCCCAAAGTTGCTACCCTTCGTAGAAGAAGTCTATTGATGACCCTGCACACTTTAATCACGGCAGCTCCAACTGTAAATTTACCAACTCCAAACTGATTCCCAACTGAGCGGTAACAGTCAGGGGTTGCCAGCTTCCACGGAGAAATGTCCACTTGTTTCTGCACCTTCAAAGTTTGGCTCAAGAAAGTATCCACGTGCTTCAGGGACGCCAGCTCTGCGCAAAGTTCAAAGAAAGTGGCCTTTTGCATATGAAAGTTCTGCAGCCACTGCTCATCATCCCACAGCTGCATAACGATGTGGTCCCACCAGTCTGTGCTTGTTTCCTGGGACCAGAACCAGCACTCCACAGACTGCAGATGATGCATAACGGCCTGCAGCAATCAGGAATTGTTCCGCTCGATGGCTTGTAGCAGGGCAGCCCTCGTGATATCACTGTTCTCTGTGCTTTGGGTGCTCAGTCTCCTTTGAAAATACTCCAGGATAAGCTGCGATGTATTTGTGATGCTCACAATACTAGTGCAGAGCTGAGCTGGTTCCATGTCTCTGAAGCAATGATGAGTGCGCGGTATAAGCAAACGGTGCAAAAGCCAGTTTTCTGTTTGTTTGGGGCAAGAAGGGAGGGGGAAGGAGCGATGCATCATGGGATGATGCAACTCGTCCCAATAGCCCCAGTGGCTAGTTGTGCTGTGGGCTAGTGACTCACAGGGCACTGCTTTGAATGTCGACACAAGCATGGAGAGTGTGGCTGCATGACCCTGGCACAAGGAGAGTGGTGTGGATGCACTTCAGTGATTTCTAAAAATTGGCAGGTGAAAGTTGTTTTTAGGTAAGTTGACTTCACTCTGCAGTGTAGACATGCCCTCAATCTTATCTCTGTCAAAAAGGAAGAACTGCTACATACATTTTCAGTAGCTGTAAATGGGAGTTCTGTCTACATAAGAATTCTCTTAAGAGATTAATCCATGCAGATTGGGGCATGTTGTGAATATTCAAGCCTTAGAAAGCACTTATCCTCTTTAAAGCAAATGCTTTTTTAAAACAGAGAGAAGTTCCAGCCAGCTGGAGAGCAAAACACCTCTAGCTTCTCAGGCCCACACCACAGCTATGTGATGGAGTAACAGGCTCTTTGAACTGTATAGCTGCTAACCAGCAGACAAAATGAGCCTGACTCTCACAATAGCTAATCACCAGACTAATCTGTTTTAGACTCTGTTTCCAGACACAGACACATTAGACATGCACAGATGCAAACTTGCACAAGTTTCTCCATTTAAAAAAAAAAAAAAAAAAGGCATGCGGCTGCATCTATTCTAAGCAATGAAACCAGGGAAGTGGCTACAACTGTGTGAAGCAACTGGCTTCGTCAGTTGTCCTCACAGTGATTCAGTGCATCCATACTGCCATGCTGTTTACATCTGTGCCTATATTCACATGCAACATTGCCTGCAGCCATGCCTGTACCAGTACATTTACAGGTGCTTCTAGTTAGCATGAGCTCAGATATTACAGTAACGAGTCCAATAGAAATGGCTATAATTAATCAAATAGAAGTTCATTTGAACTCTAGTTTCCATGAACATGCTTCAGGCCTGGTCTACACTTACCTTCCTGATTTGGTGGCAGTCGACAGGAGATACGCAAGTGACGTAAATCACTTGCGTATCTCCCGTCGACTTCGCTGCGTCTGCTCCGTGTGCCGTCCACACTGCGCTACACCACTTACCGGGGTGGTTTTCCTACATTGATTGCTGGATCGATTGAGCGGGTCTACACAGACCACTCAGTCAATCCAGAGCAATCGATCTGATGGAGACAAATTTGCCACCGTCAGTGTAGAGCCAGCCTCAAACCTCAACCCTTCGTCCATCACTACGTATTATTTGTCTTACCATAGCACCAGGAAAGCCTAGTCATGGACCAGGATCCCATTGTGTTCAGCATTGTACAAACAGAGAACAAAAAGACAGTCCCTGCATCATAGAGCTAATCTAAGTATAAGACAATAGACAAGTGGTGAAATGGTCAAAATGACAGGCTAGGAAAATTATTTTCGCAGAAGCATTCTAAATGGATATGAACAGGCCAAGATTGCATTTGTCAAGGCCAGAGAGAAGGATGTCATAGTAACAAACTACTGTGAGATGAGAGTTTGGACTAGAATCTTAGCTGTGTAGATAGATAGGAAAGGCTATATCTGAGATGTTATGAAGAATCGGCAAGATTCAGGTATAGCTTGGATGTGAGGACACTAGAGACAGGTCCAATTTGAAGCTGATCCTGGAATAAGTCTTGTGCATGCAATGTCTAACACAGGGGTGGACAATAACATTCGTAGAGACGCTACTTCATGAATTTTGGTAAGTTGTCGCAAGGCCACACATTTCTACTATATTAATTAAATTACCTCACCATTGTCTGAAGACCCCATTATGTTCTTTCCACAACAAAGTAATTACACTTAATAACAATTAACTGAATATACATTTATCCAAAGCTTATCTTAGAAGGCAAATCCTATTGCAAACCATTTTCTGAACACTTGTAAAATTTGTAATAATAACACTAACACTAAACTTTTACTTACAACTTACGTACAAGCGCTTCCTGAACTTCCACATCACCGGAAGCAGAAAGTTCGGAAGGCCACCGGCCAAGAAAGCTGCCGCTGAAGGTAGCTTACGTGGGGCTTGGGTAGACCTGCTTTCAAGTGGGTGGCCCAGTCAGGCCCGCCCATAGCTATGCAGCTGCATGGAGGAAGATTATAGTGGTTTCCTCAATTGCCAGGAGTCATGGCGGGCTGGACAGAAATGTTAGATGGGCCAGATCTGGCCTGCGGGACATATGTTGTCCACTCCTAGTCTAACAGAATCCTTTATTGTGCAAGAAAATACTAAAGCCCTTCCTGAAGATTATGAAATCCAAGTGCCTCTAAAATCTGTGTTTCATGAAAATTACCTGTTTATACTTAAAGAGAACCTCAGAATTACGAACACTTCAGGAATGGGGGTTGCAATCCTGAGATGTTCATAACTCTAAATAAAACATTATGGTTGTTCTTTCAAACGTTTACAGCTGAACATTGACTTAGTACAGCTTTGAAACTTTACTATGCAGAAGAAAAATGCTCTTTTTAAACAGCATGATTTAAATGAAACAAGCACAGAAACAGTTTCCTTGTCAAATTTTTTTAACTTTCCCTTTATTTTTTAGTTTACATTTAATGGAGTACTGCACTGTATTTGCTTTGGGGGATGGGGGGTGGGTGAGCTGGGGAAGGCTTTGCTGCTGTCTGATGGCGTACTTCCAATTCCAAATGAAGCGTGTGTGGTTGACCTGTGAGTTCATATCTCTGGTGTTCATAACTCTGAGGTTCTATTATACTAATATTCTGCTTAGTTAAAACAAATCAATATTTTACTACAGTAAAGAGCAGTATTTGGCATTGAGACATATAAACAGAAATGTAAGATGGTGAAAACAAATAAAAGGATATTAAGCACTATGCATTTCTTCCAATTTTTTTTGTTTTTTTCCTTTTACTACTTTATGACAAAAACGATATTACACAGCTGAGTAGAAGACACTTATTGGTCTTGTCTGCTGTTGTGGAGCTACACTGTGTGTCAGTGTCATGGAGCTCCCTCGGTGATTTGATCCAAATCTCTCTTCAAAACCCACCTCTGAAATGTCAAATCAGACAACCAGCAATGGCTAGATTGAAGGGTGGCTGGAGATGTGACATTATCTAATCATAATAAATGAATATGCATGGAAATTACATATTTAATATTTAGAGCAGTTTGGAAAATGGAATTTCAACATGTTGACCACATTTTTTGGTTTCATTTTGACTCATGAAATTTTCTGTTGATTTTATCTGTCTTAGGTGTTGATGTGGTTCCCATCACTGTCAGATTTGAACACCTCACAATCTTTAAACTTATTTGTCCTCCCCATAGCATGTGAGATTGCACTTCCCTAACATCTCCATTTTACAGGTGGAGATCAGAGGCCCAGAGAAGAAGGTCCAGACTTGTAGAGGTATTTAGGTGTTGCTTTGCTCAGCCTCCCAAGTGACATACTAAATCCCATTTTCAAAAGTCACTTAGACACTCAGATCACAGAGGAAGTCCATGGTGGAGCAAAGAATTGAACCAGGTCACCTAAACCCTAGGTAGTGTCATAACCACAGTAGCATCCTTCATCTCTTTTTATGAGTCTTTCAATCAGAAAATGTCATCAATCTCCCTCAAAGAAAATTTCAATTTTGACAAAATCACGCTGTCCAACAACTGTCGTTGACCTTTCTTCTGCTGTTGGATAGATATTTATATGGCCCTTATTACCATAATATCTGAGCACCTCACAGTCATCGATGGAGTTTATCTTCACAGTATCCTCTGAGGTTGGGAAGCATCATCCCCATTTTACAGACTGGATAGATTAAGTGGTTTGACCAAACTCATGTAGGAAATTGGTGGCTGAGCCTAGAATAGAAAGCAGGTCTGAATTGCAGTGTAGTGCCCCATCCACTGGACCATTCTTCCTATCACATGTCTTTTCAGGATGTTGGAATTTGTTATGGATAATAATCCCCATGGAAAAATGCCTTCAAGTATTCCAGTGAGATTTGTTTTGATTTGAGTGAGTTGTGACCCTTTGAATATTGCATATGAAGCATCTGCAGTACAATTTTATAAGTTAATTTTTTTACCACGCTCATAAACTGGCACAGCTAAGAAATGCTGTGCTATGTATTCATGCTTGATCTGTGAAAGCTGTACAGTAAAAATAGTGCTGCAGGTATAAAAGGATTAGTGACAGATGCTGCAAACTTTGGAAGCCTTTGGAACTCTGTAAGTGGGGTAGGTGCAAAGAAAGTCTCCCAGCTATGAAGGTTCGAAGGGAATGTCTACACTAGAAATGCTACAGCACTTACCACAGCTTGCTACTTGCTACAGACACTTACTACAGCAACAGAAGGGGTCTGTGCATCACTGTATTTAATCTACCTCTGCGAGAGATGGAGCTAAATCAATGAAAGATTTCTGTTGATCTAGCAGTGTCTACATCAAGGCTTAGGTTGGCTTAATTACATTGCACAGGGCATTAAACTTTTCACAGCCCTGCGTGATGTAGTTAGTCAACCTAAACTTAACTTAAGGTTCTCAGGAGAGAAACTGTGGATTTCTTAAGGGACTAAGCAAATGAGTAAATGCCCACTAATGTGAACATGGGGATCACAGTCTGGTCCTATGCTTCACAGGAGAGGCACTGTGCCAAAAGTGTATTCTGGAGTCTTCTAACCAATTAATTCCAATAAATTGTTGGATTTACACAAGTTATTGGAGCTTGCCAAAAAAAAAAAAAAAAAAAGGGCAGAGCTTTGAAATCCAGAAGAATGACACTTTGTATTTTAAAGTAAAAAGAGTTAGGGGGAAATAGTTTAAAAACATAAATTAACAGCACCTAGGTAATTTCATACAAAAGCTATTTTTAAAAGATCATTAAGGTTGCATAGTTAAACACTCAACAGCCTGGAATTGCCAAAGATAAGAGTGTACATTAAACTATAACTCTTTTTTTCCTTGTGTGTATGAATAAAAATTCTGTAAATGACATTATAACACATTATTTTTTCAAACAACATGATCAAGTATGCATTTCTTTCTAAAACCTTAGGAGTGTCAGCAGCGTTGGTTAGCCCAATGTGTACATTAAAGTAATTTATATGAAAAATAAGCAGTGAGCCATACATTGAATATTAAGTGGAGTTACAATGGACATTTGCTGGTTTATACAGGCAATCAAAATTCCCAGCAAAAGCACCACTATTGCAAATGCTTAAGCACATGCTTAGTTTTGAATATATGAGCAATCCATTAGCTTCACTAGGAATAGTTAAGGGTGCAAATGTGCTTAATTGCTGTACTGAACCGGGGCCATAAATAAAGCTATGGCTGGGTCTACACTGATGGCAGCAAATTTGCCACCGTCAGATTGATTGCTCTGGATCGACTGAGCGGTCTGTGTAGACCCACTCAGTCGATCCAGCAATTGACGTAGGAAAACCACCCCGGGAAGTGGCATAGCGCTGCGTCAAAGGGAACGCTGTTCCCTTCAACACAGCGCAGTGTGGACGGCACACAGAGCAGATGCAGCAAAGTCGACGGGAGATACGCAAGTGATTTACGTCACTTGCGTATCTCCTGTCGACTGCCGCCGAATCTGGAAGGTAAGTGTAGACTGGGCTTATGGCAATGCCTATAGATAATGTTGCCTAATGTTTTCTGTTGTTATTCTGTTGTTATCCCAGGTTTTATATAGATGTGTGAGTTGTTACCCGTTTTTGGACCTGAGTGGCTAGTCAAAGTTCAGGGATCTGTGGATATTCCAGTTGGAAGTAGGAATCGGTGGTAGGCACGTATTTCTTTGATGTAACCTTGTTTGTTTACAAGGGATGTGCAAAGTCCTATGTCTCTGAAAACAGAAGAACCATGGAGAAAACAGAGCAGTTTCTTAATTAACCAGCCTTCAAACCATTTCAGCTAACAACAGACCTAAAAGCTTTTTCTCTAACTTTTTCCAGGGTCACACTCTGCTTATAGGCTCCTGCTTGACTGTATTTGCCACTTTCCCCCTGCCTCTTCCTCTGTTCTTGTGATTTCAGTATCTGTGTTTTCTCTCTCACACTCACACACAGACAAAACAATACTCAACCCAAAGCTTCTAGTTGTATTCACATACAGTTTTTGTCACCTTTCAATCTCAATGGGGTTTAACCCAACCCCTAACAAGGTTTCACTCAGCTCATAACAATAGATAATATATAACTAGGGTATCCATACAGTTTTCAGATTACAAAGCCAAACTGAACTATACCCTTTTATTCAATAAAGAATTCAATAGGTCTTGCCATTACTGATATGATGAAGGAGTGGACTTCTTAATCAAAAAGACTTTTGCCTCTTTGGCCCCAAGTTTCATCATATTGACCAACAGGCCATTTTCAAATGCCTATGTGTCTTTTTAAAGATGATTGACAATGGTGGTGAGCCTCGGATATAACCAGCATTTTAATTTTTTATTCACCCAATTTATTTAATGAAATCTTTTGCTTTTAGAAGGTTCTGTGAAACCTCAGCATACTGCATCAATTGTTTTAATGATGATGCAATGTCAATTCTGTATTCAGAATCTAAGTGGCATAGTACTCAATGGCTTATAAGAGCTGACATTTCATAGGTCTGCAGGGACACATGTGAAATACCCATTTTCATTGGTGAAATTCAGCTGGATATTTTACTGTTACTCTGCATTACCATTTGGTACTATTTGAAGACTTCCTCAAAGGATTTCATAGGGAGAAAATCTTTTTGGTAGGATGCCCTCCCTCCCCATAACTTCAGCACATATGGTTGTTTTCAACCCATGACAAGTACATATAAAAGCACACAGGCATCAGAAAAGTAATGAGCAAAACATTCAGAATCCCTCGCTGGGTAAAATGAAGTCTCTCCAATACCACCAAGTAATTATTCCAATACTATACATTAATTCACGTCTTCTGAGAGTTCTTTCTTGTAGCAGCTGCAGAATGATCAATACCACACTGATACATTTTTCACAAGAGAATCTCCTCAATGAAAGAATGTTCAGAGCATATGTAAAGTTTAAATTCTGCACACTTTTTGTCTTAGAATCAACATCATATATTGAATATTTCTTGGGTCCAAGGGGAGTGCAGTGTTCATTCAGAAGATACAGATGGTCTTCAGATAGCTAACAAGATTTCACTTTTATCTCATATCTTCCTGCTGTGATATGTCAAAGAAAAAAACAATAACAACGAACTCCCTGTGGCTGAAGTTGAATGGTGATTTCTGACAAAATATCATCAATTCAGAATTAGTGTTACTAACCCAACTCCACTGAGTGTAATAGAGTTGAGCAGGTTACACCACTTCTGAATTTGACCCACGTATCTCCTGTGGAGTTCTGCTTGCTTTAAGGAAATACATTATTTCCTCAGAGCTAGATTGTGGATTTGGCACTAGTTCTGAATAACAGGCAACATGCGTTTGTGCTGCCCCAGGAGCACTTAGAGAATCAGAATTCAATCCCTGGTTTTTCCCTTGTTATGGAGAAAAATAATCTGCATCCCCTCTACTTGGCATGGATCACTGCCCCTTCCACACCAGCTTAGCTGCTTTGGCTAGCACACTGTGGGGCATATGGAGTCAAGGTTCTACCCTCTCCCTGCCGCCTCCCCACCTATCTGTGCCTTCTTGTCCCCATGAGCAGCAAGTCGCAATTTTGCCCACAGCCTGCATTCAGCACATGAAGATTGTAAGCCATGTGCAGAAAACAGTGCTCAGAGGCATGTCTTAGTGGTCTGATCTACCAGGAAAAACTCACTCTAGTGGGAGTTTTGTGTGAGTAAAGGCTCAGGATTTCAGGATTCAGCCTATGGTACAAGAGCGTCTGGTGAATGTTATCGGCAAGAATTGAAAATCAGGTCATGAGCTGTCTACCTTTCAGCATCAAATCTGTCAGGGTTAGACATTCTTTTTTAAATGTTCCTAAACCAGTGCTCCATACTGTCACAAGTACTCCCAATGGCTATTTGCTTACACTAAATCATTCTAATATATTGGTCTTTGCTACTGCTACAACATGTATGATGTGTTTGTGTACATATACACCCATGGACTGCATAACATCTCTGCTAAAATGAAAGTCCCACTCTGAGGAAAACTAGACTCACTGGCTATTCAGCATTTCCTACGAATCTGAAAACAATGCAAGACTAACATTCAAATTATGCCTTTGGATGTGTGTGGCTCCCACTGGTATAGAGATTTTAGTGGTACTATTTTTTTTTTCATATCCTACCACCTTTAAAGCCACGTAGGCCCAGCTCCTTGAAGTCAATGGGAGTCAGGTGCAAAAATACCTTTAAGGAGCTGGGTCTTTGATACCAGGAGTTCAGGGGGAGAAAGAAAAGCCTGTAAAAAGAACTTAAAATGTTTTTTCTGTATCTAAATATACACACGTTTGCTTCTAGGTGAGTGTAACATATTTCTTTCTCCGTAATTCTCTCTTTACACAAGAGCTCAAAGGAGATAACCGTGGTCCCCTCTGACCTTGAAATCTATGAATCTCAATGACACACACAAACAGGTACAGTAGAACCTCCAAGGTACGAACCCCTCGGGAGTGGAGGATGTTCGTAACTCTGAAGTGTTTGTAACTCTGAACAAAACATTATGGTGCAGTCAGTGTCTTCCAACTGAGGCTACGAGAGAGCTCTGCAAAGGTGGCCCCTGGCAGCACTGCCTGGTTTGCACACAGCTCCCTGCCCTGTTCCTGTTTCTTGCCTTTGGGCTGAACTCGGGAGGCCTGCCCTGCACCCTTGGCACTACAAGCCCCAGCCCTCAGCTGCCACTCCCCAGGGCTCGCCGTGCTCTGTGCACTGACCGCTGCACTCCAGACACAGCATGTGCCAAAGGGGTGGCACCAGCTTGCTGTCTCTTGCACTCCTAGAGGTGCAGCCATGGGCAAAGCTTGGGCCACATCAGTGCACAGGGTGTGGCCCTTTAAAACTCCTCCAGAGCACAGCCTCTGGCTCCAACTCCAGGCCAGGGTTTGGCTGCAACAGCAGCAGCTCAGTCTTTCCGGCTCTCAGGCTCCTTGGACTTGTCCCCCTCCTGGGGGGAAGAGGGGTGCTTCCGCTCTGCATGCTTCAGTCAGAGTGCCTTTGGCTGGCAGCAGAGGCTGTGAACCTCAGCATCTTCACCTTCTACCCATAAGTGGCTGCCCCTCAAATGGCAAGTGGAGTTGGGGAGAGAAAACCCAGATGCGATGACTTTTAAGATACAATAAAGGCACTGTGTAGGATTTGCTTCCCCCCCCCCCCTCCCCCCCCCCCACCTCCACTGCTGCCTGATTGCTTACTTCCAGTTTCACATGGTGTTCAGTTGACCAGTCAGTTTGTAACTCCGGTGTTTGTGTCTTTGAGAGTCTACTGTATGGCAGTTTATTTAGTTATATTGTTAAATTTCATTGATAAAACATCTGCTGTCACATTTTTGGTATAGAAATACTATTTTGAATTCTTTTCCTGTTTTCGATCGGAGACCATCACAATTCAACATCAGCCAACCAAAGAACCTGGATTTGGTGGTAGGAAGATATGAAAAATAGCACTAAGTAAAAATTTTAATTCTCTTGAAAACCTTTCAAAATGGCTTTTCTCTAAAGCTTGTGGCATATCAGAGTAGAGGATGGCAAGGTGTGATATAAATGTTTTAGTAACACTCACTTGAGATGACCTATATCACTGACTTGTGACTTTCTTCCTCTTGGGTAACATAGCATTCCCAAATTGATGTCAGTAATATATTTACACTTCATCACTGTTGTGTATTCTCTCTACATAATATATTCTGATCTACATGTAATAAAATACCCTTCAAAGAATTCTGTGCAACATCTCGTCACTTGTAGCTATGTAAATCCAGTGGGGGTGTTAAAACTTGTTCTCTTCTCACCAAGCAATGGCAGATATTGTGTCTTGTTAAAAGAGAACCAAGGCTCTGCATGAAGACAGCTCTGCCATCCAAGATCTGGTGTTTTAAAGTGAACCTGTCATGAATTCCAAATGTGGCTCAAATGAAATCATTCTCTGCGTTGCCTGCTTATGAAGAGCTCAGCTAGCAAAAACACTTAGCTGTGTTCAATAGGGCTTAAATCTTTTGTCAGCCATTTGTCTTCTCATTCAAAATATACTGTCAGCTTGTTACAGCAGTAAACTTTCTATTGAAACAAATTACAAATCCTAACTCCTTCCCAACGTTTACAAATCCAAACAAAGCAGAGGGAACTTGCTTCCCTTCCCCTCGTGGCCCCAAAAAAACAACAAAAAACAAAGAACACCTCCACTTTCTGGAAACCAGACTAACAATAAAAGTGGCATAGCTGTTTTGGCATAGCTGAGCCCTCAGGCTCCAGGACATTAGCCTGACTTGGGCTTTGGAGAACTTGTTTTCCGACTACAAGTTTGATTGCTCTGAGGTAAGAGTCTGATGAACTTGGTTAAACTGCTTCCTCCCTAACCCAATGCCTATGGGAAAAAAGCCTTCCTGTTTCTGTGACATTCCGCATCCTCATTGTCATCCTTACGGTGTAATGGAATGCTCATGATGTACTGATCATTACTGTTATAGCAACGTGTTTTTTGTAATGTCATGTGTATAGTTATGAGGCTTCCCTATGTAATATTCCCAGAGATGTGTCCTCATGGATTTAAACATATCCAGTCAAAACTCTCCAGGAGCAAAGGGGTAATTCACACCTCATCAAGGTATCAAGATATAGGACAAGCCCAGCTCAGCATTCCAGGAACAAAGGACTGGCCTGGGCATCAAAGGAGGTTCATTTGGACGCTCTGGTGAGTCACCTCCCTACCCTCTGGCAGTTTGGAACCCTGAGGAGGTAATGCTCATTGACTCAGGACATGGATGAGTCCGTATAAGGACATTGTTTGTCACCTTACGTGTTGGAGATGGTGTCTGAACAGCCCAGGATGGGGTTTCTAAGTGCACAGCAGAGCAAGACAGGCTCCAGGGATTGGAGTGACACAGCAATTCACCAGTCCAGATTGCACCAGGGGAATGTCCCAACTTCATAGAATGATAAGGGTAGATCTAACACTGCAAAGTCTCAGAGCCCAGGCCAGAGGGTGAACGTTTGTCCTCCTTTAAGGAGGTCAGTCCTTCTTTGGGTGTTTGTTCTCGGTCCTCACATAGCGAGGAGGACGCTTAACCATCCTCCTTTTGACATTTTTGGTTTTGAAAATTAGAAAATGATTAATAAATATATAAAAATTAAAAACATATGCAACCCCTCCCCTTCAGCTGCCCAAAGCTCCCTATCTCCTTTGGGATAGTGCCCTGGGTTTGTCTATGAATAGTGCCTGGTGCCTCCTCTCTGCTCCACTGAGGGAACAGTCCTTTTCTTCTTGCTCAGAGTTGTCTGGCTAGGCCTTTTCGCACCCCAGCTCAGAATCACACTGGCTCTAGGCTTCTCTCTCACTCAGGGCCCAAGCATAATTTTTTCAGGCCCAGTACAAACTTGTAACACGGGCCCCCTCCCACACACATACCACAATCCCTCATCCCACACATACAATCTCATGAGCCATGAAAAAAGTTTGAATTCTGAAATTATGGTTACATATTGTACATTTCTGAAAAATGCCCCCCCTTGCTATTTTTGTTTAACATAACACCCAGCCCACGAGTCCTACAAGTTTGCTGACTATTTTGTAACTTTTTGGTCATTATAAAGGTATTGTATATTGTCAGGTATTATATATTGTCACTGTTCAGAATGTTGCTTGAGACTGCGCTAGCACTGATTCTGACTGGCTCCAGCAAGATCTCTCTCACAAGATCTAGACAATAGAGACAAGGAAATAAGATTCTATAAATATCCTCAGGCATGATCTACAATTTAGCCTCAAATTTTTCCTCATGGTAATGGGGTTTGCAGCTTAGGCAAGGCCCCATGGAGATTCCAGGCCCTGGTAAAGTGTACCCTTCCCACCCCCATGTGGGGCCCCTGCTCTCACTCATGCTCCCCTCCTGCTCTGGATGGAGCAGTCCTAGTCAGATACTGACTTCTTTTCTACCACCCCATTGAGGAGCTTTGTTCATTGGCCCCAGGCTGCAAAGGCTTCCAGTCCCTTATATCCGTTCCCTTATCTTCTTCCTAACTGGGCCTGGGTCTATTGACTGCTGGTGGTACCTAAGCTCCCTGAGCTTGTTGGGCAATGCCAGTAGGAACCACCATACTTGAGCTGCCTGTGAAAGCTGCAGGAGCCGTGAACTCCAAGAGGGTTACATATTAAAATATCTTGGTGGCTACTGCCAGCTTTACACCACGTTGGCTGTACTATATTTTGTACTTCGGGATGTTGTAACACTGCTCACAATCCCTGCCCCATTTGATATCGTTCCTTCCAATCTTTCTCATAATCCCACCATTGCATGAATCTTGCACTTGCAACAAGTAACAAGAAGGATTGTTAGATATATTATTTGTGATTATCATGGGACGCACCGTGCTGAAAAGCAGTAGTAGTTTCTCAGCCACCTGGGAAGAAGAATTAAAAAGTAGGAAAGGAGATAACTATTCATTTTGCATCTACCCGATTGTAACACTGATGTTTAGACTCGTGGTAAAGGTAATGTACTACATCATGCTGAAACTGCTAAATATAAATTATATGCAGTAAACAGTGCAAACATTCAAAGATTTTTCAAAATTTCATTCTCTGCCCTTGATGAGAATTACTGCAGCAGAGCTCACTGAAACATTTCATGCTGTGAAGCACCACCGCTCTTATCAAAGTGTGCCTTGCACAGCAGAAGTTGATAGAACTATTTTCAGTCATTCATTCTCAAATTGCTAAAAGTGTATTCTGTGGAAAAAGTAAATCAAAAGCATTCTGCAATATGTGCTAGCCGCTTCTAAGCATACAGATTACCTTAAAGAGAAAGACATTTATTATTTGATAGCCACTGATGCCTCCAGCAAATGTTCCATGAAATGTTTCCCACTGCGTTTAGAAGCATTCAGTACTGTTTCCTAGATTTTTATTAAGACTGTCATGAAACTTCTCAAGCAGTTGCTAGACAACTCAATAGGATAGATGTCTGGATTAAAATTATGATATTATCAGTATATACAGAAGACAGTGCGAGTGTTAATTATTCTAACACTGTTTTCCAAAAACTGAAAGACAAACAGTGACCTTCTTGCTTCCAGTTGTTTAGCTCATGTCATACACAACAGCAAAAGATTTGCAGTGACCAAACTAAACCTAGTTTTGAAAGTTTTTAACAACTTTAGCCTTCACTCAAAGAGAGAGTTCAGCAGCCTAAAGTTTGACAACTTTGGATAGAATACAGTAAAATGCTACATCATGTAGTCACACACTGGCTGTCTTTTGTACCTGGTATTGACCGACTGGCAATGTGTTGGAAAGACTTTACAAGTTACTTTCAATCCTTAGGGTAAGATGAATGCCCAAAAGCAATATGGGATGGTTTCAGAGATGAAAGAAATGTGAATGAAATTGATGAATTGTACTTTCTTCTTGAACTATGCTCTAAAAATGTTCACAGACAGCATTAAAACTCTGGTGTCAAACTCCTTTACAGTAACTTCATTGTTTGAACTGATGTCCAGTCTTAACAAGAAACTAGAATGCAGAAAAAATGACAAATTTTATGCTTACATTGTGAACTCCAGACTGAAGAATCTCAGTGAAAGTGAACAAAAAGTGTGAAACAGATTTTCTGATTATCAGTGAGTTTAAAAGTATTTATGAAACAGATATGACCCCAAAGAAACTAAAATGCACAAGAAACTCTCTCTTATAACTGGTAAGAGTGATCTTTTGTTTATAATCCATTGAAACATGCAAAATTGATAATGTTATTGACGGGTGAATTATATAAAGAACTTTGTACAATCAAAATAAACCATTTTGTCTCTGGAATTTCAAGACTGCACAAGTGTTGAAGAGAAATACCTCTATTTTTCAAGATGACAAATCCAAGTGAAAAAGGAAACTTCAATAACTTGAAAAATTTGGTTCTTACATATTTTCCATTTCATGTAGCAACTTATGCAATGCAAGAGTATTTTCATGGTGAGATGAAAAGTCATTTGAAAGTGGACACAATGAAAGATGAATTACAGATTTGCTGCAATTTTGAAAATGCTCAGTGCAAGGATGAATTTCTAGAATTGCTCAATAAGAAGCTGTCAGACCCTGCCAGGCAGGGGACAAAATACAAGACATAGACAATAAGCTAAGGCTTGTCTGAGTTTCTATGAAATATTTTTAATTGAATTACCTCCTTTTTAGAAGCAGTATGAAGGACTGGTCTCTGTTTTTTCAGTTGCCTGTGATGGCCACTTGGATCTACAGACTCAGGTTCATGCTAAGACACTAAAAATAGCTGTGCAGAACTTGCAGCTCAGGCTCTGAAGCCCAGGAGAGGAGGATAAGGTTCAGAGTCCAAGCTTCAACTGGAGCCAAAACATCTACATGGTTATATTTAGGGCGGTAGTGCAAGCCCAAGTCTATATTCCCAAGTTCTGAGACTCATTGCCATGGGGTACTTTTTGTGTAGATGTATCCTAAAAGAACTAGGAACTCTATTGGCCAGGGCTGGCTCGAGGCCTTTTTAGTATTATCTCTCTGTTCGTTTGGTTTTAGCCTCCCCCTTCTTGGAACCTGTACAGACTCATTATATGACTGTATGAAAGTCCATTAAATTCTCTGCATATACAAAAATGGAGGGGTAGTGAGATTTACAGTGTGTTAGTTATTGTTTGTAAAATGCTTGGAAGACAAAAAATGTTTGTCTCCAAGTGACTCCTCCTGCAAGTGTGCAAAAAAAACTTAAATTCTCTCCTGTTGCCCCTCCATCTGTAAGGTGGTACTTACTTCACAGGGGAGTTACAGTAGTTATGAGTAAAGGTGCTTTGAAGAGGACAGTGCTAAGTAATGTTATTAGATTAATAAATGTAGGGAATGTTACTAAGCAAACAAGAACACAGTGATGGGTGACAAATGTCTCAGCAGATTTTTTCCCCCCAAATACTGGTACAGAAGTGACTGTTGTAATTTAATTTTGTTGTTGTTTCTTAGTTTAAATATAAGAAGACAATCAGTTGAAAGTATAAATTGTGACACACAAGTCTCCTTTTGTTATAAAAAAGTTAGGAAATGGCTAAGCTCCATAAAAATTTATTGTAATAATGAGTTTCCATAAATTAACATGCTCCAAGTCATTGTTGGGTGTGCTTAGAAACAGCCATTGAAGATTTGGGGGCAGGGGAGAACAAACCTGTGGAAAATGGACTACACCCAGGCTCTCATGTATCTATAGCATAGAACTCATCTTGTATTATACAGTATGGCTAGGTTCAGTAGTGTCACAGCTGTAGATATATACCCTGGGGAAGAGGAAGAAGGAGAGTTAGCACCCAACGGCATCCATTTCATAAGAGCAGGGTTGTAAACTGTACCCATTCATGTGGTGCTCTGTTCCACTCTAACGGTGGTTGGGCAAACCCTACGCTGCAATGTAAATAATACTAGTAAGTAATTTGTGGCATCAGTCTAGTTTCTACAGAACAGGAGTCCACTTCATAAAACCTCTACCACAACCATTAGGTGGCAGAGTCAGCAGAAGAACCATAGAAACGTATGTACCCTCTCCACCATTGGGGCAATCTCTGATTGTCACCATTGAGACCCATTAACAGGATAATGTGCAAAAACTTATACTGCACTGCCTATACTGGTTCAATGCATAAAAGCACATACTGAAGTCCCTCCCTACTGAGGACACCACTGAAGTACATGCTTACCTTTAAGCATATGCTCATGTCCTATTGACTTCAATGGGACATAAGCATGTGTTCAAGTGCTATTTTGAACAAGGGGTTCTTTCCTGAATTAGAAATAGATTCAGCAGAGAGTATCCTTCCTCCAGGGCTGCCAATCCAGCACCATTCACAAGTGCTGGGTTTTTTTTTCTTAATATTTAATATTACTTCCTACTTAATATAATAACTAGAGGAAATCCTAGTTGGCTGATAAGTGATCTGAGAGCAAGACATTGTTGACTGGTGACCTCAAATAATATTCAATCTCACAGGGCTGAGATAGAGATTGATTTTAGCCTGTCTATTTTTACCTGGTTTTGGGGTACAGAAAGTTACACAATATATGAGAAAGTGTCTTTACTCAAGTGTGACAGCAAAGTATCTACCACTTCCTTTTGCCACTGCTACATTTCTCATTGCTGTCTTCCAAACTAACCTTTTCATTGACATTGCAGCTCTACTAGCACAGGTACTGTTGAAGGACTGTGTGAACCCTCCAGGGCTTTGTTTGTGTAACCTACAGGGCTTTGTTTCTATGGATTAGGAATAACCTCCCCACCTCCAACAATCTGCATGGAGATTTGATGTCTCCTTAATACAAAGGTTGCATGAATGGATGAACAAAAAAAGATTGTATGTCCTTGTTGGGAATAAACACTGGCAAGCCACGTTAACATGTCCAAACATCTCCTTGTCCTTTGACAGCACTCACCCTGCTTACGCGCTATAGCACATCCCTCAGGGCCAATCTTATCAGCATTCCTCCCCTCTTGTGAAACAGCACAGAGCCCTCTCCTCTGGACATCAGGCACGTAGTAAACAAGATCGTAAATGATGTACCGCCTGAGTTCTATTGTATGCATGCTATATAATAAAGGACCCCGAGGAGCCTCGGGACGCTTCTTTGCCACACTCCCCGTCTTCGCCTGGTCTGTCGTCGCATGTCCTGATATATGTAATGAATACCTGTGGTGCACAGAACATATACAGTTATTAATTATTATATAAATCACACCTACTGAGCGCTGGGACTCTTCCTAGTCCTTCAAATCCAAAAACCCTTTAGCTGATGGAGAATGTTCTGTAATTGCAAGCAGTAGCAGGTCCCTTATCTTGTCCATGAACTAACGTCTAGAGGGCAATATAACACCTTCATACACATATCCATAATTTCAATACATTACAGTACACCTGCAGAACTGGAAGACATAAGAAGCAGTTACATTTTTGGCAGGGTAGCTGATTACTCTCCTCAGAAATTACATATGGTGTATAATTTCTCCTCATACAAGCAGATGTCACTTTTACTACTCACTGTTCTGGTGTCCAGAAGACATAGCAAATAGAGTGGGGACTAACTGAAATTAACCCTATACAAAGAATTGCAAAAGACTATGACCAAAATTTTCAAACTTAGTTCCTAATGTTATGCACCTAAATTCATAGTTAGGCAGTTAAATAAGTGTTGTGGTTTTCAGAGGTGCTGAGCATTGGTGGCTGCTCTTACAATCAATAAGAGTTGTGCAGACTCAGTAGCACCTCTGGAAATCAAGCCAGTCATTTAGGTATCTAAGTATAAATGTAAGTATCTAACATTAGGCACCTATATACTGTTTTATTACAAAACACATCAAAGAAAATGACTAAATATTTGCACACAAATCTCTAAAAGCATATATTCTCTCTGCCTCTTTTTAAAAGGCTGGTTTCCAACAGTCTTTACATTAATCATAATACAGTCTAAGTAGTGTGCTCTTTCTAATCTATGGACAACAAATCATTGCAGTGTATTACATCTTCACAAATGGGAGTTTCATCCACCAAGATTACTATTATGTATGCTTTTTTTCTCCCCTTACTCACTGTTTCATTCTATATCCTATAATCTCCACCAAATTGATTTTGTTACTGGAAGCTTGACCCTGTGACATATGGTACAAAAAAACCTTCACATTTTTCATACTCAAAAATTAGTGACTGAGCTGAGCTATGATAAATATCAATTAGCAGGCAAGCTGAGGCCTTAAAGCAGAGAGGGAGCTCCACATCTGTTGTCACATTCTCATTGTGTGAATGTGCTGTTTAATATCCTATATCACATGATGTATGGCTTCCCATAAATGCACATGTATGTGCACATGGACACACAAATGTGAGACACATACACACAGATATATTTGTGTGGAGTCTTAGGTCAAATTTTGCTCTGTATAACAGTGTAAACCCAAAGGAGTCACTCTTGATTTACACCAGTACAATAGGAGGTAGAGCTTGGCCCTCATAGTTTAGCATTCTATATAATATTCTAAATCCCTTCATTTGAAATCAAAATTTCAAAATCAGAACTGTGGCCACCATCCTTCTCTTATTTAGTCAGTTTATGACCAATAGAATTAAGTAAGCAAACTGATTTTCCAGGTGTTCAAATCTTTACAGAAACTTTCAGCCTGACAAATTTCAAGCTACACTTCAAGAAAACAAAAGTGTTTACATTTAAAATCCATGATTGCGCTTCAGTGAATTATTCTCTATCCCATTTCTTTTTCATGTTTTAGAGGTAATTTTAACCTACTTGCTCACCAAAGTGATGGTTAATGAATGACATTTTGCTTTTACAGAGTAAGATTCTGCAATCCAGCTTTGAAAGGTAGGCTGAAAACTGATGACAGTAGTAACTCAGGTTTTCAGAGCAGTGGGTCTATTAATTGCACATACAGTTTAAATAAATCAGTTTCATGCAGCAATCCCGTTGAAATCCCATTGAAATCTTGCACATTTGAGACTGTAAGGAGTTAAGCTAATCTCTGATGTAATGCCATTGAAGTAATTTGTTTAAATTAAAGATGTGTTTGACCCAACATGCTTGTTTAGTTGGCAACACCAATACTGCATCTGGTTGAGCAGGAATCTATTGAATGTGGAGACTGTAGAACAGCGAGTACAAAAAAATTAGGATGGCAGGGGGAGAAAGGGTTTCATTTCAGACTCTGCCGTTCCAGTATCCATACGCTACAGAACTACAGCCAAATCATTCTGTATTCATGTATTCAAGATTGTTGTATTGTATCCCAAGCCATGGAATAGTCATACAAAGTTTGGCTTTCTTGCCCAGCACTGTAACTCCTTTCACGTCTTGTGCACAAAAACTATGACCTTGCACATGTACTTGAATAGATGTCTTCATGAGCTGCTCAGAAGGAGACAATAAATAATACCATTCATATAGCTCTTTCCAAGTACTAGAATGTACACAGTGACAAGAGAAAAGAAGGAAGAAGATAGATGGAGCATAGGCTTCAGTGAAGGCACGACTTTCAGCCAGTTTGGGGGGAAAAAACAGACCTCGAGTGTCATTTAATTTTATAGTTACAGGAATGAGAGTTGGGCCACAAAATTGTGATCCAGATCTGGATTTCAGACACTCCGAAGTTCAGGGGAGTTGGGATAATCAGACATAAAACACAGATCCAGATTAGGGTTTGGATTTTGCACCCATCCTTCAACTGCCCTGCAGTAGCTCTGGCTGATACAGGCATCAAGGAAAGATCAGTAAAAATATGCATATCTCTGACCTTCCTGGCTTCCCCACTGTCCAGGTTCACCAGCCTCCCAACTCCCTCCTCTCAGGGAGTAACTGTAGACTACCCCTAGCCTCTGATGCACCTCTCTCCTCCCAGGGAGTGAGTGCAGCCTACCTCCCCATAGCCCCCTTCTGCTGTCTGCTCCGTGACTGTATGGAAGTTCCACATGTTCCTGACAAACTAAGCCTGTTTCCAATCAATCCCTGCTCCCTGGCTCCTCCTTCAGGTGCAGCCTGTGGCATTAATTGGCCTGCCTGGCCATCTTAACCTCTTCCAGTTTTGTGGAGTAGACACCCCATTTTATAGCCAGTAAAACATGACTACCCGTACCTCTGCTTCACTGTTTAAGGAAAGCATGGACCTGTCTAACACTATGTGCAGTCCTCCTCCTTATACTTGTGCAAACTACTTGTGAGACTGGAAATATTCTGATTGAGTGGCATTTTGCACAGGTATCTATGACTATGCATGCAAGGCACTAGAGAATCAGGCCCACTGTATGTTATTCATTAAAAATAACACAGCATGAGGGACTGTATGGTTCCCCGTAACGTGCTATGGATCCTTTCTACTAGGTCATCTATTCCATATGGTTCAGGTCCATAGTTTGCTATTTTAACCTGCTGTCTCCAATCTTATACTTAGATTATAAGTGCTTCGGGACGGAGGTTGTCTTTTTGTTTTGTGTGCATACACCACCTATCACAAAGGGATCTTGACCAATGATTGAGGCTTCAAAGCATCATTGCAACATAAATAATACTAGTAAGTAATTGGTGGTATCCGTCTAGTTACTACAGACTAATGTCCACATCAGAAAACCACTACCACAACCATTAGGTCAGCAGAAGAACCATGGAAACTTATCTATGCTGTCCACCATAGGGGCAACTCTGAATGTAACCATCAAGACACATTACTAGGATAACGTGTAGAAATTTATACTACACTGCTGGTACTCATTCAATACATAAAGGGCCCAGTTCAGAAAAGTGTGAAAGCACATATCGAAGTCCCTCCCTATTGAGGACAGCACTCAGACACATGCTTACCTTGAAACATATGCCCATGTCCTATTGACTTCAATGGGACATAGGCATATGCCTAAGTGCTCTCTTGAACAAGCATGCTTTACCGGACCAGAAACAGATTCAACACAGAGCCTCCTCCCTCTAGGGCTGCCAATCACACACCATTCACAAGCACCAGTTCCTCTTTCTTACTATTACTTCCTACTTAACATAACTTAATCATTTTAAAGACAAGCAAAAATAACCCCAGACAGGATCACTCATTGATATTTCATCAGCTGGAGTATTTTATTCCTACCTGTGTGACAAAAAAACCCCAGGATGTTCAATGTGGCTTCATTATTTTGTAAACAGCTTTACTGCACTACTATAACTACTCTAAATCCAAGCCGCTGTCATGCGAGATTTAGTCATTTAATATTTTAAAATTAAAGTGGCACTTCAAATTTAAGGGGCACAAATACCATTTAAATGTGGTAAATACTGATCATATAGTTACAGGATAATTAATTTTCATGTAGTAGTTAGGTGATTACAAGACCAATATGTGACTTTTCTGTCTTCTAAACAGTGCTGAAGCTTACTTGTTAATTACTTTTAGATCTGCTTAGCGTAATTACACAGTAATCCACAAAAGCCTGTACATTTTCTGTTATTTTTTTTGGTGTTTACTGGTAAAATCACTAAGTCACCATAGATCAAACCTTTGTCTGCAGGACCCAGACACATCAGAACAGCTGCAGGCACAGGAAAGTAAGGGGTAGAATTTACTGACACCACTCAGCGGTGCCGCATCTTACAGGCACTATATAGTTCTGCTCCACTGGGATTCCCAGTGCACAATGGGGAATTGGAGCAAAGTCAGTGGCAATCCAGGGATGTAGTATCCTGGGAGTCCCAAGAACTGAAGGCCTGTTATGATTCATACAAAGAAATGGCTCATTGAGTCAAAGAAGTGGCCTTCAAGTCTTGTCAGGCAGCAGGCCCAGAGCCCAAGACAATTTAGATCCATTCACCTATGCCTGGAGAACACAGGTGCAGGAAGGGCAGAAATTGGAGATTTGGCTGGAGTTGCAGCTCCCCCTCTCCTCTGTTCCCTCTAGTGTTCAAATTTAGCAGGCTACCATGTTCTGTATTACAGCATTTAGATACTATAATGCATGATCTAACTGAAGTAATGACATAATTAAACAGTACAGAATACTTGTGCCCTGTAGCTTGAAGAGTTTCTAAATCACTTAATCATTGTTCATTGTTCTGATCTAATTTCAATAGTATCCATATTTGGGGCAAAGTACTGCGTGGAACTTAATTTTGATTTGCCTATTTGATCCTTCTCCTTTGGCTTGGAATGAATAATTTAGGCTTCTGTCTATAACCTCAGAGTATAGAGCCTGCATTTTAGAAAGGCTGCTTAAGCTCTGCAAAAAACCTAGACTGTGGGGAAGAGTAATAGCTCCTCTTCTGTGCACATCAATGTGAAAAACAAAAACCTTTATCAGGCCAAAGGGGCCGGATATGGAAATAAAGTTCCATCTTTCCAGATCAAAATTTGGAGGGCCACTAAAATATCTTTTCCAGTGAAAGTGTAAGACAAGGGATCTGATTTCTAGCAAGATGTGTAAGAGAGAAATGATTCCTGCCAGAGTCTGAATCATAAATCATCCTCAAGGCAAATCATTGTAACTTGTCTGTGACTGCAATTTCAGCATCATGAACCATACATCATTCTAAAACAAACAGAAGCTTGTTATGCCCTTGCTAATAGCATACTAGTACTAGATGGTTCCTCAGACAGTGAATTTTCAGCCTTTCCAAACTCACAGCATCAGATTTCCACAAATCCTAGTTGTTATGTTTTACTGGCTAAAGCCAAAAGTGTTTTAAAATGTTAATATATGCATTGGAAATAAGATATGATTCGCCATCTGCCACAGAAGGTCATTGGATACTTTGGGATCTGTTAATAAATTCACAGGTCACAAATAAGTATATGTAAGCCAGTTCCTATAATAAAGGAAGTGGCTTAAATCTCTGCCCTATCCTTGTGCCAAACTCATAAAGGTTGGACTGGTATAGATAAAATAGTTACAAATGGACAAGGTCAGTTAGCCATTCTGTCTGCAATGCAGCACCCCGGCATGTGCACTTATCTTTAGGGATTGACTTCTGGATCGAAAAGCCTGACCTCTACTGCTTGAGCTAAAGAACCTAGGTTCCATAGTTTAAACACTGTGCAAACAAATTCACAATTTGTGAATTAGCCACCAGAGGGAGATGGGTCGACATATTGGGTAAACACAGGAAGCTCAGTTGAGCTTTGGATATCCACCACAGCTTAAATCCCCATATGGGCCACCATCATATGTAATGTGACACCACTGGATAGGTCATTGGCAAGGCCATGAGCCTCTGTTGCCAGCACTAAAAAGGCCACAGCCAGAAGCTCAGAAGAAGTAGCAGACTCATATACCTCTGTGTAGCTCAGCCACTGGAGCGGGACAGACAGCCACACTATAAGCCACACCATCCCCCTGCTATTGCACGTAGTTGCTAAGTGCTTTTGTTTCCGTTTCTAAAAGGCTTGCCTGTCGGTGATACTCACATTGAGGGAAACTGATTTTTTGTTTTTTGAAAGCAAGGTTTTGCATTCTCCACTGGGTACAAGCTGGGTCAGCAGCTTTCTTAATGCCTCCGGAAGCGTCAGACTTCCTGGGTACACTGAACTTTCTTAAGCACTGCTGAGGTTTGAATCCTGCAGCTAATCTGTCCCCAAGATAATCTGTTGAGAGCCTTATTTAAACACTGCTCAATGAGAAAATCACCATAGGTAAAACTTTTTGTTGAGTTAAAGAAATGGATTTGGTGTTGATGTAAGCCCTATGGTCAGAAGTACTACAGGGGGAAGAGCTATCGCCTTCCCTTATTGGTGGAAAGGAGAAAAGCGCTGTCATATAGAGCTTCATTTGCATAGATTACTTACCCACAATTCCTCTAGTGAACTTGGGAAGTTACCATAACTATACATGAATTTTGAGACTCAATAGGGGAAAGAGGGCCAACCTTAAGGCAAAGAGCTTATTTTTAATGTAATCAGTCTCTTTGTAAGGATTCTAAGTGGTTATGGTGCGTCTCTCAATGGAACTGCATAACAAAGGTAAGCAGATAAAAGGACAGCAATAGAGCTGAATGGACTCTGGGGAGGTCTCACATACCCAGCACCTTAATAAAGCTGAATCACTAAGCTGGGTTTGGTGGTGGTACCTCCAGTGGGAAACAGGTAAGTGGCTTCTTTGAGGACTGGAAACAAACCTTTAAAGAAACAGTTGGATGACTCCAGCTTGGTGATCCAAACTGTGACTTTGGTTTGGTGAATGGGTGAGATGGTAGGCAAGGATGATCACCTCTGGGGCATACTCACTGGCAGGTGGGAAGGGAGTGACATGGATTACTGCCAAAGTTACTGGAAATTAGGGGGATTATTTTATTTTTTATTTGCATATAAATTCTGTTGATGTGTTTTTGCTTAGTTTAGTACTGTTTTCCTTTCCCCCAGTAAAGATTGTTTGTTCGTACCCTGTCTCGGAGTGCCGGAAAGTGGGGAAGTTCTGCCTGTTAAGGGCACACAGGGAACGTTTTCCATGGTTTCTGTGTAGGGGCTCAAACCAGTTAAGTTATTTGTCAAGAGGGACCTTGGATAGATTGCATAGAGCTGGGTGGAGAAAAGTAATTCCATTTCATAGAGAATTTCAAAATCTGCTTTTGTTCAAAATAAGAAAACAAATCAAATTTTCTGAAATTAGCCACAAAAGGGAGTAGAGCCCTCAGCCTAATGCAATCTGTGTGGCAGGGCTGCCCTGAGCTGTGGACCCTAGAATCCTTGAGGTCCCTATCAGGGCCTACTAGGCAGTCTGACTGGAGAACTGGCATATAATGATGTTTATGACTGAAACCTACCTGTCAGATAGGGTTCTGTCTGAAACCTTCCTGGGTTCCATTTCTTTAAAACATGTTGATTTCACTGAGCTGGTTAGTTCCATCAAAACTGTTTTTCATCAGAATTTCTCTGACC
The DNA here is from genome assembly GCA_007922155.1 of Mesoclemmys tuberculata. Lineage (NCBI taxonomy): Eukaryota > Metazoa > Chordata > Testudines > Chelidae > Mesoclemmys > Mesoclemmys tuberculata. The sequence goes on along the minus strand of ML675604.1, from coordinate 63,453,130 downwards.
AACTTTAATATTAAACCTGGCCTTTTTTACTACGGTTAAGCACCTTGCAGAAGAGTTGCACTGAAAAAAGACTGAAAGGCAGAAAATTGTGGGAGCCCGGGGGAATCCCCTGACATGAGGGTGTGGCTCTGGGATCAAAGTCAGGGAAGCTGAGTGGAAAGGGAAGGCGTAAGGCTCAAAGGGAGAATGATCTGGTTGGATAAGGAAGGGGGAAAAGGGTGGAAAATAAACCAGAGAGAAAGCGGAAAGGGAGGGAGAAAATCTCTAAAGATTTGGATAAGCATCTAAATGTATATACTACTGACAGTGTGATCTGTGCTTATATATAAGGCATACTGAGTCCATCTCACTAGCTCTTGTCAAACTACAGTACCATAAACCTTGTTAAATTTCACCTTTTATGTCCCCAGAGTTATAGATGCGCATCTGTTTAAACATCTGGAAAGCTGCTTGCAAGAAACCTAAATAGAATCCAAATGAAGAAATGCAACTTGCAATGAATAAATTAAGCATACAGACTCAGCACACCCCTGACTCACTCCAGAATAATATTTTCCTGATAGTGGATGGCAAATTAAGTCTGTTGCTTCAGTTCTTGATCTCTAGAATTCATGTGGTTTGGTGTAGATTACAAAGCCTGGCTCTTTAGCACATAACATCCTTAATATTTTTGTATATTCACTAGAATATATTATTAAATGTATCCCTTAAAACTTAATTGAATCCTCTGGTGTTACAAGTAACTAATTCAATAAAAGCCAAATGAACATTTCACAGCACATCAAACATCTTATCTTATCTTAAAAGAGAATAAGGCAACATGTTCTTGTGGCAGTTAATCATCATTTTGCCCTGTCAGCCCTTAAAGGCAATCTGTGATTGAAAGGATTTGAGACAGAGAAGCACATGTGCGCACACGCGTGCACACACACAGAGAGTGAGATGGTTTGATAAGACAGTAACTAGCAAAACAGTATTTTTGTCTCTCTCCTGAGGGGAGGGAAAAAAGAAAGCTTATCTCCTTATGTTTGTATTTCCATGACATCGTTCAACAAAATGCATCCCCTGTAAGGGTTATCGTTGCCTAGCTGTTCTGCCAGAGAAATCTCTGCAGCAAAAGCAAGTCATTCTCATCAGATGAAGAGTTTGTCAAGAAAAAAATGAGCCATTTGGTTTATTTTAAGAAGCAGCTCAACCTAATGATTCAGGGGACTTGCCTCGGGAGATAACCATTCTGTAAACTGCATTAAAAATTCAGGGCCTCTATGAAATGAAGAGAGTTTTGCATTATTCAAAATATTTGTCCCAATAGATCTGCAAGAAACTGACCTTTGTTGAGGTTTTCTATGTCACATCCTTTAAGGATTTTCTTTGATTCATTCCGTTGAAAAGATGGAGGCTTCATGCACATGAATGTACACTCTTGCTTGCTTATCACTCAGTCCTAGGTGCTCCATTTGTCACCTTCTCATCCTCTTCCCATTAACTGTCCATCATTTTATCAGCCAGGAGGCAGGATAATTACCCCAGCATCCCATCAATTCTCCTCCATGAAATGACTTTGGGGGGGGGGAAGAATAGCACATGCCCAATCCCCCCAAATGAAGGTGTATTAGGTACAGCTGTTCAGAAAATGGCATTTGTTTGGGGGATATTTTGACAAAAAATAAAAAATGTTCACAGGAAGTTTTTTGTTTTTTGTTTTGTTTTTGTAGTAAAAATTCAAACACTGAAGAATTTTGGCTGAAAACTGAAATATTTCAGTTCAGAAACTCTGCCGTGTGGGAACAGTAGTTTAGTGACTCGTGCTCTCATTTTCTTCTATAGGCTGGGCTCTCTGGTCAGACTACATCTGCCACGTAGATCAGGTGTAGTCAGTACCTCAGACTACATCTGCCTACTCTTTAGCAAGCTGGACCTGAATTCTGATGCAAGGCCTTCATGTATCTGTGGCACACTTATGCTGAATTCTGAGGCACACTGCATTCATATGGCAGCTTCAGGTAAATTTAAAAAAAAATAAAGTTCGATTGCAGTGAAAAAGAGTAAAAAAGCCTCTTGTGTTGTTTATTTTGTGCTGGATTGTCCCAGCCCTTATTCGGCTCTAATTGTGATTCCAGATACTGTGGTAAGAGAAGAGGCTATTTCCTGCTGAAAACAAGGAGGGTGGAGGGGGACTATGGATAATGGTCTAAATTTCCAAAGATGCTAGTGAAGTTTTATTGCAACAAAAAAGAATGGGGCAGCCCATATGTCTCTTGCGTTAATTATTTCATGGTAGCTTCTCCCAGCCTTTGCTTGCTGTGTTTCTGATTACAGTACTGAGGTCTTTCCCTAAGATGAAAGCCCACATGACAAAACCAATTTACTGTAACTTCCTATCTGCACCATTTGCTCAGTCACTAAACAATGGAGGAGAGCAAGGAGGGGCACGTGCTTTTCATCTTTATTCAAATTAAATACCTCTCAGTGAAACTGCCTTCCAAGTATTAAAATGTAAAATAGTATTATGCAAGAATGTTACTTAGAAGATGCCCCATTATGTGTCTAAGAACCACATGTGCTCACGGGGACATAAGCTGTTTGACCCAAAGATTGATAGAATCTCTAGAGCATGCAGATAGGTTTAGAGTTGTTTTGTAATCAGCACACTTTAGTGCACCCCACCTTTACCCCAATCTGTAGGCCTCAAGGCATAACCCAGTTAAGGCACCTCTCCCCTTTCCCAGTCTGCAGGGCTCCAGGATAAAAGGCACGTATCCTTACCTAATTCACACTCTAGGGCTCAGGTTCACCCATTTCCAGGCCATAGGGCTCTGGGCATAAGTCTTCTACAGGTTTTCAAGGGGCCTTTTACCAGTGAAGGAGCCTTACAAAATAATATCCTTGTTCTCTATTCATTAACAATTACTAAAACAGCACACACATCCTAGACATACAATGCTCACCACTCTCAATGAGGCAGACAAATTTTTCCTGGTGGTCAGTCAGAATTAGATCATCTGGGAACTGCAGTTGCACAATATGGTTGATTTTATATATATAAAACATGGGTCCTACTGAGCTATACCTTAACCAATCATTTTAAACTAAAGTACTACAAAATACCAATCCTAGCCCATTATGAAACAGTTCTTTAACGAATCATATCTCACCACATTAGTTGATTTAAACATTGCACAATTAGTTATGCAAGAGACTGAAACAACCAAAGAACCAGACAGAAATCATTAAGATAAATAATAAAGATGTGGGTACCATAAAGACAAAACAAAAAGGGTTGACAAGTGCTTGCCAGACAGATTGCTGCCAAACAAAGTTTTCTTTAAGTATCTTACGATCTGTTTCTTTATCTGGTTGGGGTAGGTACAATTAAGGATAGAAATGCCTTCTTAATAGCCTGATATTACATTGTGTGATGTAATTTAAAAAGAAGGTGAAGATGTCACTACCTGCAACTTAGTTCATGGCTGTGGTCTCTCCTTATTTGGCTGCTGCTGCTCAGCCACAGAACAAGACCTAGTTTCCCTGTGCATCAGGACTTTCTCTTAGCTGGCAATAGAAACAAATTGGCAGACTCTGCAGGTGTCTACAGATTTCTCCTCTCACATCAAGAGAAGGAACTGAAGGACTGTAAATAACACAAAGGAGAAGAAATCGGGAGAAAGTAATAAATTATTACCCAGCCAAACTGTAAACAAAATCTAACTTGCTTCTCCAGCTTAATGTAACATTGAATGGGGAAAAAAATAGATAGATTCCTGTCTCTGTGTTGTAGACCCTATTTCATTCCATAAAGAAACAAAGTGAGAGTGGATAGGAATAAAAGAAGAATTATATTTAATGGTAAGTGTAGTTTCCAATTATTCCCTTTTAAATAATTGAAATGACTGGCCTTTCCTAATTCACTTTGCTTGGGAAAAATGCAGGCAAAGCAAATTAAGAAGCTGATCCTGTGAAGTGCTAAGTGCCTACAATTCCCTTTGATGTCACTATCTCACCAGATTTGGTCCTAAATATTTTACAAAAAAAAAAAAAATACTGGAGAAGAAGATTTAATAGACTTCACATTTGACCTGGGAAGAATTGGGGAGAAGCCTGGAGGATCTGGCATATGTGAAGCAGTGAGGTTTTTGGCAGAAATGCATCTCATCCTTCCCTCTCCCTTGAAGGGAACATCTGAGGAGACCTGACATTTTTGGCAGAATGCTTTAATTTTTCCACAAATTACATTTGTGGTCAACAATACAGCAATGAATTATCTGCACCTAAATCCCATGGATTTGTGCGCTACGTAAAAACAATAGATAAGGTAGGACAGACAGGATAAAACACCCTGAAGTCATTTCAGTTTTATGTTGACACCACTAGTCAAAGCCTCAAACACTCTTTAAGTTTCATAGCCTGGTGCAGGCACAAAGAGAGCCTGAGACTTTGGTTGCCAAGCAACTGTGATCCTCTCAGACAGCTGAAGTAAAACAAATTGGCTGGTTCCAAATGGTCTTCACCTCCTTTAAAGTAAAATTAAAGTGAAAGAATTACCTAGAAGACACCAAAAGGCACTGAAACTGACCACTCTTTTAAAAAGACAGGCATGAGAAACTTTTATAATTTTGGTGACCCCTTGCAGTGGGGTAGTTAGCTCTTCCTCACCTAATGCCTCAGTGATTCATTCATCTTTTTTGTCCTTCTGAGTTATAGCCAATGCTTGATTATAAAAGGCTGGTAAACACTTTCTATCCTGCTTTTCAGCTTTTGTGCACTGTGAAAGGGAAATATTAGAATGCCCTACATTCAGGTGCTAGTCATATCCTGCAAGTCAGAGAGATTGACTTTTACCAATCAGAGACCTCTCCCTAACTCCTTCTGTATACCAGACCTATCTTCTATAGTCTGGCAGAAGACGCAGCAACTGTTAGCCCTAATAAGCTTAATATAAACCGTAATCTCTTTTCTGATTTCTCCAGATAATATTGTAATAACCCCATGATAGTCCCTTGTTTCATAGTATAACTTCAATTCGTTTGCTTTATACCTAGGGCTTTCGAGTGAGATGATGATGTCAAATTCTTTTTGGAGTTTATTTTTTCTTTGATAGAAAACAAAAATCCAACTTGTCTTCTTATTCACTCTTTTCAGTTTAGGCCCTCACGCTGCAGTCGAATCTGCTAAGTTTTTCTTGAGTGGGTCCAATTTAGGGGTTGCCAACATTGCCTTTAAAATAATCTGAGATGGACCTCAGATGTCCCCAGTCTTGACTTGAATCTTTGGGGGAAAGTCCCTTTCGCCATCACCCCTTGCTTCCCAGTGTTTCTCCCTCGCCAGCTCTGGATGCCGCAGAAAACCCAGGGCCTTAGGTGCTGGGCCAGTAGTCGCTGAGACTCTTGTTCAGGTTCCGCAGGTATGCCAGGAGCTGAGTTGGGGGCTGCGGTGGCTGGCCATTGCCCGCTGCACCACTATGCACTCTGCTGGAGACGATGGCAGAGACTCTGCATGTGGGTGTCTACACTCCAGCAGTACTGACTCCCTGCTAGACAGAGCCCCTTCCAGATCATGCCCCTTCAGCGCAGCTCCAGGACACACCACTCTGTCCGCTTGTCCTGCCAGACAGAGCCTGCACGGGGATAGCAGACAGGCCCACACTCAAGGGCTGGTGGCAGCACGGGGCCAATACTCACAGGTGCATCTCTCCACTTCCCTCCCAACCCTGGCCCCTTAGCGAGGCCCCATGTGCTTTCCCTGCACAGCATGGAAGGGCCAGGGTCAGGAGGGAAATGGAAAGATGCTCCTGTGAATACAGGCACCCTGCTGTTGAAATACAGGATAAAAGGTGTCCCACAGTGTTTTTTAGTATGGGGCAGGCAATTTTCTATTTAAATAAGGGATGTCTCTTACAACACTGGACTGTTGGCAACCTTAGAAAATTGCAGGTTTGGAGCTCTAGATTGTAGATTCTCTGGTGTAGGACCCACGTCTGTTTCTTAACTTCTGCAGTGTAGCGTTCCAGCTTACGGTGCTGTTTGTTAAAGATACTTGTTAAAGTTTGTTTTTTACTGGTAGTAATATAATAGTCCTTATTTCTCACACAGTGTCCTGTAGCAAGGTTTCTTACGTCATTTTAGATACTATACCACAGGAGCTAATTTATCATGTCAAGTAAAAGTAAAAATTCAGAGGCCCAACTAAAGCCTAGTGGAAAGTATGCAATAGAGAAGCAGAAAGGGCGGTTTCTGATGACATTTGGTCATAGGTATGTTTCTCAAATGGGCAAATTTCAAAGGAAAAATACTCTTTTCTCTCTCCAGTCTGGTAGCTACCCTCAGCAGCCTTTCAGATGTGGCTCCACTTAAAGCCACTTAAATTTTACTTTCACTTCTAAATCTGAATTGAGAGACAATCCATTTGTTCTACTTCAGTTTCTTAGACAGGAGTTAAACTTTCAAAACATCCTAATTACCTGCAGAATGCATCAACGTGGAAGGAAGTAGAAGACTTGGATGGGGTTGGAGTGGTTTAAAAAGAAAAAGAGGAAGTTTTAAAATACTCTAATGAGTAACTATGCCCTTTCAACAGTGTTTTTGCAATCTTTTAGCCACAAACCAGTGAGTAGAGCTGAGCAGAAATCAGAATTCCCGTTCCATGGGAAAGGTTGAGGATACAACATTTTTGTCCCAAATCAGACTAAAGAAACAAAAGACTTTTTCATTAATTGAAAAAATTCAGAAAATTTTCTATTGAGGAATGGTGAAATGTTTTGCTTTGAGTCAATTTAACATTTAAATTCAATTTCCCTATGTTATCACATTGCCTAAGAGAAGCTGTAGCACCTCATGCCCTCATTTTTTCCTATGAGCTGGGCTCTCCATCTGGAATACATCTGCCATGATGCATTGTAGTCTCAGGACTCCCATAATGCACCACAGGACACAGTCAGAGGTGAGGCCAATGTGCATCACGGCAAATGTAACATGGCCAGAAAGACTGGTCTATGCGGTAGAATGAGGGCAACAAGCGACAAAACTACAGCTCCCAGGAGGCTCCGATGCATCATCAGGACATGCAGTTTAATGTTGAACTGACTCAAAACAAAAAATTTCAGTTCAGTTCAAGAAACAGAAATATTTTTATTTTTCCCAATGGAAAACAAACAAAAAAGAAGTAATCAAAATTGCAATTTTCCCACAGAAAACATCAGTGTTATAGAAAGCGCATTTTCCATTGAAAATGATTTTAACAGAAAATTTCTGACCAGCTCTGATTGTGTTGCACACTGCTATTTGAAGAGCATTCAGGTAAGTGGGAGATACCAGAAGAGCTCTGAAGAACTAAGAGGCATGGCTCATCTTTGCCTTGTGGCCTTGCCAGGAAATAACTCTGTGCTGCCTTCACAGCAAACCCTGGTGCAGTTTGCATTCCAGACAAGCCCAGGATGAGCATAACATTAACCAGGATCAGATTGCCAGTCAAGCAGGATGAGGGCAAGCTACCCTCATGGTCAGACCAGGTGTCATGCCTAATGGCTAGGGTCAGAGCCGTAGTCAGGAGCCAAAGCCAAGGGACAAACCTGAAGGCAGGAATTGGATACCAGAGCTGAGGGACAAGTCAGGAGCCACAGCTGAGGGTCAAACTGGAGGATAGGAACTGGAGAAAACAGGATATCAGACAACAAGGAGTTCAGGGCAGGGGCAGGACAGAGGCAAGTCTGGGTGTAAGACAGGCACAACAGGAACAAGGTAACATCCATTGTGTTCCCAGGCCTAAGGGGAGAAGCCACTGAACCAAGGACTCACATGAATTTGGGGAACAACAAATGATAAAACAGGGACAGGAGTGAAGGTTATAGGTTCAAAATCAGGGATTCAGAAGGGGCCAGGGCAGAGAACTCCAGACAGCACCCACTGCTTCTCAAAGGTGTTTAGGGAGCCAGTAGATATGGCTCAGAGAAACTCGGCCCAGATTTGTGAACCAAGGGAGGAATGGAAATAGGCCTTACAGTCGCAAAGCACTTCCCCACCCTGCATCCTCCTCTTGATTTGTAGATGACCACCTTAGTCAGTGCCAGGAGGAGGTTGACGAGGATGTCTCACAACTTCATGGGGAGGCTGTAGGGGTGAGCATAAACGAGGGTATGTGGGGAAAAGTGCAGCCATAACATTAGGAGAAGGTTCTGGAGGAGACGGAAAAGAGGCTGAAGCCTGGCACACGTGAGATAAACATGCACCAGGGTCTCCCTCATGCCACAGAAGTGGCAGCTGTTGGGAATGGGGGTGAACTAAGCTATGGATACACCCATTTTCACAGCTCCATGGCGCACCCACCACCTAGTATCTCTGGCAGGCTGTGGGACCAAGGTAGAGGACAGGCTGGCCAACCAGAGTTCCTCATCCTCCATAGATGACAGAAGGTCCTGCCCACATGGTATCAGGGTGGGACACAAAGGTGAGGAAATGAAAGGTGTAAAGCATGAGCATGTACAAATGTGCCCCATGCACAGTTTGAAAACAACCAGTTGCAGGTCACACAGCTGGCTTAGGTTATGGACAGAAGAGGGCTGGGGATGACAGAGGGCTCATGGGTAGGGGCCCAATAACAAGGTCCAGAGGGACAGAGGTGAGGGGTGGGTGAGGAGTAGACTCCTGGAGGACCCGTTCAAGGAAAACCAAAGAGGCAGATGATCAGGCTGTCTTCACCTCCTGGAGTATGTGCTGGTGGTATGAGGGGTGGAGAGCCCAGGCACCGACCAAGCACCAAGATCCACCCAGTTCCCCCGGTCATAGTCCAGGAGGTTTCCAATTCTGGTGGCTCCTGCCAGGAACCACTTTTGGTGCACTGAGGGGGACTCTGCCACCTGCACACCAAGCTGAGGGTTGTATAGTAGGAGCTCTGTGAGGAGATCTACCCCCTCAGTGGCCACCATAGACCTGGTCACTGAGACCAGCTCCCAGGACCAGGGGAGGTCCTGGTAGAAGAATGGCAGTTCAGAGGGTTCTCACAGAAGACCCCTTTCATAGAGCTAAAACAGCTGCTGGTCTTCCCTTGTTTTTTTAATCACCAGGAATTAATGCATGAAGAAGAGGTTTCTATTTCTAAGTATTTTATCCTGTCTTGTCCTGAACTGAACTCATAATCCTTTGTTTGTAATTTCCTAATCATCCTCTTCCGCTCCTGCTGTTATATCAACACATCAGATTATACCAACAAATTGAGAATTTGTATCATGAATAGGTGAATATGATCATAGGCCCAATAGTGCTTCCACTGAAGTCAATGAACATGTTCTTTTTCTTCTGTGGAAGCATATTGGAGGGCCTTATTATTTCATATACCACATGCTGGGTAATAGAATGAGAGGAGTCCATGTTTCTAAAACAAAACTGTTTTTTTATTATGAGCACCATTTACAGAGATGCTGTCCCTGAACCTGGCATTCAGACTATGGGTAGGCAGACTGGCTTCCTGGTCTCGCCTCCAAATTGTTCCTTTCTGCAACCCATGTTTGTTTCTCCAAGTTTCTTGCAGTTGCTACACCTATGTTCCTACAGATGTTACATGAAGTGAAGAAAATTAGCAAAATTATTTCTAGGGAATTCTTAGTCTCTTATATTGCATGAATTCTCTCTTAAGAAGAACTTTATATATTTTTTACTAACAGAAAGTCATTCTCTGTCTAACATATGGACACAGATCAATGGAATTTATACCCTCTCATGCTGCCTCTAAGTTTGGCCTGTAAAGATTAATGAATGAATGAGAACTCTTTATCTCTTGTAAAATTAGTGCAAGAGAAAGGAGGAAAACAATTATTGATTAAAAGAAAGTGTAATGTTGTTATGCATTAATTAGTTAACTATTGTGACAGAGTTTGAAACTGCCATCACTTTATAACTTTCATCTTGTTAATATTAATTAGTTATTGTTTGTAAAACACCTTAAGGCCCTGTGTAAGTGCAAAATATTATCTGAGTGCTGACGGAGTGCTCTGTGCTGTACAGTCAGTTAAGAAGACATACTCTCTGTCCCAAGCTTACAATGTAGTGCAGACTTCAGACACATGTAGGGAAAAGATGGCAGCATAAATATAAGGTAGTATAATAATGACATAATCTGCAAGGGAAGGTGTGATGATCTGTGCCACAATCATTAAGGGAAGAAGAAAAATCTGAAGTATTGAGTATCTAAGTGCTGCCTTGAAATACGGTGTCAATTTTTTCTAAGATTGGCAGCTAATTTCCATTCAAAAACTTGTGCACATAATTCAAATGAGTGAAAAGCTCACATTTGCAAATTAAAATAGGTATTTACTTGCTCACAGTGGGCAATTAATGTTAGCAAATGCTTACTATGTACATGCAGATACCAATTCTTTGTCAGCCAATGCTCAATTTGGATAGCCAGGAAAATGATAAAAGACAAAAACATCCTGTCACCTGTAGGTGACCACTTTTCACAAAGCAATCACTCCATATCTGACCTATAAATCCTCATCCTCAAAGGAAATCTGTACAACACTTTCAGAAGATGAGCCTGGAAGCTTAAATTCATTATTCTGTTAGACATTAAAAATCATGGACTGAACAGAGATACTGGATTTATGACTTATTTATTACAACAATCTGTAACCCACTAACCTCCTCTTTTTGTCCTTTGACTGCAGGGGTGTTAAAGGGCCACTCTACCTTGAATTGTCCCTTACACTATGTGCTAACTACTTATGCTAAACAATCTGTTCCACTTGCATTTTGATGTAACACTGGGATTCCCCTTCCCAGACCTGAAGAAGAGCTCTGTGTGGCTCAAAAGCATGTCTCTCTCACCTGCAGAAGTTGGTCCAATAAAAGATATTAGCTCACCTGCCTTGTCTCTCATAAAATCACAGAAATATAAGATTTAAGAGAGGTCATCAAGTCCAGCCCGCCCCACACTAAGGCAGAACCAAATAAATGTAGACCATTCCTGACACGTGTTTGTCCAGTCTGTTCCTAAAAGCCTCCAATGATAGGGATTCCTCCACCTCTCTTAGAAGCCTATTCCAGAATTTAACTACCCTTATAGTTAAAAAGTTTTTCCTACTATCTAACCTAAGTATCCCTTGCTGTAGATTAAGCCCATTACTTCTTGTCTTACCGCCAGTGGACATGGAGAACAATTGATCACTGTCACCTTTATAAGAGCCCTTAACATAGTTGAAGACTATTTTTGGATTTTTCTCTGTCTTCTTTTCTCAATTCTCAATATGCCCAGTTTTTTAACCTTTCCTCATAGGTCAGGCTTTCTAAATCTTTTATCATTTTTGTTGCTTTTCTCTGGATTCTCTCCAGTTTATTCATATCTTTCCTAAAGTGTGGCACCCAGACCTGGATACAGTATTCCTGCTGAGGGCTCTCAGACCCGGTCCACAGTTACCTTTGCGATTCGGCGGCAGTCGACGGGAGATACACAAGTGACGTAAATCACTTGCGTATCTCCGGTCAACTTTGCGGCGTCTCCTCTGCACTGCGTCGAAGGGAACAGCGCTCCCTTAGACACAGCGCTACGCCACTTACCAGGGTGGTTTTCCTGTGTCACTTGCTGGATCAACTGAGCAGGTCTACACAGACCGCTCAGTCGATCCAGAGCAATCAATCCAACGGTGGTGTATTTGCTGCCGTCAGTGTGGACCTAGCCTCAGAGCAGTCTAGTACAGTTATCTCCTATGTCTTACATATGATACTGCTGTTAATACAAACCAGGATTATATTATTCTTTTTTACAACTGCATCACATTGTTGACTCATATTTAATTTGGGATCCACTGTAATCCCCAGATCCTTTTCAGCAGTACTATCACAGGACCAGTTTTTCCCCTTTTTGTAGATGTACATTTGATTTTTCCTTTGTAAGTGAAGTACTTTGTGTTTGTCTTTACTGAATTTCATCTTGTTGATTTCAGACCAATTCTTCAATTTGTGAAGGTCATTTTGAATTCTAATCCTATCCTCCAAAGTCCTTGAAACCCCTTCCCACTTAATATCATCTGCAAATTTTATAAGCATACTCTCTATCCCATTATCCAAGTCATTAATAAAAATATTGAACAATACTGCACCCAGGACTTACCCCTGTGGAACTCTTTTAGGTATACCTTTCAACCAGTTATGGACCCACCTTATAGTAATTTCGTTTAGACCACATTTTCCTCATTTGTCTATAAGACTATCATGTGGGATGTGTCAAAAACCTCAGTAAAACTAAGATACATCATGTCTGCTGTTTCCCCACCCAAACACCAGGACAGTAACCCTGTCAAAGAAGAAAATTGGGTTAGTTTGGCATGACTTTTTTCTTGACAAATCCTTGTTAGCTATGCCTTATATAACCCTATTATCTATTAGGTGCTTACAAATTAATTGTTTAGTAATTTTTCCAGCATCTTTCTGGGCATCGACATTAGGCTGACTGGTCTATAATTCCCCAGGTCCTCTTTGTTCCTCTTTTTAAAGATAGCTACTATGCATGTTTTCACATATTCGAGGCCTTTAGTCACAATGAAATGGGCAAATGGAAATTTGGTACCAAACTTTGAAAACTTTGACTCAGAGAACAAATAATAAGCCAAATCTTCATCTGTTGTAAATCACGATAGCTCCACTGAAAATTGATGGAGGTACACTGATTTACACATGTGACCCATCCATGTCTAGGGTAGCCACCTGAAAATGCCACATTCAGGGCAGGCTGCCAAAGGAAACCAGATTCTCCTAGCACTGGTGGGTAACGTTGAAGTCAAACTCCCCAACCAGCCACAAACTGTGCTTCTGATTTCCCCCACACCAATATGAGTTTGGATCTTACCCAAAATACCAGTCTGCCAGCCAATCCTTTAGTAACTAAGCGAAAGGTTTATTATAAAAGGAAAGAAACAAATTATAAGAGAAACATTAAATTATTAAAGCAATCAGATACATACAAATGATTTGAAAGTCTCTATATACCAGGTTTGAAGTAGAGTTTGCAGGAGTTAGCAGGCTTGTACCGTCCTTCTGGTGTACATCTAGTACCTGGATGGGTCTCAGTCCTTTGATTCACAGCTTCAGTTGCAGATGACTGAGTTGATCCAGAGGCAGATGAAGGCTGAAGACTGAAGTCTGACTGAATACAATATGGATGTGGTGCAGCTGCATTTTATAGGGGATTGCCACGTGGCTTGTTTCAAACACAAGCCATCAGCACACAGCATTGAAAAGCCACAGAACTAGAGAGAATCCCCTGTCCATAAAGCTTGTTCTTACATGTCTTGGTGACTCATCAGATGTAGCCCTGGCTTCTCTCCCTGGGCCCATTGTACCTGTGAGTTTCCTTCATGGGCCATTAAGCTGTAGCCACCCTGTTTGGAGAGTCCTCCAGAAACACAGCACAAGTTGAAATACAGACATATCAAACATATCCATAACTTCCAGTACAAATATAACACACAAACAATATCACCTTGCTTAGCAAATTATAGACTTTCTAACAATACTTGACATGGCATATCTCATGTGAATTATTGTAATTTGGACATATTTATATTAAATCCCATTATAATTGGTCCCCCTAATCCAGCCAGCCTCACAACTCAAGCTTAGGATCCGATCCACTGTTTTGTAGAGTAAGCCAGGGAATTCTGAAGTTCCCCTGCTCCATGAGAACTACAGATTGCAAAGGTTTTATTTCTTCTTCTCTCCCATTTTTTGTCTTTATACTCCTTTCTAGATTGAGAGTGGGCAGGCCAAAGAGAGGGGCTGCATTCTAACTCCTCGGTCTGTTCTTTCTTTCTGTGTTTCCTTTGATTTTGCTGGCCTTTTGTTCCTTGAGTGAAACGATCAGAGTGACTTTTGTTCAACAGTGGCCACCAAACATATTAGCACTGGTAATAGAAATGGAGCTTGAGATACTGCGTATAGAAGATAATCAAGATGTATTATTTGTTTTTCCTGTTTTTCTTGACAAAATTTTTTATCATAAAATTGTCACAATATTTGCCTTTCTTAAAATATTACTTTTCAGTCCAGAGACTCACAAATCACACACATGGATTGCTAATGATAGACCTGTCTTCTTTTTTCCCTAGGAAGTCTCCTTAACCTTATGTAAAATCTATCTGTCCTATATCTTCTTCCCAAGAGAAATTATCTTTTAACAAAGTTGGTACGTCTTCAAATAGAGAATTCTCAAGTAGTCTGAGTACTGTCAGATGCCTTGTTCATGATTGATGGACCATTTTGCTGACTTCGTTTTGAAGAGTTCTGTTATCTTTTAGACTTGCTGGAAAACTTGCTGTATACAGCAAGAATTTTGCGTATTGAACACTTGTCTTTGCAAATTTATAGTCTCAGAGAGAAGGATTCTACTCTTTGTTTTGATTGAATTTACAGGGCTTAAGTCTCCTTTACACAAGTGTCTTTTTGCATGTGTTGGCTGTCTAAAGCCACATCAAAGCAGGTGCAAATTTTTAAGGCACCTTTGCATTTCTAGCACAGCCTAACAGGAGTTTAGGGTAAATAAGAGTAAGACTCAAAAATCATGCCAAGAGTAGATTATTTGTGGCCTGATGTACCATTGTTTTACACTATGTGTGATCATTTATATCTGTGCAGAATGGATGTAACACAGAACTATTCTGATTTGGTAATGTCAAACACACTCATTTTTGCACTCATTTAGCATTGGTGTAAATGACTATATACAGTGCAAGGCGGGGGCGATTCAGACTGTGTGTGTAATAGCTGAGCAAACTATGCATATGGTACTGGATACTTTATTGCCCCCGTTTTGGTTAGCAAGTCATTCCTAGTTGCTGGCAATATGTTTGTTATTCATCAGGATTCATGAAATGGTTTGGACAAATAGTTTTCAGAATGGGTTGTTTGCAAACGATTTGCTTTGAAAATGCACCATTTGTTATATGTTGTGATGCTGGACACCTAGGTCACTTGGTATTGTTTCTATTCCCTAAAGCTTTCTATATGTGTCAAGTTGTAAGGGCACTCTGGCATGTAAGGGGAACTGGATTCCTGCCTATCAACTTAATGATCTGGGAGATGGGGTTACAAAAGGAAGAGAGGCTGATAGAAAGGAGCCTATCACAGAGGAAGTGTGCATCATCTCTCCTTCCAGCTGGTTAAAGCAGGTTAGACATTGGATGGTTACTACATGTTTGATTTGTTTTCGGCAATGAAGAAAGGGATGGGAAGTGACCAGTAGTTAAGATTTTTATTTTTCCTTCCTTGACTGGTGAATATGCATACCTGCTGATAACAAACAAGAGCCTGTCTATTAATGAGCAACACATGGCTGGGGTGAATTTTTGAACGAATTATCATTTATGCTAAAATTCAGGAAACTTTTGAGATGTGCAGACATTTTCACGTACATCTGCCAGATGTGATTATGTACAAAAAGGAAATCACATGATCCTATAAACCACACTAGGCACTGTTGTTCTCTGAAATATCTGGGACTCTTTCTTTATATATTTATGATGTGTTGTTAGTTAACAAGTTCTACTCATACTGATTGCACTTTTGAGGCTCAGGCACCCAGCTTCTCATCCTGTGACTCCAAATGTAAGAGGAGCAGGAGTAGCCATTCCCTCTTACAGAAGCTTTGACACACAAACTCATCTTTTCTGGAGAGGAGCCTGTTTATCATCATTTTTGAAGTCAGATAAACTCCCCCATTCATAGCCCAATGGGGCAATTGCAGCCCAATGCCAACAGGAATTATACCAGCAGAGGTGAATTAATTAAGCCCCTGATATCTGTCTAAAGGGTTATGGTTTCTTCATGGAAATACGAAGACTTTAACACTTTAATCTTGTAAATAAGGTAACTTCTAAAAGAGAAGCTCTTCAGTGGTGGTTTCAAGTGAGTATCTGTAATTAAATCTTATTTATTGTAGTTCATAATAAGTACATTTGGGTTTTATACATCAAGATGAGGGATGAGACAATGTAAAGCATCAGTGCATCCTGCTTTTTCCACTCCACTGATAACGCAATAGGCTGTTGCCTCTAGAGCATGAGGAGTAACTATATCCTCAACCAACACTCCAGAGCAACTGGATTAGCAACTGGTAACTCTGGCCGCTGGATCCTGGCTCTCTCTCTCCAGGGACAGCTCAACCAGAGCCAGCTGGCTAAGGCTATGTCTTTACTAGGGCTATGTCTAGACCAGTGGTTCCCAACTTTTTTGGCTCGAGGGCCACAAATATCATATTTACAACCCTGGAGGGCCACCAGTCTATCAACTCATAAAAAATGTAATGATGTATACACCATTAAGGACTACAAATCACTACATATTTAAAGTAAATATTTTGATGCTACTGTGCTCATTTTACATTCACTATTTTACACCTGCCGATTATTCACAGTATGTCACACACGCACAAACAAAGCACTAGTGTAGAAGAGTGACTGTCACTACCCAGTGAAGCACATGGCCTGGCAGCTAAATCACAGTGGGTGTCCTGATAAGTTCAGGTCAAACTGGAAGGCACTGATTTTTAGAGTCCTGCCCCTCCTCAAGCATGGCAGGTCCTGGCTGCTCCACCGGCAGCACCCGTCTCCTCCCTGTGCTGTTAGACGGAAGGAGTTCAGCGATGAGGCTGCCTCCTTGCTGATCTCCCATCCCCCTGGCTGCAGCAGGGAAACTGCATGTGTCGTGTAGCCATGGGTGCTCCAGCTGGGTCCCTGGGCAGTGGCTCCCTTCTGCAGCCCGGGGGATGGGAGATCAATGCTCACCTCCCTTGGCTCCAGCAGGGACCACAGCACCTAGGGACCCAGGCAGAGTGCTTTGCCATGCTCCCCGCTACAGCCAGGGGAAGGGGAACACTGATCTCCCATCCCCTTGTCTGTACCATGGAGCCTGCTTGTAGCCCTGTGGCAACACTCTCTGCATGAGTCCTTAGGCAGCAGCTCTCTTCTTCAGCCAGCATGATGGGAGCGGAGGGCCACTTTGAAAGATCCCACGGGCCACTTTTGTCCCCTGAGCCACAGGTGGAGACCCACTCAATCAACCTAGAAATCAACGCTATTAATTCACCTCCCCCAGCTGGAGTAATTCTATGTCAATGGGAGTGCATTTCCCATCGGTGCAGCAAACTGAAATACTGCAGTAAGTAGGAGTTAGGAAGTCGACGGGAGATATGTAAGCTACTCTACGTAACTTGCGTATCTCTCGTCGACTGCCGCTGAATTTGGCGGCAACTGTACACATAGTCTAACAAATATTGCAGCTGCACCACTGTAGCACGTCAGTGTAGACACTCCTTACAGCAACAGGAGAGGTTCTGCTCTCACTGTGTTAATTCACCTCCCCAAGAGGCAGTAGCTAGGTTGACAGAAGAATTTTTCTGTTGACCTAGCATTGTCCTGACCAGGGTTAGGTGGGCTTAACTATGTCCTGCAAGGTGTGGATTTTTCACATCTCTGAGCAACATATCTGGGTCAACCTAACTTTTCAGTGGAGACTGGGCCTAACTAGCTCCAGTTTAACCACCTAATTTGAGCTAGAATTTTGCATGTGTGGATAGGAGTCAGGTTTTGGGGAAAACCATGAGCTAATACTTCTGTGAAGACAAACTGTTGGATTGTGAGCTCTCCAGGCAGGTGCCATGTTTTGTTCTGTGTTTGTACAATGCCTAGCATGGTGGGGTGCTAGTCCATTACCGAGGCATCCAGGCTGTGCTGCAATGTACAGGTATGTTGCATAATAAAGGTCACATTAAAACAAGACCTTGAGAAACCCTGTTAATGAACACAGTCAATGTAAATGGGAACATGTCATGTTTAATGTTGTCAGGTAGTTGTGGATAACCCTATGGTTCCGTTAGGGTTTTGTTGATATGATGTGAAACCCAGCTGTTGCGGTTATTTACTATTTACATTGCTATTAACAGGACTCTAACAAGTGCTTTGTGAAACTGCAAAAGATGCTGAATAGTGTACAGGAAGAAGACCAACAAGATTATTTGTAGATAACACAGCTTTAGTTTAGGATTACTTCCTAGTAAATTAAGGTACTTAGGGACAGATTATCGGGGAGGTGGTACAGGGAGTGTCCCTGCGCCTGCAGGTGGCCAAAATGGGTGTAGAAACTTTATATTACTCCAGTTGAAAGGGTCCCACAGTTTTACCTCACTCCCTCCCACTCCGGCACGCCTTGTCTTCATTGCTTTTGCCCCAAACATGAACCATATATAGAGATGAAGGCACAAGTGGTAGCTAGGATAGATTTATACCATCCAAGGATCTCTCTCATCCTCAGCTGTTCCTTTACGGTGGCTTTCCAGTGGCTTTGTGTTGCTGAGGTAACACAGGCAGAGGCAAGCCGAGGATCTGGCTCTCAATTTTGACCATAAGCAAGGGTCTTGTTATTAAAAGAAAAGAAACTTTACCAGTAAGCTATTACATTTATTTTGAATATATCCATAGTAACAGAGCTCACATCAGACCTTTTGGCTTGGTCAGCCACCCTGGCCCTGGTTGCTATGGATATTCTGATGGCTTTTCATTGACTACTTGGCAATCAGAAGGTTTTTCAGAAAACTGATTTATCTGGCAATATGTAACTTTGCTTAAGTGACATCACATTCAGCTATTCCAGCATTCCTCTAACCATTGCAGTCATCTTCTCTCTCTCTCTCTCTCTCTCTCTCACACACACAAAATCAAATAGCAGAAGATGTTTATTTCAGTCAGATCAGGAATTTCCAGCAGATAGCTAATGAAAACACTTCTCCTGCTGATAACAACTAAAAGTGAATTTGGGCCGTGTGATCCGCTGTAATTGCAGCCCATCTTCACTATAATCACTCTCTGTTTGACAACAAGGCACCAAATAACACTAAAGAAGGTCAAGACCTAAACCATGCTTCTAATGATATATATGAAAATGTTCACAGCATCCAATATAATTTACACGTCATTGTACAGCAAAATACCGCATTTTGTAATTTTTCATTCAAGCACTGAATTGATGATGAAGATAGCCAGTGCAGCGAGTGCCATCAAAGACTTGGATCATCTACAGAGAAAAAATAGCCTATATGGCTTTTGTATGAAATTAATAGCTGCTAGCCCTAAGAAAACTATAATGCACAGGTTGGCATGTTAAAGGGATAATTAAAATTAGACGCTACAGGTCAGTTGCTCATTATTGGTAGAAATCTCAGCTGATTTTCTACAGCCATATTTATGCATCTAATTCAAATAATATGAACTAATATTAATCAGATTAAAGATCTGAATTATTTACCTAAATAAATGTTTCATGGGTTTTTTAATAATTATTTATATTGTATGTGTTCCAGTTGAAAATCACAAGAGCTATCCCATTGTCTTAGTAAATTTGTCAGCAAAAATAAATTGACTTAGTTCTATATGTATATATTAATAATCAAAACTACCTAAGTACTAGCCATGTAGGTTATTATATAAATCAGACAAATATCCCCTTCCCATTTGTACTTTGTCCATCTAGGAGTATCACTCTGTCTATAATATACTGCATACTGCAGTCACAGAGGAAATCTGGGTGCAATTTCATCATCACTTGTGGCCATAAAGTAAGAATGATGACAATACCTTCCTCACTAATACATTTTTGTCAACTTTTATTATTTCCACTTCATTTTAATGCCAGGCTCAAACTGTAGATGAGATGTCATCATCTGAGAAATACCTGGAAGTTAGCAATATAAGGCGGTACATGTATCAATCTTCATGCATTGAGAATATGTACATCATATTATCCCAAATTCCTCTTCAAACAGTGATTACAGGGATGATCCTGTGTTTTAACAGAACTGCATCCAATGGCTGGAGCCATACGTGGAAGTGTCAGAGAATAAAGTACAGTGAGTTAAACTGACATTAATGTGAAAAAATAATTAAAATTGGATTGGGTAAGAATGCTGTTATATGGATTAAAAGATGCTAAGAAAAAGCTAAAGAAAATGACATAATACTGATTTGTGAATAGTGTCTAGTGATCTACCATAGAGATCATTGTTAGGACTAATTTTATTTAGCATCTTCATTAATGATCAAGAAGACAGAGTAAACAGAACATTCGTGAAATTTGAAGTGGTACTATACAGGGAGGAGGTGTGAAGACCAGTGAGCATAGAGACATGAGACAATCTCTAGAGAGATTAGAAACATGAGCAGAAAATAGGAAAATAAGTTTCATTTTAGAAAAATGCAAATTAATATATCTGGGGAAATCCAATTAAAAACCACACAGAACACTCAGTGTGGAGGAAAGATCTGGGAAGCATTAATGCTGGAAGAAGCCCAAAGGTGATAGCTGACTGCAAATTAGACATGAGTTTGCAATGTGATGTGGCTGCAAAATGAATCAATGCAGTTTGGGGCTGCATTCACAAGCACATCTCATCACAGATCAGGGAGATAATAGTCCGTCTCTCTATGGCACTGATTTGACAGCACCTGGTATGCAGTGTTCAACTCCAGACACTACATTACTTAAGAGATATTGACAAACTGGAGGAAGTTTGTAGAGGAGCAACAACACTTGCAAGTAAATGAAAGATTAAAACAGCAAAAAGTGTGGTGTTGTCAGGGAAACAGGAAACACCTAATAACCATGGACAAGACTGAGTTTAAGGGACAAAAGGTGACAATCCGTTTATATGCTTAAGTAGTGCTAGCCTAATCTATGAGAATTAGTTTCAGTATTTACCACAACTGGCACACAGTACAATGAATGTGGATCAGAATTTTACAGTTTTCCCTGGGCCATCTTTAGTAACAGGTACAGTAGATCATAAGGTCTTACTTTGAAATAACTCAAAAAGTATACAAAGGTAAATCCAATATTACACTAAAAAATATCCATGAGGGTATGTAATATAGGATAGACACAAACACGCACACACACCCTTTGTACAGCAAAAGACGTATATTTTTACAAATATCCTGTCGGAAATAATCTATATATAAATTCTCAGCGGCACATGCTCTTGACCTTTGAAACACTCACTCCACTTTTATTATATTATTTACTATATTCTCTGTAGCTGGAAGCATTTACGAGTTTCAACAACATTATTAATTATTAGTGTTATTATTATTTATTCGTATTAACATAATTCCATGGCACCCTAGTCATGAACCAGGGCCCCATTGTGCTAGGCACTATATTAACCCAGAACAAAAAGACAGCCCTGCCCCCAAGGAGCCTATTGTCTAAGAAAAGAGATAACAGATGGATACAGACATACAGAGGAATAGACAGGGATACAGACATGCAGGGCAACAGTGAGACAATATTGGTCAGCATGGCAGGTCTCTGCACACTAACTGCCTAACCATTGTCAAGCTTTTTGTAGGCATCACAGCACAGAAGAGTCTTAAAGAGGGATTTGAAGGAGGATAATGGGTAGCTTTGTGGCTGTTTATAGGGAGCTTATCCTGAGCGTGAGGGGCAGCATGGGAGAAAGCAGGAAGGTGCTTGTCTGAAAATTTCTCAAGTAGACAATTGAGGCAAACATCACTGGCTGATCGGAGGCAAGAGTCATCATCTTGTTGGTGGTCCTGGAGGACCCTTAGCTGAGGCCCCAGCAGTTTGGGTTCGAGCCCGGTGCGCAATTAACCCAATCAGACACCGAGACGGATAAATCCTTATAGAGATAGTTTATTCGGGATCCCAAATGGCGCAGGGAGACTGTCTGTCTCAAATCAAGCGCACCCAAAGCAGACAGCGTTCTTTCTTATATTCTACTTGCTTACAGCAAGTAACTTTCCACTTCCTTCACTTTTCCTTGAGCCGTTACGTACACCCTCAGTCTGCTCCAGCCTCTACTGGTTTGAGCAGGTTTGCTCTAGCTTGGTGGTTTCAGCTGCTGCAGAGCAGGGACTTTTGTGTGACCTTTGTTCGGAGAGAGGAAAACTATATTGAGTGAGGGCCCAGTACAGGAAAACTTCATCGGCACTTGTGGCCTTCCATTAACCCGAATTACCTAGATATAGTCCCCCCCTCAACAATCTCTATACTGAATGAGAGATGATAGGTAGTGTAGGGATAGGCCCCGTCGCAATCCCAATAAGGGCAGTCAGGGCCAGTGGTCAGCATGGGGGAAAACCTGAGACTGGGAGTGGAGGAGTTCAGAGTCAGGTTCTAGCCCAGTGCTGACACTGGGGGTCGGGGTCTAAGTTAGGAGGCAAATTCCAAATCAAGCTGAGATCAAAGCCAGGAATTCAGAAGCAAGGAGCAGGAATGGATGTGGCAGCTACAGAAGATCTGCACTATTGCCTGAAGACTTCCTGGAATGCCCCTTTGCATATATATATATATAATCTAGGGCATATAAAGACCTACAAGGCTGCTGTCTGTCAAACAGTTGAAGTGGAATGGCCCGTGGTCTGTGTCCACAGTGAATCATGGGAATTGGAGCGCAAACTGATTCTAGCTGCTGCTGGGAGGCAGCCTGGACATGTCAGCTGCCTGGTAACTCTGAGGCCTGGGTTCTATATCCATGGGGCCTTCCCTTCCCTCCTCCAGGTGTGTCCCTTGTTGGCCTGGGTTTGTCAGGATAGGCTGCAGCAAAGGCTACCTCAGGGATATGGATTTGTGATATGGGCTCCCAAGATGGCTCTTCTGGGCCATAGCCTTCCCACTCTAATGAAGCCATGTTTGATTATTGAGTTCAGTATCTCATGGACCTCATTTTCATCATGTCTTGGTCCCACACTGGAGGAGGCAGTGGTTGAGCTTGGTGAGCAAAAGGGTTGGCAGAATAGGGCTTGAGCAAGCATACATGAAACACTGGGTGCATTCTGAGGGATCTGGGTAACTAGAGCTTTGTGGTCACTGGGATGATTACCTAGCTGATTGGGATGGCCCAAGGTATGAATGGTCCAGTTTACAACATGACCAGTTAGTTCAGAGGGCCACACTTTTCGCACAACAGTGAATGCTGGGCCTTCCTGGCACAGGCAATCAGCTTATTGCTTGTCATCTTCTTTGGCCTTGTCCTCATGGGCCTTGAGTTCTTCTTTGACCTCATAGATATGCTGCACCCAGTCAGGAGTCACAGGACTGGTAGAGTTGATGGGTATGGCTGAGTGGAGGTGGGATTGGAAGCCAGTTTGCATACAGTGGACTCGGTCTGGAGGAGACATGCTCAGAGTTGTTGTAAGCAAACTCCACTTGGGGTAGGACACTCGACCAGTTGTCCTGGTGGAAATTTGTGAATTAGCACAAGTATTGTTCTAACATTTGATTTCCTCATTAAGACTGACAGTCAGTTTGTGGGTGATAGGTGGTAGATATGTAAATGAGGACACCAAGCAATCTCAGGGTTTGATGCCAAAATCACAACACGAACTGTGTACCCTGATCAGTTGTGACTCGCTCTTGGACTCCATGGAGATGGGTGACATGAGTTGCAAGAAGCTGAGCTGCCTGTTCTACAGAGCGCAGTTGCGCAATGGGGACGAAGTGGGCCATTTGTGTCAGTTGATCAACCGCGGTAAGGACTATAGTGTGCCTGTTAGATACAGAGAGCTTGACTTTGAAGTCTAGGGTAATGGGTGCCCAGAATCTGGACAGGATCTCAAAAGGCAATAGGATACCATGGGGTTTTGAGCATGGTGTCTTGGTGAAGATTCATGTCTCACAGGAATCAATATGCAAGTGGATTGTTGTGCACATTTGAGGCCACCAGAATGAGTGGACAACCAAAGAGAGGGTTGAGCTGACCCAGATGGCCTGCTAATGCTAAGTTATGATAGAGCCATAGTACCTCTAACTGAGGAAGTTCCAGTGAAACATACAAGCAGTCATTGATGTAGAGTTAGCCATCTTGGACCTGGTGTTGCCATTGGCTTGCTATCTCCAGTTCCTTGTGGGGGGTTCCTTCCCTTTAGCTGAGTGGATCAGAGACATGATATCTTGGAGAATCGTGGCACCCAGGAAGTTCTGAGGCTTAAGAATGGGTGGCGAGTCCATGCGGGGGGTTGGGGGAGGATGAGGGCTGTTTATTGGTGAGGTAGTCCCCTTTTTGGGATGCAGTATTGTTCTGGATCCCTGGTTGGTATGTGATGGTGAAATTGTCCCAAGGAAATGAAGCAGCACTGGCGGAGATGTTACGGAGAGGCAGCAGGAGACTACTTCTATAGGGTCTCTGGGCTAGGACCCAGAGTAGTGAGAGGACCCTGGTTCCCCACAATTGCTACTGGGGAAGTGGTTGAACTATAGAACTGGGACTTACTTCTCCCCCAGAAGGGGGAAAATGTGGATGATGACATGGCCCGAGAGCCAAGTCATGAAAAGGATCCTGAAGCTCCAGGACTGAGACAGGACTGCAGGTATAGATGAGGATGAGAAAGACACCACCAGGAGAGGGCCAAGAGAGGCACCATGCTGGTGCGTGAACTCCATCACACCAGATCCTCCACAGTAGAAACACAGCCTGTGGTGGTGATGATACTCTTTTTCCTCAAGGGTCACACGGGAGTGGGTGCTATCCAGCTGCATGGGTTTGGGGTTCAGGTTGGAGACAGGTATACTGGTGCAATGGCCAGATCCCTTTCTTTCCTCATGTCATTCACTGAGCCTGTTGTCGATGGTGTATGACAATGAAGGTGTCTAGATCAGTCAGGGTCTCCAAACAAACTAGCTCATTCTTAACCTAAGTGCATAGTCCCAATTGGAAGTGGTAGAGCAAGGCTGGTTTGGTCTATTCTGTGTCAGAGGCAGTGTCATCGACAGTGGACAGCATAGGATAAGGCTGGCCCCAGCCCCTGCTGCAATTTGCGCAGGGCAGCCTCTGCTGAGTGGACAAGGTGGGGATTGTCAAATATGGCAGAGGATGCTTGGAAGAAGGCATTTCAGTTCTATAGCATTGGGATCACTTGTTTGAGTAGGGACAAGGCCCTGTGCAATGCATTGTCCATGAGGAGGCTATAATGAGTCCTACTTTTGCTTGATCAGTGGGGGCCAAGCAGAAACAGAAGGCAGCATTGGTTAACAACTCCCCTGAATTTTTGGCAGTCCCAGTTGAAATGTTCTGGGATGAGGACTGGGACCGGGCATTGTGTGCCCATAGTGTAACATACTCATCTTGCATCTGGGCTGCCTGATCTTATGCCTTCTCTCTGTGGCATGCTCTGCCAGTTGAGCCCTCAGTGCCATGTTCTCCTCATGGAGGAGGGTGGATTGCCTTACAGAGATTGGCTCTCTGAGGTGAGCTGTGGAACTCAGGCTCAAAGCATGAGAGTGGTCAGCCCCTTCAGGCTTCTCCAGTATCCTCTGGGGTAGGCTGGGCACGCTGCCTTCATGTTTCCGCAGGGTAGGCCTTCACCATGAGCCAGGGTGGTCTGGACAAACTTAGGATCCCAAGAAGGGCAGTCAGGGCCAAGGCTCAGAGTAGGGGCAAACCACAAGCTGAGAATAGAGAAAGAGTTCATAGTCAGGTTCCACATCAGGGTCAATACAAAGGGTTAGAGTCTGAGACAGGTTTCAGGGTCCAAGTGAGGAGGCAAAGTCCAAATCAAGCTAAGATCAATGCCAGGAACTCAGGAGCAAAGGGTAGAAATAATCACGTCAGCTATAGGAAATCCATGCTGTTGCCTGGACAATTTCTGGAATGCCCCTTGGGTTTATATAGGGCTGGGAGCCAATCAGGAGTCTTGATGCTGCTGTCTGTCAAACACCTGAGGCAGAAAGTCCCATGGCCAGTGTCCACAATAGGTTAGGGGAATCAGTGCACAAGCTGGTTATGGTGGCAGCTTGGAGAAGTCAGCTGCTTGGTGTAGTGCTGCAGGCCTGGGTTCTAGCCCTGTGGGTCCTCACAGGCCTTAAGAATGAATACAAACAACTGATATTTGATGCCATAGAGAATGTAGTAAAGAGTGGGTTAATACGATAATTATTCACCTTAATATGTTAGAAATTAAGAATCTACATCCATTTTTATTTCCAAGATTTTTATCCTTTTAACAGAAATGACAAAACATGGGAAATTCTTCTATTTTATAAATATAGATTTGATCTCTGAAAAAACCTTAGATCCCGGAGAAGTTGGAAGGGTGCTAATAGTATCCTTCGCCCTAAAAAAAGGAAAAAAAGCTTTGCAAATACATGTCATAAATATTTCCAAATAAATTAAGATAAAGATTTCTACTTCTCTGAGTGCAATCATTGCTTATCAAAACAGCTTAAAGTTTTATACTATCGGCACTGGAAGTAATGTATATTGTAAATCTTTGATATCAAGTTAATAAATGTGCCACAGTGATAGAGATTATTAATAAAAAAGACGGAAGTATATCTCATAAAGCAAAACGAAATACAATTACAGTTTACTTTCATGACTGATGAGTCAATATCTAGCAAGTTTTGCTTTGTGTAATCTGTGACAGCAAGCACAGATAAAAATTAAAAGCTATTTTTACTATAAAATCACAACTAATATCCAAGGAGTCAAAGCTAAAGTTATTTTGGTGAAAGCATCTGTTTTTCCTGCAGATCCCTCTAGGGATCCCTACATCCACCCAATAATAAGAGTCTATGAAAGCCACCAAAGTTTGTTTTGTGACAGGCTGGCTTCAGTCTCTCCTTGAAAATCCCCAAATCTGATGGTTTTTAAATTTGGTGAAAGACAACAAAAAGTAAAAGAGATTTTTAACTCCAAATTTGAGGTGGCAATGGGTCAGGCTGCTCTTGTCACAGGTCCCTAAGCTAAATGAAAAAGCCCTAGGGCTAAAGATTCTTCAAGACAGAACTGGACAGACTGGTATTTTTCCTATACAGACCAGAATTTATTTTCGATTATTACTTATTATTTGTATTATAGAAGCACCTAGGAGCTCTAGTCATAGACCAGGACTCCATTGTACTAGGCAGTGTACAAGCACTGAACAAGTAGATGGTACCTTCCTTGTAATCCAAGTATAAAACAAGAGTCAACAGATGGATACAGACAGATAGATGGGAGAGTACAAGTACAATACTGGTCATCATGATAGGCCATGATCTCTACACATTCCTTCATCAGAGAAGTAAAATTCACCCCTCTGTAGGGAGCCAATATGTGAGTCTGCAATCCCACTTACATTTCAAAACAGAACCCTCTGCAAAGAGTTGAACATTACCTGGGATGAAGAGCATTTGTGAAAATACTCAGCCACTTGAACAAGTGCTGCAAGCCATGGCTCTTGTGAAAATATTAAATCATTTCAAGCTTGAAAAGCAGTTACCCTGGTATAGAGGATACCAGGCTATCTATTTAAGAGTCATAGGAACACCGACACACATAGCCTCCCAGAGAATGACTGCAATCCCAGATATGTATAAAAATAAGTCGATTTTTTTATCTTGGTTTTGCTGAAAGGCATCAATTGTTGATGTCATCTGTCATCAATTCTGTCATCAATTGTTGAACAAAACTCCAAATGACATCATGGATCAATTGCAACATATGGCCTCTGGAGTGTATATCTTTTCCCTCCTCTGCTAAGGTATTTAGCCTTTTTAAATCTCTATTATTTATTTTATAATTGGACCCCTCTAACCTTGTAATAAATCTCCTTCTTGTTGGTCTAGCCCTGATTTTTCCCAAAATAAAGTTTGCGGGGTAGTTTATGCAGGGTCTTTACCATGTGTACAAGATGGAGAGTGAGCACAAGGATTCCTTCCACTCTGACAAAGTGTGCTCATGTGCCCATGTGCCCATGTGCCCATGTGCTCCCCTTTCTCTCCACTCCAGACAAAGGAGTTTGTTTCATTCGGGGAGTAGCACATGTTGCACAAAGTCATAATGGCCATACTTCCCCTGCCTGAGTCACAATGTCTCCCAGAGCACCTTTTATGGCACCTCTTTACTGGCCCAGTGTGGGGCTATGCCTTCAAAGTGCTGCAGAGCTCAGTTATATATGTTATAAGCAGGGCTGGTAGCACAGACTTCTATTAAGGTTGTCTCGCACTTCCCATTAGAAGACCCTGTTTTCAGTTCCTTATAACTTTGCCACCTTAATAATGTTTTTTTAATATATTTTTTGTGTGTAATATATATAATGTGTTTGTGTATGTAATTCTAGATCAGGGGTTCAGTTCTGTAATTCCTCCATGTGTTGAAATGCAGAAAACATTCTGTGTAAGTGCCAGGGGCAGTGTAACTATTGAACCAAGCTCAGATAAACCCAATCCTTTCACCAGTAAACATTCAACAGAATTTTATTCCTACCATTCATTTTATTTTATTTTTTCATGGGGGTGTTATGTGTCATCCAGTGTTCTGGATGCATGAACGTTTATCCTAAATAGCAACCGTGTAGAACTAAGAGACTGCGTCCATCTCCCTTTCCTCTGCCATTATAATTCAAACTCCACAACTCTCCCATGAGCTCCGCCTCCTTACTCACACCTCACCAGCAAAATAGCCTGTATGCCACATTAGCTAGTTATGGCTTCTATAAAATGAAGGGTTGGTGTGATTAGTTGGTGTGAATATTAGCAACAAAGTTCTTAGCTGGAGCAATATATTTCACATAACAACATTTATATGCATTTGGCAAATAGAGGAGGAAAGGAAAGAATCTGGTGAGCTTCCTCACTATCCGAAAGTTATCCCCTCAAGTCAAGCTGAATTTACTATAGATTATGATTTCTGAATACCTAAATTGGTTCTCTAGTGATAGCCATAGAGGTGGTAAGTCTTAGAGGGAAGTGAAGCTAGTGAATTTTATTTTCTGGGAGTGATCTGAAAATGCCATTATCCTCAAAATTTAACAATGGAAAAACAATGATACAAAGACAAAGTTAATAAAAGCAGAAGTTTTGCTACCACAAAACTTATTTGCATATGTTTTCACCCTTTCACTCAGGTAGCAAACACTATTTATGGGCTTAATAAATCATTAAGATGGGTTTTGCCCTCTCTAAAATGGAGTTCCTACTAAGCCTGGGGTGTAGGTAATAATTCACAATGGACCAGATGAGATGTGTGTACATGTGCATGTGGATGGGTCTTAGTGGGGACTGAACTGAATCACAGATAGCACTAGAAAAATGTAACTCAAACCACCAAAAAAACCCCAAACTGGGTGGTCCAGTCTGTACTGCTGTTGCGTTTTGTATGACTATTTGTTATGGGCCGCATAAACCCAGTGGAAATCAATGGATCTCTTTCCAATGACTTCAAGAGGGCTTTATATAAGGCCTTATATTATTGCAACTAGTGTCATATTATTATTTTATATTATGTTTTCATTATATATGCTTTTCTAAGGTGCCAATCACCATAATATCTAGGTACATATGTATATGTGACTCTGTGGGTTACGGTGTCAAGAATAGGGCCCAAAAGGTGAATTCAGCCCACATGATATTTATATGCTTTAGCACACAAGTTTTCTTTCTTTTTTTTTTTTTTAAAGGGTTGCTAACCATCATGGCTGCAGAGATAACCTTCCAAAAGTGAACTGAGTATAGCCAATTCAGTTTTGCCTGTGTGTGCATGCAACCTGAAACAATCACTCAGAGGAGGGGAAACTCACCTGTCCCATGTTAAGATGATTAGCGTATCAGATGTAAAGCTCAATGATGACATTTCATGTCATACACTGGTCATTTTAGTGGATGGGATGAAGGCAGCAGTGGGAGTGAAGCATGTTGGGCTGGAATTAGAAGTTGCTGCAGGAAAAAAAGTTCACAGTGATAGGGAAGGGGCAGAACACCAGAAAGAAGGATGGGGAAGGAACAGAAACAAAGGGCAGAGATATTGGTGGCCAGAAAAAGAGCAGATTATCTCACTGAATTATGAATGCAACAAAAAGACTCTGAGCAAATAACAAATAAATAAATGTATCCCTTTGATCTCTGTGCAAACCTCCCACTGTGGGCATCCTACTGTGCACTGCTGAGGTTTTATAGTCCTGGATTTATGCCCCACCCCAATGAATCATACCAAAACATAGAATTCAACCTCTCCTCCACATGAATTTGGCGCCCCTGCTTTAAGCAGAGGGAGCCTGCTTTCTGGGCTGAACAGTTCTCAGGGAGAAACCCTAGGAGAAGGCATGTTATAGTTTTATCCATTCCTGAGATTTAACAATACACAGCATGTGTGGACTGTGTTTTGAAGCAGTGTGAAAAAGTAACCTCTTCACAGCTAGTCTGTATTCTTCCTTCCATGCCTTCAGTCATTGTCCTTCCATCCTGGACTCTGAATAATTCTCTCCCTTCATTAACATTGTTGGTACCCTGGAGGTATTTATTAGAGATCTTGAGAATCAATATAAGGATGTGGAGCCAGATCTGAACTTCTCACAGCTGAGGGGTGTTCGGATCCTGGATTTTGGTTCAGCTCATAATAGCGACAGAACCAGTTATGTGAAGACACCCATCCAAACTTCACCAAAGTTGAGCATGTTCAAATTTGGAATTTTGATTCTGACCCATGTCAGATTCTTGTCCTGGGATGATCAAACCCATCTGAGTAACATAAGAAACCCCTCTATAAAATGGGTCTGATATAGATGAGGGCAGATCATATGTGAAGTGTCTTTTTTTCCTTTAACAAGTTTGTACTGACTGCTCATATTTGGTTTGCTTCCTTTATTTACTGCTTTCCAGGTAGCTGTCCACAGTTTGCATCTATTCTGCTTATTATTTCACCTTTTTCCTAGATGTTCATCCATTGAATCTGAATGCAGACCACCGTTGTACTGTCTCTAGATAACTCTCCAGATTGGCGCTTTCCTCCCCTGTGGTTGTGAATGATTTGGTTACTGACAAACCAGCTCAGTTAAAACATTCTTTTAGAATCCAGATTATTAATAAAAAATGTGTCCCAAATACAGACTCCTGTGGTATTCACTTAAAGGTTGTATTCTTAATTGCTGCCCTCTTTTCCCTGTTTAACAACCAATTTCCGATCCATGCTATATTTTTATTCTGCTATTTTTAAGATGTATATTATCTGCTACCAGATCAAATCCCCTTATGGAACCCAGATATCCCTTAGCCATTGGATTTCCTTTTATTTAATAAATCGTTAATTATGTCAAATCAGGCATTCTACTAGATGATATTGCAGAGTTTCCAAGATCATTCATAAAGATGCAGCTCAAGCACGTGTTTGAGATTGATTCTAGGTTGTATCTGCCTAGAGCACAAGACAGAAGCAGTTGGCAGGGCAATAAATCTGGTGCGTGCTGCTTTTGGGACCTGCTACATAGGGGAAGTGCTCTAATGCAGGAATAGTGAGGATTTATCAGTCCATAAATCTGACAGAGGCACAGAGAGGTGACTTTCACCAGGGAAAAGACCTTAAGGGAAGATCTGAACAGATGGGAACAGCTGGAAGAACAGAGTATCTGAAATACACTCAAACCTCTGTGTACCTGAGAAAGGACATTATTTTGTAAAGATATTAAAGAAGAATAAAGATTAAATGGGCAAATTGGTTTAGCGTACATTAGTGCCCTATTTCACATGCAAGTGTGTATCAAGTGTGTGTCTACCTATACATACATAGATGAGAGCACCTGTGTATGTTGTGATTTCTAACAGAGTCAGGTAGCTGAGAGTATCTTCCTTGCGTGTATGCTGTAGCCGCAGTATTTCAGGAACCCGGAATAAGACTAGAGAGATAAAGTTTAAATCACAACTCTCTTTATTAGTTACACAACAAGATGGCTCCTACAGATTGCCCCTGCAGACTCTGAGTAAGTCGGCATCATGAGAGAGATCCCTTACAATGGGAGGCCCTCTGGTCGTTACACAAGACTAAGAGAGAAAGCAACAAAAAAGATAAAAGGTTTAGGAAACCTGATCTGCAAGGAAAGATTAAAAAAACTGGACGTGTTTAATCATCAGAAAATAAGACTGAGGGGGAACCTGATACCCGTCTTCAAACGTGTTAACGGCTGTTACAAGGATGACTGTGATCAATTGTTCTCCATTTCCACTGAAAGTAGGACAAAAAGTAACAGGCCTAATTCTCAGCAAGGGAGATTTAGGTTAGATATTAGGGAAACATTTCGAACTCTTAAGGGTGTAGGCCTAGTTTCGTTAAGTGCTGGAGCAGGCTTCCAAGGGAGGTTGTGGAATCCCCAACTGAGTTTAGTTCCCATAATTCCAACTGTACAGACCTACAGAGGAACAATTAAAACAACTAAAAAACATCTAAAAGAATAAATGAATTACTACAAGAGGTCACTGAAGCCAAAAGTTTAGTGATGTTCGAGCAGGGACTGGACATTTATATGTATAATGAGCACAGCCACACATAGGGTGTGGCCACATGGAGATTTAATGCACAGCAAGCCAGGGTGTGAATCCACAGCTAGCAACCTGGCACCCACTCGCTGGCTCTGTGGATAAACACACTAAAAGTTCCATAGTGCAAACAGCAGTCGATCAAAGCTCACTACGGAACTTTAGTGCATGGTAACAAGGTCCACATGGCCAGTTAGAGTGTGGCAGGCTGCTGCACTTTAGCTTTACATTCCTGCTTGCTGCACCCACAGTCTTCATGTAGACAAGCCCTTATTAATATTAGAGGCACAGCTCCTGCCAGGAATTCCACATGAGGCAGTAAAGCTCCACTCTCCCTACTTGGAACAGTGCGTTAATGCCACGGTTAAACTCTGCATGTCTGTTGCTGATACCTAAGTGCTATCTGCATCTGCTAGAACTAGTTTTGCATCAAGATACCAGGATATTCAGAAGAAAGGGGAAAATCCAAGCCTGAATGAAGCAAACAAGCTTGAGAGAAAAGATGAGCACAAACTCCTGCTCCTAATGGCAGCCCCGTTTCTGCAGAACTGTATTGAATTGATCACCTATCAGATTCTATAGGACTTTTCCATAAGAGAGCATCAAATATACTCCCTGTCTCCCAACAGCAAGGGCAAAATCCTGCCTTGTGATGTGCATGTGTGCTAGGCACAAAAAGGTGCAGGGCTTCTTTATCTCTTTCCCCCACCTCTAATGTACCCATGCAGCAACTGTACCCTTCTAGTACTAGCTTGAGTGCTAGAAGGGAAGACCGATCCATATGCCTCCCAGCACTCCCCAGACATAAGAAGTCCTGGTCAGCCACTCAGGAACTGGACCCCAGCTGCTGGACCCCATGTCTTGGTATGGAAAATCCATGCTTGGGAGTGTACACAATGCTCTTTTGTAGGAGCATCAAAGATGCAGTACACACCCTAATGGCTGCCCTGAACCATCCTGCCAAAGGCTAGGGCCCCTCTGCAACGGTTCCACAGCATTCCCCCTAGCTCACCCTTTAGCATCCCTACTTATGATAAGAGCTGGATTGGTCCTGATTCATCATCAAAGCTCAGAAACTTCAAGATCTGTATAGCCTTCTCAGTTTATACAATAAATACTTTAATGGATTTTGATAGAGTGCCAATACACACACACAAAAAAGGAAAAACAGATGCTTATAAAATAGACTAAGCTACATGACTATAAATTATAACATGTTTGCAATGAATTAGCTCTTTAACATAAACATATGATATTCATTCATACATGCTGCCACCTAGAGTTCAGTCTTACATAAATATGGAGATGATGAAAAATAGAATAACTTTCAAGCAAAGTTAAGATTTTTGTGTGTGAAAGAATTCTACACTGGAATTCGTTGCCCACATTTATAAAAACACTTTGTGTGTGTGTGTGTGTGTGTGTGTGTAAAATAAAGTGTTAGGCAACTCTGTCTATAAAATATATTTAAAAAGTCAAACCTTGCATTAAAATACAAGGCAGAATCTGATAGGAGAAAACAGATCATATTTATTTCCTGTGTATTATAGAAATACTATATAAAATCTGTATGTCTTGTTCAATTTTCAGGCTTCCAAAATAATAATAGCCCACCAGTAGGACTAACAGCTGTCCCATGTCGACATCCCTATTTTTTGAATGAAGGAAGTCTGCAAACTTTCAAAGAAGCCTTGTGAACACACATTTAAGCCTCAGCCCATCACCAAAACACTACAAATTCAGATGACTAAATGCAGCCCATGATGTAGCCTACTTAGAAATCCAAAAGGCAGCATGGAAAATGAGCTATCCTGCCATGCTTTAGAAACTGCAAACAGTGGCAACCCAATTTTCCAGCTGACCTGAAGGAGCTGGCAACATTCATTACAAGCTCCTATTCAATACCTGGACACTCACACTGTGTATAATTTGTGTAGGGATGAGCTATGAACTTGGATCTCAATTTGCACAACAGGATATGGTTTGATTAAATGTGTCTGGATGCATCGGTAATGGAATTATAGATTTCAATTAGGTGCAGGCGACAACCATAACAAGGTAATACTCTCTCACGGTTGTTTTAGAAGGCTGGATCAAGGACAAAAAACGTTCATATGATGGGAAAATGTTCTCTCTCTCTCTCTCCCCTCCCCACCATCATTCTTACTAGATTCAGAGGGATTGTCTTTTTGTACAAAAGAATCCAGATTTAGTCCCATATTTGAATATACAGCTTGCTGTCACCGTTTTGGCAGCTCAGTAATGCTGGAGAGAAGAACCCAAATTGCTCTGAACAGAGACAGCCCCAAAGAAAACTGAATTCTGAATTCTGCCCCCAGGGAGCTCAGGACAGAACAGAGCAAGGCACAGCCACAGAAACGCAGAGATGGAGACAGGAAAAGATGGTGAGAACAAGGCAAAGCATCCTCCCTTACATGCTTTATTCAGAGGGTCCCTATGAGAAAATGCCATTGGCTTCAATGACAATTTCTCTTACCATGTTGCAGAAAAATAAGTCACCAGCAAATGTTCCATAAGAATCATGCTGCCAGCAAATCCACTCACCAGCTACTTGCCTGCCATATGGAAGTCTCCTGGGTCTGGAGTGGGGGGATAAGGAGAGTAGATATAAATGAATAAATTTGCAGCATTGACTTACCTGATAAAGTTCTGTCATTTTGGGCTGGGGTAGGAATGATGTCATAAAAAGCATCTGCTCCCACCCCTGCTCTCCACCTGTCCCCTCCCAGCCCTTGTCAAATTAAAGAATATCGAAATGCTAACTATGAAGGCGCTAAACATTATAATGGGTCGTTTTTAGAGCATGTAAAAGCATGCTCGGAGCTTTACAGGACATAGACAAGAGGGGGCAGTTGCCCCAAAGAACTGACAGTCAAAATAACAGCATAGCAGAGCCAATGATTACAAAAATCTAAGGGGATGGGGCGGAGAACAGCATCAAGATTGTGTGGCTGTGTAGAGATATACACACATCTCGATGGGGTTTTGGTTATGTTTTTCCCCCTCATGTATTTAGCAGTTAGAGTATGTTGTTAACAATTGTTTTATTTGTACCGGACCAGATTGTGGCCCGACTTGCACACCTGCACAAGGGAATAGGGGGCAGTGCCCCATGCCATCACACCAGCACATGAAGAGCAGCAGTCTCCACACAGCTGCTATGTGCTCCCCAACCCCAAGAGGGCAGAAAGGGATAGAACTGGTGCTGGAATCAAAGTTCCACTTTCCAGCAGTGTAGCTGGGTCATAAAGGGGTATAGACCCAGCCCAAGTATCGAGGAGATAGGGAGGGAAATGATATAACTCCCTGATTCACAATCTCCTTCTCAGGCTGCTCTCAAGGTAGCTCAGCCACATGCTGCTCCTTCCTCTGGGCAGATGACAATGGACTTTATTTTGGGGCTGTTATTTTGGGTGTGCACCCTGGGAGCAAGTGGGGAAGGGGAATCTTCAGAAAGAGAAGAGACTTTGATCATATAAATAGAGGAAAAGTGAGGAAGAGGGAAATAGGAATGGAGAAGGAGAAAAGGGAAAAGGGTGAAAAGCACCATGGATGGGATTTTCAAAGCCACCTGGAGGATTTGGACATTGAATTTGCATTAATTTGAATGTGAAATGAGCAGCCAAATCCCGGAGGCAGCTTTGAAAATCTCAGTCAATGAACTAAGCCGTGAGGATGGAGAGCTGAAGGGCTGCAGTGACAGGCGAGGAGTGAGATGAAGTTGAGCTGACAACCAATAGCAATAAAGCAAATCAAAGTGTCCAGAGATCAAGGGTAAATTTTTCAAAAACACCTACATGCTCATTTTCTATGGTGACATAGGCACTCAGGACCCCATTGGCTTTCAATGAGACTTGGGCCTCTAAGTGGCTGTCACTTTTGAAAATGGGCATTTGGGCATTTTTGAAAATTTCACTACACTGCTCAGTGTTAAAGTGAGATTTTGATATTTCTGTTTAGGAACAGATTTTCCCCAAGCAGGTTTTGATTTACAGTGTAATGTTTGTTTACAAAGATTACCCTGTATTATACACTTTCCTTCATTGATTCAGGAATAAAAGCTTAAGGAGGCTAAATATGAAAGGATTCATGCAGTGAAGGGATTAGAATGTAATAACTGAAAGGCTTAGCAGCAGCGGTGGCACCAGCTCTCTGGCAGAGATAAATGCCGGTGACTGCAGTGGTCATGAGGGGTCAATAGGTTCTTCTCTCCGCCATTATTTAGGCATGGTTTTTATTTTTTTTAATGGCAATATACTCAAGTTTGGATTGTAAATTTTCAGGCTACAGTAACCTGTTTGAGCTTGGAAGACTGGATGGCTTGTGACTGATGAAAGAATATTGGTCCTGATCAGATGATAGGTCAGATCTATGTTTCAACTGGTGTCTGCCTCTGCATAGTAACCACTTTACTGTTGCATTGTGTGTTGCAGTGGAACGAAAAGGTGGGGGTTTTTTCAACACAGATATAGCATAGTTACTTCTGTGCTCCATTTCTGAGTTCAGTTCCAGGTATTGGTTTTGATCTATACTTCCCTCTGTGGTTAAAAGCTGTCTTTCTCCTTGTGTTTTATCCCAGCAGCTGAGATAAAGCTCACAGTCACTACATGTGTTCATGTGAAGGCAAGAGTAGTGGGACTTCTATGGAGAGCCCTTGTCTATGGCGCTTACCCCCTCTTAGAGCGACTGGGTAATGGTTTTCCTGTCCTGAAAAGGTTTTCAAGATTTCAAAAAAATGTCCGTTTAACATTGGTTCTTGAGACCGTTTGAAATATTTTTTCCAAAAGACAGAAAGCGAGAGAATGATCCTAGAACAGCCAATAGCACAGTGGCTAGGCCACTCACCCTGGCATGTGAGGACCCTGATTTGGAGCAGGGACTTGAATCTGCGTTTTCCATATCCCAGGTGAGTGCCCAAATACTAGTTTATTGGCTATTCTGGGCTGACTCTCTGTGGTTTTGTCCCCAGAAATTCCATTGAGAATCTGAGAAAGTTTCATTGAAACTGATGCATTACCCTGAAAAGTTTTGGTTTTGATGAATTGTCATTTTCCAGCAAAAAAAGTTTAGTGGGATAATTCCCAACCAGTTTTACTCCCACTCGTAATCCAACAAAGCACAAGTAGCTTCCTCTCAGGGAACTTTCGTGGGAGGGGGGAATTGGCTGAGTGGGAGTGCAGAGGTAGGAGAGGAGGCATTGTTATAATTCACTGGAAAGGATCATTAACCTATGTATTAGATCAAATCTGTAAGTTTATAATATATAATTGAATTGTACATGGATATAGAGCTTGGAATAGCTGTACTTGAAACATCTCACTGTTAAATGAAGTTAGGGCATAGTCTCTGAAGTGCATTTTGCCAGACATGCTAGATATGTCCAGTCCCTAAGATATTCAGGTTCATTTATTCTTTTCTTATATTCATTTTTTATTTCCACTCTTCTTTGAGGGACAGGTAAGGAGCCAGGGAACAGTAGTGCAGTGCTACCGCACTGCAGCACTTACCTGTAGCACCTGCTGTGAGTAAACTGGCATGGATTGTGCAATCCGTGTCAATTTCACTCCCAGTAGGAACTACAGGTAAAGTTCTTCACTGCAGGAATACATCATTTCCCTTCTTCCTTCTACCAACGATGGTCTCCAATCAATCAATAACTTACAGAATAAATAACCATACATTACATACCTAGGAATTTGGTGATATCTAATGAATGGTTGATGGAGGCTCTGGGACCTCTCAGTGTACTTATTCTCTTACTGATTATTTTTCAATTTTTTAAAACATTTATAATAGGTGGCCTGATTTTGAACACACATTTTATACACAATGTGTGAAGAACTGGAATAACTCATGGAACTATAAAGTATAGGGATATAAAACACCTGTTACTTCACCCAGCCCATCTCTTTGCCAGTGCAGGATTTATCCCTACAGTAGATTTTCTAGTGCTTAGTTCAGTCTAATTTTTAAGTGTCCCGAGTGCTATGACTTCTGTCACATCCTTTTACAACCAACAGATCTTACTGTTGGGAGGTTTCTCCTGATATTCAGCCAAAAGTCGTCCTTTAATTTTATCCTATTATTCCTAGTTATTCTCTTTTGTACCATTTCCTCTCCTTCATTGATGTATCCTTCAGATATTTGTGCAACCCCCTTAATTATCATTTAGTCAAGAGATACATATCTAGTTCTTTTAATCTTTGAAAAGAAATTACTTTCTTTAACACCCCAAAATCATTTTAGTTATACTTCTCTGAATTCACTCCAATTTGTCAATAATTTCCTGGTGCTGAGGAACTGAAAGCATTATTTCAGGTGGGGTCACAACTTAGCTTCAAAGGGGGATATTACCTTCCTGCAATACTTGATGTTTTGCATATCGTCATCACAGTACTTTATATTCTTATCATGCATATTGTTAGTCATATTTAATGTCAATAGTTTGAGGAAAGAAAATATTATGAGAAACATGTCTGATAAGATTTTCCCATTGCATTATTACTTCATGGAGCACTAACCCAAGCTCCTCTTTCCACTCATTCTCATGGTTTATGTCATCACACAAATCCGTCTTTGGATTTATAGCCATCTTAGTTGAACACCATTCCCTGTATTAATTATATTAATAATTCAGATAGGTTATTAATAGAGAAGTGGATAGCTTTCTCCTAAAGTAAAACCTTCAGGACAGGTTCCAGAGGGAGGAAAATTCAGTGAGGTTCCTTTCGAGGTTGCACCTCCCTGAGAAAAAACCTGCAGTTCCAAATCCTGATTCCTATGGATCACTTAAGGTCTGCTTGGATCCCAGGAGATCCACATTTTGGTCTAGCACCTCATGCCAACTCTAGGTCTTCTGTGCTACACTCGTCACTCCCTGGCAGTGAGGCCCCAATACAGCCATGCAACCAGGAACTGTCTTTGGCACAGCTGCCCAAGACTCCACTTAGCGGGAAGCTCACCAACACTGAGGGGCTCAACTGAATAGGCTGTATTTCCCCAGTTCCACAGGGTTGGTGATGGCAGAAAGATATAGATCCCCTATCCCATGCCCCTCCCTATGCAGATGGGGTCTCCATGGGATTGTGGCTGGAGGTGGGGACAATGCTATGGATGTGGCTATCACTCTCCTGAGAAAGAGGGGTGAGATGCAAATGCTGAGGACCCTCTTAAAATGGGATTAGGGTGATATATTCTGGCCCACAATTTGCTACTGTGTTGAGGAGTGAGGTTATGGCCATTTATGAATGGAAGAATCCACAAAAATAGAACAACCCTTCACAAGTAAATACTGTCAACAAACATCTCATTTAACTCATTTTTTATTACAGATAGGTTTTATTATTTGATGTAAGCAGGGTCTGAATGAGCTCTCCCCTGACATCTAGCAATGAGCTGGGGGAAAAGACTTCAAGGAGCAGACTGTTTGCATACACATGCCTACTCTACCTAGGTGCACAGCAAATGGAGCTGCTTTGCCAAAATGATCAATTTTGGCTTGTTTGGGGTTGCAAATCACTCTGATATTTGAATGCAGGCATAATGAAATGTTGTTATCCTTATTGTACAAGTAATAGACAGCAAAACTGTGCTTATCTTGACTTGGCTGAGGGGGTCACCCTAAACTGAACCTCACATGCTAAGCAGGGGGTAGGGATGCCTGATTGCAGTGAAGCTGAGAGTGAGTGGGCACTGATGTTCCTACCTGGTCCCAAAAGAGTCCTAGATACCATCTGACTGGTTCCTTTCCAGCATGTAATGACAAAGCTGATCAGACTCAATGGAGAGTCCTTCTTTCTGGTTAGGAATTCCTACAGATGATGTCACTGATGAGTAGCTTTAGAGGCTAAGCCATAGCTAGTGTGTGGGGACAATGAAAGACAACACAAAGCCTGCACTGGCCGTGGGGTTCCCCACTACTTGAGAGCTGGGTTAAGTGGTGGAAACTCAGAATGTGATGCTGCGGGAGCAGGAAGCAGTGGTGGCCAGTGGCTGTAGAGAGATAGTGGTAGCAGAGAAGCAGCAGCAGTGGCTAGTCGCAGCAGAGAGGCAGCTGTCAGTGGCAGTAAAAAGAGAGTGGCAGCAGCTGCAGCTACAGAGGCATTGCTCAATGCCTGCTGCCTCCCACACCGCCCAGAAGTAGGTGGGGAAGTGCTGTGAATGCACCTCTGCACTCTGGATCATTGCTAATCAAGGACAGCCGGCTGTGAGTGGGCTGCAGCAGAGAAAGAGGGCAATGGTGTTTTAAGGAACATTTGTTTGTAGGATCTTCACACCCCAAAGTGAGAAACGGAGGCAAAACACACTGCCCAACAGATTATGGGGGGGGGTGTTTGCCTATGGCCATGTGCTTTTGAACTGTGGCTGTGGTGTTTTCTCAAACGAATGTTGAGTCCCCCTTTTTCACTTCTCTTTCCAGGGATAAGTTTTGAGGAGGGATCTGATGGATGAGAGTGAGTTCATTTGGCACACTGGAGGAGGTAGACAGCATGAAAAAGTTGCTCGTCAAAGTAGCAAGAGGAGGAAGAGGCAAAAGGAGCGTAAAGTTGAGTACAGTAGCACAGCGAAACACTGTCAGCTCACCCAGGCCATTGTTTATATTTTTTGCCTTTCAGCAATTCCATTGTCCTTGGCTCCACATTCATCAGTTGTCCTCTCTGTCATGATCTTTTGTGGTTGGACTGGCATTCTAAAACTATGGTCTCCCTGCTAACCCTTATCAGGGTACATTGCTAATAAATGGCCGTCTGGTTGCTTCTGTGGTTTCTCATGGTAGAAGTAGAGTAGTTAGAGAGGACTGCACATGCTGCAACAGCACCTAAGAGGATGCAGCATAAGCTCCTTTCTGGCCAACTAGCTCTGCTGACAGATGGGGGCATAGTCCCTATTCCCCCTCACTCTTCACGAGCAATTTAAGGTGGCCTGCACCCAGTGGAGTGCTAACAGTTCCTACACTCAGGCGAACACAGAGGCTCCAATTGAGACCTCCCACCTAGAGAACCCAACAGGAATAAGGTTTCTTGAGCCCACCACCCAGGAGCAAGTTTGGTTTAGAAGGCCTAATAAACTTTTATACGTTTGACATTCAGATGTTTGAGATTTTGTCTTTGACAGTTTAAGGAATTGCCATTTGCCCAGGGCATAAAACCCAGCGTATAGTTGCATACAATCTAATCACAGATCCCAAAGTGAGCTCTGCATGTTGAGTTGCTTGGGAATTTTCCACCTAAATGTTTTTCGCAAAAACATATACATGTCAAGGAAATTTTCATCAAGAGGGTTTCTCAAGTCCAGAATGGAATCCTTGATCAAAACATGAGAGAGAGTGAGACCCAACCCAGAATAGCTAAAAGAACAGTGGCTAGGGCACTCACCGTGAATCAGGCAGAGGAGGGATGTGAACTGAGGTTTTGCTTATTCTCTACAAACTCTCTAACCATCAGGCTAGAGAATCAGTCTCTCTGGTAACCTTTTCTGTTGGAGCTGTTTCACCTTGTATGAATAGGTGGATACCAAGGGAGATAGTGAAAAAAAATTCATTACATTAATTTGCAAACAGCTCTGAGATCTTCAGATGTAAGGCACTATGTAAGTGTAAAGTATTGTTATCTTTCTTAGAAACAATAGTCAAATCTGCACATGATGAAGGTGCTTGTGGTAAAATTTGGGGACAATTTCTGTGCTGAGGGCTCAGCATCTATACATCTTATGGCACCATTAGGCAATGGCTTGAGAGAATAGTGTAATCCATCATCTTGCCACCTCTAAAGAAAGAAAAATGATTATTGTTACTGTTTATTTATTTATCGTAATGCTTAGGAGCCCTGTCATGGACCAGCACCTAGCTGCTGTACAAACACAGAACAAAAACACAATCCTGACCCAAATACTTTACAATCTAAGACAAGAGAAAACAAGTGGATACAGACGGACAGATGGGGGAGAACAAAGAGTCAATGAGACAACAGTGGTCGGCAGGTGAGGCAGTAGTGTCAGCAAACCAGCAGTCTAGTCATTAATTGTTGTAAGAAAATATACATTCCCCAAGAACTCTGTTAGTTCTTAAACTGGTCTGTAAGCCCTTTTTCTGATTGTTAAAGTTAATTTAAGAAAGCGTCTCCAGCAATAAAGGCACAGAGCTAAATAAAGGATTAAAATAAATATAAAACCCTAGCTTGACACAAGAAAATGCAACATAATTCACTGACATGATCCATGTCCTGTTAGGAGGTACAAAGAGCATGCATTCTAAAGCTAATTTTGTTCATTTAATCCTCATATCAACCTCCAGCAGCAGTTTCCCATGTGCTTTTTCATTAGCCTGATACTGTATTAAAAAGAGATGAACGCCATAAGGAAAGAGTTAATTATGAAATACCAAACATCCCTAGGGGAATGTAACATTATGTGGGAGAAACAGAGAGTGAAATGAAGATCTCTACAGATTAATTTCCTGAGATTCAAATCTTATAATTTTCCCCACCAGAAATACTGTAATATAATGTAGCACACAGTCATAGAGACCAAACTCTAATGGTTATCTTTCTTATATAAAGACCTGGTGCACTAGCTTGATTTACTACCACTTGGGGAATATTTTGCTTCTCAAAACTAATATATGTCATTATAATTTTGGGAGAGGAGGGCTTGAATTTATTTACTGCTTCGTTTAATGTGTTTGTTTTTACAGAAGGATTAAATTGTTTCTCTTCATGAGTTGGCATTCCATAAAGATCCATCTAAAAACTAATTGCTTGCTGGAATTTTATCCTAGCACATCTGTGCTACTTGCAGTGTTTGTGACATGTAGGCACCCTTTAATAAAATGATACAGAATGAAGTGGATTAATATGTTGGGCTAAAATAGGAAGCAATTGTTCCACTTGAGAATGTGCATAATCCCAGAGAGTTGATACAGGACTGAAATTCAGCTACACACGGAATGCCATGTAAAACTTGCATTAACCCATTGGAAGCTGCAGACACAAATGTATCCTCCCAAGTACCCATTTGACTGATAATCTAGAAAGATGCTAGAATTAACTTTTTTTTTTAAATGGACCAGCTTTTATAGACCAGTTTGTGAAATAGGGGAAGCTCCACATTTTGCCTTCTTTGCCTTTTGGATGTAAATGAAGTTATGCTAATGAAGATCCATCTGAGCTGCTCAGCAATGAGCCTCATTTGGCTTGTGTCACTTTAAATATAGCAGAATAAAATGTGTTAATTTCATTAATTAATTAATAAAAGAATTCAGAGTTATAGTACTTCTCTAAAGAGTGATCTTGTATTGGCCCTGATCCCATGCACTTCAGTAGGAGTCCTTGCCTCATGGGGTTCAGATTTATTTCCTACATAGACATCTCATCACATATATTCTCTAGCCTACATATAACCCTTTGCTTAATTTTTCTTTGCTTTTCTTTGAAATGGTGTCATAACCAATAAAAAAGTGCAGATGGCATCAACTAGTGATTAGATAAGGGGATTAAGAGATATTGAAACCAGACTATATTCCAAACTTTCATAATTTCAATGGGCACCTTGGACAAATCATTTTGCTTTCCTCTGCCGTAGCCAGCTTTTCGGTAAAATACTATTAACAATAGCTATCCACATTTCTAAAGCACTTTGAAATCTATCTTAGAATAATGAAATATTAAGGTTGGAAGGGACCTCAGGAGGTCATTTAATCCAACCCCCTGCTCAAAGCAGGACCTACCCCAACTAAATCATCCCAGCCAGGGCTTTGTCAAGCCACACCTTAAAAACCTCTAAGGATGGAGTTATACCACCTCCCTGGGTAACCCATTCCAGTGTTTCACCACCCTTCTAGTGAAACTTTTTTCCTACTATCCAACCTACTACTCCCCCACTGCAACTTGAGACCATTGCCCCTTGTTTTGTCATTTGCCACCACTGAGAACAACCTAGCTCCATCCTCCTTGGAACCCCCCTTCAGGTAGTTGAAAGCTGCTATCAAATCCCCCACACACACTCTTGTATTCTGAAGACTCAACAAGTCTAGTTCCCTTAGCTTCTCTTCATAAATCATGTGGTCCAGTCCCCTAATCATTTTCATTGCCCTCTGCTGGACTTCAATTTGTCCACATACTTCCTATAGAGGGGAGCATAAAACTGGCCACAATACTCCAAATGTGGCCTCACCAATAATATGCCATTAGCCTTGTTGGCAGTAAGGGCACACTGTTGACTCATATCCAGCTTCTTGTCCACTGTAATCCCCAAGTCCTTTTTTGCAGAACTGCAGCCTAGCAAGTTGGTCCCCAGTCTGTAGGAGTGCATATACACAGTTATATGACCCCATTACTACAATATTTGAGCACCTCACAAACTTTGAACAACAACTCACAACAACTCTGTGAAGTAGGGGAAGACACTCACTCTCATTTTACAGCTGATCATCTGAGACACACAGA
Source organism: Mesoclemmys tuberculata (assembly GCA_007922155.1). Taxonomy (NCBI): domain Eukaryota; kingdom Metazoa; phylum Chordata; order Testudines; family Chelidae; genus Mesoclemmys; species Mesoclemmys tuberculata. Next base: position 63,408,399 of record ML675604.1, on the reverse strand, counting down.
GGCTAAGGGTGGAATATAAAAAGCTAGTTAGGTGCCTAAAGCCAGATTTAAGTATCTAAATCCCATTTTAGATGCCTAAATCCTGCTCTGACATCCACAAAACTACAGAACCAGGGTAAGTCAGGCATTCAGCCACCTAATTCACCCAAGGGGCTCGATCTGGTAGGTGCCCTCAGAGCATGCTTCTGGATTGGGCCCCATTCAAAACCCTCAGGAGGAGGTGGTGAAGAAATTGAACCTGGGTGTCTCATATCCTGGGGTTAATACTCTAATCATGAGGCTGAAAGTTACAACTACCTCCTTCTCTGACTGTTTTGTGTGGCACGAGGCAAGTGTCTAACTCATTCCTGCAAGAAACGACATAGTTGCCTAAACCAGGAGCAGGGTGCCAATTTGTGTATTGCTAGCAGAACTAGGCACCTCTTTGCAGCCTGGACTTAGCCATCTATCTCTGAGAAAAGGGTAGGGCTTAGCGTATCAGCTTCTCCCATTGTCTAGTTTAGGCAGGAGCTGCCTAGTGTGCTGGCTTTTGTGGATCACTTTCTTAGGCACCTATCTCTCTCCATTCACTGTATAGGGAGCGTAGGTGCCTAACTCAGCTTTGTGGATCTCTGTTGTTCCTGTGATTTTCTAGGTATCTGCCAGTTAGGAGCTGTGATGCTCAGCATTGCAATGCTTAAATTCCTTTATGGATTCCACCATAAGGCTATGTCTACACTTCTGTGAATATGTGAGTAGTGGATCATGTTCATGCTTGCACGTGCTCCCCATATATGAACCTGAGTGTCCAAATATACTATGCTGGACATGGATGTAATACCACATACGTGCATATGCCCACGTCCACAGTGTTTCTGTAGGTACACAGTCTTAGAGCTTCATTTCAGGGGTGATATCCCGTGACTCTTCATTACAGGAAGATGTTCCAGGAATCACATTGCCTTGTTTTGTTGGTATTGTACCTGCCTTCACACATTTGTCGATGGCAGTTCCTGATCATGGCATCCCTCACTGTTATTCCCTGAAAAACTGGGTGAAAGTCATGAAATAATGGGATAATGACCTGGTTCTTCTCCTGCTCTTTATTGAAGAACAAATGGTTATGCAGTGGAGTAGGCAATCAGTTTGATGCTGGAAGGAATTCAGGCAACATCTGACAACTCAAAGATGGCTGACTTTGAGGGTCTATGACAATTTATTCAGCTCACGTTGTACAGATATGATGAATGCCATTATTGCCACAGTAGGCCCTTGGGTGGACTGTCATTTCTGGTGCAGGAGAACCAGCATGGTGTGGGGGGAATCACATAGGTTTTAAAACCTGGGCTAACCGGCAGATTCAGAATTTCTGAATGAGGAACAGACCTTCATGAAGCTGAGTGAGGAGCTTGCACCAACCATCCAGCACCACAACACTCAATGCAGAAAAAACACACAAGTTCAGAAGCGGGTTGCTATTGCTTTCTGGAATAGCTGGTGACACCAGGCAGCTATATTTGTTGCAAACCACTTTGGGTTTGGAAAGTCCATTGTTGGGATTCTGGTTGGGCAGGTTCGTGAGACAGTTAACACTGTGCTTTATCCATGGGCGGTTGCCATAAGAAAAGTTCCAGAAATAATAGCCAGTTCTGAGATGATGGGGTTTCCAAATAGTGCAGGGCATTGATGGCACTCATATCCCCATGCTTTGCTCAGTATATGGATCACTGAGTATGTGAACTGAAAAAGTTACTATTCGATTGTTCGGCAAGGTTTAGTGGATCACAGAGGCAGATTCATGGATACTTTTGTGGGAAACACTGGAAAGGTTCATGACCCCATGGTGCTGAGAAGATCAGGATTGTACTTGAATGGGGAAGAAGGAACTTTATTCCCTAGAAAGGATATGGTTCTGTATGGTGTGTCTATATCAACCATTTTTTAGGTTATTATACCCATTCCTGCATTGTCTCATGAATCCATACTCTGATACCAGTGTGGGCACAAGAACAAATGGATATAAACTGGCCATCAGGAGGTTTAGACTTGAAATTAGACAAAGATTTCTAACCATCAGAGGAGTGAAATTCTGGAACAGCCTTCCAAGGGGAGCAGGGGGGGAAAAAAACCTAGCTGGCTTCAAGACTGAGCTTGATAAGTTTATGGAGGGGATGGTATGATGGGACAGTTTAATTTGGCAATTAACTGATTTTTGACTACTAATGGTAAATATGCCCAGTGGCCTGTGACGGGATGTTAGAGGGGGTGGATTCTGAGTTACTACAGAGAATTCTTTCCAGGTGTCTGGCTGACGAGTCTTGCCCACATGCTCAGGGTTTAGCTGATTGCTACATTTGCATTTGGGAAGAAATTTCCCCCCCCAGGGCAGATTGGCAGACGCCCTGGGGATTTTTTGCCTTCCTCTGCAGCATGGGGCATGGGTCACTTGCTGGTGGATTCTCTATACCTTGAAATCTTTAAACCATGATTTGAGGACTTCAATAACTCAGTTATAGGTTAAAAGTGGGTGGGGTTCTGTGGCCTATGTGGTGTAGGCGGTCAGACTAGATCAGGGGTCGGCAACCTACCGCGGCTGAAGAGCCGCATGCGGCTCTCGAGCCGCAGGTTGCCGATCCCTGGACTAGATGATCATAATGGTCCCTTCTAACCTTAAAGTCTATGAGTCCCTGGAAAAAGGGAATTCAAGTTACAAGCTCAGTAGCTGAAGAATGACCATGGAGTGCACATTTTGCAGGCAGACAGCTCATTAGTGCTACCTACACGTCCATCTAGAAACGAATGTGGCAACCATCATTCATATATGTGACACACAGCACCCCTATTTTCACATCCTACACACTGCTATAATAATCTTTCTTCAAACTATGCCTTATGAGGTATCATTTGAAAACTAATAACTCACTGATCATTAACATTCCTGTGTGATGTGGTGGGAGTTAAGAGTTATGGACATAAGATGGAGTGATAACTAAAATGTGTTCAAACCAGATATTGCAGAGGGAATTATTAAACAGGTCTACCCTAAAAAAAGGACTATGTGGTTATCTCAGTTTAAACATATACGCAGTAAACAGACGCATCAAGCTAGCAAGGGGTGGAAGCAAACCTCACACAGACAAGAAGGGGAAGGAAAGGCTTGGAGCTTCCTTCACCAATAGGCTCCATGTTGTCTTCCCCACAGTTTGAATGAACTTTACTTCAGAGGGGTATCCGTCAGAAGAATCCATTTCAGTGTTTCAATGGACTAGAAAAGAAAGCTGGTATGGTTGAAACTGATCCCTGGTATTGCTGAAACTGCTTGAGGTGGGAGCAGGGGAGTTTCTGCTCAGGGTACTGGCAGATGCTGTTATTCCTGGTATGTTTCCTCTTTCTCTGTTATTGTTCTTTGGTTTCGATTTTCAACGTGCCACATAACGCCATTAAGAGACTGATTGACCCCTTTTGTGTGTTTTAGACATCTGCTGTGCTGCCAAACAGTGCTTTTTAAAGCATTTAACACATACACTGCAGTTTTTCCATCCCTTCTGTGCATCTGTGGGACTTAAGATATTTGTGAACCTTGGGGGACAAACTCAAACATATATCTTCATTATGATGGCACCAGATTTTTACAGACCATTCCATTACAGAAGTAAGGAAGCCTAAAGACCATTCAAGAATAAAAAAACACCTTCAGTTCATCATTAGGAAGAAGGACCAATACTTAGTTAAAGCATAACATTTATTAAAAGTATGAGGTAGAAGATTTAATGGAAAGATTTTGAAATCAGTGTGACCCATTCGTGCCTGGGGTAGCCACCTGAAAATGCCAGGGCCAGGGCAGGCTGTAAAAGGAGAGCAGATTCTCCCAGCACTGGTGGGTGACACTGAAGTCAGACTTCCCAACCAGCCACAAACAGTGCTTCTGATTCCCCACTGATTATCAAGGAGCCAAAAAATAAAAATATACACAGTCCCCTTTACCGCATTTCAGTCTCTGGCTCCCAATCTGCCACTAGGTCCAGTAAAGAAACCAGTTATTTAAACTCTATGCTCTTTACTAAAAAGGTTCCTTCTAATCCCAAAGGATCAGCCACAGTACCAGATCAATATAAGTTTGGATCTTACCCAAAATACCACTCTGCCAGACAATCCTTTAGTAACTAAAAGGTTTATTATAAAAAGAAAAATAAACAGTAAGAGAAGTGTTAAAGGATTAAAGCAATCAGATACATACAAATGATTTGAAAGTCCATATACATCCGGTTTCTAGAAGAATTGTGGAGTTGCAGGCTTGTATAGTCCCTCTGGCATACATCCAGTACCTGGATGGGTCTCAGTTCTTTGTTTCACAGCTTCAGTTCAGGTGCAGATGGATTGATCCAGAGGTAGATAGGTAGCTGAAAGCTAAACTGCAGACTGATGACTGACAACAAATGGATTCCCAGGCCTCCGCCTTATATATCCTCTGGCCCTTGCCACGCTGCTTGTGGAATTTTACAGGAACCAAAGTCACATAGGCCAGACCTGGTGACTCATCCTATACATCTCTGGCTACTCCCTCTGGGCCCCCTGCACCTGGGAATGTCTTAATGGGCCACTAAGCAGGCTATTGTTCTGCAGCCATCCCGTCTGAGGAGTGCCCTAGAAACAGCCCAACTTGAAATACTGATATACCAAACATATCCATAACTTTCCTCACACATATCACACAGGAACACAAACATTATCATCTTACTCAGCACATTACAGCCTTTCTAACAGTACCTGACATGGCCTATCTCACATGAATCACTATGATTTTGACATACTGATGTCAAACAATATAATGAATGCCCCCCCCCCAGCAATCCAGCCAGCATGACACCCTCAACGCAAGATTGGTGTAGAAGGGCGTAATCAGAGCTCTTGAATACATCTCAAGGCCCCCTCAATCTAGTCAGCATGACAATCAGAACATATTATAAGCCATGTAACTGTCCACAACCAAGAACACTGCCCACTGTTTAATGTCTTTGCACCCGTCTCCTTCTCTTCATCATCAGGACGGATGACTGATGAGAGACAGTGACTCTCTGTGACAACTGGGCACATCTCCTGCAAGGGGTTTTGGGAGCCAGTACATAGTGGTTTTCCAAGACTCCTGCAAGCTCAAAGTTCTCCTCCTGGTTGGTCAGTGGCGTGATCAACCAGGTGCCAGCTCATGCCAGTCCCCTGGGCCTTACTGACTACTGACACATGAATAGCTGAAAAGACTTGAAGAAGACCTGAAGAAGAGCTCTCTGTGACTTTAAAGGTTATTTCTCTCACCAACAGATGTTGGTCCAATAAAATATATTATCTCACCCAGTGTATCTGGCTTTAAACCAGTCGTGCTTCCCTGTGTGTTAGTATTGTTAAAATAGATATTGGAGTTATAAGAATGTGTTTAGTGTTTAGACTTTATTTAATGCTTGTAGGATGCTGCATGTATTAATCTCACTTATAATGTCTGTATCCCATAAGATATGGTAATATTTAAGTGTTTGCTCTGTAAGTATAAAAATGTTTGCTAAGACTGCGAACCCCCATAGTCAGAGGAGAAGCATTACCAAGTGTGAAATGCTAGTTTACCACAAAAGGTATTATCTACCCTCCCCAAAAAAGGCTTATAGACCCCAGACAAGCCATTGTGGAACATTAACGGACAAAGGATTTTGTTAATTGCTTCCCTCACACCACTGAAGAGGGTATGTGCATAAGCCCTCTCCCATCACAGTTTGAATGCTAGTGGAAGGGAATAACAATCCCTGTTAAGGAGAAATTGTATCCCTATGGTGCTTGAACTCTGAGGAGTGACAATTTTTAAGCATAAACAAGGGGTCCCCAGCTATTTACCTTGGATTAGCCCTAAAGGACATATGAAGCTTGTATATTATAGCACCTACTGTCATCTTTTGGAACCAAAGACAGTCTCTCGTTTTGTGTGTATGTTTACCTTCTTTGATCTTGTAAATAATTCTCATTTCTTTTTCCTGGTTAATAAATCTTTAGTTAATTTAGTACAGGATTGGCTTCAAGCATTGTCTTTGATTTGAGATCTGCGGTACCATTGACGTGGGGTAAGTGATGAATATTGTTGTGATTTTTGGCGTGAGGGACCATCCAGCACAAACGTGAGTTTGCCTGGGTGGCAAGATAGACTGGAGTGCCCAAGGGGACTGTCTGTAACTGCATGTTAAGACTGTTATAATATTTGAGGAGTTCACATTTGATGCTTGGTTTGTGAAATCTAATTATAGAACACACAACCAATTTGAGGTTCGTGCCCTGGTTTGTGTTAGTCTTCCTTGAGGTGGGCACCCACCATGTTTGCAAATCACTCCATGTAGGTTTATAAGTGTCACTGCAACAGGATCCTCAAGCTAAGCAGGACCCCTGGTGGCAGATGGAGGAGAAGGAGGCATCTAATGGGCTGGCTCTGGGCCTCAGCAGCAGGCAGTCACCAGTTCAATTAGCCTCTCCATTCCTTATGGTGTGTCTCCATTTCCATGAAATGGTTCAAAAGTGTTTCCTTCTGATGAGGATGCTGCTCTTCCCATGCCCTGGTTTCTCCTGTCCATCTCTATGAGCACCTCTTCCAGGGTACATCTTCATCTACCTCTGCTCTCTCTGCGGATCTGTTCCTCCTGTCCTCTTGGCAGCATGGTTTCACTATCGAGAGATGTAGGTCCTTCCAATTCAAAAGGAAGGACAGCATTACATTTTGTGTTGAGCCTTTTTGCAGAAGCCGAGAAATCCCCCCACATAACACAACTTTGTTATACAGGGCCACAATTTGGATCCTTTTCAGCATTCCAGGACTGTACTTAAACAAATTTTGAGCCCATGAGAAAGGAGCAGAGGCTACTAAAGGTAGGAAAACTATACTAGTGTCTTTAGCAATTTAAAATGTTCACACTTTCTTATTAGGTGCAGAGAGCAATGAGGTAATTCCTGCCAGAGGCTATGTTACCAGTTTACAATTTCTTCCTTTAAGGCTGGCCAATATTTGGAGAAGACAGCAGTTTTCAAAGTACCAGAGTGGAAAAGAGAAGTGGCATTAGAGTCTTGTGGCGGAGATCCAGCAATCTATGCTGAAGAGAAATTTCTGCTAATTGTCACCCCCCCTACGTATTGCTGAATGGAGGGGTTAGTCAGCTATGAAGGTGGACCAACCAGATTTGCTCTGCCAGTGAACTTGAAGAACCAGCTGGAATTTTTGCTACAACAGAAATTTGCTGAAATATGTTTACAGGATTGGAAGGTAATCTGATTGGAAACTTGCTAGATCCTCAGCTAGCATATGGGAGATTTCATGCAAAAGGAAATCTGAACCACCAACCACCACCACCTGGCTTCATCAGAAAATCCTGCCCCTGTCCCTGCCTAATGACAGTGAAATAGGTAGAGAAAGAAACAGACAGACTAGATTTCCTGAAGATTCAGCTCAGCATCACAAGCCCCTCACCTCAGACAACTGGAAAGGGACTCTGCACCATTTTTATCTGACTGCCAGACTGGATCCTTCTCCCAACCCCACATCCCCCAGTTTGCACAGAATAACTCAGAGCGGGGAGAGGGCAGACACCAGGGACAGAGTCTGTAAAGACTTTATAATCTTCCAAGCGAGAAAAGACTGCTGTGACTAACTTTTCCTTAGACAACCAACTGTGAGCTTTCTACAACCGTGTTCTGTCACCTTCCCTATCAGAGACCTTCCTCCCCCAAGCGCCTCTTCCACATTACATGTGACTCCAGTCTGTAAGAGGATGGGAAGATCGGGGATAGGAGAAGCGCTGAAACCATAATGTTCCAAGGGAGAACTGCTGGAAGGGCTTGTCTACTCTTAAAACACTGCAGTGGCGCAGCGGCAGCATTTCAGTGTAGACCCCCCCCATGCTGACAGGCAGGCTCCTTCTGTCGGCATAGGTACTCCACCTCCCAGACAGGCCGTAACAAGGGTGATGGGAGAGTTTCATTTAGTGCTGTCTACACTGAGGGTTGAGTTGGTTTAACTGCATCACTCAGAGGTGTGGATTTTTCACACCCGAGTGACATAGTTATACCAGCTTAATTCCCTAGTGTAGTGCGACGACAAACCAGGCGAGGACGGGGAGTGCGGCAAAGAAGCGTCCCGAGGCTCCTCGGGGGCCTTTATTATATAGCATGCATACAATAGAACTCAGGCGGTACATCATTTACGATCTTGTTTACTACGTGCCTGATGTCCAGAGGAGAGGGCTCTGTGCTGTTTCACAAGAGGGGAGGAATGCTGATAAGGCCGGCCCGCTGGGTGAGTGATACCGCACGTAAGCAGGACAAGGATTAGGTGAGCCACAGGGGAGATGTTTGGACATATTAACGTGGCTTGCCAGCGTTTCTTCCCAACATCTCCTCCTTTCTTATTTTTTATGAGACCAGGGGCAGCCAGTGAGACACATAGTAATTAGGGATGGGATACACTGCAGCCCACAGCAGCAGATAAGGAGGGCCAGCAGAGCAAGGCTCCCATAGGTGATTAATTGGTGAAGCCATCCCCATCCGGAAGGAGGGAAGCTAACCAGTCCCACCAAGCAGAGAAGGGGTCGGTGTGTAAGCGAATTTGGGGAGTGAGGTTTTTCAAGAGTAAGACCTGATTGTCAATCAAGTGGGAATGGTCGGAGATGTTGAAACAGCACATGCCGCCTACCTTTTCACATCCATAGTGGTGCAGAAATAACAGATAGTCAATAGCTGCTCAGTTTTGCAAGACCCCATGCCAGAGCTCGGTTTGTTCGGAGTTTAACAGGGAGATAGCGACAGAAGTGGCATTCAAGGCTTTCACAGCTGAACAAGCTAATGCATTAAGATTTCTACTATTTCTAATGGCTAATCCAGGTACTCCTACTAAGGAAACGGCTAAGGCAACGGTCTCTGTGGTGGAGAGTAGGGAAGTGTGACTGTCACAGGAGGGGTCCAGCGGGCGTGCGGATCGCTTACGCTTGGACAGAGGGCTCCTTGCTGGGAGAATGAGGGAGAGCCTGCTAAGGCAGCAGGTGAACCCCTCTGAAAGGTTGGCTGGTATGTAATTGAAGGTGAGGCCGGAGCACGTCCAGAACCACCCATTGGGCAGGAAGACGTGCTTCTACAGATGGGAAATATTCAGGTAGGAGGAACAATTAAGGGAAAACGTTGGGGAGAGATAACAATTTTGTTTTTTGCAATTAACCATTCGGGCACATGAAGCATTGAAGCTGGCAACATATGGGGTATCGAGCATGATGGCATGCAGCGGGGGACGCTTGGATTGCGAGCCCCAATTATGATAGGCAGTGTAGCCATGGTTTTTTATGGTGGTGTTTGGTTCCAAACTGTTATAAAACCAGGTGGAATTTTCCACCTCGGAGGCATCGTGGCAGACCGGGACCAGACAGGTACTCAAGATCTGTCCCACTGCCACCTGTTGGGAAAGGCAAAAGTTGGTGCGGTTAAGCATAACAGCGAATTGTTCCCAAACATTAGTAACAAGGGGGGGGGTGTAGACAGGGGGGTGGTTTGGCATGTAGAACATACACTTATCATAAACACACATAACAGGAAACAGGAATTAGCATTGAGGCAGGCAATAAGAGCAACGACAAAATTTTCAGGCGTTTTGTCGAGGTTACGATCATCGAGGGTCTTTTCCGCCTGTCGGGCCAGGGTTTTGACCTGGCCCCACGTCACGGGGGGGTTCGGGCGTCCACGACGTCTCTGTGTGGTCACCGGTGTGGTGGGGTCCTGTGTCAACTGCAGGTTGAAGTTGGGGATCGGGTTCTGCAGGCCCCGGTGCCACGCCATTATCTTTCCACGGCTTTACGTTTTTTGCCGGGACCCACAGAAGACCTGTTGGAAGAAGCACAGCAGCATGTCCGCGCCCCCAGGTTATCAGGGGCACTGGCCCATGCCAGTTAGGGTCCGGAGCCTTTCTGTACAGGACTAGTGGTCGGGGGAGTTTCTGTTCAGTCTGAAAGTGACATTCTGTTGCCGAAAAGTTATTGGGAATATTTAAATGATTAAGGGTAAAGAGGACCTGTTGAAGGGTTAAAAACAAGGCAAGTAAGTTATCATCACAGGTTGGAGATACATAGGAGCCTGGAAGATTTACAACTAGATTGGAGACATACAGGCTATCTGTTATAATGTTTAAAGGCTGTTCTGAAAAACTTCTACACTAAATGGCACACATATTATTAGCAAAATCATGTTTAACTAAAACAGGCTTTATCTTTGTAAGGTTTACAATGAAGGTAATAATGTTATCCAATTTTTTACAACAGTTGCAAGGGTTTAGTTAGTTCACTAGTGGTGCTTGCTTCACCACTGGTTGCTCTGTTACCTTTACATTACCCCCCTGCTTGAAGTAAGCATTGGGCCTGCATTCTGGCCCCCTCCATAGAAACATTTTTTGTTGAGCCCTAACAAACTCATTTTGCATGTGGCTCCAATTCAGAGCTGTTCCAGGCACGCCCAACTCAGGTTTAGCTGGCCACACCCAAGAGGCATTTTCCTTGCTAACAGCTATGGGTGGATTTCCCCCCCCTTTGTCAGGCAGGTAATTTGCATCTACACTCCCACTCGCTAGTTCACTAGTTTCCAAATTCTTAACTGTTACCCCTTTCCAGTCTGGACTAGGTTTTAAAGAGACATCAACCATTTTCACTAGCATCTCATACAGAGGGTTCTGATGTCCTTCCATTGCTAATCTCTGATTCCACATAGCATCAGATGTACCTGAGTCCTTTAAGAGACTACAAGATATGTCCAAAGCATGTAGAGGTGAGAGTTTACCTACCACCCCCTGCATTCTCAAGAGATTAACATCACCTTTGTTCTGCTGAATAGCTTTAGCTGCCCAATCCTTCCTCTGAAATTGAGACACTCTTCCATCACTTACAGAGATAACAACCTGGAGACAGTCCTGTTCCAACATTATTGTCTCCCCCTTACACTGACCACCCCCAGCCACACAGGGCTGTTTAAACCTCCTAATACTTTCCACTCTATTTGGAACCTTTTCCAAGATATCCAAACTGGACCTTTCAAAAACAAGGTCCATCAAATCCATCCACATTGGAAAAACTTTGGCAGTTAGAAACTGAACCACTTTTCCCAACAGGTAAACTGTTGCTTGCTACAGGCGGTGACTTATCCTGAGCTAACTTACTCAATTCATTATCACACTCTCCCCTTGCAGAAAACTGCTTGCAAATGCTATCAGGAGATTTTATTCCTTCAGGAGCATTTTTAGGCAACAATTCACTTTCCACAGAAAAGCCCTTTCCCTCTTCAGCTAGAGGCCACTCCAAAGAAACATTTTCCTGAGCCCTGACAAACTTCTTCTGGGTTTCAATTACATCCATAACCACTTCTGGCACAACTGACAAATCCTCAATCAGAATAGGCTGAGAGGCACACTCTGTCTGCTCTTTAGACAGAAGTTTGGAGACACACTCTCCCTCAGCAGATAAACTGCTATCCTTAACATCTCCTTTGTCCCAGCCCCCATGGCTGTTCCTGGACAAACCTTTGGAGACCGGGGTAGCTTCCTCCAAAGTCCCCTTTTCTCTTTCTTTGCGCGCCGCCCTTACTGCTCCCTCATATTGCGGGGCAGAGGGAGAGGGCGCGTCCGCCCTCTCTTTTACCAGGGGAGTCGGGAGCAGTAACTGCGGGTATGCCGGCGGCGGGGAGGGGATGGGAGCGATGAGTGACAACGCTCTGGAGGGTGCCTCAGGTCCCACTTTCTCCAGAGCTTCTTTTAATATGGAATAGCTCAACTGCCCCCAGTCTACACGTTGTTCCCCTTCTGCAGTCTGGGAATAAGAAACAGGGAAGAACTCGGGGAGCTCACCCTCCCCTTCCTCTGTGAGGGGATCTTGCCCCTGCGCCTGGGCTCGGTGCAAAGCAGCACGTACGCCCCCCTCCTTTACGGGTTGGGGGGTGTCCAGGTGTTCAAGAGGAGCGGAGGGGTCGATGGTGGCGTAAGCCGGGGGAACGGGGGTGGGTGTAAGGGGCGCGACAGGGGACGCTTCCGCCCGCAACTGCCCTATCGCGCTTGCACAGTGCTGCCAAAGAAGGATATGCCGAATATCAGAGCGGGGCTCTTGTAAGAGCCGCGCACCTATTTTTTGCCAATCATTAGGACACAGAGAGCCCCTGTCGGGGTACCAGGGGCATTTGTATTCTATAATGTGCACAAGGTCTTTAATTTGTTTGAGGGAGGCAGCTGCGCACCCGGTCTGTCGGAGAAGTTTAGAAAGCTCTTTCGCGTGAGCTTTCTGGGGCACGGACAAGTCCCCTCCCATACTCACGAGGGAGCGTTCCCGCTGTGGTGCACCAAGGCTTTGCCAGCCGATGAGGCGGGGGGCTGGATCGCACCGTCGAATCACGTCGGGGTCACCAGATGCGACGACAAACCAGGCGAGGACGGGGAGTGCGGCAAAGAAGCGTCCCGAGGCTCCTCGGGGTCCTTTATTATATAGCATGCATACAATAGAACTCAGGCGGTACATCATTTACGATCTTGTATACTACGTGCCTGATGTCCAGAGGAGAGGGCTCTGTGCTGTTTCACAAGAGGGGAGGAATGCTGATAAGGCCGGCCTGCTGGGTGAGTGATACTGCACGTAAGCAGGACAAGGATTAGGTGAGCCACAGGGGAGATGTTTGGACATGTTAACGTGGCTTGCCAGCGTTTATTCCCAACAGTGTAGGCCAAACCTGACTAACTTTTCCTTAGACAACCAACTCAGTTCTCTACAGCTTTGTTCCCTTCCCCAGTCAGGACCTTCCCTGCTGGTCCACACAGCCCCAGGACCCTCACTGCCTGAATGCTGGCTGGGAAAAGCATAGACACAGGAGCACACTGATTTTTCCTCTATAAAGTGTTTGAAAAAAATATCTTTAGAAACCAAATGCATGATTGTGGTTTATCAAAAATCAGTAAAATCATTGCTTTATAGCTCTGTCTTGATTGAGGACCATTTCAGCTGTGGCAAAGCTGGATGAAGGAAGAAAAGTTGGAAGACTTTGATAAGATGGGGCGTTACAATACCATGGATGCAGCATTGCAATGACACCAAGCAATACATGGCATACTATCCAGGAAGGAAATGTCAGTGCACAGTACTTGCCATTTATCTTAAAATCAGGAATTTAGCATCCAAGCAAAAGGGGATATTTGTGGGAAGGGTGGGGGACCATTATAACTTACCAGCCTCAGGTTCTGGTTCCTGCTGTGGCTCGGAGTCCTCCTCAGGTTTGTCATGGGGACTTCTTCAATCTGCTTCTCTAGGCCAGGGTCAGAATCACATACCCCTCGTCCTCCAAGTCTTCTGGGGCATTCTCCATGGTCCTTGCTGCCTGCTTGCCCTGGCCTTCATCTGTGTCCTGTCAGACAACGAGGCATGCAGGGTTAAAGAGGGGGTCATGAGCTATTTCTACCTCAGTACTGCCTTTGACAGCACTGTTACCAGATTTGCCCGTCACTTTGGGGTATGCTTATTTATTAGGGTTACCTTCCTGGAAGAGGGGGTGTGATTCTATTAATGTGCTGCTTGTGTTACTTGTGTGTTCGTAGGGTTACAAGTCCCCTCCCAATGGAGCTATCCTGCAGGACCTAAGGGTTTCAGATTCAAATAAACCCCCCTCAGATACACACAACCATTCCAGATTAACTGAGTGCGTCTGAGCAGACCCGGCTATCAGCACTGAACTCAGCAGGCTGGGTGACACAGCACTGTCAGCTGTCACCCTCATGTGCCCGTTGCACCGCACCAGAATGGAGCACACTTATGAGCAGGCTGGGTCCAAACAGCACTTTTCAGCTGTTCCCCTTATGTGCCCCCTGGACTCAATCAGGCTGGGTCAAACAGCACTTTCAGCTGTCACCCTTATGCACCCCTGGACTCCGTAGGCTAGGCAGAGCAGCACTTTTCAGCTAACCCCTTTATATGCCTCTTTGCAACACAATTGTTCTAGCAGTAACCCCCTTGATAAGCAAACCCCATAGGATTTTGGGCATTCCAGGGATCTTTGGCTTAGGTAAAAGAAGCGTTGCTGCAGAGCAAGGTAGGGAAGCCAAGAACACAAAGGAGTAAATGCATTTAGAGAGAGAGAAACTGGCAACCAGCTTGATTACAATAGTTAGTTTATTGCCAGGTGTATAAAACTTATGATACTAATAGTGATGCCATACAAGGAGAGGAAAACAATCTAATACTTACAATACAACAAAATTACAGTAGGCGTATTGGAGAAGGCTAGCCCAGGTTTGATTACAAAAGAAGAAAGTTATACCTGGATTAAAGAGAGAGAGAGACAGAGAATTGGGAAAGATGTGTGTGTGTGTGTGGAGGGGGGATCTCACCACTCCTTGCAGCTCAGAAATTCCCAGGAGACAGGCTGTTCAGCTGAGGGTCAGGAACACTTGAGGGAGAGGCAAAACCCAGAACAGGATCAGTCAGGAAAGCATTTGGGTCCAGGCATCAGAAGAGGAGAGCAAGAGAGATTTGAACTTGGGTAGGGGTATTTTGTAGAACCAGGATTGTTTGTGGGTAAACAATGTCTCAATGAAGTACCCCAGGGTGGTTTTCTCTATGCTGGACAATAGGAGCTGATCACTCCCAGCTATGGTCAATGTTCCTTGGGGGAGCTCACAATGCAACCAGGCAGATTCAATGTTTTGCATATCAATACTAGAATGGTCTGATAACTGCGGAGCTGGATGGGCGTAGGTGTGAGTTCATTTACATCAAGAGCAGAGATCTCCCATAATGCAGTGCATCCCTGCCTTGCCAATCTCAGAATTCAGTGCGATTCCTGCTTTGGAGCTTGGTTCTCCATTCTTCATGCTAATTCTTGTTCCATCTTCAATGTAAATGAGGCTCCAGTTCTCCATTCCATGTGTTAATTGAGATGCCTCTTTTTACATCTTCTGTGTAGATGGGGCATGGGGAGTTGTCTTAATCCTATCACCCTTGTTGAGAGGGTTTTAGGTGTGTCTCCCACAGCCTTTTCATAGCTTTTGTTTCTGGTTCAAGCAGAGGCTGGGGGGGATTCAGGTGAGCCAGAGAGAGTAGGGGTTTTTCACCCTGGTTCCCCAAGAACACAGAGCTGCCAGGTAACAGCACCCAGCCAAGCTCCTTATAGAAGGGGCATGTACAACAAGACTGACTGTTGGAGTCTTTGACCTTTCTGTAGAGGAGCTTCAGATGCTTCATGCATTCACGGCACTGGGACAGAGTCTGCTGCATTTCCTCCAGCTCTGTGAAATTTCCCGGTGCAGGTGAATGTTCTTGCTGTTCTGGCCAAATTCATGGAAGACAGCGTACTCTCTCCACGCATTGATCAGCATCTGGGTTTGTTCAAAGCTGGATCCATTGTCCCCTGTAAGGAGTGCAGCAGAAAGCTGTTCTGCTGTGGTCAGGGATGCATGCTCCTACCGGTGAAAAGGGCAACAAGGACCCAGATTGTGTAAAGGTCAGGAAGGAAAGAGTCCAGTGCATTGGGAAAATGGAGGTGGAGGGCTATTGAAACTTGAGACCAGCTACAACTTCTTGCCTCTATTCATATTGTAAACTGGCAGAGATACAGGGCCTTGCCACAGCTGGGTTCATTTACCCACACCACCTGAGATGTGCTAGCTTACTCGCACTCTACTTGCCTTGAGACATGTGTTTCAGGGATTTATCCATGGGCACAGGGCAGTTATGGCATAAGCCCACCCATGGACAGTGTACAGTTGCTAGTGTACATATACCCTAAGGGTATGTCTACACTGTAATTAAAATCCTGTGGCTGGCCCATGTCAGCTGACTCAGGCTCACAGGGCTCTGCTGAATGGTGCAGAAGGGAAAGGCCATAAGCCTGCCACCCCTACCCTGCCACCTTCAGACAGCTGGTGTCCATGGGGGCATTGGCAGGGAGCAGAGCCTGCACCAAGGAGATTTTGAAAGTTACATCAGTTTATACAAGCCAAAAGTCTGACCCATTTTTCTTATACTTTCTTATTTTAGACACCTGAATAATCCACTGTTTTATTAATAATTGTTGTGATGCTGGCTGGATTAGGGGGACCATTTATTTAACATCAATATGTCAAAATCATAATAATTGATATGAAATATGCCATGTCAGATCCTGTTAGAAAGGCTATAATTTGCTAAGTAAGATGATGGTGTTTATGTTCATGTGTTATATGTGTGTTGGAAGTTATGGATATGTTTGATATGTCTGTATTTCAACTTGTGCTGTGTTTCTGGGCGACACCCTAGACAGGACGGCTGCAGCACTAGCCTGCTTAATAGCCTTTTAAGGAAACTCACAGATACAACGGTCCCGGGGAGAGAAGCTGGGGCTACACCTGATGAGTGACCAAGAATTACTCATGTGGCCATGGACTCCATCTTATTTGTGGAAATTTCCACAAGCAGCATGGGAAAAGCCAAGGGGCATAAAAGGCAGCTGCACCACATTCATTTTGTCTTCAGTCTTCACCCACCTCTGGATCAACTCATCCACAACTGAAGTTGTGAAACAAAGGACTGAGACCCATCCAGGTACTGGATGTACACCAGAGGAACTGTACAAGCCTGCAAACACCACAATTCTACTAGAAACCTGATACATATGGACTTTCAAATCAATTGTATGTGTCTGCTTGATTGCTTTTGTAGTTTGTTTCTTTCCTTTTATAATAAACCTTTAGTTTTTAGTTACTAAAGGATTGGCTGGCAATGTGGTATCTTGGGTAAGATCAAAACTTACACTGACCTGGTGATGTGGCTGATGTGGGGTCAGGAGAACCTTTTTCGTAAACAGCATAGAGGTTTAAGTAACTTATCTCTTTATGGGACCTACTGGCTGACTGGGACCCAGAGAGTAAAGAGGGCTATGTAAATTTTTGTCTTAGCTTCTTGATAACCAGTGTGGGGAATCAAAAGCATTGTTTGTGACTGGTTGGGAAGTCTGACTTTAGTGTCACCCACCAGTGTTGGGAGAGTCTGTTCTCCTTTTGCAGCCTGCCCTGACGTTGGCATTTTCAGGTGGCTACCTTAGCACAGACGGGTCACAATTGTTATATTTCATTTATTATTTGCTTCTGTTGCAGTCTTGAGCAACAAATTGACCTGAGTATATCTAATACCTGTAGGAACTGATAACTGTATTACTAGGCCATACAGCACAATACATGGGAAAAAATCACTAAGAGTATCTACTGTGAAGGAAGTGTGAGAGACATATTTGGAGAGAAATTGGGGTCCCTCTGTTGAAACTGATGACTGGACCATAGTATCTGCTCTAACGAAAATAATCACGTTTTAAATTTTACATCAGTATATATTATTGCATGGCTTATCTTATTGCATATAAATGAAACCAAAGCACATATAAACAGATGCATTGGGGGATGTCATATAATAAATACAAATACTGGATTTATAATTGGATGCATAACTGCAAAATATTGGAAGGTCATACAGCAGAAAATGAACCATTGGCACCACAAGTAATGCTTCTCGGAATTACGCTGGAGGATTGAGCTAGCTCTTCTCAATTGACAAATCTGATCCATTTTCTAATCCCTTGTCCAAAGACTGGCATAACAGGACTATGGAAATCCCCAATCCACTGCTGCTCTAAGATTATCAATGACATGTCAACTGTAATATAAATTTAAAATCAAAACTGATGAACGGAAACAGTATTTAAAAACTATTGGGTAAAAATATTCTTAGAACAGAAATGTTTGCATTACGGGGGGTGTGTGTGGGGGTGTGTGTTTGTGTAACAACTTTAACATGGTATAAAAAAGAAAACCATGCTTCCCTATCATACTTACAAGCTGCGTGTATTTCTGTTTTTTAATTGCTGCCCAAATCCTTGTGTGATTGTGATTTTTATTTGTGAACATACCATTTTAAAAAGTTGTGCTATTACCTTCCATAGTACAAATGCATGTTCATTTCACCAATAGCACATATATATTATTTGTAATAATATAAGAATGTTTGTGTTTTGTGTGAATAAAGCCCTTATAAATTTTTCAGTCCTCTTTTTCATTGCAGCTAGTATTTAAGGGTAAGTAATATTTGATGTTTGCTGTAATGTAACCAAAGCTGTATCTCACAATGGTGACATATGGCACAAATGATAGACTGTCTTGCTTCCTGCATTAGTCAAATATTCAGTTGCATGACAAGATGTGGGTAGTGAAGCCTGAGCTATAGATTATATTGATTCCCTAAAAACCCCAGTTATCACTTTGATGACTGGCAGGTTCTTGTCCAAAGATCAGGCCCAATATTATTCAAATGATTATATATTTGGGAACCCCACCTCAATGTGCACAGTTACAACACTCACACTATAGGAACTCTTCTATAATTACAAATAGTCAATCAATACTTTTAGCTCAGTCACAAACACCCTAACTCAGTAAGGTAGATAGAGATACTATCGTGTGTACATCTGCACATCCATATACACACCGACCCTTGAAGAACAACCTGAAATGTCAGCCATCATCTTTCTCATCACTACCACCTTCATCTTCATCACCAGTGGCCATCACTCTAGCACCTCCCTAGGACTACATTTCTTTGTCCTACTGCCCCAGGGTTGGGATGCAACTTTTATAATAGGATACACTGACACCACTCTATTTGATGCATATTCAGTGGAGGGTTTTTCCCTTTTCCTTATTTGTATTTTCTCATCTTACTAATGTTGGCGAGTTCTTCTCCTATAGGTTAGTATATCAATTATCTCAACTTATTATCATACACGTTAATTCGTTATCATGAATGGCCCTTTAGTGATTAGGTATCTGCAGATGTAGCTTATGTACCTGTTACGTATGCCAATTCATTGCCATGACATTCTTGTATTTGGATCATGTACCTGTGGTTAGAAATTCTCCCTAAACATTCTATTTTCAGGTCCCCAAAACTTGGGGTTTTCTGTTGAGCCATTTATCTGTTTAAAATTTATCTGTACAACATTCATAGGCCTCAAGCCTTATGCCAACTTGCTGAAGCTAATGTCTTACACGATATGGCCTGTTCGTACCTTGCATTACTGCTGAATGTAACGAAAAACAGTGAATATAATAAAGGCAAGCTAGCTATAAGCTACAGTAGTATTGTTTTAGGAACAAAGGGCCCAAAGACTTAAAGCTGTTAACGTGACCCTGTAACTGTCCAACATTAGACAGTTTTAAACAAGGTTCAGGGTTTGGTATACAAGATCTCAGTCTGCTCAGTACCATGGCAAAAACACCATTAAAAATCTTTTAAACCTTTTAGTAAAGGAAGAAAAAACAGTAAAAGCATTTGAAATGTAAAATGTTAAGTAAGGCTTTCATTTGAACAATATCCCTTGTTTCCCTTAGCTATAGAAGGAAAAAACGGCACTGTTTGGCAGCCTTTTAGATGATAATATCTGTCCTTTTGGGAAAGAGAGAAAAAGTTAGTTGAGAGAGCCTAGAACTTCTTTGGTTGCTGTTGTTGTTAAAGTCCGATCCAGTTTCCTAGAAGCCAAAACAAGACAACCGCTCCCAGGAGGAGAAAACAAAGAACAGCAAAGATTAAAAATGCAGCTTCTGTCTCTAGTGTTGACTTTCACTTGCAACCTTACCGCTGGGAAAAAATAAACTGAGGCTTGACAAACTTGTACCAGTGTCGGGCTGGTTGGGGCATTGCTTCTAATTGCCTCTGTCACAGGCTTACAGCAGTGTTGCGAAATATGCAATACTGGCCAGGTAAGCAAGACTATTATTAGACAGAAGGTGAAAGGAAAGAAAGTGGGAAAGAAAAAAATACATTTTGGTGGGTGGGGGATGGAGTTTGAAACAGTCTCACATCCTCGGTGGTGGCTGGGATTTAGCGGGAACCAGTGGAGATAGTATGTCTCCTGCACTCTAAACCCCCACTTTTCAACCCATCCAGGACACCTCGGGCTATGATCTCGTTCTGCTCCCCAACCCCCAATGACTCTGTATCCACCAATAGCCCGTACCCCCACCTGGATGCCTCTTGCTCTTGTGTTGTAAATCCTGTATTGTTCTTTTGAAACATTAGCTTCCAATAAAACCTTTTCATCTGGGTTCCTCTCTCTCTGGCCTGGTGTGGTCAAGATATCTCTTAGGATCAGAACAATGAAGGCCTAACTGTGTTACAATAGATCCCAGGGTCCCAAGAGATGGTAGGGGTGGCCATGATGGTAAAGCTTGCTGTAGCAGTTGTTGGTAAACAGCTGCTGCTTCTTCTTGATTTTGCCCCCAAAGAATTTTCTTTTAAGACCCAAAGAGGGAGTGATGGGTGGAATAATGCATCCTCTCATTATTTCGTTTATCAGTTCTGTCTAATTTTCAACGCACTAATTTTGATTAATTGATTTCAGGTCCCACACTTCTCTTGTTTACCAGGCGAGATCTTAACACAGTCCTTGAGTTATATCCGTTGGCCTTTTGGGGGGGGGGAAGGTGTTTTTGACTAATTCAGTTTTTCTTTCCCTTTTTCACCTTTCCCCTTCAACATTTGTTATTGTAGGTTATTGTAATATTTTATGAACTTTCACTCACTTTTTAGAGTTGAGCTCACAATTAGGGATAAGTTTATAGGCCCAATTATTACAACAGTAGCTAATTTTCTATTCTTATCAATTTGTCATCCTAATATGGCAATACAGTTGACTTAAAACTGAATAAGAGGCTGAAGACATTCAAACATATGTCTCTCCTCCCCTGACATATTTTGCATGATATTCAAAGATCAGGTGAAACAAACGATTATAGTAAACCCCAGGTAGTATATTTCACATTCTTCCTAGAGGAAGATCAAAGAGGCTTAGTTCAACATACTGCATGGGAATTAGAATGCTTTGATATATTCAGTCTTCCAGTTCAAATGGAGAAAAACATCATTCCCAAACAGGGATAGAATTTGGACTTAAATATTTTGAGATAGGGGAGAATAAATAATCCCGGTTAGATATATCTACAAAAATAAGTGAATTGTTTAAAACAGTCAGAGTGATGTAAATGGGGTTATACTTTCAATTATAGATGTCTAAATTGCATGCATAAAACATACATTTATGCACAAATCAGATAATGGCACACGAAATTAGCATTTTACCCATATAGCAAACACATACAATTACCCATTTGTATGTGCTGGTGCAGGGATTGTACATTCATTAAAGCTTTGACCTAGAAAGGCATCATTATTAGAGAAGCAACATTCCCTGCTAAGGAAGGACTGAATCTGTTTTTTCTATCCACAAGTAGGTAGGTAATCTGACTAATTAATTGCAGGTTTCCTCTTTAGTAACCAAAGAAATGATGTAGAAAAGGCTGCCCTGGGTTGAGCTAAGTGCTGTCTCATTAGCATTCAGCACAGCTGCTTGCTCATGAACAAAACAGAAAAGACAGGACATAAGATGAGAAAAGTACAGTGAAAAGAAACATCTTATTTATAATTGTGCCTTGATGAAGGACAGTGACAAAGAGAGGGATTGCATCCATTCATGACATATGTATGGCCGCATTCGGAGGACGTATTGTGCTCTTAATACATGTTCCATATGCCAATTGATATTTTTAAAAGCCTGCTCAGAGCACATTTAAACACCATTCACAGCATGCTCTGTATGCACAACCAGTACTGCCATCCTTTACATATTATGTTGACATTAACGATAAAATGTTTACATATCATCCTGTGTATTTTCTCTTGTTAATGAATTCATCATCCATTTTAAGATGTACAGTGGCTATGTTTCAGCTTGTATTTCCTAGCTATTCAGTAGTCAAAGTGTTACATGCTAGCATTAATAACTCTTGCTTGTAATAGGTTCAGTGCTTGGGGCAAGCTATATCCTTATGCTCTATATAACCCTAAATAACTATTAGTTACTTCTCATTCCTTGATAAACGAATGGCAGGGTGAATTGAAATTAGTAGAGTATAAGTGGTTTGGGATTTGTTAGCTCTTGTGCATAAATTATTAGTACTCATATTTTAGCAGCACCCACATTATGTCCATACACAAACACTCTGTCCTGAAGAGACCTTTTCCCTTTCACATTCTCCCAAAGACTCTTGGTCTTGGTCTTCTGACTGTTTGATCAGTGGAGGATGGAACATTCTTGCTGGATTATTAATTATCTCAAATAGGCCTCTACGGTTTGTTTGCATCGCTGTACTGCATCGTTTTAATTATTTTATGTAATCCTTTTCAAGAATAAGAACATGAAACAATATGGGAAATACACCAAGGAATATAAAAGTGCAGCTACAGTGTGTGTGAATGCAGCAAACAGAAAGGAAAGTGGAAGAATGCAAACAAACCTAATTTTGGACAGCTTCTGCATGCATGTGGAAGACACAAGTAGCTTCCTCCCATGTAAGGTTGTCCAAAATTATAATGAACATGCTCCCTTAAATCCAAGAAGTACTTCTAATTGTCAAGATGGGGCCATGGTCCTGCCCTTCCTTCTATCCATCCCAGCACAGCTGGCCAACCATAAGGAGATATGTACACTGCATCCCTTTAAGAAATACAGCAATGGGCAATTTTGGATGTGGCATTAGAATGTCCCTGATTCCTGCTGTCTGTATTGTAAGTACGACAATGAGCTTTTTAGCTCTTTGCAAGATGTGAGTTGTTTAACAGGCTGTTATTAGTAATTGTATCATTTCTTTCTCAGATTGCAGTCAGCAGTTACACTAACCAATTCTTCAGGGATTCTTTCTGTGATAAATAATGCCTCAATACCTCAGAGCAGCATGTTCCTTTAACTCATGCTTGGTCAATGAACTAGAAGAACTTTTAACTCCTATAAGAATGGAATTCAGAGTAGTCACCATGATGTTTTATGGGTATTATAATATGAAACTTTTTAATGTATTTCATGTCACACATACAGTATTGATTCATTTTGACAGCACTAGTATCCTCCATCATTTTCTTTCATTGTTCATAATTAAGATAGGGATTTGAAGCTCCCAAAGTGAATCAAAAGGATACTGTATTGTGGTTCATATAACACATTACAAACTTTCTTTCATCATGAAATATGGCCATCAATCCGTGTTACAAAATTAATATAAAGAATTTTAAATCAGTCAGTTACTACCATTAAACTCATATAAATCTTCATTTTGAGTGTCCATTGCCTGAAAAAATTGAATAATGCAATTTTTGTGATATTCATGACTCCGGAATCAGTAAAGCTCAGAATACTAGAGAGAAATGAAATATGTACCCAATAAACTTTATTTATACTCTGTGTGCCCTCTGTAAATATCTCAGTTCCCAAGCAGCCTCTAATAACATCGGAGTTCAATTCACTGTGGTTCTACTGTGTATATATGAGATAATTAAAGAAATTACTGTGTACCACTTTTTTAAACCACAAATGGTTTCACTATATTTAAATAACACCTTGATTTGTATAGTAGAAATATTGATATTTATTTGAATAAAATGTAGATGTAGAAACTGTCAGGGGACACAGTGCATGTGGACACAGTATTGTAGCCATGCTGGTCCCAGGATATTAGAAGGACTAGGTAGGTGAGATAACATCTTTTATTGGACCAACTTCTGTTTAGGAAACAGACAAGCTTTCAAGCTTACACAGAGTTGTTCTTCAGGTCTGGGAAACTTACTCAGTGTCAGCTAAATACCTAGTGTGCACACATACACAAAGAAAAAGACATTTCTTGTTTAAAAAAAGAAATCTATTCTTGAGTCCTGACTCAACAGTACAACCTAGTATTTAGAAATATATTTTAAATGTATTTATAAATCAATTTTGTATGTTTATTTGCTTTCCCTCCACCCCCACCCCATTTCCTCATGTCTCCAGCCTTTCTTTTTCTGCCTTTCCAAGACACAGGGCTTATCTGCACAGGGAAATTGACTAGCAGAACTATAGGGACAGAAGCTATATTTAAAAATGTCACTTCCCAGATCTGAAGAAGAGCTCTGGGTAGGCTCCAAAGCTTGTCTCTCCCCAACAGAAGCTAGTCCAGTGAAAGATATTATCTTCCCCACTTTGTCTCTCTCTCTTGGGTCCCAACACAGCTACAACTACACTGCATACTTTTATTCCAAAAATGCCTGTCCACAGGGTCTGTTCTGTTGGTCAATTTCTCAATGCAAACACCCCCACCCATTCCCACATCATCATTTCAGTTTTACTGTGTCGGGAGGCAGGAGCATGCTCTTCAACTGAGCCCAGACTGCTGCTCTCCCCACCCAAGCCAAACCAAGCACACTGCAATCTCCGGTCACTCAACCCGAGGCAAAGCTTTTTCTAGACTAGGAAAGGAGATGGTTTGTTTAAATGGACTTAGCTACCTCGGGCTAGGGAGGGCTTGTCTACACGGGAGAGGTCATTCAGATTAAGCTGGAGGGCTGTGAATTTAGCTATCCCTGAATTATTCCAGTTTATTCCACCCTGGAGCTGGGACCGCTTCCTCTCCCCCCGCGTGCCACCATCCCACCGCTCCTGGGGAAGGTTTTGCCAACGGGCCCCAGCCTGCGGGTGCCGCGGCAGGCCTGGGCTGCGGGCGAGCCGGGCGGGAGCCGAGCCCCGCGGGCCCACCACCCCGGGAGGGCGCGGGCCGGGTCCGGCCGCTCGGAGCCGGGAGCCGCTTTCTTGGCGCGCCACCTCGGAGTCTCCAGGGGGCGCTGTGGGGAGGCGAGCGGGGCCCCGCGCGCGGCCCGTCGTCGTCGCCGCTCGGCGGCAGGGCTGACGTGTGGCTGCGGCCGGGCCGGGCGCGATGGCGGCCGCCTGGGAGGAGATCCGGAGGCTGGCCGCCGACTTCCAGCGGGCGCAGTTCACCGAGGCGGCGCAGAGGTGAGGAGACCGGGCGCCCCCGTCTCTCGCCGCGCCGCGGGCCCTCGCGGCCGCCGGCGGGGACTCGGCCGCGGAACCCCCCGAGCCCGAGGGCTGGGGGCGGCGCCCGGCGCTAGGGTGCCCGGCTCGCAGGGGGCGCCGTGCCCGGCCAGGGCCGGGTGTCGGGGCTGGCCCTACAGCCCTGCCTGGCCCGCGCGTCGGCGGCTGCGCCGCGCTGCCCGGGCTCTGCCTGCGGGGCGGGGGCGGTGAAGGGCCAAGCACACGACCCTGGGCCGGGTGTAACAAGGTTACTGCGCAGCACGCGCTCTGCCTTCCTGGGCCCGCTCCCCTAGAGACGGAACACAGGTGCACGGCGCTGTACAGTTCTCCGGGGATTGGGCCTGGCATAAACGATGCTAAGCCCGCAGGATCAGTCGGTTTGGCCGGTTGGTGGTTTGGGTCTCGCCCACCCCAGGGGAGAAAAGCCCCCTTGTGAAATAGGGAAGTTGTGATTGTAAAAGTACAGGAATGTTTCAGCTAGGAGTTGATGCCGGTTTCAAATTGACAGCACCCCCCTAAATGCCAGTCCCCTGTTGGTCCACATCGGAGGATCAGCTGCAAGTTTAATCGTATGGTAGTGTTTCCTCTTCCTTTGTGTTGACAAACAATTACAATGTATACAGGGGGAACCTCATTACTTAGTTGTTTTAACTAATTTAAAAACCTGTTTCCAAAGTAACCAACTACAATCATAGGGCTTGATCATGCACAACTGACAAAGAGTTTAACTGTGTCGATGTGAGTGGTCTCATTGAAACATTGACTATTCAGGAGAGCAAGGAAATTGACTTCAGTGATACAACTCACATTAATAAAGTTAATCTTTGCACAAGTGTTTGCAGGTACTGTGTTTTTAAAGTGAAAAGAGAACTCGTGTTGTATAAAATTGGCATACTAAAAGTTGTTTGCAGAGAACAGCAAAATAATCTTTGAGATTTTAAAATAGGGAAAGCTTCAGTTATTTATCTCAAAATTAGCAAATTCTCATTTAAAATGACTTGATTACTCTTTATAATGTCCACAGACTGTCAGAACGTAACTGCATTGAGATTGTTGCTAAACTGATTGCTGAAAAGCAACTGGAGGTAGTGCATACACTTGATGGAAAAGAGTATATCACTCCAGCACAGATTAGCAGAGAGATACAAGATGAGCTTCATGTTTGTGGTGGTAAGAGTTACATTTGTTTTTCTTCACTACAGTTAGATTTAAAAGCAAGATTATAGAAAACAATTTGGGGATTCTAAGATTGCTTTTGTCCTTCAGTAAACTTAATATGATTTAAATGTGCATTTCCCTGTTGCTTCAGGAAGGATACTCTACTCTTGTCTCCCTTGCAAGCTCTGGCCACTGACTGGTTGTGAACCAAAACTGTCAATTACCTTATTTTATAGTATCAAGAATATAGGGCAATAGTCTTACAATGCACACAAAGAAATCTTTTGGCGCCCTTAATATATTGCATCAAAAATGTGTGCTTTCATATTTTATGGGAATTCATATTGTTCATATCTTGTATGTATAATAAATAAAAATACAGTGATTTTATAAATCTAATAAATGTAGTGCTCTGTTTAATAATTGCTAATGACTTCATTGCTGTCAGATTAAAAGTGTGATTTAGACTGAAAATTTTCATCGTACTTTTTGTATGTGCTTAAGGCCCGATCCTGTAGTACAAAATAAGTGTGTGTATGTGTATATGGTGTTTATTTTTTAAACTGAGCAGTATTACCTTACAGTCAGAAATTATCTAAACATTACTGGTATATTTAGATAGTTTCAAAGGCAAGTGAAAGTAGGTTGTTGAATCAAGCGGATCACTCAACCAACCAACGATTTTTCTCTGGGGAAGCTTAAGTGATGTGCAAATATAATCAGAAAAGTGAGTCTAAAACATTTCATGATAGGGTTTGACATCTCAGGCAAGTACATTCACTTCACATGTAAATTATTTTTTGAAAGGCATGTATTTGTTAGAAATTTTGCAATGATATAACTATCAGTTTAAAACCAATGTAATTACACCAGTGAAAATCTCTAATATAGATGCATTACAACCATATAAGTTGTAATTTAAGCCAATTTAAGAACATCTACATTGAAGGCTTGCACTGATGTAACTAGATTTGATGTCACATTGATTTAGTTTCATCAGTGCAAATTTTCTAAAACAGATGAGGCCTAAAAACCAAGCCTGAAACCTTGATTCAGAATCTGAAAATCAGATTTGTTTCTGTCTCTTGCAACATTGCTAGCAATAAAAATGTCTCAGTCAGAATTTAGGTGTCAATTTTGTAGAAATGTAGAAAGTAGAATATTATCCAGCATGTTCTTCCATGTCTCTATGATATTACAAAGTGAACAGTAGTAAAAACTTTGCTGTATTAGGTATGATTCAGACTCACAGGGAGCACATATAGCTTAAACTAACCATTTGTTTATCACATCAGGCTATGTGTAGGGTACAGATTTCTGTCAGTATAATTCTGTCAGTCAGGGGTTAAACATGATCCCAGACTAACAGCTGTGTCAGCAGAAGCCGTTAACTCAGACACCGTTATACCAGTAAAACTACACTTTTCACCAGTATAGCTTGTTTGATCTGTGGGGAGTGGTTTTACTATTCTAATTCAAAGGTCTGCTTTCCCAGTATAGTTGTGTCCACACTAGTGCTCTTTGCTGGTATAGTATACTGGGAAAGCATTCCTATTGTAGACGTGGTCTAAATTAGAATGTAGAGAAAGCATGTGGTACATCTAGTTAATCTAATTAAAGTCTTTCTCTTGTGTAAGACGTTCATATCATCATATGGTTTGGAAAATAATTTCATTCACTTGCTGCATAAATGCACAGTAGCTGATTTTTTCCCTAGGATATACCTTAATGTGTGCTGCATCAGTATGTCAGCTTGGCAAAAATTCAAAGCTGTTACCATTTGACAGCAGTTCTCTGAATAGGGTTTGTGGTATCAATTCCATCCTAGTAGACTGGTGTTCTTCGTCGAGCGGCGTACCTATGGGTGCCCCACCGTAGGTGCATTTGCACCCCCGACACCTTTGAGATTTCTTATAGCAGTGTCCATTTGGCTGTGCATATATGTTACTCAGCCTCGTGCCCCATCCCATTGCTATATGACACTGTGTAGGCTAATGGTTCTCAGTTTCTTCTCAACTGCCTTGGTGTGAGATGAAGCCTTAGCTAGTTGTCCAAGTTGAGTTTTGACTCAACTGTGTTCTTTTAGCTTTTGTACTTAGTGTATTATAGTAGTTAATTAGTTATATAATATATATAAAACCTTTTATTTTGTTTTTTCTTTTGGTATTTAAAAAAAAAACCACTAATACAACTAACTACTATACGTATAGCTTTTACATCGTTCCCTGGTCCCTGGGGAATGTTTTGGCCTTTCCAAAGGTATGCCTGGTTCTCCTGGATTCAGCCATTGCCTGTCACGCCTGGAAGCAATCCCAGTGAGTGATGGACACTGCTGTTGCATCTGTTGCTTTGGGAAATCTCATATTTCCCAATAGTGCAACTTCTGTCTGGCATTAAAATCTGAAGCCAGAAAGAACAGGTAGATAAAAATTCGACTCCTTATGATGGAGCGCTCGTTGCTTCTGACCTCTGTCCCAGGCTAGGAGCTCTCCTCCCTATCCCCGTACACTAGTGTCTGAGTAAGTCGGCTGCCTCTTCTGTCTCTGGGCCGCAATCCTTGAGGGCATCTAATAGGAAGACCCAATATTCCTCTCATAAGTTTTCCTATGACTGCCTCAAGTTCTCCAGGTGGGGAGTCTACCTCAAAGAAGTCTAAGCTCTTCTGACCTCAAAGAAGTCTAAGCTCCATCTGATCCCATCAGACTCCCAACATGGTACCCCCGAGGCGGCTGATTTCTTGAGTACCTAGAGCTCCACTAAGCAAAGAAACCCTAATATATCAGGCTCCGAGAGACCATCGGTACCAACAAGAGACCACAGCGGCAAGAAGAGTTCTAAGTTGGTACTGGAAAAAAACAGTTGGGTTCTGCCCAGATTCCCTCTAGAGCATTTGATATGATACCATCACTACCATTACTTCAGTTCAAGCCTTGGACATGATATCAACAATGCTGTTGGTACTGCAAGAATTCTGGTTTCCCCAAGGCCTCACAGTGTCCAAGACTCCTGATTCACCATTGCTCAGCTCTGATCTCTTTCATCACTGAACTTCCAGATCTCTGGACACTGATCTGGGACTAATGGTGGTATCTCAAGCTCCTTCTGCTGTCCCACCATTACTAAGTGACATAGAGGAGAAGGATTCTGATGAAGATTTTGCCTCAGCCTCTCAAGTATCTGTGCAAGGCACTCCACTGTGCCCAGTGAGGGTTCTTTTCCTGAGGACCCTGTCATTCATGACAGGTGCACAGCTACCATCCTGCTGGGGTGAGCACCTGTGGATTCCAACACCCATGCCATCTGTGCCACCCCATAGGCCATACTGGAGCCTCAGGGTGGCTTATTGCCACCAATTCTCTAGGGCCTCAAGTTTTGCCCTTCACAGAGATTGACAACACTCCTCACCCTCCCTTTCCTAGAGACCTAGGCCTCCAGAAGAGACCTTTGAGGAACAGGAGGCAGGGCTAAGGAGGAGGTTTCTTCAGCCATGATAATCTTTTTTCAACCCAGGATGAACTGTCATACCACCTCTTCCATCTCTGGTTTAGTATTTTATGTAGTTTCAGGATCTCATTAAGAGCATTGTGGATTCTTTACAGATCCCTTTCAAAGACATTGAAGAACCACATCATAAATTGCTCAACATTCTCCTCTTCTGCTCACATTACCCTGCCAGTCAACGAGGCAGTCCTGGATTCTGCAAAGATTATCTGGCATACTCCAGGCACAATTTCTCCCATGTGCAAGGGAGCAGGCAAAACATTATGTTCCCTCTAAGGAGTCAGAATTTTTATTTTTCTCACCCATCTCCTAATTTCTTGGTGGTTGAGGTGGTTAACAAATGTGAAAAGCAGAACTACACTAAATCTTTGATGATAAATCATAAGCGTCCTTTGTAGAAAGTCTTATCCTTCAGTTACTTTACAGTTTAGCTGTCTGGCCTTTACATACCCAAATTATACTGAGCCAGTCTCCTTTATTGACCATCTGCTGACAGAACACAGAGTGCAGTTCCAGGCAATTATTGCAGAGGGCCAACTTCTCACCAGGATATCTCTGCAAGTTTTTAATATGCTGCCACTACTGCATATTAGTTCAATTTTTATAGCAATACTTATGATTAGGACCTACTGACTTCAGCTCTCCAGTTTCCCAAAGTTATTTCAGAATACAATAGAAAACTTTCCTTTTGATAGCACTAAATTTTTGCTGACAACACGGATGAATCTCTGCATTCATAAAAAGATTCCAGAGCCACTTTACAATCTACACATCTGCTCTGAAGAGAAAATTTAGTAGGTTCAGTAGCACAGTGATCCCATCCTGCCTAGTTCCTGAGTTAGCAGAGGCCATACTAACTTCACCACAAGAGGCAGAGGTTCCAGAGAAGGAAACTACCCACCTCTCAGCCTTCAACTTCACAACCTTCCACTTCAAAGCATCAATTTTGATGGAATGGTCAAGGTCCTGAGCTGCCATCCTCTTTCGTACCAGCTGTAATGTGTCACATGCCTTTCGCTGTTGGACAACTGCCTTTACCACTTCCAGCAGGCTTGGGAGTCCATCACTATGGACAAGTGGATTTTGGAGATCATTTACATAGGGTATTCCATCTGTTTTAATTCTCTTCAACCCACTAACCTTCCTTCACCAACCATCTTCAGGGACTTCTCCCAGAAGAATCTGCTACTTTAGGAAATAGACTCTCTTCTACATTTGAGTGCTATAGAAACAGTTTCCACACAGCACAGAGGCAAGGTGTTTTATTGTAGATATTTCCTGGTTCCAAAAATGAGTGGTGGTTGGACCCATTGTATATTTAAATCTACTCAACACCTTTGTGAAAGCACAAAAATTCAGAATGTGACACTTTTAGTGATAATCCAATCACTGTTTCTTGGCCATCAGCCTTCAGGATGGGTATTTCCACATTGTGGGATGGGTGAATTGCAAACGATTCCTACATGTTATGGTGGGCCAGGACCATTTTCAGTAAAGGGTGCTCCTTTTTGGCCTGTCATCCACTCAGAGTGTCTTTTCAAAGGTTATGTTGAGTGTAGTGGCACACCTCCGCAGGAATGGAATTTTGGTGTTCCCTTACCTAAATGTGTTGTTTCTGAAAGAACGGTCTTCAGAAGCTTGATAAGTATATGGAGGGGATGTTATGATGGGATAGTTTAATTTGAGCAATTGATTTGGATTATCGGCAGATAAGTCTGCTCAATGGTCTGTGGGAATGTTGATGGGATGGGAACTGAGTTACTGCAGGGAATTCCTTTTTGGGTGTTGGCTGGTGAGTCTTGCCCGCATGCTTGGGGTTTAGCTGATCGCCATATTTGGGGTCGGGAAGGAATTTTCCTCCGGGGCGGATTGGCAGAGGCCCCGGAGGTTTTTCGCCTTCCTCCGCAGCGTGGGGCATGGGTCGCTTGCTGATGGATTCCCTGCAGTTTGAGGTCTTCAAATATCACTTCTGAGGATTTCAATAACTCAGTCATGGGTTCGGGGTTGTTATAAATGTGTATGGGTAGGGTTTTGTGGCCTGCCTTGTGCAGGAGGTCAGACTGGATGATCATATTGGTCCCTTCTGACCTATGAGTCTATGAGAAGTGACTTTTTAGGCAATTTACTAAGACATAGAGCTCTTCTTCAAGCTGGGCCATCAATTCAACATTCAGAAGTCCCTGTTGACCTCTCTGTAAAAGCTGGAATTCATAAGGGCTCATCTCAGTAGTAACAAGAGCCTTCCTCCCAATATATACATTTATGTCCCTATTCAACTTAGTCAATACAATTCAGATCAGCCCTCAAATCCTGGTCAGGAGCTGTCTTCAGCTACTGGGGCATATGACAGCCATCACTTTTGTTATAGATCAGACACGACTGCATATGTAATGCCTTCTGGAGTGGGTCAGGATGGTTTATGTACTGAGCAGACACAGTTTAAACACACTGTTTTCCATAGTCACTTCTGTAAATGAATCTCTCAGTTGGTGGAAAGACCCTCACCCTTCCCCCATCCTTCTCCCCCTGTTGGGATGAGGAGCCCAGCTAGAAACCCACACAGCTCAGGGCAGGTGGATGACTCAAGAAAACCATCTGTACATTAACTTCCTGGAACTCAGATGTGCCTGTCCATTTTCTGCCACTAATTAGAGGCAAACAAAAAATAGGCATCACGGATAATGTGTCATGCATGTTTTATATAAATCACCAAGGGGAAATTACCTCTTTCTCTGAGCTGACACTCTAAAGCTTTGGAATTGGAGTATACATAATCAGATTGTCATCACAGCAGCTTTCCTTCCAGGAGATCAGATCATGTCTGTGGACGTGCTCAGCAGGCATACTCCTGAGACCATGAGTTGATTCCATATATTCCACTATACTTCACCACATATTTTGATAATAGGGATTCCTCATATAGATCTTTTCACCAAGGCGATAATGTTGCTTCAGAGCCAGGCTGTGTCACTGGTCGGTGCGGGATGCCTTTCAACTCCAGTGGTTGCCAGGTCTTCTGTATGCATTCCTCCTGACTCTTCTGATCTCCAAAGTTCAACTCAAAATAAGAAAAGAGAGGGCCAGAACTATTCTGTTTATTCTGAAGTGCTCCAGACACACATTGTTTCCTTACCTGATAAAGCTGGCTGTGTTCTCACCACTGACTCTCCATGCGATTCCTCATCTCCTCTCCCAGAAGAGTGGGAAGAATCTTTACCCCAAACTTGGTGTCCTTCACCTGGTTGATGGTTCATGGACGTGGAAGTGGCCTTTTCACAGCAAGTAAAAAGAGTGCTCTAACACAGCAGAAAACAATTTAGATGCTGCACTTCACTTACAGAAATGGACAAGATTTGCCCACTGTTGTGATCTGAAACACATTGTACCAGTAACCTCATTGCTACCAGACATACTAGAACTGAAGAGTTTGGAATTATTGCTGAGCTCCATTAAAATTCATCTGGCAGCCATCATGACTTTCCATTCTGCAAAAGAAGGTTTACTCTGTATTTGCCGTCCCAATGACAATGAGATTCCTGAAAGGCCTCAGCAACATTTTTCCATCAGTTAAAAGCCCTACTCCAGTTTGGGACCTCAGTTTGGTTCTTAAATGCCTTACAAGACCACCGTTTGAACTGATGGCTGCCTGCTCACTCATCCATTTATTGATGAAGACAGCATATCTGGTTGACATCACATCAGTTCGGTGAGTGGGAGAGCTACGCTGCTGCCACCCCCCCCCACAGTAGTTTTCAGAGACAAAGTCACATTACAACCATTCCCCAAGTTTTTGCCAAAAGTACCTCCTTATTTCTACATTAATCAGCCCTGTCACTTACCCATCTTCTACCCTAAACCCCACTGGGGTTAAGGCGGAGCTGTTGTTCCACATGCTTGATGTCAGGAGGGCCCTTGCCTTCTACCTTGATAGAACTAAACCTTTCAGGAAGACTTCTAGATTTTGTGCTGATTGCAGACAAAACAAAAGGAGCTGCAAACAGAGGCTCTCTACATAGATAATTGACTCTATTAGTAGCTGCTACCAATCTCAGTCTTGAAGCACCCGTCGACACATGAGCTCACTCTACAAGATCTATTTCCACCTCCACAGCTTTTCTTCAGACCATTTTTATCATTGAAATATCTGAAGGTGCAACTTGGACTTCTGTGCATACATTCACTGAACACTATGCAATAACTTGCAACTCTGCTTTGATAATGTGTTTGGTTCAACTGTACTTTCTTCCATACTGCACTAGATTCCAAAGCCCCCTCCTTCTGAAAGGAGACCTGCTTGGTAGTCAGCTAGAGTGGAGCATCTGTAGAGACACTGCTCAAAGAAGAAGAAATGGTTACTCACACTGTACAGTAATTGTGGTTCTTCAGAGTGCGTCCCCCGACGTGTGCTCCACAACCTGCCTTCCTTTCCCTCTGCTTTGGAGTTCCCTATCACGGGGCTTCAGGAACTGAGGACAGTTAGCCTACACAGTACTATGTAGCAATGGCGTGGGGCATGAGCTGAGTAACACACATGCGGGTTCAATGGACACTGCTGTGAGAAATCTCTGATCAAAGATGCAGGGGGTGCTAGCACACCTAGAGTGGCACACCCATGGGGACACAAAACTCAAAGAACGCCAGTTACTTCACAGGGTGAATAATCATTTCTTCCAATTTGTTGGCACTATAACGACAGTTTCAGCACAAAGGTAAAAGGGAGAGAGTCTCAACAACTCTTTTACCATTAGAGAACTCTGTGTTAAGGTTGTCTTTAGGCACAAAGGGTAGGATGTCATGGGTAATCATGCCCTGTGACTGCCAGTGTGGTTTTTTCCCTCTGGTTAAATTGGATGGACAGCATTTAAAGCTGAAATCTGACATTCCTGTGATGACTAAGAGACTAATGAAATAAATTTCATATTTGATTGGCTATGCTGCTTTATAAACTTGTTCAAAACTATTTGATGTACTAAATACTTACATAATATTTGTGTTTTTTTAAAGGTCGAGTAAACATTGTTGACTTACAACAGGTAATTTTTTTGTTATAAAAAATTAAGTATGCTATTTGTTTCTATGTTTCTCCATTTATACTTTAGTATCAGCACAGTAACTTACTTGGAGACTGATGAAGTGCTATATAGCAGCAGTTGCAAAATTGGTGGCATTTATCTCACTAACATTGACTACTTTATCTATTTGTGAATCACTTCACAAATGTTGTATTCATGCTTGCTATGATTTTTAGATAAATATTACTGTAAGCTGTACTACTGTGACATTCCTTAAAATAGCCTGGCTTCTTTTTAGGGGTAATCTTGATGTTTTGAATACCTCTGCTTTCTTAAACTCAGAAGTAAAGGTAGATGAGAAAAGTCTGCCTTTGCTAAAATGTAGAGCTATAGGGTGATGCAGTGAAGCATAATAAACTTTGTATGCTTCTTTAGGTCTTCTTTCTTTCTTCATTAATCTCCTTCCACTAACCCCTAACCCCCCAGTAATCTTCTGTCACTAAGATTTTCCTTCTGTGTAGAGCAAGATTGCTTGAAATCAGAAAACTTTCTATAAGACAATAAGTAGTCTCTGTTCAGAGCTTTATAGAAATCTTAATTTTCTAGGTCACTTTAACCTAGTTATAATTGCAAGAGATTTTTTAAAAGCACAGACGTTTCTATTCCAAGCTATAGACATACTGCACGCAAATATGATACAGCAAAAAGAAAAAGCAGATATCCTTTAGAAAGTATAGTGTCTTAATGTCTGAAAATAAATTTGAATTTAAGGGACTGGTGGATTTTTTTTTTTTTTTTTTTTACAGATAATAAATGTAGACCTGGTACATATTGAAAGCCGAGCTAATGACATTGTTAAATCAGACAGGACTATTCAGCTGGTGCTGGGACAGCTTATAAATGAGTGAGTATCTACAGGAGAAATGTATACAGTGGTCCAGAGATAGGAATTTAGATGTTATAGGTGCAGTATAACTGTACTCTTCCATTAATTATGCTTCAGAGTTTATTGTTGGGGCAGAGAGTAGATGTTCGTGGACCTGAACCTGTGAGTTGCTGAGCACCTTCATCTCTTATAGAAGTCTTTCTTCAGATGCTTTGAGAGGAAAAATATGGGTTTTTTTATGATGGGGTTGTGAAGTTACTTCTTACCATTCCATGTAAGGAAGTCAATGAACATGTTGAGACTAATGGGTTGGTTAGCAGAATTTTAAAAATACAACCTTTTTCATATAAAAGCTGTATTGAGCAGGATGAATTCCCACACCCCATTTATTTCTATTTTACAATAAGTTACAGCATCTTTATGCATATCCAGGAAAAAATGTTTACTTTGTACAAATAAATTAACACTGAGGCAGGATAACTGTATGTAAAGAGATGCAAGCTGAACTGGGAACATCATACTAATACCTTTTCTTTCTGGTTTTACATAAGGCGTTATCTAGACCAGTTAGCGGAAGAGATAAATGATAAACTACAGGAGAGTGGTCAAGTGAGAATATCTGAACTCTGCAAGGCATATGACCTTCCAGGAGACTTCTTGGTACAGGTGACTGCATGCTATCTACCCTTTTCATACAGAAATGGAAAATTCTGATTTGAAGAAATATTTCTCTTATAGCAGCTTTATTATCCAGGCTACAAAGATCATAGTTGTATGAAATCTCAGGTAATGTCCTAAGCAGGGCAGTATTCAATCTCTCAGATTTGCGTTTTAGCCGCTATGAACAGATTTAGGTTAAAATTTCCAGTACAGAATTCCAGTATCTGAACTGAGTTAGGTTTTCTTTCAGCCATTGTGGTTCTTTAGGATTAAGGAACAAGCATACTTAAGAGTATGATTAAAGGATTGAAAAACTGCCTTAAATTGAAAGACTCAAGGGGCTCATGCTATTGAACTTATCAAAGAGAAGGTTCAAGGCTGACCTTCATCACAGTCTGTAAGTACCTACAGGAGGAACAGAACTTTGATAATAGGAGTATTCTTCAGTCTAGAGGAGAAACCTATAACAAGTTAGACAATTTAGACTATATCTAAGATCCATGTTTTTAACAATGAGGCTAATTCATCATTGGAACAATTTACGAAGGGTTGTGTGGTAGATCCTCTATCACTGGGAATTTTAAAATCAAGAATGGATGTTTTTCCAACACTGGCCATAGGACTTCCCTTTGAACAAAAGCTTTTTTCTCATTAAAAGGAAAGTCCAGTGGCCTGTATTTTGCAGGAAGTCAGCCTAGATGATCACAATGGTCCTGTCTGGCTTCAATGTTTTTGGTTTGATCATCTTCTAAACACATTTGTCCAGAATGTATACACATACAGTTCCTTTTTTTGTCCCAGATAAACAGAATGATTTAAGTTACTAATTTGAATACAGATTCCAATCCCCTTATTTTTTGTCCGTGGTTTTTTGTTTTTTCTTACTGCTAACTTCTACTTTGACATCTGGGAAGAGTGGGCGAGTGACTTCCTTTGTCACAGACACAAAGGATTTGACATAAATGTGCAGCCCCAGAAACCCCAGACCAAATGGGTTTCCTTCACAGTGTGTTCTTTCTCCTTTCACCTGTAAAAATTGTAATGTGTGTGGTAGAGGGGAATATAAACATTAAATAATTCAGATCATTGTATGTATTATTAAGAAAGCTACCTTAGCCTGGATATTGGAGTTGGATCAAAATAACATGACCACACACAAATTGTGAGGTTTTTTTATAGTATGTTCTCAATTTCCTT
The DNA here is from genome assembly GCA_007922155.1 of Mesoclemmys tuberculata. Classification (NCBI taxonomy): domain Eukaryota; kingdom Metazoa; phylum Chordata; order Testudines; family Chelidae; genus Mesoclemmys; species Mesoclemmys tuberculata. The sequence goes on along the minus strand of ML675604.1, from coordinate 63,371,055 downwards.
CAGTAGCGATTACCATTTTAAATGCATTCTTATTTCTGAATGTGTTGAATGTTTAGTCAATGTAACTTTCTAATCTCCAGTTAAAATATATTTTGTTTTTTCCTGTATAACTGTAAACTCTCATTCGAGCATTTATTATATCTTCTATTCTCAGGCACTGTCCCTCCGTCTTGGTAGGATTATCCATGGGCAGATAGATCAGGACAACCAAGGAGTGATTTTTACAGAGGCTTTTGTAGCCCGGCATCGGGCACGCATTCGTGGTCTGTTTAGTGCAATAACTTGGTAAGCCCTGACACAAATATCTACATCAAGAAATGTGTTCATCTGATTTATCTGTAATTTACAAAAAGAAAAGGCATATGTATGAGACTTTTCCAATTACAATTCATTTTACAGTGAGAGAGAATTTTTTGCATGAGCCCAGACTTCTGCTGATGTACAAAGCTAATAGAGCAGGAGGAAAAGTTTATTCCTAGAAAAGGGATGATTAGTTAGCTAAAATGAGCTAAATTACAATGGGAAAATATTTTTAAACACTGACCAAAACTGTTGATGAATTCACTGTGAATCCTTTCCTTTTTTCTGGAAAGCGTCGCCCCTCATTGACACAATTACGGATTAATACCCACCAACCACACTTCATTTTTTAGAAATGTGGATATCAGCTCAGAACATTAAGATGGTTATTATCTTGAGCAGTAATTTAGGTTAGCATAAGTTTTTGTGTGTGTATATTTACAGTAGCTTAGTTCTAATACATAGTTTTAAACCAGTATGAATTTATTAACTTCACAAATTATTTAAACCTGGCAGTAACAGTGTGGCTAATATGCTTGATCAGTTTTGCAGAAAGTGCCTTTCTTGAGGAAAAGTTCAGAAGCACTTGTCTTGTTTGTAGACTCTACTTCAGTTTGAGAATAGCCAGACCTGTCTCATGTTTATGCATTTTATTCTTTATAGGCCTACACCTGTAACTAACTTGATCACTCGGTATGGATTTCAGGAACAACTGCTTTACTGTGAGTTTCTTTCAGATTTTATTTCAAGTGGTAGTTAGATACTTCATTATTATAATTAATCATTTCAGATAAGCTTTTTAGTATTGGTTCTGAAATAAATAGCAGTAGGTCTCCTTTCCAGTTTAACATTTAACAGTTTAACGACTTCTTGTGCTGTCCACAGCACAGAGAAGCTTCTCTGTATCTACAGCAATGAAAGCACATGGATGGAATACCTCTAAGGAGCGGAATGATGCAAGAGGGCAATACTCATTTTATCATCTTCACATAGTTGTCACATCATTATAAATTATAAATATATATATTTATATAGATCATTATAAATTACAAATATTTTTGGATGTTTTTCTACATTTTTAAATATTGATTTCAGTTACAACACAGAATACAAAGTGTACAGTGCTCATTTTATATTATTTTTATTACAAGTATCTGCACTGTAAAAAAGATAAATAGTATTTTCCAGTTCATCTCATGCAAGTATTGTAGTGCAGTCTCTTTGCTGTGAAAGTGCAATTTACAAATGTAGAATGTTTTTATATAACTGCGCTCAAAAACAAAATGATGTAAAACTTTAGCACCTACATGTCCTTCCAATCCTACTTCTTGTTCAGACAACTGCTGAGAGAAACAAGTTTGTTTACATTTACAGGAGGTATTGCTGCCTGCTTCTTATTTACAGTGTTATCTGAAAGTGAGACCAGGCATTTGCATGGCACCATTGTAGCTGGCAGTGCAAGATATTTACATGCCAGATATGCTAAACATTTGTGCTTCGACTCGTAGGCTCTAAAATTTTACATTGTTTTGTTTTTGCAGTTACATATATAAAAAAAATTCTCTATTTGTAAGTTGCACTTTCGTGATAAAGAGATTGCCTTGCAGTACTTGTATGAGGTAAACCGAAAAATACTGTTTCTTTTGTTTATCTTTTTTGTAGTGCAATTGTAAAAAATATAAAATAAAATGAAGTGAGCACTGTACACTTTGTATTCTGTGTTGTAATTGAAATCAATATATTTAAAAATGTAGAAAAATGTGCAAAATATTTATAATTTAAACTGGTATGCTATTATTTCAGGGCAATAAAACTGCGATTAATTGTAACTATTTATTTTTAATCTTGTTATTAATTGTGATTATTTTTAATAGTTTGACAACCCCAGTTAACATTTATTTCAACAATTCTTTATGTAATGCTTAGCAGTGTTTATGTAAGACTTTTCAGCCACTGAAGTTTGAGTTTTGATTGAGACATCTTCCTGAAGATCAATGCTAAATGAGTTTCTATTACTACTTTTCTCTCCTTGTTCAGTGACCAGCTGTTGTTCTTCATGTTGTTCCAGTGTTCATTCCTATACTCCATTTCTCACCTCAGTTTCATGAATTTCAAAGAGCACTGTATTCACTTTGATAATTTCTTGTAAATTTTAAAAGCAAAAACTTTTACTTTAATTTTGTCCATTTTCTGAATATCATTCATTTCAGTTTCACGAGTGGTTTAAGTACTTGAAAAGCTCTTTCAAATTAGTATAAAACATAGGCTGTATCAAAGTCTTTTTGTTTTATTTATATATATATATATTTAAAAAACTTTAAAGCTTGGTGTTTTTAAATTTCAAGGCTTCTTTCATTAAAAATCCTTCAGGAATTTATTTCATGTTTCTAAATTTGGTAAGTTGAATAAACAAACTATTAACTAATTCCAGCAGATATTGAAGTATTAAACAAAGAAAATACAGCCATCTTTGATCCTATAATATTGCCATGCCATTGTTCACCTTAAGATGACATCAGGCTATTACAATAATAAGTGCTTACATTTAGAAATGTAAAACAATTTCAATTAAGGAAGTAATTAATTTACAAAGCTTAAGAGCACCATTTTCTCTAATTTCTGAGCAATTAGAAAACCCATTACTGTCAGTGGAAAAACTCTCATTGACATCAGAGGTCTTTGGATAAGATTTTATGGGATATAACACATTTTTTCACTTTGATTTAAAAATATGAGCTGACAATAACTTTTATAAATATTTCATTGTTTTTGATCTAGCATCCAGAGGCTGCTTTTGTGCTGTAAAATCTCATATAAAGGCACAGTTTTTCTCCTGAAGCAATCCTATAATTTAAGAAATACCATTTTTAACTAGTAATTTTTGCATCCATTTTGAGACCGCCACTTCCACTGTAAAGCACCTGGCACACTGTTAGTGCTCTCCCAATAATAATACTTCTAACATGGCTATATTTTCATTTTAGTGTCAAAATTTTGTAAGTTGTTTTTTTCCGCAAACCGTGAATGGAAGTAAGATTGAGAACGTATAATGAGTAATAAAATCAGTGCATGTGCAGTCTGCTCTGGTGCTTCTGTAGGTTAAGTAGTACAGGTATGTAGAGTTTGTTTTCAAAAGTGGTTAGTGTAAACCTCTGGTTTTCACATATTTATAAGAACTTACTGTTTTTTAATCTTCTGAAGCTGCCTATTAAGCCCTTTCTACTCTAGATAATTGAACTGCTGTTTAGTATGATTTTTCAGCAGTGTTTACCCCATTTCCAGTATGGAAAATAATTTGTTAAACTGTGTAGACTGGCCAAAACTATTTGTCTTGTCTAAACCAAGTTTTTAGCCTACCAAAATATTTAGTTCTTGCTATCAGTTGCTTAGTTTCATTCATAGTAGTCCAAGCTAGTGGTGTATAAGGGCTTGTCTCCATTGGGAAGTTATTCCAGAATATGGCAGAGAATGAATTTAAAGTGCAGTAACTACTTCAGAAAGATATCCCATGTGGGCACTCGCATTCTGGTATAAGGGTGTCTATATAGGGAGTTTTTCTGGCATAACAATTGTAGAGTAGCTTATTCTGCAATTTCCCTGGTACACAAGCCCTAAATCTCAATATGCTAGAATTGGCACTTTGAACGTGTTTATCACTGCCCTTGAATATTTTATTGTCCCATCCTGAGAGATTCAGTTAGCGTTGCCACACTCACTAGCTTGTACTCTTGAGATGGGTTCCGAGCACACCATGAGTTGTTGCATCATGACAACTTCCTTGTTACTTACACATCTTGTGTTTGTCCTTTTGGTGAGGGAAGGAGGAAAGCAATGTATCACCCTGTTTGCTCTCCTGTCCATTTCTGTGTAGAGCTTTTGTCACAAATGACTTAGTCATGACTTAGGCTCAGTGGGTTTCTGCCATAGGGAATGGTCTCTATGTTTCTTTCTAGTTATGTTCCTCTTGCTAGACCCTTTCTGTTCCTCCTCTTGTGCACCATTAATGAGGGGGGAGCTATAGTATGTGTTCCCACTTTGGATTTACTCTAGGGATAAACCACTGACCTTGCTTTAATAAAGTATAAATCAACACATTCTATGAAAGAAGACTTAGTATAAAAAATTCCAGTAGCACCTGAAAAGCAGCAGAGCCCGACACCACCTTCATGTATAGATTTTTTTTTCTTTTATGTAAGCAATGGCCTGTAAAAGGAGCGGTAACAGAACACGGAAGGATTACGGGACCCTGAACCTTCCGTGCAATTAGAATAAATTGAAAATAAAGTGTGTAGTGTCAAGCTAGCCTTAATAATTTAGGACTAGTGGTTGCCAATATGTCCTTTGCCTGCATTGTATGTTCATGTGAGAGGGTTGCTGATTTTTGGTGTCAAGGGGTTAATTAATGTGGAAACGTTTGAAAATCAGCTATAGTCACCATCAGGGGACAGGTTCTTGCATCTGACATGTTATAGGTACCTCCTCTTACCGTGACTTTTAAATGTTAAGATTGCAGCATTTTTAGTCTCGGTTCCCAAAGGGGGGGAAAGTTAATAAAATCATAATGTATTTTATGTGCTGGCTAGAGAAGGGCAGCATTATGATCAACTTTCTAGCTAGGTTTTCAATAAAAAGTAATCTGATAATGTCAAGGCAGCTTTCTCCCTTGGAACTGTACTTGTAGCGGAGCTCTGTGTTTGTTTAAAAAAATAATTGTGGGAGCTCAGAATTACTTCACTAAAACAATGACTAGTAGTTTTGTGATTGGTTTCTTTCAGTTAGCAACAGGGAAAAATACAAGAAGAAAAAATGAAGAATAACAAAATCAGGAAAAATAATTGCCAGAATTTTGATAATGTATGTATTTTAGTGAAACTGTTGCTTTATTTTATTCTTTCAGCTGTGTTGGAAGAACTTGTTAATTCTGGACGTCTAAAAGGCACAGTGGTTGGTGGGAGACAAGATAAGGCTGTGTTTGTTCCAGACATCTATGCCAGAACACAGAGCAACTGGGTGGATTCTTTTTTCAAGCAAAATGGTTACTTAGGTAACTGATCTTTATTCTTTATGAATAAAACGTTTTTGTGGCAACTGATCTAAGTAACTCAAAGAGTCCTAGTGAATCCAGTGTCTGTGGCTGAGGCTTATAAGAATAACTGAAATGCCCCTACTGCAGTTGGTATTCCTTTGGTAAAGGCTTGTTACTGCCTTCTAGAATATATGCATATATAACTGCATAATTGCAGTGCCTAAATTTGCAATCTCTGCTGCCTGTGAACTTGGCCACATAAAAGGCACAGCTGAGCTGAAGTTGTGCATATTACTTTAATAATGAGAGAATAGTTTGAATATTTTAAATGCCAAGAGATAAATTTGTGGGGTACCTTTTATTTATCAGGAGGATAGTTGATGATACTCCATTCTTTTACTTTATACGCATCATGCAGAAAACCCATCTGTAGTATAGCATGCTGGGCCTTTTAAGAGCACATAAGCCTGACTGATTGGGGGCTTGGAGCTAGACCAACAAAGGTACTTAGGTGCCTAACTGCTTCTTCAGGTGCTTATGTCCAAAGTCTAGGCAGTTCTGTTCAGCTGAGTTGTAACTTTATAGGTGCCCAAGTTTATTTCAGCATGTGCAAAGACACCTAAGTTTTGACATTGCTCCATAGCTAATGAGCCGCTGGGAACCCTAGCTTACCCAGCAGGATTCTCAGAGTAGGCATTCCCGTCCCCCCCCGGTCTCATCTGCAGGGCCCTCTCTGGTAGGCACTCTCAGCATGTCCACTGGATCCTGTGCTGCACAACAGACACCCCGGGGCAAGGAGTGTTCAGAATGCCCAGTATCCCAGTGGATGGGATTTGTTCTGCATCTAGCTTAGGTGGTTTCCTGCTCAGCGTGCTGTCTTCTGAGGATGCCTTTCATAGATGCCTAGCTCTCCCCATGCATTGTATAGAGAGCCTGGGTGCCTAACTTGGGGCTACAGGGCTTAAGAGTTCTAAAAGGAATTTTTTAGGGAAATTATTAGGGAATAATTAGGAATTATTTTGGGAAAATTCTATGGCCAATCTTATGAAGGAGATCAGACTGGGTGATCACAACAGTCCCTTCTGGACTTAGAATCTATGAATATCTTCCTAGGCCCTATTTCTTATCTGAAGTCCTAATTCTCTGTGATGACATAATGGATTGCTATGGAGATATATATGATTTCCCAGGGGATTATGACTTCTGGTAAGGAATAAACTGCAAAGGTGAATGAATTTTCAAAAAAGAAAGATAACTTTTTTCATGTATGTGTCAGGGTTTGAAAAATCCATTCATAGTGTTGCCTCTGGTGAATAGGAAACTTTTCTAGGTGAGTGCAGTAACTTTTTTCAGAATCTAAGCTTCCATTAAAAAATCCTCCATATGATTGTGAAGACATCCTTCCACATATGGATCACGTGTAAACCAATGCAGTGCTGTCCATCTAAGTCTGCAGAAAAATCACTCCAGTGCCTCTTGCTGCAGCTTGAAGTTCTGAGAAGTTGCAGAATGAAAACTGACCAGCTTTTATTTCTTTAAATTGAATGAGTTGTGGCAGCACACATATTATTCAGCCTGGCTGAGATAGACTTAGCCTATGGTCTGCTTATATTTAGGTTATATTTCTCAGGTCCTCTCCTTACACGTAAAAAGCAAGGTTTGAAATAGTATTATTGGGGTTCATGGGCATCCAGTCAGTGGAATGGTTTCTAAAGGTAGTGTCTTTCTGCAAGGCATCATTGTCTCCAAGAGTTTTACTATCTTCCCTTTGTGTGTGTTTATGAGTTCTTGGAAATTTTGATTTCTTGAAGGCCCAATGAATGGGATAACTTAACAAACTTTTAACAATTTTACAGAATTTGATGCATTGTCGAGGCTTGGCATCCCAGACCCTGTGAGCTACATAAAGAAAAGATACAAGTCCACAAAGCTTTTATTTCTGAAAGCAGCCTGTGTTGGTCAGGAAATTGTGGATCAGGTGGAGGCATCAGTAGATGAAGCCATCAGCTCTGGAACATGGGTGGATATAGCGGTATGCTTTCTTGTTCAGTGGGATTTATTTCTTCCCTTTTTTGTCAGATGTCATTCAATAATGTTAATTTAAAGCAGAATTTTCAATTTACTTAAATCTAGTAACAACTGAAACATGAAACTGCTGCTTCACCATCTTAAACTTGTCTGAAGCTAAGCTAAGTCAGGCTTTTTTGGTAGATTTTAAGGCAAATGAGTAAAGTCATTCCTTCAGTATTGTGTTAGGGAACACTACACTTTCTGGAGGTGCCATTTGTCAGATGAGGTTTAAAAGAGACAGTCTTATACACTTTTCACCAAAGTAGGGGGATATCCGACCTTGTGCTCTAGCTAAATTCTAATTTTAGTAACAATATGCTGCCTTTATTTTCTGTCCAAGTCTGTTGGGATGCACTTTTAAGCAGTTGACATCTTCCATACCAGAAGCAGCTGTATATCATTGCTGGGTGAAATTACGATAATTAGAGTTCATAAACCCCTCTGGGATCTTTCAAGATTAACGATGCATTTAAAATATGAGGACACATCTAGCTCAGATGTAGTATAGTATATTTTAAATAATTACCATATCTTGCAGCTCCTCTTAATACATGTAAAAGTGGCCTTTTCTAATCTTCATAGTGTAATATTTGCAGTATGTGTAAATCATTCTGTTCTTTAATTTTAGACTCTTCTGCCCAGTTCATTATCCACAGAAGATGCTGGAATTTTGCTTCATCAAGTAATGAGATCTTTCAACAAACAGTTGTCAACTATAATCTTCAGTGACACTATTGTGGTCAGTGAAAAATTTGTAAACAGCTGTACTGATCTGTTCAGGGAGTTAATGCACCAAAAAGCTGAAAAGGTATGTTATACAGACATCCAGATATACAAGATATGTTTCTGTTTTTAACCCTATTTGAATTTAGTTGTCTGCATTTTTTATCCTTTTCATTGCTTGTGATTTAGGTATGAAAACTTATTCCTGTAAAAACGTCATAACCAGATTCCATGTCTGTGTCATTAGTTTTCAAAGCACATCCTGCTTAAAGTAAAAATGTTTTCTCCAGTGCCATCCCTCAAGCTTCAGATCTGAAAGTGTATTTTTTCTGCCTAATATATTATGACCAGTATAAAGACACTGTAACTGGAATTTAATTAACTTCCATTGATGTTGTCTGAAAAGCATCTGGCTCATTTTATCATAGCTGTATGAGATCTGTAATACTAACAAAAGAAAAAGTGATTTTAGGACCAGGTTATGTTGGTGGATGCATTTGTGCAGCTCTCACTGAAGTCCTAAGTAGTAAATTAAGCAGATATGATTAAGAATACATTCTGGAGACAATCTCAGCAACTGGAAGTGCCACTTTTACGTAGCCAGTTTTCTGATCCTGACCACATAATGTTTGTAAAACACTAGATAAATGTAAAATTATCGTTCATTATTGAACTTTCTGTAAGGATTAGTTAAAAGATCTATTATTGGACCTGATTTAAAGATTCTGTCAGATCAGTCCATAGTTGACAGTTGCATAGCTGTACTGTACATCTCAGCATTTTTTACAGCCTCAGCCTTATTCTGATACCATCTACCTCAGAGTAAATGAGAACGTCATTGAAATTGCTGGCATAAAACTGGTATGTGTGGGATCAGCATCAGACCTTATTTTAATTATTGAAATTTATGTGGATTATAAATAAAGGAAAATTCAAATGTGTCCTGCTAATAAGTTGAAGAAATACTAGGAGAACCTGAAAACTGAACCTGAAATACTAGGAGAACCTGAAAAATTTCCCAATGTTTGAGGGTCACTAATTGACTTGCTTTTACAACAACAACATTAAGAAATACATCCATACATGCTTAACATACCAGATAATAGCTAGATTCCTAATTCTGCTAGTGTAGGAGCAGGGAAGTCAAAAGGAGTTGACCAAGACTGCTTTAGTGAATGATTTGTCTGGGAAATTTCTAAGTATGTCATGAGAGAATTTTAAGTGACTTTTTGCCTTGTTATTGCAGCACTTCTGCTTGCTTAATATAAAGTTGTACTTTTTGAAAACTTCTTATATTTGTGCATACTATTTATTGATGATTTTTTTAAAGTATGGTTATTTTTAATTTTGCCTATCTAAGCTCTTATTTTCCATACACAATTTTAACCACATAGAGGAGAGCAAGACTAAATTAAAACCTGCCAGCGATTCTGATTTGTTCAGGACTGTCTCTGTATTCTTATATATGTTTGAGTAAAAGAGTCCCAAAAAGCGCCCCAGCTCCTCTGTTGGACCAGCACGCTCGCTCGCTCGCTCTCCTCCCGACACCCACACCCCTGCTAGTCTCCTACTGCTGGGGGCCCTCGCTCTGCTGTTTGTCCTCCCCCACCTGCTGTCAGTGCCTTGGACTGCTGTCTGTTTTCACCAGTGTCTCTTATAGCAAAGTTTAGAGCAACTGGTGCTAAGCAGTATCAGATCCCCTGTGTTAATGTACTGAAAAGCAAGATCGCTGAGCAAGAGGATTTAGGAGACTAGTTTCCCCATCTGCTTATGACCACAAAAAGAGAGAAACCAGGGATTAGGAAGGCAGAGAAATGTCACCTGTTTTTTCCAGGGTGTGGAAATGAGTGAGAAACCAGCCAGCCTTGTTAGGTAGATGTAAAGAACATAGGAACAGCCTAAATGCATTTGAGACCTTGTTAATTTAATATTAATGCAATATTAATGCAATATTACCTCAAATTCAGTAGAACACATACACAAACCTCTGATGGCTGTGGGCCCATGAACCCCATATTCTTTGGAGAATTATGTTTTGAAAGTTAATGTTGGTAATAATAGAATTAGGTTACAAAATGGAGTGCTGTAATTCTACCTAGTCTATTTCAGTAATTGCAGATGACATACTTTAAATACTGTTTAAATGACAGGAATTACGAAAATATTTGACACACTTAAGTTTCTTGACTGAATACATTACAGTAAAATTAAGGTAATTTGTACTGGATTTATTTTATAGTTCTGCTGTTAACTGACCACTTTTGTCACATTAAGCTTGCAGGACAGGTGTGGTTGGATTTGGAGGGAGAAAATAAGTGTCTTTTTTCCTGTGCTGCATTTTGAACACATTCTGTGTTTAGGACAATATATTTTAAAATGTCCATACTGCTTGAATGGTGCTTTATAAGTTACATTCTGCATTTATATTTTGAGATTAAATGAATTATCTTCATTCCAGGAAATGAAAAATAACCCTGTTAATTTAGTCACTGAAGAGGACCTGAAACAGGCTTCTATTTTAGAAAACTCATCTGCTAATAAAAAAGACAAAAAGGACGAAAGAAGGAAGAAAGCAATAGGTAAAGGACTTTGATTTATATAAAAGACCACCTGTCTGCCCTGGACCATACTTATTTATAAAAGTACTTCAAATTACAACTCCATCAGTTTGACCTAACATCCTAACTGACAATAGTTAGGCAAAAAGTAAGCACTGAAAACTCCATCTCTGCTCTCCATCCTCCTCCTCCCTGCTTTCCAAAAGGCAGTAGAAATTGATGGGCTTTGCAGTGTACTCTAAAACTCTTCAAATCCAAACCCTTTCAGATGAAGTCAGAGTGAGTTTTAAAGGCAGGGAGTCCTCTCCAAGCACAACTTGATAGCCTCCTCTCTGTTACGCTGCCAGATCATAATTATTTGAAGGTTTGCAAGATTGTTTTATTTTAATATGTTCTGGGCTAAATTCTTACTGGATCTGAGCATGCATAGCTCCATTTAGCAATGAAATTGCTTACAATAGATCTCTGCCTCAGAATGTAAATATATAATGTTAAATCCTTCTGAACCTTTTCAGTAATCACTGAAAAACTTCAATCAGGCTAAATATAATGCATTAAATCCTAAGGAAGTCTTTAATAGGGCAATTAAGAAATCTATTTTATCCCCATAATGTTGTGTTCTATTGCAAGTAATAGAATCAGAACACTGATATATCTCACTTAATTGGTTATACAGTATAATCACACCTTCAAAATAGAACATTAGTTTCCACTCTAAAGAGGCCTGGACTCTGTTGTCATAGAAACCAAACTTATTCTCACCACAAGAGACAGCAGATTTTTCTGGGGCATGATTGATAAAGAGGAGCTTGAACTTTAATAGACCTGTCATAAATAGAATGACTTCAGTTTCCAACCTTGCTGGTGTCTTACTCTTCATAAGGATAAACTGTCTGTGTATAAATATAGTAACATGCATAGATACATAATATATATTGCACCCTGGCAAATCTTCATCAGTGATGTGGTGGTTTCTTTTTAGCCATTATGTAGCATTCATCAGGATGACCCAGATATCATCATTACATATACTGGAAATAATGACAGAAGCCACTTATGACCTATTTAGATGCTCTTAATGGTGGACAGTTTTATATGGATGAAAGTCTAAAATATATCCATGATGTGTCTTTGCACTGAAACTGAAAACAGCCATTAAAATCACATTAATGGTAGTTATTTACAAGTCCATTCTTAAATAAATGAATTAAAAAGCTGAAAAACCTGCAATGGTATAGTTCCTCTAACCTCCTTTCATTGGATTTACAACCTATTCACACTGTTGTCTGTAAATTACAGCTTGCATGCTATTTTGTTTGTGTGTGTGTGCTCTCCACAGATCATAGAATCATAGAATATTAGAGTTGGAAGGGACCGCAGGAGGTCATCTAGTCCAAACCCCTGCTCAAAGCAGGACTATCATCAGCTAAATGATCCCGGCGAGGGTTTTGTCAAGCCTCAGCTTAAAAACCTCTAAAGATGGAGATGCTGCCACCACCTCCCTAGGTAACCCATTCCAATGCTTCACCACCCTCCTAGTGAAAAACGTTTTCCTAATATCCAACCTAGACCTCCCCCGCTGCAACTTGAGACCGTTACTCCTTGTTCTGTCATCTGCCACCACTGAAAACAGCCTAGCTCCATCCTCCCTGGAACCGCCTTTCAGGTAGTTAAAGGCTGCTATCAAATCCCCCCTCATTCTTCTCTTCTGCAGACTAAACAGGCCTGGTTCTTTCAGCCTCTCCTCATAAGTATTGTGCTCCAGCCCCCTAATCATTTTTGTTGCCCTCCGCTGGACTCTCTCCAACTTGTCCACATCCTTTTTGTAGTGGGGGGCCCAAAACTGGACCCAGTACTCCAAATGCGGCCTCACCAGTGCCAAATAAAGGGGAATAATCACTTCCCGTGATCTGCTGGCAATGCTCTTACTAATGCAGACCAATATGCCATTAGCCTTCTTGGCAACCAGGGCACACTGCTGACTCTTATCCAGCTTCTTATCCATTGTAACCTCCAGATCCTTTTCTGCAGAATTGCTGCCTAGCTCATTGATCCCCAGTCTGTAGCTGTGCATGGGATTCTTCTGTCCTAAGTGCAGGACTCTGCACTTGTCCTTGTTGAACCTCGTCAGATTTCTTTTGACCCAATCCTCCAATTTGTTTGGGTCCTTCTGTATCCTATCCCTCCCTTCCAGGGTATCTACCACTCCCCGTAGCTTAGTGTCATCTGCAAACTTGCTGAGAGTGCAATCTACCCCCTCTTCCAGACCATTAATGAAGATGTTGAACAAAACCAGCCCAGGATGCCCCCTGGGACATGCCACTTGTGACTGGCTGCCAGCTAGACATGGAGCCATTGATCACTACTAGTTGAGCCCTTTGATCTAGCCAATTCTCTATCCATTTTATAGTCCATTCATCCAGCCCATACTTTTTTAACTTGCTGATAAGAATACTGTGGGAGACCGTATCAAAAGCTTTGCTAAAGTCAAGGTATATCATGTCCACCACTTTCCCCTCATCCACAGAACCAGTCACCTCTTCATAGAAAGCAATCAGGTTGGTCAGGCATGACTTTCCCTTGGTGAATCCATGTTGACTGTTCCTGATCACCTTCCTCTCTTTAAAGTGCCTTAAAATGGATTACTTGAGGACCTGCTCCATGATTTTTCCAGGGATTGAGGTGAGGCTGACCGGCCTATAGTTCCCTGAATCCTTTCTTCCCTTTCTTGAAGATGGGCACTATATTTGCCTTATTCCAGTCATCTGGGACCTCCCCCTGTTGCCACGAGCTTTCAAAGATAATAGCCAAGGGCTTTGAAATCACATCAGCTAACTCCCTTAGCACCCTCGAGTGCATTGCATCTGGCCCCATGGACTTGTGTATGTCCAATCTTTCTAAATAGTCCTGGACCTGTTCCTTCAGCACTGCGGGATGTTCACCTCCTCCCCATTCTTAGTTGCACATGTCAATAATATAAGCAATTTGTTTTGTGTGCTGACTCACAGTGTGAAAGATAGGATGCACATAATTAAATAGCTTCTTTTAAAATAGCTTTTTATCATTTCTGCTTATTGTTAATTAAACAATTGCTTCCTGCTCAACTTAATGGAGTCATTGTTCAAATAAGCCTATGAAAAAAGCCTGTTTTTTCTAGGAAGTATAAGGCTTACCCAAATATACAGGTGTTACTAACCAACAGTTTAAATATCACAACTATTGTTGTTATGATACCAGGACATAACTGAGCAGCAAGGATTGGGAATTCATATTAAATGTATAGCCAGCAAATTACACTGTCCAAGCATTTGAGTACTGCCTTCTAATGTTTTCTTAGGTGATAATAGAATTATTACATTGTTTAGCAACTTGAGAATGTACTTACTTTTACATTAAAATATGAGACCCAAGACATAAAAGTTATTTATTTTATGGAATCCAGTTCTTACAGCGTGTAAAATTTTGCAAATGAAAGAAGCAGAAACAAGGGTAGAGGAATTTACATGGTAGAAAGGGAACATATTGAAAATTGAGGTGCTATCAATTGGGTAGATGCTTAGAGTGCAGGATTCTTTCCTTGTAACGTAAAAATATTAATGTTAATGACATTAAATATAACTGCAAAAATCTTGTTGAGTAGTTCAGTTGTTCAGTGCCACTGAACTGGATTAATAAAATCTTACTTTCAGCCATAAGGTTACCTGTTCTTGTATTTGGGGCTGTATCTGGTTTTGTTATCTATCAGAAGCAGTTATTTTACTACTGTTTAAATGATGTATATAATTTGATGTAAGAAGTAGTCACATTTTTAGGTAGTTCAATTTATTACATTAATAAAATGACAACTAAAAAAGTTGTGAATCTGTTTCATTTTTCTCGTGTTCTTTATTTAAATATCAGACTGTCACCAATCTGAAACATAAGTTGTAAATTCCATTCAAAATAGGTTAAGTTTATCTCACTAATATCTTGAGCAGATATTAACCTCATTTGTTACCATAACTATGAAAACATCACTTTAAGTAATAATGTGTTTGTGTACTAAATAAATAATTTGCCACCAGAGGGCAGTGGAAGTGTGAGAGGAGGAGGTTGTGGAAATGCCAGAGAGATCAGGATTAAGAAAACCAAAAAAAAAGGAAGAAAGGATGCTGACAGCGATGAGGAATCACAAGCAAGTAGCACAAGTTTGTAATTTTGTTTTAAGTAGTATCTATTTACATAGAGTATGTCAATGATTTGCTTCTGTAAGTGTTTCTCCCGATCATAGCTATCTGACCAGATAAAATATCAAAAGATATTCGTGTGTTGATCAATTAAATTGTATAAATGAAAATGAATTTCAATTTAAATTGTGATATTGCAATATGCATTCATAATGAACATTGTAAGCAATTCTTAAATCAAAGTAAAGGGAATTAGAGCAGAATTTTTACTAAATTCAGAAAATATAGAAAATAAACAACCTTGATTTCAAGGTGCAGATCCTACTTTGTCTTAAAATATCTGCTGTATAATATATGATAAACCCAGCAATTCTCATCTAGTTCCAAGGTTTAACTAGCTTAAATTAGCAAATCCTAGTGATGACTAGAAATAACTTATCTTTTTTCCTTTTGAAAAGGAAAACTTGTAGCCAAAAGTTTTAACTTTGATTCAGTGACCTAGAGTGGGCGCAATTGAAATGAGCAGGTAGTTACAACAGTTCTTTTCTAAATGAAGTGGGAATTTGAATGTCTCACATTAACACAAATGTTTGTAAATTTTAGCTTTTTAATGGTGACAGTTATATTTGAAATATGAATGAAAACACTTTCTCAAAAGTTTTATACAGGTGGAGCTAGCAGGATTAACCATAAATCTCTTGAATCCTTAACAGTATCTAAAAGCTGTTTCAATGGATTTGTGTAGTTCAGATAGGACATGTTTATACTATAATTACTAGATTGGCACACCTATGGCACTGTATCTGTGCCTCTGTAATGCCATAGTGTAGACACTTTACATCAACAGAAGGTGTTTTTCCATCAGTCTAGTTAATCCACCTTTCCAAAAAGCAATAGCCAGGTCAGTGGAAGAATTCTTCCATCAACTTATCTTTGTCTACACCGGGAGTTAGATTGACCAAAATACGACGCTCAGAGTGAAATTTTCATAGTCTTGAGTGACGTAGCTAGGTCCATTTAATTTTTAAGTGTAGATCAGACCACAGTGAGAAAATTCTTCAGACTGCTCATCTACTACATGAACTACTGTTTGGCAAAGTTTTATTTACTGATCTCTTTTTCACATGCTCAAACAGCTTTACTAACAGAAACCACAATATAAATTCTAATTTAACCGTGTTCTCACATACAAGTCCTTAAGTAAATAATTGTACTTCTTCCTGTTCGTTCAACCTTGTCTTTTATTGCAACATCACCTTTACCTCACCACTCTGCCAATATTGCCATCCTTGATACCTCATTTATCTGTTTCTTCTACAAGTTTGTCTGTATGTCTCTTTATGCTGCACCTTACACATGGAATGCCTTTCCTACTCTGCTTCTCAAAGCCACTATCTTGCACACCTTTTAATTCCCCTGAAAACACATTTCCTCTTCAGTGTCCACAGTAAATGTTATGCTAAATAAAAAATCAGAATGAAAAAATACAAAACAACCAAAATATGCACATGGATAAGCTGAGCATCAATGTGATTGTATTGCTGTAGCCTCCATTCCCTCCTTAATGCTTTTTGTACTCATTTATTGTGTTTTACAATTTAAGGTGATAACCTGGAATAAAGGATGCTCTGTAATTTTGTGTCTTGATTTTGAGTGCTATAAAAATAATCTCTGAACCAAGTAACACATGAGAAAAATCTAGAACTGACATTTTTACCTTTTGAGGATAATTTATGAAAGATACAGTAGTAGTTTTCAAGTCATCTGAACAGAAATATCAGTCTTTTTATTTGTGAGAGAGTTGTAACTGCATCGGCAGAGTCTTGCAATTGGCAAGAGTCATATGGCTTGATATTCATTGATAATTCATTTCATGTTAGGGATTATAGCTACCTGACATTGCAATGTCCTGTGCCATGGGATAGCTTTAATTAAATTTATCTCAACGTTCTGCCTTTAAAATGTTGCTCATGGTCATTACAGGTAGGAATAAGCATCTGGAGATTCCCTTCATGTCACAGGAAGAGATTCAAGATGTTTTAAGGAGCCATATACAGGACTGCCCTGAAGAGCTTATTACAGAACTTGCTGAACATTTAATAAGGTAAGTGCACTGATTCATCTTGGTAAAATTAGGGGTTTAATGATTAATTCTAAATGAATCTCCTCTTGCTTGCTTTGATTAGAAAAATCATACTTTTTTGGGGGGGGACAGAATAGTAGTGCTTGCTATTTGGTGAGGCTGGGTATAGTACTGCTAACCTCCTGGTACGTCAGAAATCTGTGCTGATATGGCATTCTGGGAAATGCTGCTTCTGCATGGTGGCAGTTTTTATTGCATCGTATGCCAGCCAGCATATTCTGTATTGTCAGAGTGACCTTAGAAAAACCCACACCACTTTAAATGCATTTTAACTGCCTTGTGCCACTCCTTGATCTGACACCAGTTCAGTAACCATTTGGAACAGTTTATAAATAGGATCCTGACTGGACATTTTATAGCCTTTTTTCCTCTTGTTTTGATTTAGGAACAAGTTTTGTAGGCCTGTGAAATTGAAAACATTGACAAGCACTTAACTGTATCGTAACAAATGGTGCTGCTATAAGTACAAGAATACATAATATGCTTACATTTAATAATCTAATCATTTATGCATTATTTTATCACATTTATACTTTTTTTGCATTCTGGGATGTACATGTGGATCAGGAACATGACAGGCATCTCTTATTAACAATGAATGTATTTGGAGAAACCGTACTTACTTTTAATAGTTTTAAGCTCTTTTTTGTTTTGTTTTGAGGTCCCTAACAAAGAGCTATCAGGAAGTGGTACGTTCTGTATTCATGTCTTCAACCTCTTCGTCATCTGGAGCTAGCAGGAGGCGGACCATCAAGGAGGTGCAGGAAGAGGTTTCAAACTTATACAATAATATTCGATTATTTGAAAAGGGAACAAAGCATTTTGCAGGTATAACAAATATTTACTTTAAAAATATCTGCACACCTCATTACTAGAAAGAGGATGACATTGGAATATGTTAAGAAAAGAGTAACTAATTAATTATTAAAGATGAAAATCTATGCTGTCATTGAGTAGAGTCTGTTTTTTAGCTAAAGCTAGTTGCATTTAAATGGTGTAAATGCCAAGGAGAGAAGACTTGCAGTGGTACTACAAGGGTGTAAAATGTATTTATAGGAAAATTAGGATCCAACTAAGAAAATTACGCTGAATGTCAAGAAAAATATGCTGATTGTGACAGAATAGCCTCCCAAGTGAAGTAGCAAAACCCTCAACACTTGAATTGCTTAAAACATGGATGGACAAATCACTAGTAACTATACTATAGTCAAGGCTTCTAAACTTCTTCGCATTTTGGACAACATCTTAATTGAGAGGGTCTCCCTTCCCATTCACACCTTGCATAGCTTCACTGTGGCAACTACAGCTCTTGCTTACATGTAGCATTAGGGGAATACTGAAATATTTCTAAATGTCTCTAAAGCAATAAAAGTTCTGCCTTTTTGAGATCTATTAATCATACTGTCTCCTTTTTGCTCTTCATTATATTTACTCCTAGTATCAGTTCTTCTTCATCCAGAATGTGTTTCCATGCTGCCTCCTTCTTGCATTTCCTGTTTAGTTTCCTGAAGGTGCTCCTTTTTTAACCCCTGGTCCCTGGAATCCAACTGCTTTAGTCCCTTTTCTCCTGTTCCCCTGGATATTTCTCTTTTGTACTTGTGGGTCAGAGGCTCCCCCGGGCACCGTTTCTTCTCCTCTTCCTCCTCATGTTGTTGCATCCCCTAGTAGTACCAGCTGCTCTGACTCCTTCATTCCAGTTGCATTTTCAGGCCTCTAGACTCTTGCTTGCTGTGAGGAACATTGGACTCCTACAGAAGCAGCTGGAAAGAAGAGCTTGCATCATATGTCCAGCTAGCTTTCTGTGGACCACCAGTAGTCCTTAGCCCTTAGTCCATAGTATGGGAGCCACTGTTGTAGGGAAATCTGAGCTGTCATGTTGGTATATTAGACAACGTAATAAGTTGTTTTCCTACTCTGCTTTTACTTACAGAAGTTATATCTTACAGATGACACTCAAGCTAATCTTGCCAAACACATGCTGAAGACAGTTTGTACAGACATCACAAATCTTATTTTCAACTTCCTCGCTGCTGATTTAATGATGGCAGCAGAAGATTGTACTGCTATTACAAGTGAGGTATGTAGATACCACTTTTATTCCCCTTTAAGGCAGTTTCATTGCAATAATTACAGTATTAATATCCTTTCCTAAATTATTTGCAACAGGTTGTTTCACCTATAAAGTACTGACATGCAGGTAAGCCAGAAATGTATTTGTAAAACAACATTATTCCATTTTCTTTCCCCCAAACAGGTCAGGAAAAAGATTTTAGGTAAATTACCTGAAGAGACCAGAGGTCCTTTAACTAAGCTGCATACTTCTCTGAATGGCAAGGTAAATTGCTCTAAAAACTTCCAGATTTCAGATCATTGGTTCTACTAATGTAATGCTAATAACCAACTGGATTAAAGATTCTGATAGCTCATTACTGTTGCTGTGAAGGCTGCATACAAATATCCACAATCCAAATTCTTGTAAATCAGTCAGAGTAAGTAAATCTTATACCATAAACATTATTCTAGGGCGGGAGTGTAATCTCAGTTGTTGATGCTGACAGTTGATATCAAAATGCAGTTTCAGAACCTTTATTTAGAATATGGATATTTCATGAATTTTCCCAATGAAATGCTTGACCCCTCACCCCTGTAGACATTTAGCCATCAAAATCTTGGATGCTAAAAATTGTGGACTATAGCAGCTATAAAACAAAACAGGAGAGAATCAGTTACTGCATAATATACAAAAAGGCTTACATTTTTCTTAAGAAAAAGTAAATAATGTTGCAATAACTTCTACAGGGTTTCGTTTTGTATACTTTTTTCACAATGTATTAGCCTTAGAAATAGATTGCATTCAGTTACTTAATTTTATACTCTTTACTATTTAAATATATAAACATTTAAAGGTTTAACAAAGTTTTATATTAAACAGAATCCTTTTCCCCGTCTTACATTGTTTATTATTTTACATCTCTGTGATCTGAATGCCATCATTTTGAATATGAAAAATGATGTGCTGTAAACTAGGTTTTTACCCTCTAGCAAAAATTAACTGTCTATACCTGGCTCTAATTTTTTTTTATAGAGTTTAGAACACTTTCTTTTGTGCCTTGATGCCGCAGCAGATGCTTGTGATATTATGGTTAAGAAAGGGGACAAAAAGAAGGAAAGGTAACTTTTAAATTGTCTTTATTACCTTTAAAGAATTGTGCAAAGTGAGAAATACAGCACTATTTCTGCACAAATGGTAGATAATTAACTGGGTCTCAGTAGAACACACAGGTAGAAAAAGAGTGGTAGGAGATACATTTGGGGGGGTGTCTTTGTTTTAGGCAAAGATTATGCATTTTTCCAAACATCAGATATTTAACTTACAGATAGGAGCGTACCAAGTTTGAAGCTATTTTTTCTAGTAATGGGTCTGGCTGCT
This sequence comes from Mesoclemmys tuberculata, assembly GCA_007922155.1. NCBI lineage: Eukaryota > Metazoa > Chordata > Testudines > Chelidae > Mesoclemmys > Mesoclemmys tuberculata. Next base: position 63,350,639 of record ML675604.1, on the reverse strand, counting down.
TTATATCACTTTTTACACAGAACTGCCATTTTAAAAGTTCCTGGTGGAATTTTTCAAAAGCGCTGAGCTTGGTCTATGGCTGAGCACATTTGAAAATGCTACCCCCATTAATACTAAGAATCAGTCTGCCGGCAGGATAAAAATTGACATCAGTCAAAGCTATAATACATACTATAAATTCCAACCTAAGAAAGAACAAAATAGAAAAAACATGTTTTCACTATGCAATTCTTGTTTTCGTAGGCAAATTCTGTTCCAGCATAGACAGGCTCTGATTGAACAACTGAAAGTCACAGAAGATCCAGCTCTTGTTCTACACCTGACATCGGTCTTGCTGTTTCAGTTTTCAGCACACTGCATGCTTCATGCACCAGGAAGATGCGTACCACAGATCATTACTTTCCTAAGTACTAAGATCCCTGAGGTATTCTACTTATGAAATAGCATCTGTAGTGTCTTGGGGTTTGGGGGTATAAACTAAGCATCGACTCTCCAGCGCTGAATAGCTCTGCTGGATGAAACTGACTTATTTGCTTTTGTCACCATTACTGTAGGTATACAATATAAAACTTCTCTCTAGTTTTATCTAACTGACTCAGTCTGTTTGCTGGCACTAGCATTCCCCCCCTTCTTCCATGTGGCTTCATTTGTCACACATCATCTGTAAATTACAGTGATCTGGGTGATTCAGAATTAAGAGGTGTCTGGATGTGGTTTAAAGATTGTCATTTCACTGAACTGTTGAGGGAGTGGTTCTATGGGATCAGCAACGTAAATGTCTGCCAAAATCTACAGGCATCTGCAACTTTATTAGATTCCCTTTCCACGGTGGACCACTCAACAAGTCCTCATTCTCTAACCTTTTACTTCTCTCCAATGAAGTGAGAAGAAATCCTGACTTCTTTCAATTCAGTTTTAAAGGAAATCCTCGATGTTCCCAAAAACATGCTTCGAACTTCTGTCTCTTACTCTGCTGAAATGATAGCTGCTAATCATGGCATGGCACTCCTCCTCCACTAGCTAAAGCATATCTTTTCTGTAGTGTAGCTGCATTTTCATTACTGTATACATTTTGATTTTTGATATTCCATAAAATATTCATGTGAAAATTTAGATTGTAAAATGTCTTAACGGAGAAGTATTTGCTGACTTTAATCTCATGAAGTCAGCTGTGCTCCTTTAAATAACCTCAAGCCATTTCTTTAATTTTTTTCCTCCCCTTAGGATCAACATTCTCTTCTGGTCAAATACCAGGGATTAGTGGTGAAACAACTGATCAATCAGAATAATAAGATTGGACAAGGGGATGATGACACAGTGGATAAACTAAGGGAAGAAGAATGTGCAGACTCTATTCGAAAAGAACTCCAAGAAATCACCCCATCTCTCAAAGATCTTGTTCTCAGACCAAGAAAATCTTCTGTAACTGAGGAGTGAAAGTCTGATTAAATTCAAGTCCAGCAAACAGAATATTTTTTTCTAAAAGGAAAAAAGGAGTTCACTATGTTTGGTAGTGAAGAATGGTTGAGATAGCCGTAGCTTCAGAAACTTTACTTACAAAATTGCAGCATGAAGCATAACAGGTGGTGGTGAATATGGATTTTGACTTGCATACTTTAAAAAAAATAAATATTACTGCAGTGCATGCATTGTTACAAACTAGCAACACTTTGGCTATGAAATTAAAATTCTAAGATGGAACTTTTATGTAGTGCCTCAGGAAATATTTACTCTTTCTAACAGTTAAGAATTATATGTATATCCACAAGTTTATAATTTGATATTCAGATGTGGAATTTTTTTTCCCATTCTTTTACCTGTATAGTAATTATCAAAATGAAAAGGTTTGTCTGGATTCCCCAGCTACATTTTAAAATTATGGAATAGGTATGTAATAGCATGGAATGAAAGGTGATCTTTACTTTTTTGATGTCATGAGTTGGAACTCTTTCAAGAGTGCTTTCCCCCTTCATCCTTGCCTCTCCTCCTCCCCCAGCAGTGCAGAGGTTAAAGATAAAATGGTCAGGCCTACCTGCAATAAAATAGTAAAAATATCTGATCAGTTCAAGTAAGGTAATTTAACCAAAGAGGTTATGGTGCCAATTAAGGATGAATTTCTAGTATGTTTTTCAATGAATTCTAGTGACGTCTGCACATAGTATTATTTTTCATTTAATATCCCTTAGCTAATGATTCATCACAAAACTGTTTAGAGGTGCAAATGACCTGTGTTGGGTTTTTGTTGGTTAAGGATTTTTTGAGGTGATGAAGGGGGAATGACTTCTGTAGTCAGTATACATGCTTTGTTCATTCAACAGAAGGGCACACTTACTACTACACAGTTTCATATATGATTCCTAGAAAGTTTGCTTAAGGGGCAAACATCCATTATATGTGTCATTTTTATTTGAGAGAGTTTGTTCAGAATTTTGGTCAGTTTGCAGTGTGTTTCTTAAAAGAAAATTCTGAAAATGTTAACCATTGGGGATATCTGCTAGTGTTTTTCTGCTATTAACCAATTCCAGAGCTATTTGCTATTATTTAGCAATATTTTTGTCAAGTCCATTGTAATTTACATTTTCATTTGTACTTGGGTTGTATAATATGTCTTAGCAAAAAAAATGTGTAAAGCATACAAACAAGAATCCTGCCAATATTAGTTACATGATTTTTGCATGTCAGTTCTGTATTTTTGTATTTGTTTTTGAGTCCGTGCAATTTTAGTATCACATGTTTCAATTTGTTATCATTGGAGTACACAGTGATTATATACACCCGTAATGTTACCTAGCTGCTTGCATAAAGTCAAGTCTGAATACTAAGGAAGTAGACATTGCTGACAAGTGAAAATAATAGTAGTTCTAAGTAGTTTCTCACTCTTGCCAAAACTTCTTTGGCGCTGAGAAAAATCTGCTGTAGGGATGGTACCGAGTTTCATTGTCTGTTAAGTGCCCTGCAGGTCCTGCGGAGTACTGTACATTAGGTAGGAGTCAACCAAAAATGTCCCAAAAACTGTGATTATAACAAAAGGAAGGTGACTTGAGCTTTTCTCCCACTGCATTTTGGCTTGTTTTAGAATTGAGTTTAAAAACAGAATCACTTACATAAATCACTAAATTGCTCTAGTAAATTCAATAATATCTTTACAAAACAGCAGTGATTCTGAACCAGTCATAATACAAAAGGGCAGCTCTATTCCCTGCCCTTCAGACTTAGAGGCAGAGACACTTGTTGTATCCATCATCCTAGCTGAAAGTCCCCACACAACCATATCACCTGAAAAGAAGGGCCAGAGAGAAGCAAAAAGGGAGAAATATTCTGACTTCTTTAACTTCGTTTAAAAAAAACCACCCTGATTTGCATACAGTAAACATATTTAGTCTGTTATTGAATCAAAATAGTTCTAATTTTCCTATATTAAATGTACACATTTTCATATGGCATTGAGACTTGTAAATAATACTCTACAATCTGATGTTCTTTATGCAAATATAATTATTTTAATAAAGTTAAATGTTTATGTTTAAAATAGTTTCTGCTGTAGGCTTAACCACTGATTGATTGATTTTGATCTTGCATTTGTTGCTTATAATTTGCAATCACTAATGTGCTCTATTTGTTTTGTTAGACTTGCTATTTTGAGTGTTTCTATTTTGCTTAATACTGTGGTAAGTCATAATAATAATAATGAACTTACTACAAGTCTTCTACCTAATGTAACAGATTTTTAAAATTTTGGACCACATGATGAGAATAATAAAAGAAACATTCTTTCAAATGGAGAGGAAAGAGGTGATGTCCTCTTAGAATTTTCAGTGGCTAATTTCAGTATGAGAAACCTTCACCAGTATTCCTATGCTGGAAGAAATAAGTATTTGATGTCTGTCTGTCAGGTGCAGATGTTAACGTTCCTAGTTAAAGAGGTCTTAATTATGAGAGAGAGAGAGATGAATAAAAGGAATATTAAATTTCCCCAAGCCCTTTTTTTTTTTTATTTGGCTAATGAATTTTTCCCCACATATGATGGATTTGGGGGTAGGGAAAGTAAAGGATTCCTATTCTTAGGATTCTTGTCCTATTGCTCAGATGTTCAGTTCTCAAATTAAGGCTGCCTATTTCTTTTTCAGATAAATATGCATCGTAGCTTCCTTTAAATTACTCTAGAAAAGGGCTGGAAAGCAGCATTCCTATGGACTAATTGCCCCCTGTATTCTATTCACTAACAGTACAAAATATAAAATTCATAAGTATAAAATTTCTTGTCTATGGTCTCTTCCAAAGTGACATTAATCACAAACTTTTTAAAAAAAATAATCAGGGAAACACTTGAGATTAGACTTTGAGAAATGGTGGCATTTGAAAATGTTGCAATATGTTTTGTACTCACAATTTTTAAATGACTGCAAGAGTGCAGACTAAAATTGGTGATGTAATCTAACAGGGTGTCCTGAGTTCTGATATTTAGAACTTCTATTAAAGCTTTCTGTATATCTATTGATTAAAGTTTTAAATGGCTTCATGTTTTCAATCTTAACATTTTCTTTACAGTCAGAGTCTGTGAGAGTTGTAGTCTTTTTAACGAAGTTTACTGACATGGAAAGTACGGCTATAACTGAAACAATGTGATGGTCATCTGAAACTTTTTAAGTATTAAAATGTGTTGTTGTGGGAGCAGAAATATTTCCATGAAGTTTTAAATAACTACTCGTTTTTTTCCCCCAACGTGCAGTCTGAAGAATACATTCAAAAAAGGCCAAAGACCAGTGTAGTAGTGAAATGTGAATTTAAATTATTTTTATGAATTGTCAGGGTTAAAAAGACAAATTTGAGTGAACTGACCTGAGCAAAATGAAAGGAGAAAGAGAGCTCAAGAGGCTCATGTTAATGACAAACACCATGCTGATATTAGTGAGGGTAGATGTGGAAGTTTAGTTCAAATCAGGTTTGGTCTTCTTACACTCTTGTAATACCTTTCTTCTAAGAAGAGACAGAAAGCTATTGACACACACAGCCCAACTTTGGCTTCTGAGCAAAGAGCAGCTGAATTAATCTCCACATTATCCTCTATTTAACTCCACTTCATACTCCTTATTATTGAAGGTTTTCACTTACCTTTGAATGCTTTAAAAAGTCAAAACTGGGAGGTTATATGGGCATAGTTTCCATTGTGCAAGTTCCTTCTGGGAATCAAGAAAACATTTGCATTTGAAGTTTGGCGAAGATAATATGCAGGGGAAAGTAAGCATGTATTTCATGCTCTTCTCTGGAAAGTACATAGGGCTTGTGGAATTTGGTTTGCTCATCACAGAGAAGAAGGCAAGTGTGTGTGATGTTAGCTTTAACCAGACCACACCTTTGAGTCAAATTACATCCAAACTTTTCGTCAGGACACAGCTAAGTGCAGTCACTTCACCCCCTGGGTCCTTTGCCGATTATTGGGGTGCTCCCATCACGGGAGCCGATTATCACACTAAGTGGTTCTCTGTTTACCCCCTCCCCACTATCCCCCCCAGGGTAGCGTCCCAACTCCTGGTTCACATTTGATTCCAGGGTGTTACAGGCATTGCCCACATCTTGTAAGGAGTTGCCCTCAGGATGCACTGTTTTTTACCTTTTTCATTCTGGAGCCTAAACCAGCAAGTTCCTGCGCTGGCCACTTGCCACAAGGAAGTGGCAGAATGAGGTTGGCTGCTTCCACCCCATCCCCCCAAGGGCTACCTAGGAGTTCATCCAACCCAATACTGAGATTATCTAGGAACAAACTGGCACCTATATTAATATTTGTGACCTCTTAAATCTCGAAGGCTACCAGCTGCTGGGGAAACCCTGCCAGTGGGCGTCCCACTCCATACCTGCAGACATGTAGCATGTTCTCTGATCCATCATTTCGTCCCCCTTGTGCTTATTAGGCTTGACTCTGAAGCTACCCAGAGCCCCTGCCATTACTTCCATCAAAATTGCCCACCTGAGATCATATGGCCAGGCTATGGGGAGTCTGCTGAACCCCAAACATAGGCTGAAGAGGCTAGAACTGTGGAGCTCTGATCACCTTGCTCTGCTGGTGCCTGTGACGGTTGTGCCTGACCACTGTTTTACAGGACTTCAAGCTGCTCCAAGATGGACTGCATCAGCACAAGAGAACAAGTTCTAAATAAAGCTAATGACTCAGATAACTAATGGGAGGAGAGAACTTAATTTCATCAGTATCAATGAGACACTAAAAGTGTTTGCACAGATTTAATAAAGCAGTCATTCAGTCAGGGCAATGGAGCTGATAAAATCCTGGCAGTAGTGATAAAGAGAATCATTAAGGAGTTTTAACGGATTGAGATTAATTAGGCATAGATAATCTAGAGAATCGATTACCTGGAATTGGCAAATTTAACTCAAATCTTTCAAGTCCTGGTCTACACTTACCTGGCAATTTGATGGCAGTCAATGGGAGTTACGCAAACTACGCAGAGCAGCTTGCGTAACTCCCGTCGACTGCTGTGCTTCTGTTCTGCACGCTGCCTTCACTGCACTGCGCTGATGGAAACTGTTCCCATCAACGCAGCGCTACGCCACTGGAGGAGGTGGTTTAGGTCAACTTCTGGATCGTTTGAGTGGGTCTTCACTGACCGCTCAGTCAATCCAGAAAGGTCAATCTGACAGTGGCGACCTTGCCACTGTCCGTATAGACATACCCCCGCATAAATACAAATAGCGAATGTAATATTTGAACAAAGTAACAGAATTCTTTCTTTTGGTTATGACATAAACAGCTTTTATCCACTTGACATGTGAGGCTTGATTCAGTCCTGGCATATGCTGGTTCCTAGTGGTGTAATCCAAGGAACATGGTGGTGAAAAGTCAGCATGGCCTTGGGTCTGCAGTGACTCAAGTTGCAACCAGCCATTCTTGTTTCAAGCTGCTTAAGTTCAGCCAATGGTTTCAACTGGATATAAGTCAGCGAAGACCTACACAAGGCCCTATAAAATGAGTTTGCTGTTCTGTACTCCTCTCTGGCCCAAACACTGGAGAGGTTACCTCTGATCCGATTCCAGTGAAGCCAGAACTGAGCAGAGCATTGGGAGAGTTGACCTTCCATGATGTGGAACCAGTCTCCTGGAACCCTTACCTGGAGAGACAGTAGCAACCATTCCAGTCTACAAACTGGACTAGCAGCAAGCAATGATGTTGCTTGGAGTCCTAAAGCCTTTCCCTAAATTGGAAGAGTATAGAATTTTAACCTCTCCCTTCTAGCCCTACCCAGTGCAGAACACCCCAAAGACTATGTAACCAGGGTTTTTAATGTTAGTTCTGAGTTTCATCAAACGTCTTGGATGTATTTTTCAAACAAGCTGTGCACAAACAATCTGAGGATGAGTATGTTCAGTCTCTTTTCTTTCCCCATATAGAGATTTTTACTTAAGTTCCTCTTTCTTTCTGGCTAGAGCTTCGAAACTCTGTCTCTGAAACATGCTCCTTTAAGAACCTCCTACGTGGTATGTTTTTTTCTACAATTTGTAAACACACTATGACAAAGAATGATATTGATTCAGTGTGACAAGGAAACCAACTATTTGCATGTCGTGAGGTCTAAGGGAAATAAACTGACCCTCAGCCGCCTTCTGCAGAGCCAAAATCTGATGGGACTCTCAAATAGCTCTGGCAGACTATTCTGTTTCTTTTGGACTCAATGAATGCTTATTTCTGTGAAAATTAATCTTCCCCTTGCCTTCTTCATTTTGCTACACAAGGCATAAGAAGCAGCAGCTTGAAAATAAATGTGAGTACTGTAGTAACTCCTTTCCCTTACTCCTGTTTTATTTGACAATGTTTAAATATTTAAGCCAATAGACTAGATGACAGTGGAAAGTTTAGGCAGCAAGAACCTTTTCTCTTTGGTAATAGATTAATTCTGATTTTTTTTTCTGTTTCTAGTAGTATTTTAATTTAATTACTTTATATAACTGATGGAATTTGTGACATAAACCAAAAGATACGTTTTCCGTAAGAATAGTACTACATTTTCCTTTAGAGTGGCCGAGGCCATACACTTTTGATGCATCTTCTGAGGATTGCCTACAGAATTCCATGAACATATTCAGTCTTGATTGTATGTGCCATGAAGAACTCCCAAGATTGTTGCAGATGTAACTTTTCAATTTATTAATTTTTTAAAATTAGATAACTATGATTTACTAACTCCAAAGAACCAACCAATAAAATGTAGATGCTCTTTTCTTCTATTAGCCATCTTTCATAGTTACCTGCCATTGAGAGAGAGCTCTCAATTGTACCTTTATAATGAGGTAGGTCACTTTTAGACGCAAAGTTACTTGCATCGCATGCAGTGAATTTTCTTGTTCCTTATTTAATGTTAAATTAACTTGAAAATTTATTGGTAATAGCAAAGTTTAGTCATGCTATACATATGAATCAAACATTATTTCATGCTTTTTCCTCCACTATTTTGTTAATGTCTTTTGAGTCTTTTTCAAGCTTTCTTTAAAATCACCTCCTCAGATTTGGGACATGACATGTTAAGAACTATATTGAAAGGACGTGCCAATGCTTAGTTAAAAGCATTCTGCAAATGTCTGTTCACACTGTAGCATTAAAAAGCTTTATAGATAATGAGACTGAAATTTGCCATAATTGAAGGTCAACAACATATATTAATTGCTGTGCTATCTGATTATATGTATGTAACACTTTGTCCTTTTTCTTTTGCTAATGAGCCCCAAAATCGAACTTTGATAAAACTATCAAATACAATTTAGATTGTAATCATATCAGTGTTCTAAAATACAGTCTTTTTGTAGCTTTCTATTTTCAGCAGATTTGTTACTAGACCTTGACACAGAATCTCTTATATTAAGAAGACAACTTTGTGATGTCTGCTTTGTTTGTATCTAATATTTATTCCCACATTTGTCTTCAGTTTGTGTGATTACTTGACATTTCTTGAAGTATTTTAATAGAACAGGCTAGAACAGATTTATGTATTAATGTTATCACATTGCTGACAGTTTTGCCATAAAATTTTATTGCACTGTCACAAAAGTCACTTTAATTTATGATTGCCTAATTTGTAGAAATTTAAGATGGCATATGAACCTTGTAATATTAGCGAGAGATGAAATCATAGGCTGTTTGAAAGAGAGTTTGATCAGTTTTGACCCAGAGTGTCTCAAGGTTATTTGCAGGCAGACAAGTTTGCGGATTTTATTTATTTGTTGGTTGATGTCGTAAGTTCAGAGTCAGTTGTTCTTTTGGCCACATGCTAATAAAGCCAGGTGGTTGGATTTTTTTAAAAAAATATTTATTTATTTTCAATTTCTTGTGCTTTGCTTTTATGGTTGAATTTTACTTCTCATAAAAGTTGAAGTCTAATAGCATTGGATAACTGTGGATATAGAGAGGGGGGAAATGCAAACTCTCCAGAAGAGTTCTTCCAACAATTTAAAGCCTTAAGGCAAGGGGTGAAATCCTAGTGCCATTCAAGTCAATACAAAACTTCTATTGACTACAATGGGGCCAAGATCTCTTCTGAGGTTTGGAGCCATGAACCTTAGGGATAGAATCCTCCTTAATTTTTGTAGACATTTCCCTGCTGGTTTGCTGGGAGTTGATGTCATGGAGAGCTCCCACCGAATCATCTCCCTTCCCAGTTTAGCTACCCTATGGAGCCCCAAACACTGAGTTTGCAGAGAGTGGAACTTATGTTCTACTTGTGTCTCTCTGGGTAACATTTTTTGGGTAACTGAGCATCCAAAAAGATTTAGGTGGCTTTGAAAATCTCTGCTCATATGTTTAAACTTTACCTTATGGAAAAATCCTATAGAATTGAATAGGGATGAAATTAATATGGTTTCACAGAAATTGAATAGGGCAGCATAGAAGTTACTCCACAAGTATAGGGGGGAATTTAATGGAGAATTGGATATATACTTTTAAACTACCCTATAGAATTCTATAGCAGGGATATAGTCTTCTAATAAATTGTACAATGTAGTCCAAAAAAGCAGTCTCATTCCTCCTCATTGTTTCCAGTTTCCTGTTCTTAAAGCTAAAGCTTTTCTTTGACTCTTAATTAATGATGTCTTCAAAACTTTCCTTCCATATGTATTTTGCTCTGTCCTGCCTTTTGCAGGCCTCTGTCCTTGAGGTTGTGTTGATTTTTAATTTTCCCTGGTCAAGTTCTTCATCATTTCAGAGTTCCTTCCTGGTTCACACTCAAGCTAAAGTTCTAGGTCTGGTAATTCCAGTAGATCTCCCAAAATACATCAGTGTTTTACACTGGCTTATAACTCTTCAAGCAACTTAGTCATTACCACTAAAATGGTAACTTATAACTCTCCATTTACTCTCACGGTGCCGGGGTACTTCTGTCCTCCATCACGGGTAGTTGCATTTGACATTTGTGTTTGAAATTGTTTTAGGTGCACTTGTATTTGTTCTACATTCATCTAAGTATTGGTAAATTCTCCTGGTTCCATCAGGTTGGGGACCCTGGTTCTTTGTACATTTTGTATAACATTTGTACAACCCCAAATCCATAACTGATGCTTTCAAGCTGATGACTTGAACATTTTTGTTGCACCCTTTTCTTATAAGTTTTTACTGCCTAATAATAATTCTATCCGAAATTACCTCTGGGGCAGACTTTGTACTTGGAACCATCCATTGGCATTACTGTGGTAGTAAGGTGATCTGAAGGATGGTCTTGTGATTAAGGCATAGGACTGAGGTTTATGCCTGGCTCTGCCACAGACTTGCAGTACGACCTTGGGAAAGTCACTTAATTTCTCTGTGACCTGATCTGTAAAATGAGGATTTTAGTTTCCTCATCTGTAAGATGTGGATAATACCTATCTCACAAGGATGCTATGAAGACTAATTTATTAATGATTGTAAAGTGCATTGAGATCCCTTACTGGAAGGCAATATATAACTGCTAAGCATACAGCTGTTCATCAGGAGCCCATCTCCTGTCTCATTTTTATCTCTGCAAGCTATTAAATGCAGCAGGGATCATCATTTGAATCATCTGCCATAGATCGTATGTTATGTGAACGTGACAGGTGTTTGTGTCCTCATTCATGAAATGGCTGCTGCTGACTGCCCCCACCAAACTCACACAACTGATTGGAGATAAATGCTTTTTCACAATTTGGAATAAGAAAGGCCCTGTGTACTGAAGTTGCTCAGCTCCATTTGATATTTGCCAAGGAATCATTTTTCTCTTTCTAAGAATAAGACCCACATATTCATTATTATTTTCTTAAGAGATTCATCTCTCCAAGATAGGCTTGAAATAAATTGTCCATATCTAAAATGTTCTTGTATTAAAGAGATTAGTTTATTGATTCCCGTTTTGCATCAATATTTTAAAGACATAGAATGATGATTTCTAACTCTTCTACTTCGTCCTAACCAAATGTCCACTTTTCTGGAGTTGGACAAGTCCTTATCCCTGATTACAAATCAAAATAAGACAAAAAAATGAGCCCCCATTTAACTTGGATTTTGTAAAAGACATGCTTATCACAAACAGTGAGAAATCCACTTTGAAAATAATATGAAATAAATAAATAAATAAAGATCTTGTTCAACACACATCTTTGCAGCTACCAGGGCATAAAAAACAAAAAAACAGCATCACAGTTATTGAAGGGTTTCAGTTCATAAACACATACTTCTTGGGACACAGAAATGTATATTAAGTCTGGCGTGCAGAAGTTCAGATTCTGAGTCACATAACAATCTCAAAGAGCTTGCAACCTAAATAGACAAGACAGACAAAGAGTAGGAGGGGAAACAGGCACAGAGATCAGAAGTGCCAGCTCACATGCTTAGCGTTAAGAAATTTTCAGTTCACGCTTTTATTTTTGCACAAGACTACAGACAAAAAACTTAAGCTTTTCTGTACCAAGTAGTAGTTCTTTTTCCTAACTGGCAAAAGACATGCAAAAAGTGAAAGAGCCCCCACTTCTGATCATTACTAAGTAGGTCAATTGACATCAAAAGGACTAAGATTGAATGATATAGAGCAAGCTCTTGGAGGACTATTTCTTAGATGAGAAGCTGGGTATTGTCTACAGTGTGATTAAATTTGCTGGATTAAGATCAAATGTTGAATTGGATTCCCTGCCATAATTAAATGCCTATACCTGAATTCTGTGCCTTTGTCCCCAAGGCCAACTACCACCACCCCACTGTTGCTGCGCCTTTGAACTATGGTAAGTGTCCTGTTATGCTGCTCTAGTTGTGCAATGTTCCTAAAATAAATATGGGGCAAAAATCAAGAGCAAAATTTCACCCTGCTGTAAGTACACAGATTTAGTTACATTTGTCCAAGGGCCCAAACTCCACCATTCTCTTTGTGAAAAGCTGGTGGAAATGGTGATACTTCACCACTGAATAAAATCAGGAATTTCAGTGTTTGCATATGATACAAATATTCATAAAGGAGCAAACACTGATGGGCACATCTCCATTCCCATGTCCACTTAGGGTTGCTATTAAGGGCCAACATGAGGAGTAGGATTTCCATCAATTCAGCGAGACAGGACGCTCAGTAGACTGAGTTCCTTATGCTATTTTCTATGGTAATGAGGTTAGCTCACACAGTACGGGAAAGAAACATATTTTGAACTCAGGTTCTCGAAGTCCTTTCAAGTCACTTTGTTCAATTTGCCGGAGAGGAATGAAGAGTAAAATAATCCTGTGTTGGGAAGGAAAATGCTTTTGATCTAAATTGCAGAAAGACTGTGGGAATGGGTGCTTCATTAAGCAGCAGAAAAATAGTGCTTTAGGCCACTTCCTACACGAGTGTTGTTTTTAAATCTCCCATCATTGCTCTGGCTCTGGGTGAACCTCCTATTTCTTCCAGCCTGTCTGTGTGGGCTGATACAAAAAAAAGAAAAAAACACTCTCTCTTTTCCCTTTGGAGCTATGCAGCTTAGTCTTTGCTATGTCCCTTTATAGTCACATGTCAAAAGCAAATGATTAGTTCTGTAATCAGCAGAGTAATCACAGGGAGAGACTAGTAATTACTATAGTATTAGTTGTTTTGTGGTAGCACTCAGGGCTCCATTTCGGACTGAAACCCACTTGTGCTTTATGCTGTAGAAAAGCTTTGGAAGATATGATCCTTAATAGGAAGAGTTGACAAAGAAAGGCCTAATTCAGCAAATCTACACATACATAATTGGACTCACACAAAGTCAGTGGGATTACTCACATCAGTAAAGTTACATATATGCATAGGAGTTTCCAGGATCAGGCCCTAATCTGCCACAGGACACAAATGCATGCCCTGTACAGTCAGAAGGATTGGCAGGAGGTCATGGTTAACAATCATGAGTGTATGTTTACCTCTGCTTGAATCCCCACCCAGAAAAGTTATTTTTCTCTTTAATTGAGTGTGGAGTTTTTTCCTGAAAATCCCAGGGATTCTCTCATGTCTGTTAACTATAGTTTTTCATGATTTTTTTGTTAGAGTCCCATAACGAGTTAATTAATTCAATTACAGAAGAGAGGAATACAGGGACTGTGGTCTTTCCAAAGCTTTCCCACTGCAAAACAGATCTGCCATGGCCCAGCTCCACCTAACAACCTGGTTATAAGCAGTGTTACTGCCTCCCAAAAGGTCTGTAGTTATAGATGTCAGTAGCTGTTGATTCCTCTAGTTTTAACTGCCACAGTGATTTCCTGGAAATCCACACAGTGCATATAGGACCTGCTGCTGAAAACAGCTGATCCTTGGCTTCATCCTAGCCATCCATTCTGGGCATACCACCCTCCACCAAAGACCAGTTCTCACATGGGGAGGTTTCATAGCCTGTAGGACCAGGGAGGAGAAGGGTTGATCCCAGAGCACACACATACACAAATTTTATATAGGTGTGTATATATATGTTTATTTTGTATATGTATATTTTATATATATATGTATATATGGATATGTTTGTGCATGTGTCCTACACACAGTTTTTCTGGCTCATTAAGTTGTCCTCCACACCACACAGAGTACAGGATCCTATAACCCCCTAGTTTTAAATTAGCCTATATAGGCTAGTCTTTGCCTTTCTTTGTTTCCTGAGATGTCACCTAGCTGGCTGCAACCCTCTAACTGGAGCTGAGATCAGAAAGCTTTGTCTCTGATTCATTTTTATTTGTGAAGTTTCATTTTTTTATTGAAGCTGACTGCATTTATTTATCCTTGGGAAAATTAGGTCAAGTTATCACAGTGTAGCAGGGAGGGGGAAAAGGAGTAAAAATACCAGACTGCTCTAATACACTGTTTTTCTGTTTTGTTTTTGTAGGAGGTTGTTTTCTAGTTTTTGTGTTTGGTGATGATTTGTTTTTTTCTATGGGGTAATCAAAGTAACTTTCAGTTATGTCTTGCTTTAAGACATACATGATGTTTCCAGTCTTTTTCTTATTGCTGTTTTCAAAGCTGCTTGAAAGTGTGTCATAATTTTTAGAGAACCAATCTAGGAAAAAAGTGACTCTCATAGTTACTTGCTTACTTTATAAAAGGGGGTTTAATTAGCTTGTGCTCCCTGTACCCTCAGGAGATAGGGTACTTTTCATCTTCCTTCTTGTCCCTAAACTAAAATGAAGATTTTGGTCCCTGTAGCAGACGTTCCTGAACATTGAAAGAGGCAACCTAATTTTTTGGTAAGGTTTTTAAGGTTACATTCAGCTTCAGTACCATCTACTGAGGCTTCTCATCTGTGGCAAAGGCTGTTTCATTTAATTGCCTGCAAATGTGTTGCTCTTCACCATATCTGAGGCATCATTTCCTATTTTTTTCCTTTAGAAGGCATCCAATCCTGAAGGCAAGACCATTTTTTTTTTATAGATACGTTTCCGCCAAGTAGCATTAGCACCTTGTTAACAAACTGCCATTTCTTCAGTGGGGTTTTGCAAGTTTATGCTGGCATTTTTACCTTTCTTTATACCATTCTGACAGCAGATTGTATAATGAATAATCAAGTCACTGATATTATTTAACTTTTTTAGGATTGGGATTTTTATGGGGTAAAGAGGTTGGATATTCTTCTGGTTTATACACTATGAATGAAATCCTGGACCCACTGAGATCAGTGGCAAAACTCCCAGGCCAGGATTTCACCTTATAAGTCTTCATGTACAACTTTTGCCTTTTGTTCAAACTCCAGTTGAGTGCTTTTGCTTGAGTAATTCCTAAATTTTGGGGGAGCTTTTCTTCCATTCGTCTCCAAAGGTTTAGGGTCAATGGACTATTCACAACTTAAATCATTGCTCATGTAAAGCTTTCAGGATTAAGCCCAAAATTGTTAAACTTTCTCACCCCCTCTTCATTCTATCCTGGAATTCAATTTGACAGATATAAAAGATGCATTGTTTTCTCCGGACCAATCTCCCACACCAGTTTTTTTTATCCTTTTTAGCCATCTATGATCCAAATAAACATCCACTTGCTGCTGGGTACTCATCTCAAAATATAAATTGTCTTATCTGATATCATAGGGTATGTCTACACAACAAAGAAAAACCCATGCTGTGTAGACATACCCATAGACTGCAAATAGAGCTGGTCAGAATTTTTTTTATGGGAATTTTTGACTTTTCATTAAATGAAAAACTGGAAAACAAAAATATTCCGTTTTTTAACAATGAAAATTCTACATTTTCAGCTGATATAAAAGATGTCCACTTTTTGGCCAAAATTTTTTCCTTACTGAGTTTTTTATTTTCCAGTGAAGAGAGAGAGTAAATAAAACACTTTCCATTAAGAGTTTTGTTTATTCAAAACTCCAAATGTCCAAAAGAAAAACAGTGATAAAATTTTCAGCCACCCTACTGCAACAGGTTGTCTTTCATCCAAGAATATCTAAAGCATGACTTTCTTAATTTAAATGTATTAAATTTTGGAAGGGGAATTCTGGAGAAATTTTCTCCCATGCGCAGATTATTGCATAGCTGTCTATTGCATAGCAGGTTATTGCTATAAGGTTTCTTGCACTTTTCTTGGGATGGTTTTAGCCATTATTGAAGACCAAATACTGGACCTGATGGACGTTATGGCAATTCCTACTTCCTTCTTGCAGACCTTGACTCAGTGTTGCATCAGTTTTAGATCTATTGTCCTAATGAATACTTTGATATCTAAAATGAGTATGTTTAGCTCAGACTGACTGTTTTTTTCCATCATTGCACATGTAAAGATCTTTATTGCTCTGTGTTCCTTCTCCAGAAAAGTTGAGAACTGGAACAGAGCAGTGAATAGATTGCCTTCTGCTGGATCAAAGTCACTGAAATAATCCTGGGGTGAATTGAAGGCATCCAGAACTTCTTGTTTCTTTTGTAGCCTTGATGACCCAAGAAGTTCTTTTCCCTAAAGACTAACACTGGTTTAGAATTTGAGAGTGGCAAAAAGGGGAAGGGGTTTCAAAACTTTTTAAAACTTTATCACATTTTTTAAAATTTTTTTTTGTCCTGATTAAAGAAGCCAACCACCCAGAAATTCTTCTAGCAACAAGGCCTAAACCCTTAGTCAAAGGCCATATTTAGTGTATAACTTCCTAAAAAAGACCTGTAGATGATATTCCACATGAAGTAACAATGCAGAATGTATCTTAGTGGAACTGGAGTTCTTTAAGACTAGAGCTGGCTGGAAAATGGAGGTTTGCAAGAAAATTTTTGACTTTGTCAAACCCCTTCTCCCCAAAAAATTTGGCTGAAATCAATCAAAACCAAAACATTTTCAATTTGGGGGATTTGGGGTTTTTTAATGAAAAATTGCACATTTTGAAGGAAAGCAAGAAAAGACGCTTTCTGCTAAGTTTTAATTTAATTGAAAACCCAATTCACCATTGAAGAAAAAAATGTGGATGGATGTTTTCATACCACCTACTTAGACCTCCTTATTCATTTGGAATAAGTTATGTTTTCAAACTTTTAGATTCTTGAAAAATTGTCAGTCTGTGCAAACATCCATTCTAGTTAAAAATTGAGAATAAGTGAGTAGTCTGAATGCCACCAAATATTCTGAAAAATTTCAGATTCAGTTCAACACCCAACTGAAACTTTAGTTTTTCAGAACTGCTGGTGAACCAAAAAAATCAATGGTTTGCCCTGGTCTAACTGGCAGTGCACTGCTTTTTGAGCAGTTGTGGGGGTTGGATTCTTTGGGTGGGTTACTTTGCTGTGAGAGAAAGGAGAGAGTGCAATGCAGGATGCTATATTCCCAGTGTATCTTGCTGACAAACATATGCATATATTTTGGAACAGAAATAGTGATGACAAACCAAACATTAGTGTTTATACAGCAGCTTGGACAAAGCAGCCCTGAGTCTGACTGGAGTCTCTGGGTGTTACTGTCATATTTTTGTTTAATAAATTGCAGCTTATGATGCTTAGATGTTGAGTCCATTTCAAAAGTCCAGCAAATAAGCTATGTTTCATGCTCTAGCCAGTCAGCAGCTTTTCTATCTCCTCTTCCTTTCCAGAGACTGTTTCTAACTGCTGCACATGACACATGCTATTTTGTAAGTCTAATGTCCCTAAACAATGGGTTTACTTCATATTTAATTCATATTGGATAAGCTGCAGAAATCTCTAAAGTCTAGTTAAAGGTAATATATCAAGGGGATAATAGCTTGCTGCACATGCAGCTCAACTGAAAAGGAAAGAACTTCTTTTTAGCTGGACAGTAAGTCTAAAAAGAAAGTGAAAAGCTCAAGTTAACCTCTGAAATTTGGAAAAGACGAACAAAATCCTTTGCCTGCTCCTTGCAGAAGGTTTTTAGAGCTTTGACTTTGCTAGGATGATGTTTGCTTCAAGATGGAGTAGCCTTAATCCCCCCAATTTGCCAATGATTATTGCAACAATTCTTTGAGATGGTGGAATGCTCAGGAACCTTCTCCTAAAGAGTAAGGAAAATAAACTCAGGATGAGTATACAAAAGAGCAAATTTATGTTTCAAGTAGGTATGGAAGAAGACACACACTTGGCTGAAAATAATGTGGGTAAACTATATTGTCTGGGATGTCTAACGCACGAACAGACTTGGCCCTAGTAACAGGT
The DNA here is from genome assembly GCA_007922155.1 of Mesoclemmys tuberculata. Classification (NCBI taxonomy): domain Eukaryota; kingdom Metazoa; phylum Chordata; order Testudines; family Chelidae; genus Mesoclemmys; species Mesoclemmys tuberculata. The sequence continues at coordinate 63,332,569 of ML675604.1, read as the reverse complement.
TTTTTTCCCCCTCGAGTGTTGTTAGGATGACTAATGCCACCATTAAATCTCTCTTTTTGTTTGTACCTGTTGAGAGTTAAGTAGAGAACCCTGCTTCATGTATTGTATTTGACTTATTTTTCTTAAAGATGTAATTCAAGGGCAAACTGATGAAGGCAGATTAGGAAATAGTCCACTAGGGGAGCATCAAACAAATCAAAACATTCTCATTCATACACATTAATTTCTATATAATTAGGTAGTGTACAAAACCCAAGAACATCGTGTATTCTACACAGGAACAACATATTTACAGAAACATCAAAGTAACATTCAACATTAAAATGGTAATTTGTGTCTGCTCTACTTAAACACTGCCAGAAAAGAATACTATCCCCTTTCTCACTGATTCATCTCTGACCAGATTTGGGTCAGCCTCAAAAACCTTCTCATTAGTGAATATTACTTCTCTGTAACTCTACAAGATTTTTGGACATCTTCGTCCCCAAACTTTACATTAAACATTTAAACTATGCAGAAATTCCCAGGCACATTTACATTAGTTGTGGTCTACTGCTGAAACAATCGGCAGAACAGCCTGCCTCAGTTGTGGCCTGCTTTATAATTTGTACTTTCAGACTACAGTCTCAGCTCAAACCCCAAAGACACCAGGACTGCGTCCTTGTGAGTTACCATGGTAACTCCTCTGTGTCCTCATTTAGGATATACTAGAGCTACAGTTCTTAATACTGTTACTTACATTATATGTCTATTGTGTACATTAAAACAAACTGCATTTTACCTTTGTCCCCATAATAGCTAGAAAACTAAATGATTTTCCCGAAGAAATACATAAAACTAAACATTTTACTGTGTCTAGGAAACGAGTAACCAGATGGAATGCTGGAGTCAGCATTTCATTCCATGAGAGTGCATAACATCAGCTCTCTGGAGAAATCTGAACTGACTTCCCAAAACACAAAGCCTAGTTTCTAGGTCTCTGCCAGTAAACATATTTCTGTAGAGATTAAGATCAAAGCACCAGAAAAATATTCGATTTCAACTACCTGATGCTCATAACATTATTTATTTATTGGGTAGAGGCAAGTGATGATGGAGAGAGATGGGATTTAGTTATTTTTTTATGTTGTCTTATGGTAAAACTACTTGGTAAAAGATCATCCAGATCGTTGTCATGAGATTTGCAAAGTGTCTCATTCTTTGTCATACCATTTCTGCTTTGTAGCCAAACATGGTACAATTTTATCAAGGGCCATATCCTGAAGTCCTTACTCAGGCAAACTCTTATTGACGTCAATGAGAGTTTTCTTTGAGGAAAGGCTGCAAGAGGTGGCCCCCCATGACATTTAATGATCGTTTTGTGTAGGGTATGTGTTGCTGTCAGCATTTTCCAAAGAAGTTATGGGTTCACTCACAGAGTCTCTCTATTACTTACTGAAGAAGGAGAGTCCAGTGGCTAGGACACTAGCTTAGTACACCAGGGATCAAGTCCCTGCTCGTGCATTGTCTCTGTATGTAACCAGAAGCTGATCACAGCCTCCCCGTGCCTCGATTTCCCACCTGTAAAATTGGGATGATAAGAGTAATTGATAACCTGTATTGTGAAAAATACATTAAAAATACTATAGTGATGGATGCCATATAAGGACCTGAGAGAAATTTACAGCATCGATTAACCCTAAAAATCTAGTGAACCACTCCTGGAAGAAAACTGAAACAGAGGGAATAGATTTTATATACTCTTGTACTTAAATTAATTTATTGTAAATTATAACAATATGTACAATATTATTGTAAATTATAACTCCTATTAATATTAATAGCAGTCATGTATGTGAATCAACAGAAGAATAGATATAAAAGGTCAGAATTTCATAAAGAAGGGTCAGTGTTGCCTTTGCATGTCTACATTTGCACCAACACATACCATAAAGATACGTGCAAATGGGGCCATTGTGCATAAGATCAGTACTTAGATCTATGTGCAAATGACTAATATACAGCTACAGTTTCAGTAATTCTTAGTGCAAAAGAAGCAGCACAAGTGCACACTGGACTAGGTCTGTACTTTGTAAAAACCATGTTTAAAGTATTTAATCTGTTGTTAATTTTGGTACTCCAGGTAAGTTTTTCTTCATTTTCTTACATGTTACATAATTTTAGCTTTGAAACTTAAGTACTCATCAGTTCAGAAACCCTTTTGACCAGGAAGTTACAGCTATGATTTTTCTTGGTACATTATTTATTACATTCAGGCCTATATTCAGTATAAATCCACTAATTGTCAACCTAAATAAAAACTCAATTGCACTTTGTGAGCCAAGACCTAGGTTGATTTATAGCAGCTGAGGATCTGGTAAATGATATTAATAGCAATAATGTCTTTGCTGTGAGAACTATCTATATTTCATATATTTGAATCACATTAATTTCACATTTGGTGGGAGGGGAGTGTAAATGGGGATCATTTTTGAGTGAATCTGTGTTGATGCATTGCTTGACCCATGTCCAGAAGTGGTAATAAACAAACTCTATCCATTATCTACAGAATCTGCCTAATTTATGTTTGCTATAGTATTGTTAGTATAACTGGGCATAGGGTACACTACATGGAAAAGCAGATGAGACATCTTAAAAAATTGCAACATGGCAGTCTGCCTAGTTGAACGATTGCTTGCTAGGCTAAAAGAAGGTGTCATCTGGGACCCAAGCATGTGGAAGTCAAGATTTAGACTCCTGTTATATTAGAACCCAAGAAAAAGGTTTAAAATAAATCTGTAATATTATTAAGGGAGCTCTTGATTCCCACTGAGTTGAGTTATAGATTATTTGACTTTTTTTACTGCACAGTGTCCTGGCTAGTGCAGTGATTTAGTGCGGTTAGAAAAATAGTAAATCAATTCGACTAAAAATGTTTTCAATTCACAGGATCAACAAGTTTTCCACAGCATGTGCCAAATGACCAAGCCATTATTTTTGGTCGAAGATAAGCATTCCATCTTCCTTCCTGCTCCTTTTTCACGGTCATGCCACAACCCTTGGGGAACAGAATAAAAACAGAGTCCTTGGCTTTGAGTTTACTGTTAATGCAAACAAACAGTACTTATACTTTCTTTAGATTATGTCTAACAGTTCTCAAGAAGGAAGAAAAAAACAATAGCACTTCTTTAAAGCTGAAGTGTGGATAGGAAATGCACAGGGATTACATGGGAAAATATAGGTGTGAACACACTGAATAGAAGAGATCCAGTTCTAAAGTTAACTTCTTCCTCAAATATAATTTCTTTTTATTCTTTTTCTTTGTTGCTTTCACCCTTTGCATCTTGTTCCTCTAAGATATAACTTACTCTTTGCTTCACACATGCAAGAGTCCAGTTCTAGCTGCCAAAAGTCAATGAGATGTAAACACTCCAAGACCTAATTTTCTTAAATTCTCTGTAACACCTTAGGATTGTTGACATTAACTGCAGAATGATACATATGAGCTAATCAAATGTGCAATTCAAAGAGTCCAACAGATGTTTCAGAGTTTTGCTTGACTGTGAACTTTTTGGAGTCTGTTTCCCTCATTCCCAGGAACCCATGACCCAATTTTAGCAAAAGTATTGGTGATTCAACTACAATAACAAAACTGAAATAAGACTCCCTACAAGCCTCAAAAGGTTCAGAGTTTCAGACACCAAAGGACTCAAAGTTTCTACGCTTATTCAAACCCTCTTTGGCCTATAAAACTGAGAGACGCATGAGATAGGGCTCTCAGAAGATTTATGGTATTTCCTGCATCTGGTTGACATGGAAATATCACTTTTCTCACAGTATTCTGGCACTTTTAAGTCATGTTCTGCATGGAATCTGGCAATGCAGAACTATGTGAGAAAAACAAAACATGAATCTCTTCCAACAACAACAAAAGGAAACTTGGTTTGATTCAGGGTTTATGTTGGTTATATCTGGTTTATCCCTTTCTCTTTTCTTTTAAGACATCCTAGGGAAGGAGGCTGCTCAAATCTCCCTATATCATCACTGATTTTAGTATTACAGAGAGAAGTGCAGTGCAGCATGCCAGCTAAGCTGAAGTTCCTTGTCCTTTTACTATCTGCTCAAGGTGAACACTGGATTTCCAAAAGGAAGACACACTGCAGAAAGAAATGAACTTCCAAGGAAATTGGGGACATTTTGGGGAGGTGTTGGGCAGAGACAGTCTGAAACGTCTTGGCACAAACCTACTTTCTCTTTGGCCTATTAACTACACAGTCAATATGATTTCAGAAAATAGCTTTTGTCCACATTGTGTGATTTTTTTTGGATAATCTACTCCTCACAATGCAATATATAACCAACATTTTCTCCAATATGGTTTGGTGACTGGGGGGAGCTCACAAACCTGGTTATTTTCTGTATAAGGTTTTGTGTCTTTATGTTCCACCTATTTTTTTCTTGATCAAATCCTCTGAATATGGCTAGTGTGAGGATAAACTCACTTTCAAATTAATGATTGATTTTCCCCATGTATTTCTGACATCCCAAACTACATGCAATACGCAGGAGTGTGTTCCAACTTTTTGTGGACCCTTGCTGGGTCTTCTTTTATGACTATAATACCACGAAGCAAACACTGAGATTTATTCATTTTCTGCAAGAATAGTTCTCTTTTAAGAGTAAAGTGGAATGGGGTAAGAAATTTAAATTGATTTCTTTTCACTCCTCTTGCCTGATCTGTTTTGGTATTAACAGCAGAGGATGTGAAGGCAATAGATTTCAGGCACCAGAATTATTAGTATAAATACTAAGAGACCCAGCTGAACCAATGTCCTTATTTGGGGTTAAGAAGACAAATAATTCCTGCATATTATGCATTGCTAAAGGCTACCATTTTGTTGTAGGATGGTTCCAGTGTTAGGAATCCCAACCACTACAAGTAACCGAGGCAATCACTGCTCTAAATTGCACTAAAATAATACTGTTTGGGCCTAAACACTTTAATTCATGTTATTAATTAATTTTCCTTTCTCCCAGAACAGCTGAAGAACCAAAAAATGACAAGTAATCACTGTCATTACTGCATGGAATCCCTTCTTGGCAGGAGGTACATGTTGAGAGAGGAGAATTCGTACTGTGTTACATGTTATGACAGCCTATTTGCTAACTCCTGTGAAGAATGCAAGCAGCATATTGAATGTGATGCCAAGGTAAGCATTTTGTTCGGTCTCGGGTTTTTTTGTAGTTATTGAGGTGGTTAAATCACAGAGCATTAAATCCATCTCTTTTGGGGGGGTTTCACCCAAAAGTCTCCGTGCCACATATGTCTGCAGAATTCCCCCTTGCCTAGGTGTGGAGACCTGGACCACCCAGGAGACAATTGAACTGTTTAATTCACTTCCAGTGTTTTGTAGTATCATCTCCTTCTGACGAAAAGTATTGTTATGTTGAATTCCTTTTTACTGCTTGTATTGAGAGAGACAAATCAGCACAGGATCACAGAGAGATGCAACACAGGGAGTGACTTTATTGAACTAACACTCAAACTAGCCAGGGCTAGCTGAGCTATCCCCTAATAGTCTAACTACGTTACTATGGCAACAAGCTAAGCTCTGTTGCTACGGCAACCTAGGCAGTTAGGCAAGACACAAAACACACAACATATCCTCCCCCCTTAATGAAAATGCCCATTTAGCAGAACAATCACTAAACTAGGGAAGGAGCGTAGACTGCCTCAGTTCCCAGCTAAACCCCAGGGATTATTCTGCTCTATAACCTGGGTTTGCCCTAGCTAAAGATCCAGCCATTGAGGAGGCCTTCTCTCTCTAGGTGGATTGAGCTATCCCCTAATAGTCTAACTCAATTGGTATGGCAACAAGCTGAGCTTTGCTGGTATGGCAACCTAGGCAGTTAGGCAAGACACAAAATGCATAAGTATTACCTTATTTATCAATGTTAGGGTTTTATACCTCTGTCCTCTATTGTAGAGCTGGACACCTTTCATATAAAATCAATTAGCAATAGCAAAGTCCCTAGTGGACATCATAGAGTCTCTGGCTCTTTTCCCTTTGGGAGGTCTGAAAGCTCTGCTTGCAGGGAGGTTATGTGTTTGCTTATTCTGAGTGTCATTCCTGTAATGCCAGAAACGCTTGGTTATTGTAGAATGATAAGATGGGTCATTTAACTTTACCTTTCCTTCTAGCACTCCTGCAATCTCTTTCTCTCTCTCTCTCTCCAGCTTTCTCCTCTACTCTCTCTTACTGTCCTTGTAATTCAACAGATAAGATCACAGGAAACTTTAAAATAAATACTTCCAAGAGATGTCCAGTGAAAAATAGCTTCACTTTGTCTATAAATCCTTTCTACTGCAAATGTTTAGTCAACACACAGAAGTTCAGCTGGAAGGAAACAGTATTTATCATTTTTGTGTTATGTTGTTTGTAAACAAGATGCCTTGAGAGGGCGTATTTTGATTAAAATATCTTATTTGCAGTATGACAGCTTAATTTCTTGTATATCTCACAATGCTTGGCTTGTCTCATAAAAGAAATGTCCTTCACAGAAACAGACAGAACAAACTTCAGCTTTCTGGACTTTGCTTTCCTTGAATATAGGCGCTTTGTAGCACTGTCATTAGAGTTGTGAGATCCCAAGTAGATTCAATTAGCTGACATCTGTCAGCTTTTTAATTTGGTTCCAATTCACAACCCCTGCATTTCACTTTGAATTTCATATTCAAAAGAACCCAGAAACTTAAAGTGAGACTATCAAAACACCTGTATTTCACATGGTTTCAAAACATAGTCAGAAATTTGCCCAGATTCACTTGTACCATAGACTAGATTTTCTCATAAACTTTGGAAAATTAGGGTGCTGTTCTGCTCAGCAGGAGATCTGAGTTCAGAAATCACATCAGGAATCGTGGTGCAAATCTAGTTCATAATCATATTTAATTACAGAGATGGACCCAAGCCACAAAATTTGGAGTCAGATATGGGTTTGTGGCTCAGATCATTATCAGAATAAAATCTAGCTGCAATCTTCTGACCCAGATCTTAAGTTTCTCAGAATCAGGTGCACTTAGATTTGGAAGGTATTGGTTTGCCATCAAGTAACTTGAGATCTGGATCCGTCTCTTCCAGTGTCTGGATATTTGGGTCCAGGATTTTCACCCCACCTCTAAGTAATATAACAAACAATATTGTTCTTTGCATCATCAAAGCACTGAAAAAATATTAATCCTTTAAACATACCTGTGACAGAGGTAAATAACTATTATCCCCATTTTACACCTGGAGAAATTAAGACAGAGATTTGGGTACCTCTATGCTGGAGCTGGAAGATGTAAATTCCAGCTCAAGGAGACATACCTGTGCTAGCTCTGATCAAGCTGGTGCACTAAAACTAGAAGCATAGCTGTGTAGGTATGTACTCAGAGTGATAGCCCCTCATGCTGCTTGCACACCATGGCTATATTTCTATTTTTAGCATGCTTGCTGGATCATAGCCCGTATGGGTATGACTCCTCAAGGTGTCATTTACACATTTCGCTCTAGTATAGACAGCCCTTATCAAGCTGTCGAGACTCAAAGAGGAGTCAGTGTCTGACCTGGGATTTGAACTCAGGAATTCCCAAACCATGCACTTAGCATATACAATGCTCTCAGGACCCAGTTCACCCTTTGTTGAAGCTGACCTTGCCCCAGGGCTTGGGGTTGAGAGGAAGCTTTTTTACTTCCGTTTTAAGCCAGTCCTATCCTCGGCTGCCTTGGCGATGGTTCAGCCCAAGTGCTGGGTATAACTGCCAGAGAGCTTCCTGAACTTGTGCTTTTCCATCCATAGCCCTAAATGGCCATTGCAGCAGCTCAGACTAGCCAGGGCACAGCAATCACCCAGCCACAAACACATCTCTGTCTCTGCATCAGTGCCACAGCATGTCCCCTATGCCAGAGATTTCTGCAATCATTGATCTAGGGGTTTTCTATCAGCCTTGAGAAGCACCCTTCATTGGGAGGATATCCCTAGAGGGCTGGGTCTGATGGCTTTATGAACCCTTTACAAAAGCAGAGCCAGCTCCAAGAGGTCGGAGGATAGTCGTGATAGGGCCCTCTCTCTTTAGGGAAGGGGGTCAGTGGCCCCTGTAGAGCTGAAAGATGAAACCTGATGTGTATCAAGGAAAAACAGCCAAAAACAGTTTAGAGACCCAAAACTCTATGACCAGCATTTTCAACAGCAAACTCTTCCACATGGCCAAAAAAGTCTGTGTTCTGAAGTCCAACCAACCTTCCTAACCCAAAATTTAAATTTAAAACAAATTAGGTAGCTATGCCACTGTAGCACTACAGTGTTGACACCTGCTGCAGAGACAGAAACCGTTTTTCCATCACTGTAGTAAATCTACCACCTCAAGAGACAGTAGCTAGATGGATAGAAGAATTCTATACCAGGACTTAGATTGACTTAACTACACCTTTCGGTTTTCAGGGGCCACACATAGGTTGGCCTAAGTTTTAGGTGTAGCATGAGCCTGAGAGACAGGGAAAGCCAGGATGAAAATATAATAGAAGTGAAATGAAGGGTGTATAACAGGCAACACTCAAGCTAAAAAATCTTCCCCCTTACAGTGACAATTGGTTGTTCTTCACAGAATTAGGGGGTGAGCTCTCTGTCTTCATCCTCTCTCCTTTGTATATTTTTTGCCTCAGGCTGCTCTTTGGTAACAGTTTTTGTTTTACTAACACCTAGAGCGAGCACTAGGTTTACAGCACCTCTTAAAATCAAGTCTTATGCATTTTATTTCCCCTTTTATTACTTTAAGGAGGACTTACAAGGGCAATAAAAGGGATTGGGTTTGTGCCCTTTTGTACTTCTTTCATTATTTGGAAAGACGACCTGGAAGGATTTAGTTTATTTATTAGTTTAGTTTATTTATTTAGTTTAATTGTCTTTTTGCTTTTCTGCCTGATTTTTAACCTTAGAAATATCAGGAGTGTTAAAGCTTATCTTCCTTGTTTTTAATGAAACAAAGTGAAAATCATGTATGTATCTTGTTAGCTTTCTCAGCACATAAGCATGTTGAATAATTTTTTTTAAATGTCCTTCTAACTTTTTAGAGGGTGATTGAGTTAAATAGGTGTTAACAAAAACCAAACAAGCACAAAGAGTTTAATAATTTGAGTAAAAATCACTTCCCTGCTCAGTTAAACAGGTTTCACTTGCTTGCTATCTGAGAGGTCAAAACCCTTTGAGTTCTTCAGTTGTCCACAGAGTCTTCCAGGGGGGAAAAAAAGGAGGGAGGGGGTGAAAGAAGACCTGAATTTTTAATGTGGAGACTATGCAGGAAAAAAAACGTCTGGTGGTGTATATTAAAGGGATGAAACCCATTCGTTTCCTGGGAAGGTCACATTTAAAATACAAAGTAATCCTTCCAATTAAACAAAAAATACTTCTCAAGTGTGGAGGACGTGGAATAACAAACTACAGCCTGAGCCAAAGCAGCTCTTTGTGGCCAATAACAGTGAACTACAGAATATCCTGACAGTCTTTCCCCTCTGGATAGATTATATTTGTCATCTTTGACAATCACCCTCTAGCCAATGGCACAAGCCTCTGGTCCAGTCACTATCCAAGTGGTTTTTGTTGAACTTTTATTATCATTTTTAAGTGAGGGGCTATAGGGGTAAACAAATGCTTTCCGTTAACATGTATTCACTCTCTCAAAGGATCTTGCCTATAAAGACCGCCACTGGCATGAAGCATGCTTCAAGTGTGCCAAATGCCATCACTCTTTGGTGGAAAAGCCTTTTGCTGCCAAGGATGAGCTCTTGCTGTGTACTCAGTGCTATTCTAATGAGTATTCATCGAAGTGCTTCCACTGTCAGAAGACCATTATGCCTGGTAAGATAACAAGGACTCTTCACTAACTCAATGAAATGGTTCTATTGCACTTTTAATTAAATGCAAGCACTTGAATCAACAAAGTATAATTCCTTGGCTTACAGTACAGCATTTAGGGGACTATTTTCTCTTATCTAATCCTTCTATCAGTTAAACAGTGGTTCCCAACCTGGGGAGATGAGAACCCCTTGGGGGATGCCAAAGATTCCAGAGGGTCTATTAGGCTTCAGTAATATTGAGGTCATTTAAACCCTCGAGCTCTGCATCAGGCGCAGCAGCCTCGAGCTCTGTGCTGGCTAGAGCGGAGGAGCAGCCCCCCCTTGACCCCGCACCAGCCAGGCTCCTGGTTGGAGAGGAGCAGCTCCGTGCTGTGGGGGCCTGGAATAGCCCTGGTCAACTCGCCAGAGCCTGTCTCCATTACCATCTATCCACGAGGGATGGGAAGACACGGGCCCACCCGGGGCATACGGTGGCAGCTGTGCCAGAGAAGGTGTAGCTTCTCACTCAGGTAAGAGTAATTTATTATGATGATGATGATGTAATTTAGTGTTGTTATCATTGTGTGTGGGGTTATATGTGTTTATGGCCAGTGAGGAGGTGGAGGGGTGCATGTTTTACCTAGTGCTAACTAGTGGGGCTTCACTCCAAAAGGTGGGAAACCCCTGAGTTAGTGGAATGGTTTGTTGTTTGTTGGTTGTTTATTTACTGAAAACCAGTTTAAAAAATGATTTCAGGAAAAATGACAGCATTGTGTAAAAGAATTCATAAAAAACCTGGGCAATTAGTATGTTTCAGACCCTGCAAAACTTAAACCATTTTGAAATTTCTAAATTTGTCACTAAATCACTTTTTGTTTTTTTCAATCAACTCTGTTCAGGATTTACTAGGCTGGTGTTTCCGCATCAGTTAGGCAGATCCAATGCTAATGCAGGAGTGGGAGATTTCTTGAAAAGACAATGCAGCTGAAGAGACAATGGCAGCCGATATGTGGCAAGATGAACTGGCTTGTCTAGGGCTTTAGCAAATAGGATCTGGCAAATATTAACAGAACTCACTGGGAAATGAAGGGTGGCTAATTTTTCAGGACACCTTTGTTTCAAAATACTTAGACCTGGTCTACACAATGTTTTATATTGGTGCAGCTATTTTGGTTAGGGATGTGATTTTTTTTTTATATACTGGTAAAACCCATATTGTGGATGCAGTTATACTCAAGTAAAGGTGCTATGGTGCACTTCCCTTCCCTTACAGGCATAAGTTATACCAAGGCCTGGTCTACACTAAAAAGGTCAGAATAGCTACATTGGTCAGAGGTAAACAAAATCCACACCCATAACCAATGTACCTAGTTCATCCTAACCCCTAGCAAAGGTACAGCTATGTTGATAGAATGCTTCTGTCGACCTAACCACCATCATTCATGGAGGTGGTGTTCTTACAGTGATGGAAAAACTCTATCTATTAGTGTAGGCTGCTTCTACACTACAAGGTTGTGCTGGCATAGCAATAGAGATGTAGCTATACCACTATTGTCTTTGTAGTGTAGACATACCCCAATATAAGCACATTTTATTCCAGTACAGTTGTGTCCACACAGGGCTGTTGTACCACTTTAACACCATTGGCATAATTAAAATGGCACCATATTTGTGTAGGCAAGCCCCTACTGTAAATGACAAAGCAAAATGATATCTGAGGGCTTGTCCGCACTACAGTGTAACTACTGTGCTGTAGCTATACCTCTGTGGCACTGTAGTGTAGACACACATTTGAGAGACAGAAGGGGTTTTTCTGTTACGGTAGTTACTCCACCACCCTGAGTGGCAGTAGTAGGTTGACAGATGCATTCTTCCATCAACCAAGCCATGTCTACACCAGCGGGTAAGTCGGCATAGCTACATGTCTCAGGGGTGTGTAATTTTTCAGAGTGATGTAGTTATGTTGATCTACATTTTTGGCATAGACCAGGGCTGATTTTAGTGCTTACCACTATTGTCCTTTAGTGCTTATTTCTCCACGCTACAAACTGCCCTATAGTTTGCCAAAAAGAAATGGCACGAGTGCTAGCCATCTCTGCTCTGTGTGGATATAGTAAAAGTACATTGACAGGGTGACAAGGTAAAGCTTGCCTGTTTTTGCCTTGTACATCATGAACATCTCATATTATTGTGATCACTAACTTTAGGATGATATGCCCTAATAGGCAGGGGCAGCAAGACCGGTCCTCTTACCCACTCTGGTGAGTGCTGAATGCTTAGGGGAAATGCCAGTTCCATGATGTGAAAGCAAAACTGATTCTGCAGCTTCTCCCCAGGATGCAGGCACTCCCTGCAGGGAGAAGAGGAATTGCCAGCTGTTGGAGCGTGTCTCCTCCTCCTCCACTACAAGCGATTCTGTGGGAGACAATTAGAGGTCTCTGCTCTCTCAGCACTGAGGCACTACCAGATGAGAAGGAGAAACTTGTAGTTTGGAGTCTCTGGAAAGAAGCACTATAGTGTGTGTGGGGGGAGGCATGTGGGGGTTAGGACTTTGTAGATGCATTTGGAGTGGCAGGCAACGATAATCACTGGCACAAAGCCAAGGGTTTTGGCAGGTCTGACTCAACAAATAAAGTGCAAAACTCTGAATTTTCAAATCTCCTTTGGTAGATAGTTATAAAAACAGCTTCTTTTGGGGATTGCCTCAGCATCCGAGATGTACCAGACCATCATGCCCTGTACCTTTGATATTCTGTATGGAGTGGAAATAATTATCAGTGATTTGGGGTGAAAATGAGCAGCAACACTAAGAGACTGCATGGAGTTTTTCTATGTGCCAAAGAAATTCACTTGAATTTGAACAGAAACAAATGCCAGCCTGGACTGAATGAGATTAATTATGCAGGACTCATATTCATTCGTAAAGGTGTTTGATCTAACACTAGAAAGTTAAAGTAAATTTGTGTACGGGAAAAGACCTGAAAAAGTAGAAGAAATTCATGGGCGTGTTAAAATATCTAAGGAAACTCATCCCTAATTTGTAAAAGTGAAGTGCTCAACTCAGTGTGGTGCTTGTCCACAGTATAAAATGGCACTGGGATGACTATCAAGAGAAAAACTTTTGGGAATTAATAAAGTGTATCACAGAAGAACTTGTCCTAAAATATTTTGATACTAGCAAAAATTCTAAAAATTCGGTTTATTCAAGTTCATCTAGATGGGAAGAGCTGTCCTTCTGCAAGATGACCACTTAACTTCAGTGGAACTGTTTACTTAACTTGCTTGTTTTGTTTTTTTCAGGGTCTCGTAAAATGGAATTTAAAGGAAGTTGCTGGCATGAGACTTGTTTTGTTTGTCAATACTGCCGGCAACCATTAGGAACAAAGCCTTTGATAACCAAAGACAATGAGAATTATTGTGTGCCATGTTTTGAGAAGCAGTTTGCTCACCACTGCTACTCCTGCAAGAAGGTAATTACCCAAAAATAACCAAAGGGAAGAGCTAGAACACTACAAGGCACTACTGCACTCTTTTTAATACAATTCTGGACAGGGGAACCCAGTCTCAAAAATTATGCAGAGTAGAATACTATAGATAGTGTTTGATTACAGAAACCTCTATAAATGGCATACATTATACACACTTCTGAACCTACATGAAACAGCAGGAAGTGCAGAGGGTAGCCACAGGGCTTGCAAGTGACCTTTACACAGGATGGCACCAACGGAGCTAATCTAAGAACAAAAATAAAGTTGATAGTTTCATATCAAAGCATAGACAGACAACTGGTGTAGCAGAACAGAAGTTCCCACTGTGTGCTTTGTTCTGTTACAGAGTGTAAAAATGTTTTACTATAATGTTTACTTATTCTGTCTACTTCTTTCTTAGGCCAAATACAATATTTTTGAAAATTGTTTTTAAAAGTTACCTAAGAGTTGTTGAGGGGTTGAAAATGAGCCTGTATTGAACAGAATTCTCATATCATCCAAACCTAGAGTCCTAATCGCTTCTGCTGCTGTTAATTATTGGCATTACAATTGCATCCTGGAGCTCCCAATCAAGAAATGGCCCATTGTGTGAGCACCGTACAAAGTTAGGTATGTCTACACTGCATCTGGGAGGTATGATTCCCAGCCAATGTAGATAGACTTGTACTAACTCTGCTCAAGCTAGTGTGCTGCAAATAGTAGTGTGGACACTGCAGTACAGGCAGTGCTCCCTGCCTGAAGAATTTATACTCTAAACAGAGGAGGGATGGTTCAGTAGTTCTTGTATTAGCCTGGAAGTTAAAGAACCTGGCTTCTACTCCCTGCTATTTCAGAGACTTCTTGTGTGGCCCTGGACAAGTTATTTAGTATCTGTGTGGATTAATTCCCCATCTGTGAAAGGGGGATAATAGCTCTTCCCTATCTCTCAGTAGGATGAATACACTAAAGATTGTAAAGTACACAGATATTACAGTAATTGGGGGCCATATAAGTACCCAAGATCAATAGAAATAGACAAAACAGATAAAGGATGAATTATTATCCCGATTTTTATAAATGGGAAACCAAGACCCAGAGAGAATAAGTGACTTGCCGAAGGGTCCACTAGAACTCTGTGGCAGCCAGAAATAGAATCCAGATCTTCTGAGATGAAGCCCAGTGCCTTATCCAAAAGGCAGTGCTTCATTTCTAACTGAAGGGGGTTAATTCCTCAGAACCCATTAACAGTTTCCATAATTTCCTTGATATGTTTATTAAAGTTTACCACCACTCAGTTTCCATGCAAGTATTCCTTTATTAGTTCAAAGACCACTTGGTGTTGGTTACATCCAAAATACAAATGAAAGCATATATACATTTCATATCTTTGTCATAGCAACAGTACAGTTACAAGCTGTGACCATAGCGCTGGAGGGGCCACACTGAGAATGCTTACACAGGACAAACTGCAAGAACTAGGGCATATTCCCATAGAATCCCATAAAATAATCCCCCAAACTGGTGGTTTGTTCTATAATTAGATTTCTCCAAGACAGTAACCAAAAAGTTTCTGTAATACCTTACTAGTTACCAAGAAGCCAAAATACAATCCCCTTTAAGCAATCTAGCCTTTGGCTCCTGCCCAGACAACCAAGTCTAATATAGTGAGGGTTATTAAAACCCTTATTCGCCATATATAAAGTTCTGCTAATCCCAAGAGATCAGAAACGTTACCCGCTAGGTCAATGAATATCTCAGATCGCACCCAATCTTTATTAACTAAATCTATATTTAGAAATAAAAAGAAAATAAATAGAGTTGCTATGATGAAAGATCATTATACATACATACATAGATATGCATAAAGTTCTTAGGTCACACTCATAGCAGAGATAGTGAGGTTGGTGATTTGTAAAAATCCTTCTGGAATCAATTTAAAAGGTTACAGTCCAAAAGGCAGTCCATGTGCAGAGTTTGTTCAAATTCTTCTATGAGAATTTTCAGGGTGGATCTAGAGTCAAGCTGGGGACCTCAGTCCCTTAAGTTTGAGACTTTCCCTGTCAAAGTTTAAGCAGATCCTAGATAAATCAGGATCAAGCCCGATTTCCTTTACAGCTGAAGGAAGTCATGGTCACAGTGGGGTCTTTCTTGGATGAAGAATAGGTAATGTACATTGTTGCTTTCAAGCTAATCTATGTTTTGTAGGCATACACCGGTAAATAGTTGTATTCATTATCATAAGGCAATTAACCATTCAAACAGTTCACAGGTAGTTTTAATTATGTGTAGTCACAAATTTCAAAGAGAAGACAATAATATTATTACACCACAAGTTCCATCTACATGATAATATCCCTTTTTGATCTCTGAATCAACAGAATACAGTAATGGACCACTAAAGACAGGAATAGAAGTTTAGCATCTACGAGGTAATTAGATCACATTGTTAAGCTTCTAACAAGATACAGGTAAACACAGATAAAAAATAGAATTAGTATTTATTCTTAATCCTCTAACAATATAGGCCTAGATTTCAAGGAGTCTACTCTATTTAACATGGTTTTGCTAACTATCTATAAGGAATGGCCCTTATTACCATTTCAATACTTTTCTAATATATCCACAAGGGTTGCTTTTGGGTCACTCAGTCTACTGGTTGCTTAGCCTCCGCTGGCTCAGTATCACACAAGCACTGGCCAAAAACAATAGGATCAGGCTGTGAAGGTACCTTCCCATTATGGTCTAGGGGAGTGAGAAAAGCTCTAACAAAGAAACTTCTACAAAACGTGTCTTTTTATACAGTATAGCAAACAAGTGATGTCATGGCTGGTTATCAGACCTTAGGTAAGGCCAGATGAGGAAGTTTTTAGGACTGAATTCTGTCATCTGGCCTGTTCAAGATGAGATTAATGGCTGGGTCTCTCTCTCTCTCTATCTCTTTCTCACTCACCAAGGTTTTTTCCGTATTTCATTTTGCCATATTTCTTTCTAACCACTAAAGTAAAACTTCCTTTGCAATAAAGTAAACAAACCAATTATTACTGCACCTATATTCAATTAGTTATATTTTCTTTACTTCTATTACCTCAGCTCAAACCTTAAATAGGAATATGCTGCTATTTCATAGCTCACTACAGATCTAACACAAGCAATTCTTCTTTCTCAGGAGCTTGTCCTTTTTAATCACATGCTTTTGGCCTATTGCTTGTGCTAATATCAAAACTCAATTTAAAATGATAGTGCACCCATGTTCAGTATAGGCCTTTCTTCTGCACACAGTGTAGAGTCAAAATACTGGATCCCTGCCAGTAGAAGACCTCACATGTATCTATAGGTATCTGTCATCATTTTTTAAATGTTAACATAAGACAGTCTATGTCTGAAATGCTTATTGATCAAAATTATGTTCTTTAACAACATAATTTTTCATTAGAACGGTATTTATTCCTGAGAAAAACTACTGTTCTGATAGCAGCTGATTTGTTCTCATGATTGGTGTCAGGTACTTATATTTTTATGGGCACAATCAAACCACCTAAACTGAGGAAAGCATTCACATTCTCACTTGAAAATCTTTTTATTAAGCCTGCACCAGGGGGAAACTGGAATAAATAACAATCTGTAATGAGAATAAAAGCAAAATACTCTTGCCCCTTCTCGACTCAAGGGGCTAGTCAAAGGTTGGAGCCCTGGAGATGTTCCAGTTGAGAGTAGAAGTTGATGAAATCTGGTATTTTCTTTTATGCAGTTTTGTTTATTTATAAAGAATGCATAAAATCCTGTATCTCTGAACACAGAGGAACATAAGGAGCAATTTCTTAGTTTACAGCCCCAAGTCTCTTTAGTGCATATTGGACCCAAAAGCACACCTCTAACTTTTTCCACAGTGCTGACAGGCTAATTGTTGGCTTTTTTGCTTCTGCCTCTCTCTCTTTTCTTGTCTGTTTTCAGTTTCAATGTCTTGTATACACCCGCTCCAAGACCCTCTATTTACTCAATCCAAAAACCTCTGGGTGGGTTTACACTCCCTTTTTGCCCTATCTGGGGGGCTTCTAATTAATTTATCCTGACAGATTATGAAGTGTGCATTTACACCCATCAATCTCAATGGCATTTTAACTCAACCCATAACAAGGCTTCACTAAGCTCATGACAATACTTTTTCTGGCCAAAAATTCCCACCAATTCAAGAACATTTAATGTTCAAGTCTCATTCTGTTTTCCTGTGGATACCAGAAAGCATGATTCCAAAAGTTTCTATGTTTCACTTCCTTGCCCATGTATAAAAAATAACTAAACTCATCCTTCCATCAATTTTTCAAGACTAAAGTAGTCTGTGACTGATGAAACATGACTGGTACACAAAACATCACAATATTTCAGGTTAGCTACTTTAAAGAGCTTTCCTTGACACAAATCTGCTTCTCATTTGTCTCACATACAGCAGGTTTTAAAGTATTGTTTTCTTACCCAGAAAACAGTTATACTACATCAATTGCCTTGTAATTTTTTAACTTGTTATTTTGTCAGCAGAAACCTTGTATCTTTCATGAATCCCTATAGTTTAAGCAAAATCCTCAGGTGTATATTCCTCGGTAATTAACCTTTTGAAAGTGCCTTTAAATATATCCTGCATCGGTATATCCAGCCCAAGATAATTTGCATAAAATTGTTGCATGAAAAATACAGCACTTCATGCTACTCCATATATTGTAGGGATCACATATAGGACCAGCAGCACTACTCATAGGGTGGCCAGATAGCAAGTGTGAAAAGTTGGGACACTTTGTTTTTCAGGGGGGTATAATTACAGTCACAAGACAAAGCGCCTAATATTGGGATGGTCCCGATTATATCAGAATGTCTGGTCTCCCTAACTACTCATCTATGTAAAATGAGCAGGAATTGCCACTAAAAGATTCTGGGGATGCAAAAATACCCTGGGGTTAATAGTGAAAACAATTTTGCTGCATAACAGGGCCTGATCCTGCTTCCACTGAAGTCAAGGGCAGCAAAACTCGTATAATTCAGTGGAAGCAGGATAGGGCCCAAAGTGCTTAATTTATTAATTGGAATCTATAACTTGGGTCCCAGAAAAGGAAACTTTGTTTTTATAATTTTAATGTAAATACACATATAGTACAATTCAGAGGAGTTCAAGCCTGGAATAACAAGGGACTGAGGTGCATTTCAAGAGCAGCTTGGGAAGCTGGCATATCACCTACTTTTCTTATACAGGGCACTAGCCAGTGTTACTAGCTCTTCACTTTATTGAGCAGTAGAGTCAAAGAATATGTTGTAAACAATTAAAGCACCAAAAACCTGTAGTTTCAAACACATGCTGGTGCTTGATTTTTGTTTAAATTAAAAAATTTATCCAGCTTGCCCCGTCTCCTGGTCCAGCTGTGTATTCATAGCCATTCTGTGTAAATCATAATATTGAATAGTGGGTCCCTGTGATCAGGTGGACTAGGCCCAAAGGCCCCCTGCTGGAGGCCTCAGAGTCCTGCCATACCCATCCCAGTAACAGAACAGTAGAGGAGTCCTCCAAGCAGCCTAGAGTGGCTGTAAGGGAAGCAGCCAGTGAGGGCCCAGGAGGGTCATATAAAAAGAAGCTGCAGAGCCAGAGAGAGTAAATTTCTTGCTGGAGCCACAGGAGGGCAGATGCACCTGGCTGGCCAAAGGGAACTGCAGCACCATGGACAGCTCAGTCCTGGCTGGCTGCAGGGACTACATAGAAGAGCCCTGAGGTAAGGGTGAAGGCTGGGGCCAGGGGAAGTGGCCCAAGGGAAACTAAATCAGTGTTGTTAAAGGGACATGGTAGAGTGTGGCTACAATTCTTAGGATCCCTGGGCTGGGACCTGGAGTAGTGGAGGGACCTGGGTCCCCACATAAGCCATTGGGGAAGTGGCCTACAATTGCACAATGATAAACCCTCAGAATGGGATCTGTACTACTTAGTGATCCAGCGGGGGCCAGAAGGGCCCAGAGAGAGTGAAACCATTGCTTCCAAGGAAGAAGCCCTGGGGGTATGGCCTGATAGGAGGGCTGGAACTGTTTAAAGGCTGCAGACACACCTAACCAGATTGGTCTCTCTGGAGAGGTGGATGTCATGCCATTACAGTACCACTACTTTATAATACCCCTCAACTCAATTTCTAAAAGGAAACCTTCTATGTATTTTCTCATAAACTCCACTATTGCATGCCGCCTCACATTTGGATACAGAATAGCAACTGGAAATGGCACTCCTTTCCAGCAATAACAAATCTGGAGCAACTGGGAACGGGTCACAGGAAATCAGAAGTTTGGTACTAGCATTGAATAAAAAAAAAATTCTTTGACATTAAATGTATCTTTCCCATATCACACTTCCTTTTAAAATAATGATCTCCCTGTCCTCAACATGTGTCAATTTTGAGGCAACATTATCTTAATTCAAATGTGAGATTAGCCATCAAAATTCCATGACTACTACTATCTTGGAGGACTGCATGATGTAAAGTATACATTCACATGTGCCATACGAGACTTTCATGGCAAGCCAACCTACCCTTTGTATAGGCTAGCCTACCAGGGAACCAACATGAATAATTTATGTAGCTGCATATTCACATCAGTCATATCTAGTCAGGATTAAAATCCAAACCAAAAACAACTGAACTATATACATACATGACAGAGAGAAAAGGAATAAGAAGGTTTATTTTTAAAAAAATAAACACATTTTTGGAATTCCTAGTTTACACTAGAGTTCAAATATTATCTGACTCTTGGAAATAATGAGGCATTTGATTTTGCATCTGATTGCTATAAATTGTTTCATTCCTTTGTTTATTTGCTTTTTGTTGATACATCAGATGATAACTACTGGTGGAGTGACCTATCATGACCAGCCATGGCACAAAGAATGCTTTCTGTGTGCTGGATGCCAGGCTCAGCTGTCTGGGCAACGGTTTATTTCCAAAGATGACCATCCATACTGCCTAGACTGCTTCAGCAATCTTTATGCAAAGAAGTGTGCAACCTGCAATAAACCCATTACTGGTGAGTCCCACTATTTAAAGTAGACCAGTCACTGAAAAGTTATCGGAGCTCTCTCGGGTCATATGTCAATTAACTAACACAAAATAATTGCAATTAAATAATTGCACTTACTGTGAATTTCAATTTTCTGAGTGCTTAAAAAGCTTTAAAAGTTTAAAAAGCACTCAGTGGGTATGACTGTACTGCAATGTAAGCTCAGGATAAGTAGAATTTGCATTACCAGATCCTAGGTTTGTTAACCTAGGGCATGAGAATCTAAACTCATTTGTAACCTAGGTTAGAAATTGTTGAACCTTGAGTCCCATTCTGGGGCTCCGGCATCGACACTGTGTTATATGGGCCAGAGTCCAACCATCCATATCCCAGACTCCATATCCTCAAAATTTGGCCACTCTAGCTCTTTGTTCATGGTGTAGTGTGGGAAAACTTGACTGTCCACCAAACTTACCTGTCTGGAGGACAAAGAAAGTCAGCCTGTGGGATTGTGGAATACTTTTG
Organism: Mesoclemmys tuberculata; assembly: GCA_007922155.1. NCBI lineage: Eukaryota > Metazoa > Chordata > Testudines > Chelidae > Mesoclemmys > Mesoclemmys tuberculata. The sequence goes on along the minus strand of ML675604.1, from coordinate 63,311,703 downwards.
GTGGATTCTCAGAACACAAGTCCACCTGGGCTATATCTATACTGCAAAGCAATAGGTTTTGAACAGTGGGTCCTGGCTTAATTCAGGCTCAGACCCTCCTGAGGTCCTGGGATCCTGGTCCAAGCCCTGATTTAGTATGATTTCTGTGTGGACAGAAGTGGGGGTAGGCTTGAGCCTGAGTTTGAATCCTGGGTTTACATTGCAGAGTAGATATACCCACTGATAACTGATTTTTTTTTTAAGATAAAGGAAGTGCAGTAGATCTAATCTACCTGGATTTCAGTAAGGCATTTGATATGGTTCCACATGGGAAATTATTAGTTAAATTAGAGAAGATGGGGATTAATATGAGAACAGAAAGTTGGATAAGGAACTGATTAAAAGGGAGACTACAATGGGTCACACTGAAAACTGAACTGTCTGTCTATCTGGCTGGCTGGAGGTTACTAGTTGAGTTCCTCAGGGATCAGTTTTGGGACCAATCTTATTTAACATTTTTATTAATGACTTTAATACAGAGAACTGGAATATCATACAAGAGGATCTGAATGACCTTGTAAATGGAGTAATAGAAATGGGATGATATTTAATAATGGAAAATGCAAAACCATGCAATTAGGGACTAACAAGAAGAATTTTTGCTGTTAGCTGGGGACTTATCAGTTGGAAGTGACAGAGGAGAAAGACCTGAGTGTATTAGTTGATCACAGAATGACTGAGCTGCCAGTGTGATGTGGCCATGAAAAAGACTAATGCAATCCTAGGATGCATCAAGCAAGATATTTCCATTATAGATAGGAAAGTGATACTGCCATTAGGCAAGGTATAATGGTGAGACCTTATCTGGAATACTGTGTGCAGTTCTGGTCTCCCATGTTTAAGAAAGATGAATTCAAACTGGAACAGGTACAGAGAAGGGCTACTAGGATGATCGAGGAATGGAAAGCCTGCCTTATGAGAGAGGACTCAGAGTTTGGCTTGTTTAGCCTAACCCAAAGAAGGCTGAGGGGAGCTATGATTGCCCTCTATACATATGTCAGAGGGATAAACACCAGAGAGGAGAGTTATTTAAGTTAAGCATCAATGTGGACACAAGAACAAATGGATCTAAACTGGCCATCAACAAGTTTAATCTTAAAATTAGACAAAAGTTTCTAACTATCAGAGGAGTGAAGTTCAGGAACAGCCTTCTAAGGGGAGCAGTGGGGACAAAAACCTAACTGGCTTCAAGACTGAGTTTGACAAGTTTATGGAGGGGATGGCATGTAACTGACTACTAGTAGCAAATATTCCCAATGGCTGGTGATGGATCACTACATGCGGAGGGCTCTGAGTTACCCCAGATAATTCTTTCCCAGGTGTCTGGCTGGTGGGTCTTGCTGAAATGCTCAAGCAAGATCCTGAAGGGTTTTTGCCTTCCTTTCTGCAGCAAGGGCTACAGGTCACTTGCAAGTTCCAGCTGCACAGACCATCCTTTTCCTCCCTATTTACTGGAGGATTAAGAAAAATGGTAATCGATAAGTGTACAGTTCTATTTTTAACTCTGCAACCTGAGCTCCACAAGCCTGAGTCAATTGACCTGTGCTCTGAGAATCAGCACAGGTTGTTTTTTTTGTTTGTTTGTTTGTTTTTGCAGTGTAGACATAGCCTTAGAGGTTATCATTTTTCTTATTCCTCCACTAAACGGAGAGGAAAGGATGGTCTGGATGTTAAAGCACGGGACTGAGATGTGAGAGATTTGAATTCTTTTCCTGGCTCTAACGGGTTGCTGTGTGGTTTTGGGTAAGCCACTTATTCTCTCTATGCTTCAACTGCCCATTTGAAAATTAGGATAATAACCCTTACCTCACAGGGATGTTGCAAGGATAAATTCATTCCTGTTTGTGAGGTACTGAGTGATCATATAAGTGCATACGTGTATATACACACACACACACACATGGGGGCAGATCATCCAGGGGTGTAAATTGTCATAGCTCCATTGACTTCATTGATGGGGAGATGATTTTAATAAAGCTATGGCAATGTACACCATCTGAAGATTTGTCCCACAGTGTCTTGTGGTACAAAAAAGGACCCTATTGAATTCATCCCCCAATGCACTCAAAAGGAAGAAACAAAAGCTATTTTATTCTCTTTATAAAGCTCTTTGTTATAAAACTTACCCCACTGAAGGGCCTGTCTGTAGGCTCTCAACCATGTGAAAGGGAGCTCTGTGAACGAAATTCTGTTCTTAGCTATGTAAATGCAACCCCATCAGTTTCAACCTCATTATTACTGCTTGGAGTGCCTTTGATGTAAATAAAGACAGAATCTGGCTCCCCTCCGTATTACATGCAACATACCTTGTTAGAACATGCAAATCATGTGTCATTCACCACTAGCTAAGAATCGCATTATTTTCATGTGCTGAAAGGATTTCTTTTGTGGTTTATATAAATGTCTTGTACATTCTTGGCGTGGAAGAGCTGCAAAGTGAAGCTGAGTGATTCAGGTCCCTAAGGCTACATGAAGAGAAACTTAATAACACCCAACTGCAACTGGGCACACAAACATATCATACATTGTTTCTGTAATCAGGCTTTTTTAGATATAAACCTAGTACAGTTGTAAATTAGATTGACCTGTTCTGTGCAGCCAAGTCACATTTGTCAAATGAAGAGATCTTGCCACTCATGCTAAAGTTACATTATGATTGGCCTTGTGTGTTTAAAAGATTTATAAATCAATGCCAGGACAACACTCTGACTATTCTGAGACTATTAATTTGGACTACTAGTAGTGAATCTATTACACCTGTAGCCAATGATGAAGTGTAATGGAGCCAGCTAATTACAGATGCATGTTACTCATATAAATAAACCAAGGAAGTGATTGGAAATTCAATCAACTGTGATAAGATTACAGGACAGGTGTGGGAGGGACAGGAACACATTCAGGAATATCTGAGACAGACAAAATCTTAATTCACAAATTAACCTATAGAGTTCCACAATCCACCAGCATAGTTGAGGGTATTTTTCTGGGAGCTCGTGTTTCACATAGCTCCAATCTAATGAATTTCACTTTGAATCCAGGATTATGAAAATCCCTAAATTTCAGAGAAATTTCTGAATTTCACTTGGTTTTTACAATGAAACCACACAAAACCATACATTACCCATGATTTCTCTGGCAATTTGCTGGAAGCTGGGTGCAGGGTAATTGGAAAGGTCTGTAAACCTTAGTGGATGTTTTGATGAGCCACGTACATGTTTACAGGTCATAATGGGATATGAAAACAGGCAGGTGTCTCATAGTTCTGGGTGTTGTTGCAAACATTTTCCCCATGTCTAATTTTTTGTTTCTACCATTCATATGTTGGGCAACTCTACTTTTACGGAGTATTTCAAAATGGGGAATGTTTGTAGATTTCAGTGTGAAAGACAACTTGATGTATCCAAAAACTCTATTGAATTTCTGATCTCTTCTAAAATATATTTAATTCCCTTTTTTCTAATTTCTTTTTCAGCTCTTGGAGGTGCCAAATTTATCTCATTTGAAGAGCGCCAGTGGCACAGCGACTGCTTTAACTGTGTGAAATGTTCCATCTCATTGGTGGGCCAAGGATTCCTCACACGGCAGGATGACATTCTCTGTCGTGAATGTGGCTCTGCTCTATAGTTAGAGAGAGAGACACTATTCTCACACTCTGTAATCATGTACTTCATTACCCTGTAGTCAGAAATTCATCTGAAGGCCATAAGAGTTGTTTAATCATTCAAGTCACTTTCCAACAGCAGTGCAATTCTATCACAGTGCTCAGCTACTGCACACATGCCTTATATCTTGCAAAAAGGATTTTTACATTGTTCTGGTTCAGAAAACATTTCAAAAGAAATTTCTATATATATTTTAATGTAAATACAATATGTTTCTCCTTGTAATACAGTGCACTCTGCTGTTGGGAGCTTTAGAAAATGTTATGTTACATAAACCAAGAATGAGTATGGAAAATCGGAATGTGGAAGACACCTTAATGACGAAAGATTTTACCAGTACTCTACTGATGCAGACACTAAGGTGTAAAGTGGTGGTGCAGGGGAGATGCATTTCTCCACTGGGGCACAGTATTTAATCAGAACAATGTCATCTTTCCCTTTCCCCTCCTGCCCCATACTTCTAGGCTGCTGGGCAAACAAAAGAGGCTGCTGGAAAAGCAGTCACTCTGCTATGTGCAGGAGCTCGGGAGTTGTTGTACAGAAAGGAAAGTGCCTGCATGACTTCCACCACTCCAGAGGGGGTGCTGCTTCTCTGCCTTGGCGGACAGAAAGGATTAGGAGAAATGGATGCCCACCGGCAGAGAGAGTTGAGGGTGAGGTGAGAGTACAGAAGGCCATTTCCTCTACCATTTTCACCACGAAATATACGTCAGGGCAATGAAAAAGCGGTATAAGGTTTGGTCTATGTTGTACGTTGTCAGAATTCCCTTACACAGCTCTATGCTTAAGCAATGACCCCGGCAATTTTTTCCACGTGGGAAAATATCATTTTCTGATTCTTGATATACTGAACGTTCACTAAGCAGTTTGCAAAAACTATGGGGCTTCGCCATGCAAATAATTGTGTGTCCAAAACTGCATGTGCATATTCATAGATTGTTTTTGGAAAAGGTGGCTATGCGTGACATTATTACTTCCACTTCATATTTGCTTGTAGCATAAATTTATGTTTATCTGCTATGACACATTTAGCACTACATATAAATTGAATTACATGGGGAAAAAGATTTCTTTACATTTTTTCATGCATTCTGATTAAGGAAAAGAATTGTATCAGGTTGTATCAGACTATTGGGCCCATCAATCCAGTGTCCCATCTCCAACAATGGCCAGCACCAACTGCTGGCCAGCACCAATGGAGCACCAACTGCTCCAGATGAAGATGTCAAAAATATCCACGGTGCACAATTACGGTGTACTGGCCACAAGTACTGGCTGTTACTTACTGACCCCTACCACTGCATGGTTGTTTTATGCCCAAGCATAAGCATATGAAGCATCAAGGCTTACATCCCTTCTTTAAAATTATATATATATATATATATATATATATATATACTCACTAAGACTAGTGATTTGCCAAGCTGAACTACAGTCCCTTCACCAAAATTAGCTAGTTTTATTTACAAATTTTTTTCTTTTGCTGTGTAACCTTTTCAGGATATAAATAAATAAAACTACACTTTAGTCTGCCACCAGAATCCATGATTCAACCAGCCTTGTCTCCACCAGGATTTTAGTACATACTCAACATACACCTTTTTTCCTAATGTAGACATGGCCTGACACTCACCTTCCAGTCTGCCAAGCCCTTCTCTCTAACCCTGAAAACCTCTTTTCCAGATCTCCATCCTTCTCATCATGATAGTTTCTCCTTGCTCTCACTTCCTTGACTGTGTTTGTTTGCCTTGTCTGTATTAAGACTGTCAGTGCTTTAGAACAAGGAGCATGTCTTACTCATTTTGTTAAGAGCTATGTACATTTATCAGCATTATAGCAATGATTTTTAATAGTATTAGTTTCATTACAATCAATAGAGCCCTCACTTAGGCCAACCGAACAATGTAGTTTTGTTCCTAAATCTCATTGAAGTTACTTTGAGAGGATTTCATCCGCTTGCTGAGCTTTCAAAGTATCTATATTAAAGGCCATCTAGATTAGTGGTACAAATGTTTCTTCCTTTTGTTGTTCCAGGCTTTCATGTCATTAAACTATCATTACACTGGGCTCTTGAGAACGGTGCAATGAAATACTCGAGAGCAGGTTTTGTACCATTTACCACTCTCTTAATCTGGTTTGAAGCATATTTTACTCCTATTATCATCAGGGGCATAGGTGTCCTATTGGGAGCTGATCCAAAGTCTATTGAAGTTAATAGGAACCTTCTCTTTGACTTCAGTTGCATCAAGATCTCATTCCCTTATTTTCTGAAAGTGGTAATTACACTGAGTAGACATAAAAAGTGCACTATATGAAAATAGGCCAGTGCCAAACTGCAATGACATAAAATCTATGTGGATAATAACTAACCACAAATATATAGCTCTCTGTTTTCTAGTCAATAAAATATTGATTTTTTGCTTAATGTGGTGTTGGTTTAGATTTTAGTCTTTTCTGCTATGAAGAGCTTGTATCAGGGTTTATTTTCTGATTTGCTTCTGGCTTTCTGTTTTCCTCTAACTGCTTGACTTTCCTTCTTTATACATCAGACACAGAATCTTGATAAGAGCTGGGGTAATCATAACTAGAATTTGGTTGTGTAACCTAAAAAAAAGGACATAGCAATGGACATTTTATGCAGTGATATTCTAAAAATGTGCAGTGACTGATTAGAAATTAGCCCAGTGGTAAATGTCAACTGACCTGCAGAATTTTAAAATAAAAATTGATAAGTCATCTGAAGTGACCATTGCCACAGGATATGGGATCTGCATGTCATTTATTTATGTGAATTCACTTGGGAGGGGGGAGGGGGCTCTAACGATGTGGTTAGAATCAGCTATTCAACCCTGTCTGAACAATGCTCTAGTTCAACCACAAATTGATGCAGGACTTACAGCATGAGATATGCAGAAGTTCAGACTAGATTATCATAGTGGTCCATCTTTTCTGGCCTGATCATCTATGAAATACAATTTCTGCCCTTACTCATCCAACATTTCTTTTAGAAATACAAACAAAATGGTTTCCCTCCTTTTCACAATATATACCATTCTCAGGTCTGAATGCTTTCACATTACATAAAAGAGTGCTAAGAAACAACAAACTAGACTCCAACAAATGTTAACACGAGTTATGTCCACTATCAAATTGAGATTTTTCTGGTCTATGCCACCAGCACCTGGGATTTAATACTTAATAAATAAAATATCATTTACTTTCAGATTACCAATGTATTAACCTGCACCTGATTCAGTTTTGTTTAACTAAATCTCAGCATTTGGAAGTTTATATCTGTGTTTGTTTTGAATAAGCCATTTGAGTAGGAATGAGCAGGAACCATGAAAAATCAAGTATATGAAAAGACATGGATTCTGCAATTTTTTTTTATGTCATTCCACAATTCTTCTTAAATTCTCAGTTTTTTTTTTAAAGTGTCTAGTCCTTTTTCTTGTGTAAGTACAACAGCCCAGTGGAAGATATTCAAGTAACTTTGCCAATGATGAAGATAATTTTCTTTATGTATACTGATTCACTATCTCCTGTTCAAGCCAGTTCAGAAAACTGTCATACTACAAGGCAACCTATGCAGGGTAGGGGAAAAAAACTTGGAGGCTGTGAATAGTTTTCTCCTTTGGGGATGTGTGATGGTGGCATGATATATTTGATTGACTGGTTTTATTGTTTTTAAAAGCTTTTTCCCCCCTGCTTATTTTTTACATTAGAAATTCTGATCACATCGGTCTAGAACCCTCTGATAACTAGAGACCTTAGTTCACATCACATCTACCTGGAACTCCACGGGTAACTAGAGAACTTAATGAGATTATAATAGGAACTAGGACTCTGCTGGAAATGGCCTGCTGTTGATCCCAAGAGCTTTATTCTCCAAGAGCATGTCTTCGGTGCAGAATTAACTCAGGCTCTTCCTTGGCTGTTGCCCCTAGCCCAGCTGCCATCCATACACAAAAACTTCTGGCCTAGTGTGTTGGTGTTTTATTCCTGGACTAGCTGGCTATCCAGAGGCATAGGCTAAAGCCCAATTGCTGCACTTTATAGTGAGGGCACAGACTAAACCATTCAAGTGTGAGTAGTCCTCCAGTGCCTCCCCACCGTACCCTCCCCCCCACCTGCCACCCCATAGGCCCAGAAGGACACACACGTTCTCCCACAGTACACTGGGAAGCATCATGGAGCAGCTCAGCGTACTGCAGCACTAAGAAGCCTGAGCTGTGCCCCCAGAAGTCTTAATGATACACCTAAGTGAGGGCAGCGCCACTGAGGACACTAAATCTGAGATGGATTTGTAGTGTGGCTGCTCACACCCAAGCTCAGCTAACCCAGGTGCTTAGTCCCTGGTGCCAATCACCCAGGTTACTTCTGCAGTGAAGACGTACCCCAAGTACGTCACTTCATTGTTGGGGGAAGACTCTCACCTGACCACCCCAAACCTCAATCAATTCAGCTAAAAACTGGGCTTAGAATTCAGATGAGCCACTGAAAATCGGCTTCTGCAAGTGTTGCCTTGTAATAACCTGAGAAGGGTGAAGATGGATCTGCTCCCCGCACCCGCCTGGAAGGGGGAGTGAAGGAGCTGCAAAGGTGAGAC